>CP068003.1:2400000-3102588 GCA_015708445.2 Clitopilus hobsonii | reverse complement strand
GTAAACCCTAAACCCTAAACCCTAAACCCTAAACCCTAAACCCTAAACCCTAAACCCTAAACCCTAAACCCTAAACCCTAAACCCTAAACCCTAAACCCTAAACCCTAAACCCTAAACCCTAAACCCTAAACCCTAAACCCTGAGAGATGTCGGAATTTGCTTGCCACTCACATCGCACAGCTTAGGCACATTGAGCTGTGGGTCACTCATTGATTCCTCTGGCAATTCAATGTCTTAGAGCTCTTGAAGTCATCGGAATTTGGCCGCCACATATAATTGATCCTGAGCCACATATAATTCATTGATTGATACTCTACGATACAGACACTAGTCTAAGTATTCGGGTCGGAGAGATTCCGTCAATGATCATCCTATCTCCCAGACTCATTTGCGTCCTGAAAAGCCCCGAGCATCCTTCGTTGGAATGAAAAAGATTTTAGGTATGAGGTGGTGGCGGCGAAGAAGTGAGGATGAAGGGTGGTCGTTGAGGTCGTCCGAAAGGAGGGATAGGTGAGAAGAAATCTTGTCGTTCGTAAGCCGCCGTTAGAGAAGCGGTACGTATTGAGCAATAGCGCAATTGCCAGGTAGTGATGGGTTAGTTGAGCGGCGAAGTCTTGCTGAGAGGCTTGCTTCGCTCGTTGGAATAGAGGAGAGCCGTGATGGGAGCGAGAAGGTTTTCGAAGAGGAGGTGGGGGAGGAGGTCGTCGAGTTCGTCCATATCCAACTTTGTACAAATTCAAATGCCTAGAAAAACGAAATAAGGTAAGAAGGTGATGACGGAGCGAGGCTGCGAACATACCTAGTAACTCAAATCCACTTTAACGATCATTTATCCTCCCCAATCCTACCTGACCATCCTCCAAAATGTTGTGAACTTCGCTTTCTGCCTCTTGTACTGGCGTTGGTCCGGTTTTGAGGCGACAGCGTGAGAGGGGGCGGCGTAGATGGAGTTTTGGCGGAGCTCGACGTCGAAGGGCTTGGGCAGTGGAAAGAGGTCGGTGGGGTGGAGTGAGGGTGAGGGGCACGAGTGGCCGTCGAAGTCGGTCGGGCAGGGTCTTCCCTCTGGCAGTTCCGTTTTCCTCCTGCGACAGGCGTTGAAGGGGCCGCCATGTTGCAAATGCGGCTGTGATGGCCTTTGTACAAATGGGGTCCTCTTCATTGGCATCCTCGACCATTGCACCGTAGCAGTGATCATCGCGTTCGATAGCCGCCCCTAGCTCGAATCATGTTGGGACATATGAGAACCTGTATAGGTTGGTCAGTGAGCAGCGGCGAAAAAGCGCCATGCAGAACTTACCCGTTGCGAAGTTTAGCAATGACAGAAGTAGATCCTGGAACAAAGTGGAGGGTAGTCAGTAGTCTGTGTGATAAAAGGAAAAGGAAATGAAGTGAAAACGAATGAACGCGTGTCCCAATTAGGGCGTATGTCCTCCACCCGCGCCCTAGTGAAGAGCGCAATGGTTTCTCGGGACTACCCAATCGGTCGCATGCGCCCTCAGCTCCAAAAGCCTGCATGAAAGCTCCAGCATATCTCCTCCACCCACACCCTAGTAAAGAGCGCAGTAGCTTCGTCGGAAATTCGCCGCCGCGCCGGTTGTGAAAAGGACGCGAAAAAGGAAGAAAACACGCGTCGTTAGACGCGTAAACGCAACATTGCATACATAGGTACCCACCCCAGTGAGGAGCGCAGGTACCGCCGTTTACTGGCGCGTTTGTTACGAAGAAAACGAAGAAAGAAGGGAATGACAAGAAAACTCACTGGTGGTTGTCGTTCAAGGCAATCAACGTTGATCAAGAAGCACTTGTCAATGTTGACAAGGCAAACCACGTGACGCGTTCGAGGATTTCATCATCAACCGCCTAGGCGATTTTGGCGGCGAATGACGACGAATTCGGTGAATCGGGGAAAGAATACACAGATATATGTCCCAGGCAAATGTACCTTTAATATCAAGCACGAATGAGCCGCCGATTGAATGTTCGGCTCATGTTAATGAGGTATCTAGGTCAGTTTGATCAGTGATCTCATCTCCCTTTTACACCATGCACGACCTTTCCAGATGTGTGTGCAAGCACCGTCAACCTCCAGTGGAATAACGCCGCCGGATTGCTTCATTTACAAGCCTCATTGGACCCTAAGTGGATAGCAATCTAGAAAAGCGGTTCCATCCCAGAACAGCGGAATTTTGATAGATAACGCGGCGTTCAGATCTCCCAGAGAAGCATCGGAGAAACGCCGCCAATGCGTTTACAGTTCGATTGTATCAGTAAATATCAACGGATGAACGTCTCGCCATCGCATTTTCTAAGTCTCTAGAAAGCTTGACGTGGCAACCGGAATCGAGAAGAGACGTTCGAGCTTTGCACGAAGAACGGCGGAAAATCAGCGCCAGGTGTGTCGTCTGTCTGTCATCGCGTCGGCCATTACTCTTAGAATTCGGTGAGTACCTTAAAGCGTCGAGCATCCTTCAGACTCTCAAAGACAACACCGCGTGTGTTACTCAAAGCATCAAGTGTATTCCGTTTATGGCGGGTGATAGTCGGTGGCTTCTGGCCGCCACGCCAACTTTTCCATTGCAATGTTAATCTATTACATGGGGTACGCTAAATTTCGGCTAATTTACGATCGGCTAAGGTAGAGCCTCGGCTAAGAGGGTCAGAAATTTCAATGGGTTGTATATTTCGGCTAATTGAGGGGCGTACCGCGGTTGCCAGCCAAAATTCCTACAGACTCGCCTCTCAAAGTTTTGTAGGAGCAACTTATAACCCTAAACCTTGTCTGGATGTGTCGGTGTAGTACTTGCTTGCGTTGTGGTCCTGCAGCTGGTGGATGGTCATGACCGTAGCTGGTTTGCTTCATGGCTTTTTGGCCAAGTCTCATGCTGATTATCCATTAGACTGACGGCTTGCCGAAGGTTGTCACAGTCAAGAAGCAGCCTGGCTGGAGGTGACTGTCAGCCCAGTCGGTCCAGCCGACCGCTAATCCAGAGTCCGACTAGCGGGAGGGGGGGGGGCTCTCCCTGGCCGCTAGCCCCGGGTCCGACTAGCGGCCTTGGCTGGGACGACCCAGCCGCGACTGAGATATATAGGCGAAGGTCCTCAACTGCCTGCGCTTCATCCATCTCTACATCCTCGACATCATCGTCGCTTCCATCGGATGCCTCGACTAGGCGATCGACCTTTTTGGGATGAGGTCCCTGCTTTTCAAGCTCAAAATCATCGTCATCAACATCCTCGACAGAAGCTGGTGGACTTCGGGAGCGTGATATGCGGCTACTGCCAACAGATCGTAGCGATGAGGTTGAAGGCTGACGAGACACTGTTGGAATTGGAGGAATAGGGGATGGTTCAGGATCAGCTCGCTGCTGGTGTGCACGCTTGAGCTTCTTGGCAATGGTCTCCTCACTCTCCTCAAGACGTGAGGATGCTCTCCGTGCACGGGAGGACTTGCTCGAGCTCATCATCGGGGACAACGTTGATAAATTTATTTGTTTATTACTATTATGTGTATCTATGTCGCGTCGCTCTTGCTCTTGACTAAGCTGAGGTGGCTGTGGGTGGGCCATACCCGCGGGTACATGAAGGGTATAGGGGGGTCTGTTGTCTCAACCAAGTGACTACCCCTACCCCTACCCTTGGCCATACCCTTCGCAAAACCCGGCGGGTATTCAGTACCCCTGCTATTCTCTAAGCATGCGTGTATATGCTGGCCAGTTATGAGGATGCTGGCGTGAAGGAAACCGGTAACGACGATCACCAATGGTCGAAGAGGTTGTGGAAGAGGCTGGACTGTGCGTTATGATCAAATAGAGAGACATTAGTCAGCACTGTAACGTCTTCTGTTTGTAACATCCATGAGCGACACCTCTCAAGTCAACAAGCCATGCAAATGGCTCACTAAACCTGTCTAGCTTCGTGTGCAAAGAGACCTGGTATGTCTTCAGTACTCCTCACCACGTTCTCCAGCTGAATTTTGACGCCAGGAAGTTCGCGGTTACTCTACATTGCGCCTCCACTAGTGGTTCTTCGCACCTCAAACATGGTTTCCAAGACGGCTTAGGAATACGCAAAAGCTCTGTAAACGATGCACGGTGCTGTTGTGTGAGATTTAACGGCCGCTGTTCTAGGCACTACCTCCACATCGCTTGGTTAGTGAGCTCTACTAGCATGACATGCTTATGGTACGTTCATTATGACAACTTCATACTGTTCACTTATTGACCCCCAATTTAGGGATGGAATAGCCGTTGTGCTTGCGAGACCGCTCGCTGGGATGGCAGGTCACCGACACACATAGAGGGAAACAGGGCAACGGCGAAGAACGTATGGTGGAACTGCCACCGTTTGGCTGGCCGTGAACTATGCAGCCACCGAGGCGACGCCAGCACCCAACGACACCGCCTTTCGCCAAGTTGTTGGTGTTTCGAGGAGGTTCCTATATCTCTTTGGATGGGCGGGTAACCACCATGGGACCCCTTCCGGTGACCTTGACCCTTGGCGACGTGGTCGGCGCATGTACAAACGAGAATTCCTTTGCTATTTGCTATATCAAACGGACATTTTATTTACCTTTTACGGCGGTACTTGTACCTAATGCTCGTCATTCTTCCTGGTTTCCGTTCATTAAAAGCTTATTCTCATCTGGATTCTGCTGCTTCTTGGTGTCCGTTTATGCTTACTTTCTCTGATCTTATCTTCGTTGAGCTGTTTCCATCTGTTCAGATGTGATAATGCTATCCTCATGTTGACCAATCGTACGTAACATAGCGTTTCCGTACGCTATACAGGATGGAGCGGTCCCAAATTAAAAGTGACTTTCAAGCACCACGAGGACTTCGAATAGATTACATTCAACCATAGTACAATTGATTTCCCTGCATTTTCCCAATATTTATCTGCGTGTTATTGACCTAAAACGAGAATTAGTTGTGAGCAAGAAACCAATAACGCCAGCCTACCTTGGTCGCAAACCGTAGAGACGTAAGTGATTCGCCCAGATGTGCAGCGAGTGGCGAAAGGTTCAGGAACATCTGCGTGGCTGGACGTTAGACGATGACCACTTGCCGGCATAGGTCGGGTTACGAGGGTTTTTGAGTTCCCACTTAGGGAGTTTTGGACAAGGTATGTCAACTAGATGAGCATCGTCAGCTGATTGGACAGCGGGAAAGGGGTGAAGATACCTTAGAATTCCGGTAAGGTATATGCTTCGCCTCAGCAGCTGCACTACCACTCTGCTGAGCGGTGGCGCCTTTCTCCCCAAGAGCAGCGATAACGTTACCGAGAGCACTCAAGCTCTTGTTGATGCTCTGAGTCTCCTTCAGCCGCTCCTTATGCGGTACTCCTTGTCCGGCGAAGCTGACGTTCAGCCTTTCGCTACCAGCTAGATCGACGAGGTTGAGGCATCCTTCGCATTTGTCGCCATTGACGTTGGTACCCTTTATGCGCAGGGTGAACATGGAATGTGAGCGAGACGACCGCTCGTTGACCATAGTGGCAGCGACGCTCCGTCTCTTCTGAGCAGTGTTGAGGAGTCCACGGACTTGAGTGGGTGTGCGTAGAGGGATGACGGTGACGTCTGTCACCCTCGTAGTGCCGGTCTCGAGGTCGTGCTTGATCTCGTGTTTCTTTTTGTCGATTTCGTGGGTACCAAGGAGGTCATTTAGGGTTTCATTGTACTGAAGAATATGCAGGTTAGCATTAATAATAACGAAAGTGAGGGCAACTTACGATTTCAAGGAATTGCCCCTCCAAAGAGTACTCCCGCGCGTCTTCAACTCATCTGTGACCTTAAACACGAGCTCCACAGCCCGGGAATCATACCCTCATCATCCTCACTCCGACCACCCTCTATTGTGAAACTCTTTCCCGAGCCTGCCTGACCTTACGCGAAGATGCGGACATTGTATCCGTCGATACAACTCTGGGTGAGCAGGGCAATTTCTTCATAAACTTCGCTTTGTGAGGTACCAGGTACAACACCCGGTCAAAGCTGAAGTTGTACACCTCCCTCCGTTCTTGACCCATGGCGCTTTCCGTTGAGGAGGCCAGTGTGATTTGCGTTTTCGTGTTCTTGACGTCCGGGAAATCCATCTCTGCCGGCTCAACTTCTTCAATAGAGGCTGACGGCGAATCGGCTGGCAATATTGGTCGAACTCGGGTGAAAACAGGGATGTTCCCCTTGAGCTCGTGGACCATGTTGTGGAGCTTCCTCCTCGCCAGCTCGCCCTCAATGACCCGGCAACGCATATCCTCGACCCCGTGTTTCTGGTTTTCAATGGTCTGCTGCAGGCTAGCGACCATCCTTGGTATATGCCTGCACACGCGCCTGCAGAGCCGTGATATCGGTCTGAACACCAACTTGCCCCAAACTCTGCGGAGTAAGGGCAGCCTGCAGTCGGACATTCGATTCTTTCTCCTTGGCTATCTCCTGTCTCGCTAGATCCAGCTCCACCCTCATCCCTCGACATTCCCTCTCCTTCTTCCTCAAATCCCCCAGAACCTTCGCATGTCGTCGTTTGAGGGCGTCCACCTGCTCACTAACGACCATCAGCTCACGCCGTTGATTCTTTTCGTGCGTTTTGCAGCAGCAAGTTCCCGTGATGTTGCAGCGTGGTTGACCTGCAGTTTCGCGACATTCGCTCGTTCGAGGTCCATATGTTTGCTCAACTGAGCGACATCCGCAGCTCGGGCTTCTTCGATCGACGTGAATTGAGATTGCAGAGCAAACAGCTTCCGTTCCTGAGCAGAGGCTGGAACAAGCGGTCGACCTGCAGATGCGGCACGAGAATTTGCCCATGCTCGTGCAGCAGCAGCAGGGCCAGAAGACAGGACACGAGCACCAGTGCCTATCGTGCAGTCGAGGTAGGTGGAGCACTGGTGCCACAAGCGACAGCGCTCACAGAACGAGTAAGCGTTCTTGCAGGTGGCGGTTGTAGCCGGGTAAGGGGTTTAGGGAGTGAAGGTCCAGGTCTAGAAGTGAGGCCTCCTTGCATTGATTTGGAGCTGTGAGCGGAGCGAGAGGGCTGAAAGGTGCGTCCAGTGATCGGATTCCTGCACCGATTGGGGGCAGTTTGCGAGGCTGGTCAAGGGCTTCCCATTCATGATCCGAGTCCGACGAGGATGTCGTGAGCGTTCGTTTCGATGCGAGCTCGATACCTAGTGATGGTCAGGAATTTAGCCCAGGTAAACAAGATGCCTTGACTATGAAGATATCGGTCAGGTTAGATTGAAGCAGAGCAGAAACGGTCGACATACTGATAGCAAGCACTGGTTACGCGTGTCCTTTCCCTTCGCTGGCGCGACTTTCTCAGTATGCGGTACACCTAGAAGAATATGAGCATGATTTACAATACGCAAAAGACAGGCCAACGCACCTCTGCAAGATAATCCTTTAAGCGACGATAACCAAACAGTTTCTAGGCAAACTTTGTACCGAAGTCAGCAGGGTTCATACAAAGGTCTCTGTACATACCTGTAAGTGTCCTGAACTTCTACTGCCTCAAACGTTGAAAAGTAGCGTTGACAGCGTTGGATTTGGTGTTGTCGACTTTGAAGTGGTGAGCTAAAACAAACAAGTCAAAACCGGCAACTGGAAGCTTCGCGGTCACGTGCATTGGATCAGAGTGCTTGTCCTGGACAATGTTGCTGCAGTTTTTCGACATGGAAGACCCAGTAGGCTGTTGACGCCATCAGTAGACTCGAAGATATCGACTTGCCGATCTCAGAGGTGATCAGAGCGTAGAAAACGAGGCTACTGATGAGGCAAAACGCTCGAAGCCGCACAAGGAGCCGCAGTCTTCACAGAGTCTCAGCAGCTAGCCGGCATTAAGATCGAACTTGACGAATGCTTATCGCGTCTCAAGATGCTACACCTAACATGAACGCGATCTCTGGCCAATTTATTCCCAAAATCTGCTCGTAATCGTCTCAAAGGATTCTTCTATTTTACCGTCGTCGGTTACACTCACTCTCCCCGGAATCACCGGGTTACCTGGACCATATTAGAAGTAATAGAACTGCTTGCTATCGACTGGTCCCAACCAGCGCCTCATCACACTCAACGAAGCCGGACAACCAGTCTGTTTTCGCGGAAGCCCATCGAATCAAGCATGACGATATAACGGAAAAACCGCTAACGGTGCTTTTGAAGCGCTGGAAATATCAAGACACTCCGCCGAGGCTGATGTACGATGCATGTGATGGCTTGGTATATACGGACCCATGGGCCATGGCCGATCATTTTAACTCTGGTTGATCGAGATGTTGTATACGGTCGCCGGAGATGGCAATGAGCCGTTGACTCAACTGTTGAATTGTTTAAACACTTATAGATCACTTATGAGCAACGCTCCCCAGATACACCCTCGCCAGCCTTTCTTCCACAACGATAGGCAAGTATTTCTCTCCGCCGACGATAGGACTATGTGATTGATCACCCCCTCCATAGCCCAATTCAGCGTTCTAGTCGTAACGCCGCTTTTAACATGAGCTCAAAACGAAGTGAATATCTTCCCTTGACCACCGAGGATGCCCCACACTCTCAAGAAGGTTATGACTACCCTCGACAGCACAAAGCAACTCAGAAGTGGAGATACGGAGACAGGCTTCCATGCCTGCTTGTCATCTTCCTCCAATCTCTTCTCACCATCGCCCTAACCATTGCGCTTTGGCAAAAGGGTCAGAAACAGTCCATAACTTCTACCTCTTCCGGGCCAAACTGGCCGGCTCGGATGTGGTGTAAGCGACACCCGTAAACATCTCATGCTTCTGTCTTCTGATGACCGCCCTTCCCGTAGCCCCAGCTCAAGATGTTCTAGAGTACGAAGTGAAAGTCTTTACCGGCGGATTTGACAATGCGACGACGATATACCAGGAGGTCTCCGATGCTGCAGACGAAGCATGGGAACGCTTATATAGTCGTAAGAGTGCCTAGTGCTGCCTCTAAATTCGCGAAACCTGATCATCGTACAGGTACCTTAATGCGAATTCCCAAGAGCGATGCTGCTTTGCTTCCCAACAAGACTTATCCTATCAAGGAGTTCCCTGGATATTACGTGACCGAGTTGGATGTATTTCACCAACTTCATTGTCTCGTGAGTTTCTAATATACTTCTCATGTCCGCCGTCGTGAACTGACTGATTTTCTAGAACAAAATTCGTCAGGCTCTCAACAAGGAAAGGTATTGGTCTACGTTGAAGCACCCCGAAGATCACCTAGGAGAGGACCACATCTCACATTGCGTAGATTCGATACGGCAGTCACTCATGTACGTCCCTTATCATTATCCTACGCCTTATCACAGGATCATGAGCTAACATTTGCTCATATAGGTGTAATGCCGATATCTCAACCATTCCGTGGCAATGGCACGAACTGTCGAAATCCGTCCGTATTCGGCTCAATTATCCCCACAAATGCGTCAATTTCGAGAAGCTCTGGGACTGGGTCGACGAAAGACACCTCGACGACTACATCGATTCGAACGTCTTTGTGGATGATGGACTTGACGAGCCAGAAGTCATCTACTAGATCGCATGTAAACTGCCTACGTTATACGTCGTCTCTCGAAACTCTGAAAGCTTCCTCGCTCAGATGGATGATACACGAGGCTCGATGCAGACTGGGGTAGACACGAAAATAAGACGTAGTTCCCGGTATCATCGGTCGCAGCTGACGAGAGTACTGTGCAACAAGATTGCGTGATCATGTAGATAGGCCTATGGAAGCCGCAATTGAATGAGGTTATTCGGCGTTCTTAGGAGGTATCAATAAGCACTGAATACTGAATACTGCTCGAGAACCATCTGACATCTGAGCAGCATGGTCCACTGAGGCATAATCTCTTTCCAGCGAACCCGCTGTTATTTGGCAGCTCTGATGCATCGATCAAATCCTCATATACACCCTAGCTGCCGAGCTTTCTGGTACCAGTAAGACCGCAAATACTGAAGAGCCGGCTTCCATATCATGCATACTGCGAGTTTCAACGTGGTATCATGGGTTTAGATCAGAACACGCTGTCGAGTATAAAAGAGTGACGTGAAAATGCTACCATACTAACTGTTTATCATCCACAGTCGCCCTAAGGATGAAGTTTACCGTCGCTTTCCTTGCTCTGGCTTGTGCCGTCGTTGCTCTCCCTTTGGATGAGGTGTGCATCTGCCTCCTTATGCTATCGAATAACGCGTCGCTGACTCCATGAATAGCGTAAAGAGGCTGCGGAAGCTGACACATTCTTACAACGGGGCATCTACTGGCCGAAGAGGTCTGAAGCCGCCAATGCCGACACCTTCCTTCAGCGTGGCATCTATTGGCCAAAGAGGTCCGAGGCGGCGGAAGCGGATACGTTCTTGCAGAGGGGTATCTATTGGCCAAAGAGAGAGGCAGAGAATGTCGAGGCCTGAACTGCTTGACGGATTTGAGAGTGCTAGCACGATGTTGAAATCTCATATGTATCCTTGCCAAGCCTGAACCACGAGATAATTTCGTTGGCCGTGGAAGACATTCACTTGCATTATTTGCACTGGAGAGAAATGAGAATACGTAGATCGTAAAAGATATACGTAAGGTTACAACAACGTGGGCTACAATATCGAAGCGGGTTGGGTTGAGTACGTTTCGAGATTATAGGTAACGTCAAGGGAGAAGTGGGAGTCGTAGGATAGGTGGGAGAAGCAAGAGTGGAGAGGCCGGCCACTCTCAAGAGTGACAAAAAATCTTCATGTCTTCGAAGATGGAAGACGTGAGGATTCGGGTAGCGAGATATCGCCGTCGCGTTTCTTAGCTGAGTATGGCTTACGCCGAGTACGACAGTGAAATCTCAATGATTCTCGCAGTAAGCGTCATGGACATAAGATCATATATAACCAGGACATACCAAAAAGTGTTCCCAATACTGGTGCCTGCGGTGTTCACGTAGAGGCGACCTCCCGTAGTTCCTCTACTTAACATAATCCAGTTGCGCTTGAGCGCCAAATACAGTTCTCGATGAGACTCCTTCTACGAATTTCACGTCGAGAGTTACGCAGATGGAGCAGGTGCGTGCGACACCGCCATGCTATGTGGCTGGAGTTGCTTGACGTGAGGAGGGTAGTAGGCTCCAGCGTTCGCGACCTCAAAGAATTGGGGTGCGAAACCAGCGGTGGATACGACCACAAAGGCGTAACATGTCTTCAGAGAAAGGAATAGTCCGTATGGTAACGGTGTCCCATGGCGCAGCTTGACGTTTCACCGAGCCAGGAGGATAGGTGAGGTGATGTGGTTACGGGGTTGCATCCCAACGCCTACGGTGTGCGGAAGATCCAGAATAGCGCTGCCTTTAGGGGTTAAAGTTTCTGCATGTGCATGGGGCGCCTCAAGAGCGGGAGGAGGATGGTGTGAGAGGGCTGGGGTATGGAATCGTCTGGGGCATCTTGGCGGGAGAGGTCAGAATGAAGGCTTCCGTTGCGCTCGAGAACACCGTGCTACACCATGGCAAATCCAAGATGCTCTCCATGATAATGAATGCAGTAGACATAGCCAGCTGCCAGTAGAGGTGCTTGGAGGGGAGTTTGACAACGGTAGGTTATTAAGGTAAATTCGGTCATTTTGACATGTCAACGTCCTGGAAGATAGGCGTGAGCAGAGCTAAAAGGAGCAGAGATAGGACAAGGTATCTTTACCATTCGGCCGTCACCGTTTTGCGTCTCCAGCATCGAGTATTGGAGGTACCACTGGCACCAGTAAAACCTCGCAATTTGGTCATCTCCTCCAATCTTGCAAAGCAGGTTACGTTTCAACAGAGCCGTGCCCGTAAAGAACCATAGTGAGCTGGAGTGTGGGTATGTCGAGAGAGTATCGACAGGATGTCAGATTGGGGATGAATATGCAACGTTGGATCCCTGCACCGTCGAGGACATGCTGGGATGAGATGTGAATGGTCGTGATGACTAAGCAAATTGAATCATGCGTTGTCGATTGGTTGTCGAGTTGCATTCAACTCACGATCAATAAACGTGCTGAATAAATGCTCAGGACCTTCGTAGAGAGCATTTCCACAGGAAATAGATGTAAGAGGAACCTGTACTCTGCTCGGTAGTTTGGGTGTTTCTGTAGAGACAGCATGGAGAAGTCGTTTGGCTGTGAGGTTCCTACTTGACGATATGGTTCGGAGTGGTTGGCTGGAAGGGCGATAACTACACTAAGGCATACTGCTGGTCTGCTGAATCGACATCTTTGAATGGGTTCCCCGAGCTTTCCTCGTTCGCAGGAATGGCAAATAGCCAAGTATTGCTCCTCCCGATCTGGACTCAGATCCCCTCGGAAACGAGGTTATTGCTCATGAACTTTTCGGTTTTGAACATCCTCCCGCGTTTCTAGTTGAGAGAGAAGCTCAATCATTCTTCGATCAGTGAAAGAGGGTCGCCGCAGCCACTGGAGAGCTCGTTCTCGCCTCCTCGACCGTCGGCGAGAACAAGTGGATGCCCCTCCAAATGTCAGATAAACCGCCGGGTTCGGCAAGGTCTTTACCGGTTCGGCACGTCACGGCAAACGGTAACCGACTTTGACCGAAGGCATTACACCGAATCCATCTGTGGCGATGCAAGAGGAAGCTTCCAATCTTCCATCATAATTTACGTGGTTGTGTTTTCTTCTTCCTGTCGAAGATCTTCAGCAACAAGGGCAACGTGGCTCACAGCTTCTGGGCATTTCTTCATCTAGCCAAAACGTCGTCTACACAAAAGATCAAGCTCACCTCTACCTGGGATTTATCACCCTTTGACTGGGCGTGCCTTATTGCGATTCGCCAATGGCAGAATTATGGATACTTAAGACTAAACTCTGAAGATGAGTTCCGCTTTTACCATTTCATTGCACTTGTACTGCAGGAAGATATTTCTCGTTCATTTTGTCCTACCCTCCCGTCGACTTCCCACTGCGAGATCAACGGGCTCCATCGCAACATCACCCAGCCGAAAGAACCACTCCAATCGCCTAAGTTTTGGGTGTCATTGTTGTCTGTGTTCTGCTGAAAATTCTTCTTCTTTTAGACGACTCACACTCAATTTTTTCTATCAGAAGAGGAAGCCGCAAACGTCGGACTAGATGGCAGTCCATATCTTCCGCCTGCATGCCATTTGGTCAACATTTGACTGGTGAGATGGCTGTCGTGCCGCAGCGCTTTCTCTCGTCATCGCTCTCTCCGCAGATGCCACCACACTTTCTACAATCTAGCGTTGGAATATCCCAGCGGCCGTCGAGATATGGACGTCTATCGTTATCTCACATCCCTACAAGATAACGACCGTTCGCTCATCACGCTATGCACTGCTGGACACCTTACTACGACTGGGGATCCAAGCCTTCACACGTTCTTGTATTTCCGCACATGAAACTAGCAAGATTGCCACTTCCTCGTTCAGCCTCATCTGGCGCGCCTTCCCCCTTAGCTGCATCCTAACTCATTTAAATGGGCTTTTATGTCTTTATCGTTATGGAGTACCGTAGTTCGCCCAGCCAACTTGCAATCTAGGCGATTCGGCCGAAGTTCATCCTGTTTTCTCGACTTCGGATGAACACTTCTCAAGGTGAGGATCGCCCTTCTCTACGATGAGGGAATCACTATCTATTGCGTTTATTCGAGGGCACCTGACGTTCTTCGAGCATATGCCACTCCGGTATCGGAGAGATTGTAGAGAAGATACTCGCTAGTCACATAGTGAAGGAGATAATGAAAAATTTATGGCTTTGTGCGAAACGCTGTCTTTGAAGCAACATCTGTCCTCGCTACAGGACACCTGCGCCTCAGGCAGTTCCAAATGTGATAGCAGGCGGGGGAAACATTGATTCTGGGGTAGGTTTCGGTATCCAGTGTCCTTGGATGAGCGTCGTGTCCACCAATTCGGGAGTGCGGCCGCCAGGACAGGCGTCGATGTATTCCATTCGGTCTCGTTCCTTTGTCGATCATATACAGTTGAGGAAGTGCATTTGGGGAATCATAGGCACTGACATCGCGTAGGAAATCGGTTGACAGCTGCTTGTGATTGGAAGACGCCCATGTTAGGGCTTCCGGCGGTCCGCCTCGATGTTGACATCGTCAATCGGAATCGAATGCCTCTATTCCGCCTTATCCTCCCACTTAGGAATATCGCTTTCTGAGAAACGAATAGTGGACTTGGACTCACAGACTAAGCTAGAGACACGCTCGGGCAGCGATATGCATCGTCAACGTGTGCATCTGATCAGGAGAGTGGCTCCCCACCATTTCGACGACACGATAGGACTTCAAACGCCTGGGTCCAGCACTAATCTCACAGGGGATGTCTGTACATTCATGATCGGCAGATATTATGGGCATGTGGGCGATCTTACCACCACTCGTGATCCTCCTTTCTGGACATCATGCCTCATTTGCATCGTCCCTGGCAGGGTTTCTTGAGATGAAAGGCATTCGTCCCCACGGACTCTGTAATCTACCTATTCAAGCCTGCGTCTATTGTCAAAACTCTTGTATGGCGAAGCCGATAGCCTTGTCCCTTCAAAGAGACAGCAAATCGGACCGGCGGCCTTTTTGTCGTTCGCCTAATTCCATTCGGAGATAAAGACTTATTTGGAAGTCTGTCAGTCTCTTCAAGACGAAGCAACTCATCATAACCGCAAAGAGCGGCCGCAGGTTGCCTTTTTGGCTGCTAGCCTCCCCGTTGGTACCAGCATTCTGTGTTTCCTATCAGGAAAATCTCATTTGGGCATGTACGTCTTATAAGATGAAACTAGACGGCGATGCTTTATATACTGTCCTGTCTGGTTTGATTCAAGCCTTACAAGGTCTCTGGTAGCTCGACGCTATCCTCGACTTCAACTTTCTCTTTCTTTCGATTGGGCTATGTATTCTCCTCGGCTAGACTTTCCCTACTTCCCCCAGAGGTCGGCACCTCTTAGATCTCGCTCTCCTGTTCGTCGACCTAAGGCAGTGGTCTATGATGACTCGGACGCCTCCGACCTCAGCTCTGATGATCAGCCTTCAACTGTGCACCTACAAATAAAATTAAAGAAGCCACAATTGCGATCCATATTGAAACGCTCACAGCCGGTCAATGATGGATCAAAATCGGGCAGTCGGTGCGTGCCAGCTGCCTAACCGTTTTCATCGGTCATCTGACAGGATGTATAAAGGTATGCTATAACAGTCGTTTCCTACCGTTCTACCTGCTGCAAGGCCATCGTGCGTTTGGAGCACCTCTCTGAGGCGCGTTCCCTCCTCCACTCCACTCCGCTCCAGCTGACCAGCATTCGATATATACTAGGCACCAAACCACCCTGCCAAAGTGTACAACGGTCAATGCCCAAGTTGCAACACGTGGGGCAGCCTGAAGTCTGATCATTTAGACGCCCAACATCGGCAAACGTCCAAGATGACCCATCCTATTCATTCGGTACCGTCTCCATCACCGAAGCACTCTCGACATGTTCAATTCGCCGAACACGCCATGGTGTTCGACATTTCCGACTCTTCGCTACCCCTCAGCTGCATTCCTGCAGCCAATAAAGCGCTAGCGCCTTCATCATATTCTCTCCCACCATCCCGGGTATCTTTCGATGCCATTTATTCCCTGTTCAACACCGACTTCGGCGAAGCCTATCCCGACTCTGAATATTCTGCTTCCTTCAGTTCAAATACCGCCTCCTCCGAAATGTACGATACATTCATCCGGGTGATGAGCGTCGGGGGCTTGACTGTTCTCCTCTATTCGGTATTAACATGACCTTGATTTGGTCGCAGTCAACATATTTATCCAGCACTATTATACTCTTCAATACTTCACCAAGATGTAAGACCACCAGCATATACACTGTACTTATACCTCGTGTAATCTCAATCAGTCTCAATCGATCGAAGTCCCGTAGTGTACTTCACATTGTAAAACTAAATTGTACTTATTGACGGATCGAGATAATTCCATTGGATGTCATACAAGAATACAATGCGAGAATCTAGAGGAATACAGTGCTCAGACATATGCAGCGGGTAACGAATATGCGTAAAGATAAGAAAATATGAAAGCAAACGTGGTAAGCACATGGACCCCATGATACATAAAGGTGGAGGAACTTGGACTGTAAAAGTAGGAACCCTACATGGCGAGATCACGTCTTGCCAGGAGGGCTTTTTGGGAGCTCAAACGTGACCCGAGTCTGGTCAGACGTCTCATCTCCAGGACTAGTGTCTTCAGTCTGTTGAGGTGACCTTGGAGACCGTTCATCGGCGAATCGGACAGAGCGGGACGGAGAACAGTCCCGAGACGGCGGCGAAGAATGGAGAGCTTGAAGATGCTGCAGTCGGCGATTCTGGAGGGAATGTGATGAATCGGCAGTGTCGGGACGAGATCCTTTGCGTGGTGTAGAGGGTCGCCAGGACGGTGATGGTGATGGAGGTGCAGGGCGAGAGGCTTGAAGAGGAGGGATATGCCCAGGATCATGGGAGCGACCTCGTCTTTCCAAATCTTCACGAGGAGGTGAGGCATCATTGAGGGATAGTCGAGGTACATGGGTGCGTCGGACAGAGTTCCGTCGACGGGACCGCGGCGCGGAGCCTACAGGGTGGGACTTTGATGTCGTTGGCTTTGATTTAGGCGGCCTGTCGTGAGAGGCGGAAGATGACGCGACATTCGTAGCATCTTCTTCATGGTCGGAAGCCCATGCTTCCTCGTCATCTTGCGACCCTTTCCTCTGCTTCTTCTCCTCTACATGTCTCTGGTCATGCTCAGAAAGAGCATCCCTGACCCGGCTCTCAATCTCCTCTAACTTCTCCTCGACTGTCTCTCCTGCTTGACCTTCCAACTCAGCCGTTGTTTTCTTCAAACCTTCCAACGATCCCAGCGAATGTCGTATCTTCTGTGTCGTGTGGAGATGCCCACTGTCCGGGTTCTCAGAACGGAGGACCTCGACGTCGACCTATAAATAGTTAGCATTGGATATTTTTATGACAAGAATTGCAAACTCACATCATCGCCAGGACTCTCTTGTCGTTCGATAACCGTATGGTGGGGTTCGTGCCATTCCACATAGTTCGCCGTTCCGTCAGGTGGTGTATCAGGTCGTCCTTCATCCACGCCATCGGCACTGGTACGTGACTTATGACTGCCTCGATCATCAACTGTATCTGCTTCACCAGTAGTCTTCTCGCGGAGGGTTGGTGACGGTGGCGTGAGGGTACCAGACTCCTGCATCTTGTCGGACTGCATCTCTCCTCGCTCCAAAGCATCATCACGGTTGATGACAATATCGGCAGCACCACGATTGACGAGACGAGCTTGGTTGGTCCAATCGGGTAGTGAGGCATGTCGTGACCAGGTTCGAGAGACGGTACGAACTCGGCGACCAAGGGAGAATCCGGGAATGGAGAGGCCATGAATGATGATGGAGCATAAGACCATGAATGCGACGATGGGCTGGATGGTCTTTGACAGCATTTCGACCTGATGGCTATGCTCGTTATTTTCAGCGTCACGTTCAATGTATTCGTTGGCCAGGGTGGAGATAAAGACAGCGCCTAGAATAAAACAAGTTAATTTTCCGTGGCTGAAGAGAAATGGTGGAGGTACTGACCAACACCGATAGGGCCAAAGTGACCGCTAAAAACAGCTTCACGGAATGTCTTGACGTCGGGGATCCATCTATAGAGAGCGATCATAACGGGTAGTCGCCTCAATAAAAGAACCAGAATGGCGATCACGATGAGGCGCCAAATGCTCAAGGTGAGCTCCTCGTCAACGAAGGAGTGGAAGGGCATCCAAGCTCCGACGTAGATAAAGCAAGCGATGTTGAAGAGCAAGTCGATGACGGAGCTGAAGACGGACTCCTCGGTTTGACGATTGAAGAACCCGTCCCAGGCGAAAGCGCTACCGCAGGCGAAGGCAGCCAAGAGATCATCGGAGCCAAGGAGGGTGGTGACTCCGATGGTGAGGAGGGCAAGGGAGATGTATTGAGCGACATATGACTGGCGATCAATGAGGGAGTTGCGTTCACAGAATTTCATGAGGTATCGGAAAGCAAAGCCCAGCATCACTCCGATGACGGTACCAAGAACAACTTGGTCTACGGGAGACGTGAGCAAAGGGGCCGTAATAAGGAGCAGATACAACCTACATATCCACAGAACGACAAACCAGTCCCGGATGGCCAAGCCGACAGTCTTGTCGAGCGTGAGGTAGAGTGCAATGAACAAGAATGGGAAAGCAGCTCCGTCGTTACAGCCACTCTCTGCAGCGAGAAGGTGACGAAGGTGGGCGGGAACATGCTTGTTAGCCCATTTTCCACCAACAACAGCCGAGGCAAGAATGGGATCGGTGGGTGTGAGACAGGCGGCTACCGCAAGGGAGGATAGGAAATTGAGGCCAGGGACCAAGGCGTATATGAAAGCCGCGGAAACAAACCAACCCTGGTAAGGAGAAGAGTATGAGTTTCGTATCACGAATACGGAGATGAAAGTGAACGCACCCAAGTCATCACAGGTCCCAGCAAGAAGGCTAGACTCCTCCAGTGTCTCTTCATGTACGCCTTGGGCAATTCAACGCCGATTGCGAATACTCCTATCGCAAGGACGACACGCGTAACTTCTAATGTGATGATGTTCGTCGTATGTTCGTCCCCTCCGCCCCAAGAATGTGGATCAAGCAAGTTAGCGCCATAGGGACCTGAGAGGCGTTATCAGCGTTATCGCACACAAACCGAGGATAACCGTGGCTCACCGATGATCACACCGAAGAGAAAGGCGAGAGGGGCTTCTCCAATATACAGCTAGACCAATGCTGAGTACGATGTCAAAGAAGGCGTAGACGTGGCTGACGTACCCGTTCTCGCACGAATAGCGAAAACATGCCAAACTAGTCCGAAATTTCAGCCAAAATACGGGGTTCCGAAACGGACTGGACCTACGAGAACCACGAAGCCTCCGATACAGGCGTAGAATACATGAGGTATGGTGACCTCGAACTAGAGAAAGCCAAGATGAGTGGACATTATCAAGAGCGACGAGGAAGCGAACATGCTCACAGGCTTAAAGTACCAGACCATGACGTCGTTTTCTCCAGTAAGAGGTACTATTCGCTGCCGGCGGGTAACAGTGGAAACTTGAATAGCAAATATCCCTCAGACGATCCTCGAGAACGAACCAAAAGGTTTTGATCTGCTCGAGGTTCGAACACAGAGCCTGAGAGGTGCAGGTGGGGTCGCCGTTGATTGGGTCGAGAATGCCGGACGTTTTGTTTTATACGGAGGACATCGCAGTTCCTGCCGAGCAAAGTGATGTTTATTTGTAACCGCTTACATCAGGCACGTGTATACTATATCCGGCTAACCGCCAAGCAAAAATTGCTGTGCAGTCCCTTCCTATCGTTCCGTTGCTACCATAAGCTTTCCTTTCCTGGTTTCAGCGCATTCATGAAATGGATCGGTGGGACTTTCATTTCCTTTCCTTTCACTTCATCCCACTTCGAAAATAGGGAGATAACTAGAACATGGCTACAAGATTCATTTACGTAAATTCGAAATCAATTGTTCACTCTAGTTTACACGCATCTGTTGGCGAAATGAGAAGGATGGGAGGCGTGCAAAGGGTTTGCTCATCTTTTCAGTCTTTTCTTCCCTTTCTTGGACCAGGTCTAAATTTACCCTTCGGCAAAATCCCCCCTGTCGCCGAAATGAGAACTGTATTATTAGCTGCAGCTATCGACCATACCTCAATTATCCCTCTTCGCCTCCACTAATCAAGTCAATCTGATGCTCCATCTAACTGAAAAAACGAGCTTTCTCAGACAAACTGAAGCTTGGAGAGGCTATTTTGGCTCATTCGCCCTCTCGTATCTAATAAGTGGGCGATCGTTCCGCCACCTCGTTTTCACACAGACGAGCGCAACCAGGGTTTTCTTACTGTCTGGACCTGTTTGGCGTCATCCGCGGCCCTGATTAATCTCGCCTATTTATCTTGCGGCACTACCGAATGGAGATCAGAATTAGACGTGAGGCATGAATCAACATGCAGTTCTCCGCCATCCTCTCTCACAAAGAAATCATCGAAGTTCTGTGGAACTTTTCTGCATCGTATCTGGGGTATTATCTATCAGATCACATTCCTGTGGAGTTCGATGTGCGCTTCCAAGAAATGCCAAGGGTTCACAGCACCCCATGATCACGTCAGCATCGCATCACTAACCGACCTTCTCTGACCATTCGAGACCTCAAGGCATCGTTTTACATGACCGCGTATTCAATAGAAAAAGCTGAACGGGCGGTAACTGATCCCAAGAGACTCGTGTGAGTTAAGCTCCTTCCACGGCACCGATAAGGTTCGAATGACCCAACGCGTGTTTTCTTTCACTGATTCTTTGCAACATGGGTTTCCCGATCGAGCTTTTCGTGGGCGAAGATTACTCCGGGTAGACAATCAAGGTATCTTTTTGACAAAGGTGGCGTTTGTAATTCTCAAGAAGCGTTCATTGACTTTCCACAACGTGCCTGTACATACTCATCAGAACTCTCTTCGACAGAAACATCAACCCCAGACCCCTCAAGGAAGAGAGTTTATGGAGATTTACGCTCTCGGAGAGCTTTTACCGCGTGTATAGTTCCGACTCCGTTGAATGGGAAGAAAAAACTCTGGCATCTACCATCTACGCGAAGCTGGGAACGGTTGCTCCCTAAGGGAAATGAAAACACCTGAATAGGCAGTTGGGGATGTAGATCTTGGTCTTCCCGCCTTCGGTACTCTGAAGGAATCGGTAAACACCATGATGAGAAGAGGGTTTATTGTATGCGGTGAACGTTGATCCGCCGGTTTCACCGCAGATGTCAGAGATACTCAGGGGACATATTTTCGACCAAGACATGCAAATGGAAACCTTGTTGGCTCACTGTCTATGATGAACGTGTGGGATAACGTGGATTGACTATTCCCCCTTAGTGTGAAGAAGGCGCAAGGTCAGAAGTTTCTCGCAGAAGATCTGAATACTAGGGTGTCGTGGCTTTAGGCTTGTCGTTCAGCTAGATCCAGAGGTTCATAGTATGATAGTCAAATTCTGCACACTCTCACCGAATTTGAAATCGGCTTCCATATTCTCATACACATGTTGTATCGGGAGGGAACGCACGTCTTCCAGAAATAATCTCATTGTCTTCGATGAGTTTGGCTCGGCGAGATCTCGGTGCCTGTGTGGCGAGGTATACTGACAGAACTACAGTTTTTTTAATAGAAAGACTACAAGATATTAATGGATCCTGACAAGAACATGCGCATCTACGCCGCTACATACGTTACCCAATGCTTGGCAGGTCGTGAAAACATGGAGCATAGACAGTGGCAAGTTCTATGTGGTCAGACGACGAGCAGAAGGTATATTCTGACCAGAAGGCGCCGGAGCTAGATACTGTGTTGCGCGCGAAGGAGGGTCAAGCCACACCCGTAGAGCTATTAACAGGATTGTATCTGTTGGACCAGCCCGAAATCCCAGAGAGGATCGCATAGAAACGAGAGGGTATCGATGAAAGCGCAAACGCAGATACAATGCTAGTACTTCCTAGCAATATCCAGCGACAGCACACCAAATGGTATTTGAGTCTGCTCTCACAGCTGAGGGTTGAGCGGTGTGTAAGGGACCAGCATTCCTTTCTCTTGGGGAAAAATTCCCTTTCATCATGAGTCCGGTTTGCTCGGTGAAAGTTACCTCTTGGTGTCGACCAGCCAGGGGCAACTCGTCATACGAGCAGGGTACAACGCTTGGCAAAATCTACTAGGACCTGGATTGCACGCCACGGATCTACATTGTTTGGCTTTAGCCAGAAAAAACACTCCTTTGACTGCATACGATTCTTGATGATGGTATTGAGAGCCTATCTTTCACCAATCGAGCCAAGGTATATCCACAGGGGCAAGGTCGTTCGTTCATTTTACTAGAGCGTACATTCCGTCCTTCACAGTGACCAATCTCTCCTGCCTCGCCGCCTCCAGAAACGTACTCAGTTGCTCCACCGTCCGATCATACCCAGGTGCAAAACCGAGCATTGACTGTATCCGGTCCAGAGATAACGTCCCCAAGTTCGTAAGCATTCCTTCTATAAACTACAGGCAACCAGTAAGCACATTCGCTCCGAGCTCAAAGGTTAAACGCAACATACCTTCCAATAGACTCGCATCTGCTCTGCTTGTTGCTGCTGCGTCGTTGGTGCAGTTGCAATTTCTGGAACACTAGACGCAGCTAGGATCCGAACATGTCAATTAGACGTCCGAGGTGAACGGATCTATAAGACTGACCTGCACGAGTATGGTGACTCGGGCCAGCGGAAGGCTCTTCTGCGGCGTCGAGTAACCTGAAAACGCCTTCTTCATCTTCTTTGAGTACGCCAAGGTCCACCCAAGTCAGCAACGCCTTGACCGCTGCACTCCTATCCACCGAGCCGACACCAGCTATCAGCTCGTCTATCGTCCAGATGGCTAGAAAGAAGGTGACATCAGCGCCAAGAGTCGAAAACGATAGTCAGCTGCGAACCTCGATCCGAGAAAAGCTCTATAAAGGCAGCTTCCAGCGGCGGAACATCTGCGTCAACTGATCGATCGTCCAACTGTAGTTCCAAGTGAACCGTTCCGAGGTGGGGTAGCCACCGTAAGCGCTTGTCTGGTTTGAAGACGTTAAACTCCTGGTTATAGGTCTTCTGGAGTCTGAGAAGAGTGTCATTATTGACATCGGACACCGACGACGGAACGGACTTACTCCTGAAACTGTCCAGGCATAACAATATCACTTGACTCCATCGCAGGCCAGAAGTGTTGGGAGATAATCGTAGGATGTATGATAGACTATCAAGATCTTTGTTTGAGCCTATGCGTCGGAAATGAAATGAATCAACCTACAGGGTTTTGGGTTTGTATATGGGTGTCGGTGCGCTTCGAGTCAGTCATATCCTTCATCATCACCTCGCACACCTGCAAGGCCGCCTCACCAAATCGAATCTTGAGGATCTCAATATTACGACGCTGAAACATGTGTCAGATGCTTGAGTGTCTGCGAATCGTAAACTAGCTTCACCTCTCTCTCGACTTTCTCTGTGTCGTCTCCCCCAATCGCCAGTAGCCGCTGGGCGAGTAGGACTTGCAGCTCTTTGACGAAAAGGTCTTTTGAGTCATAGATGCTGACGAGCGTGCTGATGACGTCAGCTGGCTTATTAGCTCGGAAATCTGTGCGAGGCGCCGTTCGGTCAGCGCGGCCTGTAGGTTGAAATGATAAAGTTGCTTACCAGGACCAGCATCAATAGGTTCGGGTTCCCAGTTCGGATCGCTATAGTCTTCCACATCGGGTTGTTGCAGAGGCATGATGGGCTCGTTTTCGTCCACCAAGGAATCTCCATTCTCGTCATCACCAACAAGATTTGCAACTATGCTCCTGATAGTGTCTGGACGTTCTCTGCGACGGTGTGGTTTAGCAACAGCGGGGAGTTCATCATTGCGACAACAAACCTTAAGTATCTTCGAATTGGATCTGCCACCTTGTACAGAAGTACGCCTGGTGGGTCAATAATTCGCAGACATTTGATAGTGGCGACATATTGCTGGAGGATGAGTTTGGTGTCAGCGCCGGGATGCAGCAGTCGTTTCTTGTTCCTAGGGTGGGTGTGAGAGACATGAAGAGAGCAACGTAGAAATAGCACTCACGCCTGGCGTAGGGAATGCACAAGAGCTGATCTCTGATCGACACGCTGTAAGCATTCCTGTAACGTCGATGAGCACTGTTATGTGTGAACCTCGGAGGTTGTTGCACCTTGAGGTCTTGAAGAGCACCCATAGAATCTGGGTAATCGATGATTATGTCAAATATCTCCTTTGTCCTGCATGTGATGTCAGCAGAGGAATCCGTGAGGAACCCTGCTACTGCACCTCAGGTCGCAAAGTGTCTTGTTCATGTGGAAGTCGAACCTGGATCCAATACCCTTCAGTAAAGCACGCGCCTCTTCAGCTGAGAACAGACGTCACCGAGCAGCTCAGGGAGAGGAGCAAACAGAACGTACAAGTAGTTGCGCCCTTCGCATATGGCAGTATCATCCACATGACCATCTTGTCCGACATCCACTCTCTCAACTCCTCCAGCATGGGCCGTGTCCACTCCCCTGTACATGTCTCCAAGACGTGCTTTTCAATGTGTTCGTAGCCACAGCTAGCGACTACTGCGTCGTATCGATCGAGAAGGCCAAGAAGCTCGAATGACTGCCAGAGTTTGGGGTCTTGAGGAGGTGGTCGCTCGGTTGTTGAGCCATCTGGCGAGAGGGTCGATGAGACCAGGGCCTTGAAGCCGCGAGCAAACGAGGGTGGAAGTGCAGAATATAGCAAGGTTTTGAATTCCAGAGCGAATGAAGATGTGAGAGTCATGCCGAAGCTAGAAACGACAAGTCAGTCCAAGCCCAGTTCGGAATGCATAACGTCACCTACTCTTTCGGCGGAGCCCAGGCTACGCACCAGGAGGCGAGACGATAGATGAGATTGGAGACATGTGCAACGTCTCGAGTTTCCTGTGGAGAAAATCGTGAGGTGTGGGCAAAAATGGCGATCTTGTTCGACTTACATCGTACGCTTGCATGAAGTGCTGAATGTCGTTTCTCACGAGGGCAAACTTTTTTCGGACGGATTCTAGGATTTGTCAAGCGGAGTCCAGGCATACAGCATCGATGTATGCTCACCAAGATAGACCTCTAGGAGTGCTGGCAGCCGCCTTGACTGATTGACCACATCCAGAGCCACGCGAAGCCTGTGAGGGTCTACACATCGATCAAACAGCCTAAAATCCACAGCGGTATATCCACGTACCAGTATCTTTCTTGGAATCCCTATTTGGCTCGTCCGTTGGCCTGAGATAGCCCTCGAGCACCTGCCATGCCTGTAACGTCGAACATCAGATGGCGTTCTAGAAAAATCTGATTTTTCCTCACGTACTTGGCTGTAGGTTATCAAACCCGTTATTCCCGGTTCATTTCTGTTTATCTTCGTAAAAGACTCTTGCCATTTTGCAGCGACTTGGTGCAGCAGAGCGTCTGTGGCCATCTTCACGATAGAGTAGTCCAGGAGCAGGAACAACGGCAATGTGCAGACGCGTATCGGCTTCGGAATTCGGACACAGAGATCATGTGATCTGGCTGGAAATCTCCTTCGGCAAATACCTTGCATGCTCAATCCACCATGTTTTTGCAATGCCAGTGCAAGACGATCCGGATGGTGCCTAGTTGGTGTGCAGTGCGACACACGCCATGAAGCACCGCCTACTATGCAGATATACTTGAAAATCAAGCACATCCCCGGGGGACATACACCTTTGCAACCCAAATTACCCAATGTCGCGTGAGCGCAACATGATTCGGCGTATCCTTCAACCGTTCATCAAGCTCTGGAAACGCGGAAGATCGACTTCAGGGCGAAGTAGTGGGACACCTAGCCCTACGCTTAACTTAACTAACACCCAACTTACCGCTGGGAGGGATCTCTCCGTCACGATCATTGTGGTGAGTTCGCATACGTTCTCCCGATAGATACTCTCTTATGCCTTTAGTATAGGATGGAAAGCACGCTAACGCTATATCAGAGTTACCCGGGAGGCATGTTCGACTGCCATTATACCTTAGTGGGCTTCAGGTAAGACGTTATCCCTGATGCTGGACGCAGCCGCCGAATATCTCTCCAGAGAACCTCTCGATGGGAAATTCAATCAATCTGTAGAAACGTTACCACGGAACACGCAAGCACATTTTCAGCCCAGATTGAGGGAAGAGTCGTTATTGTCAAAGAGTTTCATGGCCGGGACGCTATCAAGGTGGGGTACCTTCAGCGCATCGGAGAAGGAGCATGTTGCCGACCTCTATGCACAGCGATGGATAGCCTCGGCGAAAATACACTCCTCAGTACACTTGTAGGTCGGTTCTCTTATAAGTCCTCTCACTTTTGCTTAACATAAGCAAGTGCTCCCGAATTCCTTCGTATTGAAGGGGTATCTCAAGAATCGGAAACGGAAGAAACCAACGATGATGGCTTTAACCCCTTTCTGGTGTTCAACGGAGGTACATACTCCTCTAGCGAGTTCCCGTATACCGTTTGACTTGTTTCGGCTGATAGATCGCTTGGCTCCCGTCAAGTGGGTTAAAGGAGAAAGTTTGCGAGGCGGCGCTTTGACATTAGACTGTTTTCTGCTCTGCAAATACGTGCGTTGTCATTCAGGCGCTAGCAAACATAAATCGAGATGGCTGACTCTATTCAAAGATGAATGATTATATGGTAGGCGCGCTCTTTCGTGAGGCAACCGTTACCTATGCAGAACGTTCATAGTCGGCGCTGAATTACCTGAACCACCTGAGGCCCGAAATGCACCTGATGGTGAAGGTCAAGGTGAGACTAGATTTATCAGCCCGGGTGAATTTTTTTCAAATGGTCACGATTTAGGACTGGAATATCTGTTCTGAGAATCAAGTTCTCCGATCGGGTGATACCTCTTGCAACTTCGGCGCGCCAAAGTTATACAACTTTGTATTTTGTATGGGTAGCAATGATGTCGAGGAGGCTTACTGGTCTCCATCTGATGAAGGCTGTGTCGACGAAATTCAGCGTCGGTTTAACGAGATGCATGAGGTACATGAATTTATCATGTTCTATCTACAAAGTCGCTGCTCAATTCACAACAGCCTAGCTCAGCCCCGCCACCACTCATCGATGATTCGTCCCATGAGGCCCTTGCAGAAAGATCATTCACACAAGGCAGCGAAGCGTTAGTACGTGATCGTTTACGACTGCGACGATGAGCCAGCCCCCCTCTCGGCCTGCGGATATACTGGGGCGGTCTTGAATACGGGGAACAAACAGCACCTCTTAGAGCCGTCTCAATTCTCGGAATCTCAAAGCTGGGCGACCTTTTGTAGGTGCGTACATGAAAGACTCACATCCGGGATTCTTGGATTAGCTGATCTTACTGAAGGCCCTTCATTGCTAGTGTGCCCACGCATGGTGATTCCAAGAAGACCTCCAAGAGATTCAGAAAGCGACTTCATTCGATCTGTTTAGGAGACTGGATCAAATATATACAGCACGATGTCTATTTTGGAAAAACATTCTCTTCAACGTTGAGCGGTATGATGTGGCAGCACCGCCTCCAAACATAAGGACTTGGGATATACCTACTTTCGTTCTTAACGGTTCGTTAGACCTATAACCCTAAGCCTAGACTAAGAGAGAAGAAGCGACGCGTTCAGTCATGTGATGGGAATTTTGAACGTTCGCACGGACCAAGCTCAGCTAAGTATACCGAATCCGAGTTCTCTGTATGTCGCCAACTCTGTCCCACTTCCAAATCGCCGCACCCCAGATGAACAGCAGAATAACTGAACTTATACCCGCATTATCTCCGGCAAATCCTGCTTGGTATGCACAATATTATCCCACGATGCGACCGAAGATTGACACCAATCATTTCTGTGCAGAAATTGACGACTCTCCAGGATGACCCTTCCAATTCAAGCGGAAAGCCGCAGGTCTGGTTTTTGACCCTTCGCATTCTTGGCAGAGGCGGGCCAAAGATGTGGGAAATGTACGTGTATTCACATATTTAACGTGTCCTTGACTAACCAGCTCCCTGTACAGAGTCCTGTGAACCACCACGCTCGTTTCTCTTCCAATGCTGGCCTTGCCTTCCACTCTTTTATCCCTTGCTCTCGTAGCCGGCGTCAACGCTGTCAGAAACAGCATCTATGTCATCCACGAAGTTGAATCGCCTGGTCTTGGTCTGGATGGACTGACGCCTATCGGTGTTGAGAGGGCCCAGAATTGCATCCCGAACGTGAGTACCAACGCTGGGTGACTTCGGTTCAACTCTAACATCGTCGCCCTTTTACAGGTCTTCAGCACGAAAAGCATTGGGAAAATAATCTCATGTACCCCAGATCTCATTTCTGGGGCGTGCTACACCGCCCTTGCAAGTGTCCAGCCCCTGGCAGACCAGCTCGGTCTTGAGGTTGACACGTCATGGTGAGTAAGCTACGAACCTAACACCTGCTGTTGCTCATTCCTCTTCCGACAGCGGAAATGATGAGGACGCCGAAGACGACTGTGTGGCCAACCTCATCGATTCCTTTGCCGCCACCAGCACCCAGGCCATTTTAGTCATTTGGGTTAGTCGTCAAATTGACTCTACCTCTCTTCATGTCTCCTGACGTGTCTCTACAGGCTGCTGGTAGCGAAGAAGACCTCTACGAGAACCTTGACATCGAGCTTCCCGAGAGTGACGATGACGACGGTGGCTCCATCCTCCAGTAAGCAAACCCCTTCTTTTTCTCTAAGCTCATACTCATACTGTTGGTCTAGCCACGACGAATACGTCACCATCCGCAACGGTATCTTCATCAGCTTTTCGTCTCAAGACTGTCCCAACATCGATGGCCAAGCACCTGGAACCGGCATCTATGCCAAGCATGCACCACCCTCCAGCTCCGACGCCAGTGACGCACCCATCTCGGACAGCGAGCCAGCACCTTCTCCCACCTACGATGAGGCTCCTGCTGAGTCGACACCTGCTGTCGCCAAAAGGACCCTGAAGGGATCAATCGTGAATCGTCGACAACGTCGTTCGGTTTCCAGGCTTGGGCTGTGACGCCTGAATGCGCTACCGACCAAAATTTAACCGTCTGGTTCACTTCTTATGGACGTTTGACTCTGTTGGTTTTTCGACCCATGTACCTTCCATTCACGCGATTGGCTCTCAAAAATTATACCCGAACCTTACCTTTATCCTTATTCTTCGCTATGGACATGCGTCGTCCTTGTTGTTCTTTCGCACCGTTGGGCAGATGCATTTGCTTGGTTTCCATCCGGGGAGTTTATACCCAAGTACGATACTTATGTCGTTCGTCGCATACCGAATCTTAGCCAGGCCAGAGAACCTTTTTCTGGCCCATTCTTGTTGACGGCCTGTGTTCCGGTACCACAAACGCTGCTCGGTGCTTTCACGAACCCATCCGATTCAGCCCTGTCCGCCTTCCGTTACTTGGTACTAGCGAACATTGCCCATTCTTTGGTTCTGCAGAGTGTATGCATCACAAAAATGTAGCATTTGACGTCAAAGTAACCCGACATGGGTGGAATTTTTCGCGAACAACGTGCTTCTCCACCCTCCACTAGGCTTATGCCGCCTGAATAATCACTAACGGTGGCAAGGTTAATATGATAGAACATGTGTCAAGCCAGCTGCCGTAGGGAGGGAGGGCCTCTCGTTGTACAAGGAGGTTGTATGGCTAAACAACATCGAGGGAAAGGCTGGAAAAGCACGGAGGTAATCAACAAGGATCAACAAAAATGGTACACTGTTCACCATCGAGTCTCCTCCAAGTATAAACCTAGCCGCTCAATGCAACACAGGTCCTACGACATTCTGCTCAGAGGCTTCCTATCAGTTAGCAGGAGAATTCTCGAGGGCGTGAAGGCTGAGCTTATCTGAGGAGGAGGTCGTTGTCAAGGTATGTGGCCTCGCCTTTTTACATGCTCGTTCGCTGAATTATGGTCATCTCTAGTCATCCTCTCGTGCCATAGAACAACCAAATAGGATGACCTACCACCCGCCTCAGTCGCTGCTGTCCCATGAGCTCTTTCGTCGATGAGCCCTTGGAGCTCATCGCCGAGTGTAGTAGGTGGCGACAGGCCGAGTTGACATGAGCACCAACCCCAGCTCGAAGTATACGAAGATACGGCGGTTGTTAATCCATAGAAGCCTCTCTTTATTCCCCCAAAAAGGTCTTGACTGCTGCTATCGACTCGACCGACTTCATGGGTACTACAGATACCGGGAGGGTCAGCCAAGGTACTCTGAAGGCTGACGCTATACATGACATGTCGGTTTTTCGCCTGGGTGGGCGAACATTGAAGACCAGGAGAACCTCTTGTAAAATAAATTTCTGCTGTTAGTACCATTACGTATAGAATTTCCCGTCGAACATGTGCAGATTATAATTCCTCGCAACATCCACCAGAAATTAGGTCGGAAAGTAAGCAGCTATTGAGCTATCCAGACAGAGCTTTCGAGCTTAAATTGCCTCTTATTTCTACCTATATCGAGTGAATGCCCCCTGCTGAATATAATAGCTGAAAACGTGTTCGAGGATTACGGAACTTGGTGGCAGGTCGACAGGGTTTTTTCGTGTGGCGTGGCTTTTCTTCATCTACCTCTCACTCACCATTAGCTCTTGCAGCCAAATATTACTCTCCATGTCGATCCCAGCTGGAAGATATTACATCTCACGACCAGCAGGCTACCTCTGCCTCCAGCAGGTGGACGGAAGCGACGAGGTTAGCAAGTCAGACCAGTGGGAAGGGCCTACTAACACGCGTCTGGACTATGAGGTACGTTCATCTTGAGCCTCCGACACTCAACGTGCTACTTGATATCTTTCTCCCCAGTGGTATATCCTTCCCCTCGCCAACGGCAACGTCATCATCAGCAACGGACAAGCAAAAAAACCATACATGTCCTATTCATCTTCTCCCGAACCGTTCAGCACGGTAACAATGAGGACTGGGTATAGAGAATGGGAGGTAAGGTGTCAAGAAGCCTCGGCCTGGAAAGACAGATATGAATGCTAGTACGTGTTCGGCCCTCATTCCAAACACGCTTCTCGGATGTTCATACCAGTCCTAGCTTTATGGTCCCGTCCAGCTCCCGAGGTGGCGTGGATCACGCGAGACTTGTTCTTGACCATCCCAACTGGAATCGAAGCAAGGTATTTAGGTCCCTTGAAAGGAAGAGCGACACAAAATTCTAATCACCACCATCGCGTAGGTTGTCCTTTCCAAGTTTGATCCCTCAAACGAGGATCAGCTGTGGATTCTCAAGAAGATTGCGTAGTGGACTCATAGAGCAGAGCGGGAATCATGTCTATTTCATATGCTCTTAGGGATTTCTTGGACGAACCTTCTTTTTGTTTCTTCAGGGAATTAATAGACAGTGTCGAAGGGGAGGGGCAAGTGCTTTGCCGCCCTTCAATAAAGTGGCCTCAATATTCATCACTTGCTCTGGCCATTCTTAGATACTTGCCCTCTCGAAAGCGAAAGTTGAAGAAACATGTTGAAATTGGTTTGACGCAAGCAAACTTGGACGTGATGCTGCAGATGCGGCTTTTTCGACCATGGAGGCCTGCGAATCTTTGGACTGATCAGTTAATGCTTCTGGGGCGACATTGGGCAAGCTTCTCAGAAGCGAGATAATTCATTGCGTTGTCGCAGCTCGACGGCCCTTCCCCGCAATCTCGGTTGACCAAGGCTCAAATATTGAGCGTTAATGCGGACGGGTCCAGTAGTGAAAGTCGGTAGAAACATGTCGGGCGTACGGGCCGAGATGACCAGATCGGAATCAGAAGTAGTTAAGTATCTGATGTGTCCAAATGTAGAAATAGGCGTACGGCATCATTCTAGCACTGTCGAACACATGACGGCGACAGGGGAATTCAACTGTCCACGGTGATCCAATTGTACAGTACCCTCTGGAGCCTAAAAGGAAACGCGTATAAATAGGCTGGTAACGAAGGTCACCGTTCGACAGCCCAGACAACACGCTCACCCTCGAATCCAGATGTCAAGGGATTATACCTTCAATAATAGGGATAACTACCTTAGCTCCGCGCTGAGTAGTGCCAGCACGTCTACGAGCTATACTATTGCGTCCTTTGGACTTAGCCATGAGATCCCGGAATATGCATCCGTCACATCATCTGACGGTCGGTCTGGATGATTCACTGGAAGCACGGTACACGATCAGAGGCGCTTCAGAGAAACCGGGAAGTTTACCTTATCAATGAAATAATGAAGCGAAAGGCTATACCAGGGTATGTTTGGAGATCATTAGCAAAGCCGATATACTGATGGAATCTACTACTATCAGCATGGCTGACGGAAGGCGGTGGATCATAGGGAATAAAGAATGGCAGACCGTCTATCATCAGGAGGAAAAGACGTGGAAGGTAAGGTATCTTTCTTTGCCTTTTCAACGGTAGATTAACGGACACTTCTCCAAAGGTATTCCTCGTGAGATTAGGGGTAGCGGAGAATGAACCAGCCGTCACCTTTCGTCAGTACCAGTCCAAAGTATTCAAACCAGCAGAAAAGGCGACAATCAGCGCGGCGTCCACTGCTTCTGATGACGACTTTCTCGCGATTCTTATGATCCTTTTGTGGTGTAGGCATACTCGAACCCTACATCAGCCTTCGGGGGCAGCAGTCGCATCTATGAACGGTGGGGAAGCGCACATGAGAGCCAGCTTGAGCGTCTGGTAGTAGTGCTTTCGTCATACAATGCCGACCGTTGTTTCAAAATCAAAAGTCTAATTCTCCAGGACGACCGGATGATTGGTACACACCTATGTAATTTATTGACCATGCGTGTTCACGACTTTATACGAATGTGTCATGCTACCTGAATACGGAGGTACGACCACACAAATAGCCGATTTACATCGCTTCATCGGTTTAGAGGAGTAATCAAAGATGGCCCGTTTCGTCATGTAGATATGACCTTCAAAGAAGAAAAATAGTCAACTAGCGGCTCTAAAGCATTTCAATCTGTATCGCAGCCTACATCTTGACTTAGGGTGTAATGCCAGCTCTGGGGTCATCCATCCTAAGCACAAAGATTGGGCCAGGTCTCTCAGTACAGACAGGTAGAGTTACCCTACTGAAAGGATTATGAAGCGAAAAGCTGTTCCAGGATATGCTCTATGAGCTACCATAGACTGCGCGGAAGCCAGGCGAAGGATTATCGAGAAAGCTTGGGAAACCTTGTATAATTAGCCATAGGGAAAGCGGAAGGTATATACGCAATAATTTGCGCCAAATTCAAAGCTTCACGAGCCCCCCTCGAGCAGTGGAATTTGGAAGCCAACCCGAATGGATGGTGCAGCATTGATCGTTTAAGAGTCGTTCATCTGCTTAGTCAGCGTCATCGTTCTTGGGTTCTTGTCCCTAAGCCTGCCCTCAACTCGTCATTTCTAGCTGCAGCGTTCCCTGCTCAGCGCTCAGCGCTCAGGACGCACGAAATGCACACTCACAGTCCTTTCCGTTAGTCTTTGTGAGTGGCACGGCGAATGCAAGTTGCGGAGCAACGGTGAAGGCGCCGTCATTCTTGTGGGTGCTATGACTTGGTTAGCGTGGGACAACATATTGACGGTTTGACCAGAATCGAAGGCGCAATCATACCCTCCTTCCTCATCAACGTCGCTCTATGTCACAGACAGAATTCTTCGCCTATCTGTCCGACTGTTCATCAGGACCATCTTTCTAGCGGGCAACGTACAGGCTTTGGCCTCGTTGAGTTAAGTGGGGTCCAGCCCACGCGGCCTGAGACCGCTGGATCCTTCTCTGAAAGCTCTCGAGGCCGCAGGGATCATACTCTAGGATAGGAGAGCCATCCCTCACTAGAGGCTTGGTGTGGGCTCTCGGCATCGTGAGCTCACCTGCCCTTTGCGTTAGAGGATTGCTTACTAATTGTCGCTGTCAGGCTCCAAGGCTCCAAGAATGCATCCTTCTCGCGCACTGAGGAAAGATGTGGCATTCTTTTGGTGGGGAGTCAGAAGGATTATAGAAAGGATATCATTCTGGAGGCATTTGCTCCTTTGTCCCATTGCGGAAACCATGAGCAGGGATTTATGGTACGTATATGACCTCAGCGCTACGACAAACGACAGCTAACCAGTGCATGCGTTTGTTCAAGGTGCACCCCATATGATGGATGCTAGTCGCTGTCCCACTACTATGGGTACTCGACTCAAAAAATAGAAACAGAAGAGTTGTCTCGGCTTATTGGCACTGCTAGGCATGGAGGCGTGTCCGGGGAATCTGCCAAAGCTCTAGGTTAGGAGATGTGGTGGCATGCAATCGTTGTTGTCGTGTTGATGCCAATACGTTTTCGCTAGTCAATGTCGAAGCATTTCAAGGTGCCTTTATACAGATATCATTCACCCGATATCACTTCAAAGCCTCAACTTCCACTAGCTACGTCGCAATTCCAGGCGTAGTTGGTCGCATTTGACACCTTGAGCACTTAAGCGCTCCTGAGGCGAAGAAATTCCGAAACGATCGGAGTATGCACCCCTTATCTGATCCGCAGCATGGCGTTATACTGTGAACGCCAGGCGGACTGCACTGCGGAATACCACCAGGTGACCCAGTCTCTCACGTTCACACCCGATGATCAGAGCCCAGAACTCACTCCGACTATATAAGGCGCTTTAAAATTCAACCATCGAAAGCCCATACAGCAAACTCTGGCTGGGAAGATGACCACCGACTATACCTTCGATAACAAGGACAACTACTTCAGCGCTGTGCTGAGCAATTCCGCTACGTCTGCGAGCTATACCATTGCATCCTCTGGGCTCGACAAAGAAAATCCGGAATATACCTCGATAACTTCGTCAAATGGTGGTTCGGGTGTACTTTATTGGGACCACGAAGGACGACGGGATCGAGAGGTTCTTAAAGTGGACACGGAGACCTACCCTATCGAGCAAATAATGAAACGCAAGGTTATTCCATAGTACGTTCTTTGGGGCCAATCATAGAGTCTAGATACTGAGGAGGTTTTTTTGCTCAGCGTGGCTGATGGGAGACGATGGAACATTAGATATAAAGAATGGCAGACTATCTATGATCAGCAGAAGAAGACGTGGAAGGTATATTTTCAACCTTATCCTGGATACCTTGACCTTATCTTCTCCCAGGTATTCCTCGTGAGATCAGGAGTGGTGGAAAGTGAACCATCCGTGACTTTTCGTCAGTATCACACGAAAGTCTTCAAACACACAGAAGCAGCGACCATTAGCGTAGCCTCAAGCGTGTCTGAGGGAGACTTTCTCGTCGTGTTGATGATCTTACTGTGGTGTAGGCGGACTCGAACCCTTCAACAGCCTGGAGGGACAGCAGCTGGATCCATGCGTGGCGGGAATACTCAAATGCAAGCTGGCTTCGGTATTTGGTAGGGGTAGCTTCGTTAGTTTACGTTCCTTGGAATGACGAATCTAAAGCGTATTCTTTTTCGGCGGCCAGTGAGTACATATGCATGATATGACCTTCTGTCATTCGGAGGAATTTGCCCGCCGTAAAACAGGACATCAACGGTAGGCGCTGCGGAATACCACATTCACGCTAGAGAGCAGCTTATCCACCACCTGCGATCACTCAGCAGAACAATCAACCACAGGACAGCCTTCGGAGAATCGCAACTATCTGATTGGTATAAATCAGGGTAGCATGCCATATTTCTGTCTTCAGAACCTAGAGCTTGTTCTCAACCTCAGACTACGATGACGACGCGCTATACATTTGACAACAAAGCGAACTATCTGAATGCGGTGCTCACCACCCCGACCACATCCACGAGCTACACGATGCAATCTTTCGGTCTCAGCAAACGGAATCCAGAATATACATCGATAGCTGGTTCAAATGGGAAATCGGGAGTGGTACACTGGAGGCAGAAAAATCGGATGGAAGCTCTTCAAGTGAACGGGGAAACATACCTTGTTGAGGATGTTATGAAGCGTAAAATCGTTCCTATGTAAGCCATTCAAATTCTGGGTGGAATATAACAGCTAACGGATGCAAAATCATAAGGATGTCGGATGGGCGACGGTGGTTCATTCGTAATAAAGAATGGCAAAGCTCATATCATCAGCCCACGAAGACTTGGAAGGTAAGACCTTCGTATATAACCAGTTGATCTCTCAATGACCACGCCTCCCTAGGTATTTCTAGTCAGGTCAGGGATGCCCGAAGCGGAACCTGCAGTCACTTTTCATCAATACAGGTCAAAGATGTTCAAAGGCTCAGAACTGGGCGTGCTCGACGTCGCATCCAGCGTGTCGGAGGAGGACCTCCTCACCGTTCTGCTCATCTTATTATATTGTAGACGCACTCGGACTGTATCTATGCGTCTGAAAGGCTCGGATTCTTTCGCACTAGGTTCGCTTGCGCTGATTTGTGTTTTGGCACTTGGCTAGTGGTCTTGATTGGCCTGACGCAATCGTCGTGACATCCTTGGACATAAGCTCGCCATTACATGGACTTTGGACTTTTGCACTTACTTTAAAGACTCTCTTGATACCCATACCCCCGTTGAAATACACGATATTCTCCTTTGTGCATACCCTTGTCCTGCACCAGAGGCGGATCATTAGGACGATTTCATGGACAAAATGCGAAGCTTAGGCTTTGAATGATCATTATTTCGTAAATACGACAGGAATGAAGCCATAATAGCGGAGGCTGCTCATTCAAAATAGAATAAGCCGGGAAGGTACGAGAAGAAATCTGGCAACGTCCTCTTGCCTCTGGAGATCCAGGACTCCCAAGACCTTGTCCTTGAAAATGAGGAGCAGGAATGGCATCTCCTGCGGAAGGACAACTCCCGACACTACTACACCCACCACTGCGTCACGAAAACTATTTCTGCAGCGGAACCGAGAAGGTAGCATGGTATGAGGGGGATGCAGTCGAACTTGATGCTCCCGTCCTAGTGGACGATGGAAACGGTGGGTTCCTTTGGTGTGCATAGTATGCATCCGAGGAGAACGGTTACGACCCCTCCTAGCTGTGAGTGCACTGTCCTTTTCAGAAACTAGTGCATAGACTCGAGTTGCTCACGTCGGAAGCGGAAGCAGAGGTGCTGGTAGAGGGTGGAGGAAGACGAACAGGGATACCAGAACGAGCGTGGTGTGGACCCAGGTCGAACAAGGATAACTGGGTCTTCCGCCTGCGAAGCCCACAGATTGAGAAAACGTGTATAACATCTAAAGTTCGCGTCAGAGTTCCTCTTGGCACATAGCGGCGCGGAGACATACCTGGAGGGTTTTTCTAGAAAAAAATGGGTCTACGCCATCGACCTTCAGCCTGGCACTAATCAAAACCAAGATGGGTCTATCATCCCAAGACCCCAGTCATTTTCGTCTGGTGCTTCCTCTGTGAGGGAGGTGCATCGCCAGGAAAGCTTGCACTATGAGAAGCAGCGAACACGTCGGTTTGGTACACCAAGCTGTCAGCAGCCTTGACGCCATTTTCCTGCGCGAATGTTGTTAAGAACAGAGATTTGGGGGTGAAGAGGGGAGAGAGCGTACTTATTATGGGAAATCAAGCAAAGGTCCGTCTTCTGTCACACACACAACTTCAGCGACTAACGATCATGGCGGGTAGCTCCAAAAGCTAGGACCTTGTGCATAATGTAGAATCTGAGGAGAGGATCAGCTAGAGAATAGCAGGTGAGTTAGTAAGAGAATCTTACCCAACAAATTTTACTAGGCCTGGACTTCAGGCGGCCACCTCAGGTGTCGTTGGAAGGTCCACGACCACCAATGAGTATCGCGAGAAAGAAGTGGCTCATTATCAGCAGGCAGTTATTCCTTCGTAGCATTGATGATTCCAGGCGGCAGGAGCTGGCAATTGAACAGGGTCTGCCTCGTCGACCAAGCCAGCGAGATGATGGTGGTCAAGAAGGTCAAGCATTCTGCGGCTTAGTCATCACAACAACTCTCTCCTCCAGCGTCGTCGACTCTCCAGACTATCGCATGCTCTCGTCCCTCCTCAACTAGGAATGCTATGACATCGCGATATGAGAACAAATCTCTACTGTCATGAAATATCTACCTCGAGATGGGAGGAGTGTTGACGGCTGATAACCAAAGGTCATCTGGTAAGTACCTTGACCTTTCCGGGGGTTGGGCGGCATACTGACTGGATCCCAGACATAGCACTTGCGAAATTAGCTTGTTGGCGCTGGTCTCGGGGCAAACTTTACTCGAGGCAATGGCCATACAACGTCGAGAGGCCTCCCTGCTCTGAGCCCTGATTGGAAGGACATAGGATGTGCCGAACAACAATGTCGTCGTGAGAGCAACCTCCAGTATTGGCCCCACCAGAGCAGCCATGACCTGACCTGGTGTATCTATGGCTCTCCATATTCTCTGCTGAATCTCGGTGATTCTAATGCTGTACGTTTGCGTCGAACGCTCGCGTTGCATGACATCCTGCTAACAAGAGCATCCAGTGTCACCCCTCTGACTTTCTCCGCTATTGAGCAAGGCCACCCTTTGTCATATGATGACCTGCTACCGTGTGAACTGCCAGCTGGGTGGAAATATGCCTGGTTTGACAGGGTTGAACTGGAGCCTTCGGTATGTATATGGTCGCTACTACTGCCAACACCAGCTTACATGCGTATGTTTGGATCCCAGGGACAACACCCGTGGTGCATAACCAGCACCGTGGATGCTTCGGGAGAGCACAACGTCACCTGTTCTCCGACCCGCATATGCACTATGAGGGCTGGTCAAGCACGAAGATGCCCTTCTGCTCATGCACGACGCTTAACCTGAAGGCCAACCTGCGGAGGGGAGTCGATTAACGAGCCTCACCCTCGCTCACTTAAGGAGGCGCGTTGAGCACCACAGGAGGATTTCGTGGATTTCCCAGAAGCTAGGGACTTGTAGACGTGAGGCGTCGAACTGTCGCTTTGTAACCTTTATTCAGAGATAGTCCCCACCAATGAAGATACCAGATTCACGCTGAATACAGGCGAAGATGTTAAAAAATGTTCTATATCTGTCGCAATATCATGACATGAGAACTATAGAACTATTTTCCGTCTGGAAGATCAGGAACTGGGAAGTCTTTTTCCATATGTTCTCTCTGCGAATAGCCTTGGGTTAGTACCAATTCAATCATCCAGCAACCAAACACGCACATAATGACGGAAATGCACTGTCCTACCAACCCTCGTAATCTCATCAATCTCCTCCTGCTTCAAAGTATCATCAGGCAGGAGGGCAATCTCCCCGAGCTCCTTGATACGATCCGGGTTTTTACTCCCAGTAACGGGAACAACCCCTTGAGCCTTCGTCCAAAGCAAGAGAACGGTTGTCGTCTCGACTGATTTGCCTGAATCCTTCGACAAACGCGCAGCAATCTTCTCGAGAACGGGCTTGAGGGGTCCACCTGGGTGACGAAGAATCGGTGTAAGAGGGCCGTACGCTTCTGTGACGATTCCATGCTGGGCTTGGAGTTTGAGAACCGGTTCGAGATGAACGAGGACGTAAGGGTGGTATTCGATCTGGAGTAGACCGATCCTATTTAGTTCAGAAAGGAGAGAAAGCGCTGGAGAGACGTGCCTGATTGACGACTGGCTTATGCTTAGCATCCTTCAAGATTGCCTCATAATCTTGGGGCCGGAAGTTGCTAACGCCAATGCTCTTCAACTTTCCCTCGTCTTTCAGCTGCTCGAATGCCTTCCACAGCTTCTTGAGGTTGTCAGACCCCTCATGTACGAGGAAGGGGTTATGGATGAGGTAAAGATCGGGAACGAAACCAAGCCTTTCGAGAGACTTCTCAACAATGGCGTGGACGTCTTCGTATGTGACCGGATCCGACTCAACCTTCCCGACTGTAATCATCGCTCATCAAGGTCAGGCGACGTCGCGAGATAGAGAGCACTCACTTTTGCTAGTAACATAGATCTCCTCCTTTGGGATCTTCGCCTGCGCTACGACCTCTCCCGTTATTCCCTCAGTCCCATAAGCCTGGGCAGTATCAATATGACGAATCCCAGCCTCCAGAACGAGCTTCCCCGGCTCATTTCCAGGTCCCCACCCAATCCATGGGATGCTAGTTCCGTCGAGAAGTTTGAAGTAAGTCTGCTTGCTAGCCATGACGATCTGGGAGAAAGGCGTAAGGCTGTATTCGCCTGATAGAATCCTTATATCCTCCGGATGAAATCACGCTCCCCTGTCATAAGATCATTCGTCAGGTTGAACCATTCTCGCGATAGAATGAGCTGATTCAGCCATCAGCAAATCTGTAGTGGAATCTCATGGTATATGATTCTCAAGGAAAGCGTCCAGACGCTGGTATTCGTCATATTTATACCACCATACAGGGGAATACTCGGGCCGAGGCGGCAGCGCCCTGTATATGGCCAGTTGGATTCGGATTTGATTTCGCTTGCCACAGGTCGATGAATCTCTAATTATTGATCTTCGTCAAAAATACTCTAGAAGTACATCAAGTTATGCTTGTAGATTTCTAGTAAGGGGTAATGCTTCGTCGTGCCAGCATTACTTTCCGTCTGGAAGGTTAGGGACTGGGAAATCGTTCTCCATATGCTCGGTCTGCGAAAGCAATGTTAAAAAACGATCCAGTTATAAGCAAAAGATACGCACATAATGGCGGAAATGGACCGTCTTCCCGACCCTTGTAATCTCATCAATCTCCTCCTGCTTCAATAGACCGTCAGGCAGATGGGCGATTTCTGCGAGTTGCTTGATCCGCCCAGCATTACCACTGGCGGTGACGGCGACGACACCTTGAGACTTTGTCCAGAGAAGGAGAACAGTCGCGAGATCGACCGGTTTCCCAGTATCCTTTGACAAACGCTCAGCGATTTTCTCGAGGACGGGCTTCAGAGGACCACCGGGATGGCGGAGTATGGGTGTAAGAGGTCCATAGGATTCCGTGACGATTCCATGTTCGGCTTGGAGTTTGAGCACGGGCTCGAGATGAGCGAGAAGATATGGGTGATACTCGAGCTGGAGACGACGGATGCAATTGAGCGCAAGAACGAAGAAGGAAGTTAAGAACTTACCTGATTAACGACCGGCTTGTACTTGGAATCTTTCAGAATCGTCTCAAAGTCTTGAGGACGGAAGTTGCTGACACCGATGCTCTTCAACTTGCCCTCGTCTTTCAACTGCTCAAACGCCTTCCACAACTTCTTGAGGTTCTCGGCGCCTCCTGGCGCGATATAGGGATTATGAATGAGGTAGAGGTCGGGAACGGAACCGAGTTTTTGGAGAGACTTCTCAACGGCAGCAAGAACTGAGTCGTGAGTGACAGGATCGGATTCTGGAAGCTTCCAGACTGCACGAAACATTGTCAAATCGGGGTAAAATTTTGAGATAAAAGATACGTACTTTTGCTTGTAACGTAGATCTCCTCTCTTGGGATCTTTGCCTGAGCGACGACTTCTCCCGTAGCATCTTCGGTCTGGTAGATCTGAGCAGTATCGATGTGACGAATCCCGGCCTCCAGTGCCGTCTTTCCCGACTCTATCGCTGTCGTCTTCGCGGTTCCAGTTCCATTTCCCCATCCAAGCCAAGGGATACTAGTCCCATCGAGAAGTTTGAAGTAGGTTTGCTTGCTAGCCATGATGATTTTGAAAGTGGATGCAAACGGTTTTCAAGGCGAACAGGAGAAATGATTGAATATTTATATCATCCGGATGACATCACGCTCTCCTGACATAAGGTCATTCTTGAACTGGATGAACGATATCTAACGGCACCGAATTCTTGCAATTGGGTGAATCATTACCATGGAATATTCGAGAAGGATCCAGTTTACTATGGCCTCACAAAGGAGATGCCTGGTGCTTCGTACGATGCAAAATTGCAGTTCATCTGGACATTATCTGAAGACATAGATGTGATGATCATCCCGCAGTTGATTGGATGTTTGGGGAGATAAGATCGCTTCTGATTCCCCAATCCAATCAAATCCCAATGATCCCATAGGTCACCGGTCGCCAGGGGTATTTTACGGTGATTCGGCGCTTTCTGAGTGACAGTTCCACTGCAGAACTTCAGGTGTAGCGTCCCTGCTGGGCCCGAAACACGCAGCGATACTGTGGCTTGTAGCGAGAGCTCAGGAAAAATCCAGTCCAAGGTTGAAGCCATCTTGGAATCGAGATGATGAGTGCGTCAATACAATACCAAGAATCTCTCCTTCTCATTCGTATCCACCTTACGCCACAATCGAGGGAAGGAGTAGCCGAGCCAGTTTCAGGTAAAGAAGGGGTATGTTGATCACCCAATCCAGGGTCGAGGGTGACATAGGATTTCGCTAGTGGACGCCTTAACAATAACTTAGCGATATTCTAGAGGTACTTGTCAGCTAAGTAGCCTTATTTCTGGCAGTTTACACTTGCCGAGCGTAAACTGGTAAACTCGATCACGGCTCGAGGGAGCGGCTTGATGTCGGGTCAGAGGGAGGACAGGGTCGAGGGGCCACAAGCGGCGGATCCAGCCTGTCGGACTGGCTGAGCACTGCGATCAAGAAGAGGCATATTGTAGCAGAATACTTGCACATGAGGGGCCGTTGAGGGAGGTTAACAAATTCAATAATAGTAGATACAATGGAAATTTATGTATTTAGAACTTCCTTCGCATTTTCCGGCCTACAGGTCTGGAAATGCTTCTGAATTCGTGTCGCGCGCTTGCGCGCGAGCAACTTCAGGAAAATGAAGGCCTGAAATGGCAAGAAATCAGTACGGAAGGGTCCCAATTGATGGAGACGATGGAGCCGAAAAGGACGTCCGAGAAAAGTGTCGGCTCGCGAAACCTCAGTAAACTGAGCTAGTTTCCCGTAAACCGAGCCAGCCTGAATGTAAACTAGGCCTAAGCGGCGTAAACTGAGCCTAACAACTTTGGTAGATAAGCTCGCTTCGCAACTTATTGGCTACTTATCCACTTATTTCAATGCTGAACCGGTTCTAATGGCCGTGTAGGCTTGTTTTCAGGCGTTCAAGCTTTGTTATCAGCGAATATTCATTTCATTGGTGTATTATATGTGCATACTTGAGCTAAATTTGATACTTATACGAGCTATATTTCCCTCGACGGGACATTGTGTGCTGCTTTCGCTGCAAGAGGCCCAGTTTACCAGTTTCTCGGCTACCATCAGCCGTGAGAAATCCCGCCGGGAGAGCGCCGAAACGAGATGGCGCCATCAACCAACGTGCCTGTCCCGCTTTTCCTGCCCCGCAGGGAGCGAAAATTCATCTACTGTCGCTTCCTGCATTTTCTGGAGGTCCCAGCTGGGAGGAGGCCGGGGGAGGAGGCTGGGGAGGAGGTCAGGGTCGGCTCTCGGATCAGATTAAGTAAGTGATCGGAGGCTAAGCGAGGCGCGGCTGCCCCTTTTGGGCGTAAACTGGGCGACATAAGTAAATAAACGCGAAAGTCATAGAGGAAGTGTGAACCTTCAAGCGATGTTTAGAGTCCCGCCGGGGAGAAAATGAAACTTACAGGTTTGAGGTCATCACGTGCACAAGATCCAGACATTTTCTTGCTCTTCCGTCCATGAGAAGAGTACGCAATGTGGAGGTGTTCGACTCCAACGGAGCTATCATCGCCGGTATGTTTCTCAATTTAAGACTTTCCATATATCATTGAGGTCGGAATAGGTTTTTGGCAGTGTGGCACCCTTCAATGGGACGAATTTTACAGATACATAGATGCGTTCACCGAGACGCACCCAACTTGGAGGATCTTCTAGATGAATACAACGCCGCCCTGTAGAGGGGAACTCTGCCCCTCCAGCGCTGACATTGTGCAGCCAGGGTCCTATATATTGCTCTCAGAGAGTACGTAATTTCGTTCATTCTACGAATAAAACTTGACCAGAAGTCAGCTGGTGAACCCATCCGTGTTGTTCTCACCTCCACTACCTCTCGCCTCCGCAACCCCTCTATTCCTAGCACATCTACAGGCGTTAGTGACTCTGTAAGTCTCTTTGGAATTATATGCGACTTATTCTTACGAAATTCTGCCAGGAATCACATTACGTCGAACGTTGTCGTTCGAGAGATGGAGCTAAATGCCTCGTCACTGGCCAGAGATTCCATACATTTGTTCGCCTTCACGTTGCGCACATATTCCCTCGAGCACATGCCGAGGAAGTGAGTTCTTCATACCCTTCATATATTAGTCGGTGAAGCAGCTTATGCCAAAATTAATCACAGTGGATGCGTGAAGGGTACTCGAGCAAAATCACGGATACCGGAGATCAAAGTTCTACGGGCGGCTCCACTAAGATCGACTCTCTACAAAACCTTATTACTCTTCGTATCGACTTGCACAGAGCATGGGATAATTATGAGTTTGGTGTGGATCCGAATGTACGCTATATTCCCCATTCCACTTGGCCCCGTTTCGGTTGACTCCAACCATAGAATAATTATCGGATAACCTCACTCACCGCGGACACTGCGGACATCAACGGCAACTATCTCCAACTTGATCACATTAAAGATTCCACAATTCGTCCCCTCTATGAACTTTTTGTAGATCACTTTATGCAAGGTATCTACAAGCACATGAAAGGCTCAGGTGAAGAAGATTGGACGTGTGATGACTACGAGGATGCTTTCGGTGAAGGCTCGAGTCTATCAAGCCCAAAAGTTTGGGGGACTACAGAAGGGAAAGAGCGATTCGAACTTTTACTTGCTGATAGACTGTTCGAGTATGGATCTCGTGACGGATGAGGGGATATCGTACTTTGTGACAATCTTAAAAACGCGGCCCGGGACATAAAATGTTAGAGGCTCAGATCGAGGAGCAATTCTGGACACTGACTTCCCCTGGGTTACATTGCTTTAGCTTTGTTCATTTAAACTTTTTGATGCCGCCGTCCGACTTCGATTAGGCATACGAACAGGCAACGATTTTTCCTAACGGCTTGAGGGGTACATGACGAGTATGGGTTCCAGACTCAGCATAGGTAGCTTACGGGATGCCCACAGAGGAGATCACTCTCTGACTCCGCATTGTGCTCCCATGTGTGGTTCGCCCTGCGCCACAATGAACGGGCAATGGTTTCAAGTTTCAAGTAAGGCCCTGACGCTGTGTTAGCGATCTCACCTCGTTCCAGGACGGACTGCTGAGACAGGAGCGATGAATCGAATCCATGGACCATTTGTGAGTACCATACGCCCCCGGGATGTTGTGCTCTGCTGAATTTTCTGTGAATCTGTCAGCGGGTGAACGAATGGACGTAGAAAATCCTCGTCGAATGAGATTGCAAGCGTCGAGCAAGCCTGAAGCTTTGAAGCTTCTGATTGGTTCCGGGGTTTACCGTGATCTCATCAGCACTTGTTGAGGTCTCTCAGCTTGGGCCTCTGAACTTGCAGTGTCTTTTGTCCATCCGTCTTCCATTTGCTGTATGTATGCCAAGAATTGCTGGGCCAATATCTATGTAATCCTTTCGTCGTAAACGTCCCTTCCGATAGGCTGAACTGGTGATAACCTTCAGCCGAACCGATGTCCACGGGGCTTTGGGTCTTTATTCAAATGGCTCCAATGCGATCAAAGCCCTGCCTCAGGCAGAAAACATGTCGTTCATCTATAGACGCCGGTGGAGCACTAGAAGAACATGGAAGGAACCCTAATTCTTCTACGGTCGGCGGACATGGAAGCGGAAACAGCAGCGCTGAGGGTATCTGAAACGCAGCACAACCTCGTCGGCGAAACTAATGCCCTTTATGAGTATGATATGTAGCTGGTATGCAGCGAGTCAACTTCAAAACGCCACCGGATACGGTAGGGAAGGCTAAACAAAGTGTGTCCAACCTCTCAATAAATCTTTGTGTGTCCTGCTTGGTCGGAAATTGGGCGATGCCGATTGTCCGATTCCGCGTGGTTCATCAGATCGTATCATGTTCTTGACGAATTTAGAAACATTTGTTTGGTCCACTTGTTTGCAGAGACCTCATATTGTACGTGCAACTGAAGAAATAAACCTCTTCGAAAAGCAACTATGCATGAGAGAGTAACCAACGAAACCGTCTTTGACCTGACTGACTCACACCAGAACAGAACGTATCTCCTTCTCCTCCCCTCCCCATACCGTTAGATTACTAATCACCTGATCCTTGGCTAACCGAAAGGGATTTGATCAACACGCCGAACCAGGGCGCTCACGTTTCTAACGAATCAAGTAGCTGTGCCCCAAATGAAACGCCGCCGTGTCCATCGCCCCTTCATTCTGGTATCCAATAGGCGCCAGCAAGTCCAAATATAAGAGATGACCGGAGCCGTCAAATTCTCCTTCGCCCACATCTGTCTCTTGGCTTGCTGCCCTTGCTCCGTGGTCCTCTAGCATGGCAAACGTCATCCAAGTCACTCCCCGCCATTCTCAGGAGCCAACGGCGGTCTCTACGACGGAGACTGTTGTTCATGGAAGAGAATCCCTCAGGGCAACTTTAGCATCCGCCATGACTGGGACGACAGTCGCAAATGGACGACCAAGTTTCGAAAGCGCCATGCTAAAATCACCCGAAGCATCTGCAGAGATGCCCGCCGTCATCCCTGAAACTCAGAGAGGAAGAACATTGGTGCTATGCTTCGATGGGACTGGGGACCAGTTTGATGAAGATAATTCGAACGTTGTAAAGTTGATGGGTCTTCTGGCGAAGGGTGATAGGAAGAAGCAGATGGTCTATTACCAGGCAAGTGTCTGACCTCGCTTTTCACTATCCAATCACTCATGACTCTATCAGGCGGGTATCGGAACCTATACCTCCGAGAAGGACGTCAGCCCGCTGAAAGCTATGATTCAAAAGGTTTGCTCAACGCCACCTCTGCAGACCATTGGCTCACGCGGAAAATAGACTCTAGATGAGATGGTCGCTTGGAATCTGGACGAGCATGTCATGGGTAAGCGATCTCTTAACTTTATTATTGAGTGCTACTGACTCGTGGTAGATGGATACGAATTCTTGATGCAGAATTGTAAGTGTTCCTGCGCCTGAAGCCATGAATGACTCTGATTTGAATAACGCAGACCACGATGGCGACCGCATCTGTATCTTTGGTATGTTTCAACACTACGGAAGTAGCCTCAGCAACGCAGACTGACATGAACTATAGGCTTTTCTCGAGGCGCACATACGGCAAGGAGGTATGAAAGGCTAATCCTCCCTCCCTCAAAGAAGGTCGCTGACGTCCGATTAGTCTTGCAGGCATGCTTCAGAAAGTCGGACTTCTCCCAGCCGACAACTGGCAGCAGGTTCCTTTCGCCTACAAGATGTACACCCGAACGGATGCGGAAGGTTTCCTCCTATCCGCTTCATTCAAGAAAACCTTCTCCATCAGTGTTGATATCGAGTTCCTCGGGGTGTGGTGAGTAGCCTTTTCGAGCTTTATAGGTCGTCTTCTGACCATAATCATGAAATAGGGACACCGTATCGTCCGTTGGACTCATCCCCAAACAACTCCCTTTCGCCTTCTGCAACAACATCGTTCGTACCTTCCGCCACGCCCTCTCCTTAGACGAACATCGCGTCAAGTTCAACTACGAACCATGGCATCGACGGGACGAGAAGCATCTCACTCGCGAACGCAGCTGTCCAGCATCCCGTTCAGGGCCAAATGCGAAGAGGCGTGAAAGTACCAAGTCGTCTTTCTCCGTCGACTCCGAGACAAAAGTCCAATCCGTTCTTGAAGATGTCTATGAAGAAGAGCTGCATGATACCGATGTTGAGGAAGTCTGGTTCGCTGTAAGTTTCGTCAAATTTCTTTTTGGGTCACACACTGACATCGTTCAATTAGGGTTGTCACTGTGGTAAGAATTGTCACCATCCAATCGTTTTGGCAACTAACTCATGTTCAAACAGACATTGGGGGTGGATCCGTCAAAAATGGGACACGCCATGCTCTCGCGAACATTCCTCTCCGATGGATGGTCCGACAATGCTTCAAGGCAAACAGTGGTATCTTGTTCAATTCAAAAGCTTTGCGCGAGATTGGGCTGGATCCGACCATGGTCTACCCAGAAGTTCGCCCAAGACCGGCTGCAATGGAGCCCGTCGAGATTTCCTATCAGGTCGCGTCACGACCATCACTGCGCAGGCGTATTGGCGAATCCTTAACCCAATTCTTCCATCCCTCAAGAAAACATCACGCCGCTCCCCGGGTTAGTGACAACGTCATCCGGGATATAAGGAGTGAAGAATACGAAGACTTGCACGATTCACTCTCACCAGTTTACGACCAACTACATCTACACCGTATGTGGTGGATCCTTGAATATCTCCCGACAAAGCTACACTTTAAGAATCTCTTGAAGCTACATCGAGGCCGTCCACGCCGCATGCATGCCGATGAACAATGTGAATTCAAGCTTCATCGCACCGTCCGGACTAGGATGACTGCCCTATCGCCACGGAATGAAATGGCTCCATATTGCCCTCGGCCGGGCTTATCTGACAATATCGTCTGGGTTGACTGATGCTCCCTCTACTCCAGATCTTTAATATGTTTCCTCAACGATATCATTACGATTACTAATTCTTACAAACGACTCTACGATACCATGATAATGTATCTAATGACAGTATTTTTTGACACGAATGCAACACAACTATACGACTTGGTTAAGCCGAGAGTGAGTGAGGATCACTGTCTAGCTGTTCGCAGACTTCTCTAAGGCAAGAGGAGATGGTTTCAATCTGCGCTCGAGTTGAGTGCACGCTTTACGAGACGGGTGATGGACTTACATTCTCATGCTCAAATGCCTGAAAATGATCACCAGGTATGTCAACTGTAGGAATTACCATGTTGATCAACGCTTTCCATCCTGCGATGATTGACTCGGGATCCTCGCGATCCAAAAGCCAGCTGGGCGTGTCGCCATGGTAAGGTATAACAATGGGGTCTTTGCTGCGCAAAAATGCGACTGGTGGGCAGGTGGCAGACGGTTTTGTGAACCGATGCTCTGAGAGCATTCTAGAACTTCTGATAAATCGCTCGCGAAGGAGACGACGTGACGAATTCTTGGAGAAGTATCTCTCAAGAATGCAATCAACGAGGTCAATTGGGAGGGCAGCTTCGACTTCAGGGCTGGGTGAGTCGATGAGAACGACACCCAAGACCGTAACACCGCGAGCAACCAGCCGAAGTCCTACTTCGTATGACACCACCCCTCCGAACGACCATCCTTGAGAGGTGATCATCAGCCTCGTATAGTATCAGTATAAAAATTCTTCTCACCACCCAGAATTACAGATACCACACCTCGACCTACAATCAAGGCTGCGTATTCCTCTGCGAGAACAGTAATACTCTCCATGTCCGTCTCCTGCCCAGGCCGGCAGTATTGGATGGCCCATACCTCTCGCTCCAGGGAAGATAGGCGTTCGTAATGGGTTATCAAACCAGAGCCATCGTGGATCAGAAACAATGGCGACCTGCCTCTATCCGAAGATTGAAGTCGAAAAACAGACAGCCATGCATCATCCTCTATTTGGGCTTGGTGACTGTAGTCAGATAACGGCGGAGATAGTTGATTGCATGGTATCAAGCGATGAGCAAAATATGAGTGAAGGCTTTCGATGGTCTGGAATGAGCTGAGTAGGTTGCTCGGAAAATCTAGCTGAAACCCGTGCTGGAGCATTTGTGTAGCCTCTATAGATGCAAGAGAATCCATGCCAAGGTCGGTAAGATAGGCAGTATCGGTGAGTTCAGAGAATGAAATATCGAGAACAGTTGAAAGGATCTTTAAAAGGAGTGATTTACGTTCACAGATTGGCATTACATCCGATTGGTCGGGTTCTGTATGATAGGGAAAGGGCGATTTGTATTTGCTGAGCTCTTCGGAATCAATATATGAAGTGGAGGGCGGTAAATGAGGCGAGGTAGACGACCCAGGTCGCGACAGAGTTAAGCTAGATGACCGGCTCCTCGAAACACTCAGCAACCCTCGCTTGAGCCGATCGAGTCGAACATGCCTGAACTGCATGTCTTTGATTGAGGCGACCAATGATGAATCCGTCGTAAAGACATACGCATCCATATAGATTTTCCCCTCTTCGGGGACCCACGCGTTGGTACAAAAGACACTGTACGCTGATCCAGCTTGTAGGCTGCTGAGTACAATCTTCACTGAACCCGTTCCAGAACAGATGTAGGCGTCGTTCGGGGCCCCTTTGAGATTTGCGATGAACCCTGCAGTGTGAACGATGGCGTCGAGGAAATATGGATCAACAGGAAACTTTCGTCCTACAGGTTTTCCTGGATGGGAAATCCTGGCGCAGCCCTCCATTCTCTCGAAATCGACTGTCATGGTTTCTATTAGGTGGTAGTCTTCAGAATACTCGACCACCCGTGGAAAAATGACGTCGTAGATAGTCCGTGTGTGGAACACTTCCTTTTTCCGAAGGTCAGAGTGGAGAAGCAGAGATTTCATCTGTATCTCTAGCGTTTCAGACAGGCGAGCGAATTTGGAGTCGATGCATTGGGATTGTCGCAATCGATAATCTCCTTCTACGTGGATGAGATTATCTTGGTTAGACACGACGGTGAAGGAACCACTATCGCCACGAAATGCTAACTTCACTGTGATGGTCAGGTCCGAGTCTTGGTTATAGACCAAAGGATTTGGGAAGTCCACATGGCGAAGAACGCAAAGCCTATCAGTAGGAGCATATTCGTGCGTGTTGAGAACCATGCTGAGAACCTGCGTAAGGTATATAGAGGCAGGGCAGAGGGGTACACCTCCTACATTGTGACCGAGCATAAACTCATGAAGGTCGTGGATCGGGGTTTCGGATAATGCAATGAAGCTGTTCTCCGAGTGAGGATATGGAATGCAGGAATATAGCGTAGGGTGTTCAAGCTCCGTACGACCACCACCAACATCACTTGATTGGTCATAAGGAACCCAAAACCTGGATTTGGAGAATGGATACGAGGGAATCTTGACGAAACAGGAGGAAGGGTGCATAGAGCGCGCGATGGCTGACCAATTCAAGTCGACGCCGGCATGGTGCAGACTACAGAACGAGGCTGCCAGAGTTTTCCATACAGACTCTTGCTTTCGCAGAGAGGCAATGAAAATATCGTCGAAAGTAGTTTCGGGTCGTTTTTTGATGATGGAAATCATTTGTGGGTGGGGCCCAATTTCGATCCACGCATTACTTGTGGGCAAGGATGGACGAAGAAGAATGCTCCTAAGACCTTCATCGAAATGGACGGGTTGCCGACAATGACGAGAAAAGTACGCTGCATCAAGAGTATACCCATCTTCCGGATATATGGTTCGCCCTAGAACACTGGATGCAAAGGGAATGGATGGGGTGCGGAAATTGAGAGTTTGGGCTAGCTCCCTTAACGAACACAAGATAGGATCCATGGTCTGGCTATGGTAGCCAAATGGAACGTCGAGAAGGTTAGTCCAAATGCCATGTTCGTCACTTAATACGATCTGTAAGGCCTTTATTTCCTCCAAAGATCCAGACAAAACATGGTCGCTCGGACCATTCATGCAGGAGATGGAAACGGTTCCGAATTTGTCGGAGGTGGAGAGAATCTCTTGAAGCGCTTGCTTAGACGCCTGGACAGCCAACATTCCTGTCACTCCAGCTACACAATTTTGGAGTAAAAGCTGGGCGCGGGTGGCGGCGAGCAGGAGGACATCCTCGATACGAAGGATACCTGCAATTGCTAAAGCGGCGTATTCTCCCAAACTACGCAAATCGTTCATCTCGGTTGCGTTCTAGAAGAATGGAATTGTAGATACACACCTATGTCCAATGACAACGTCAGGTTTGAGACCCCATGATATCCAAAGCTTCGCTAAAACGTATTGTAGAGCCACGAGGGACGCTTGCTGCATCTCTATGGCTTCAACACATTCTAGCGCCGGATCCGAGTCGGGATTTATTATAGGGAGGCACCCGGAGAAGCCAGCCCCAACGAGAACGTCATTACAGTGATCGATCCCTTCGCGAAAGAATTGACACGTCCGATATAGTGCTTGTCCCATCCCCAGGTATTGGCTACCCTGCCCTGAGAATACGAATACTGACTGTGTCTCTTTGGCAGAAACCTGGATAACTGGGGCAATCGCAAGCTTCTCCATCAAATCGTGGATACTGTGGGTAGACACGGCAATCCGGGTATTGTATAATCGTCGACGAGCAGTCGAGCTATACGCGATATCGGAGATGGAAAGATTTTGTTGTTTTTCCAGCCACTTGAGATAATACGATCGTAGAGTCTCAACAGCAACGGCATTCTTGGCAGATATAGCGAAAACAAAGTGGTCGATTTCGTTATCACGTGGAGGCTTTTGTGCGCTGTTATACTCTTGAACAACAAGAGCAGCATTGGAACCAGCAGCCCCATAGTTGTTGAGAAGGGCAGCTCTCCGAGATCCGGGATGAGGAAGATCCCAAGGCACCGGCTGAATGTCGACGATACATTGATCGCTGGCCAGGGGTGCTATGCAGGGATGGAGTGCATTGAAGGAGATCTGCTTTGGGATCACCTTCCGCTTCATCATAAGCAGGAGCTTCGCTAGACTCGCGGCCCCCGACGCAGCTTCGAGGTGACCAATATTCCCCTTGATCGATGTGATATGAAGGGGATTCCCCGAGGTGCGTTGCCGGGAGAAGACAGATCGAATCGATTCTATTTCTGAAGGATCGCCCGCTTGAGTACCTGCCCCATGCGCTTCAACGACGGTTATATCGTTTGCTTGAAGGGCTGATGCTTCCAACACTTTTCGAAGAAGTCTAACTTGGGAATCGGGGTGTGGATGTGTGATCGACGAAGCCAAGCCACTCTGGTTAATCTCAACTGCGCGAATGACGCCCCAGACGTGATCGTTCTCTGCAATAGCATCTGACAATCGCTTCAGAATAAACACTCCACAACCCTCTCCGCGAACGTAGCCGTCAGCAGAGGCATCGAATGGTCTTGATGATCCTGTCGGGCTAAGGAAATGCCCTCTTCCCAAGCCAATGAACGTCTGTGGAGAAATTATTACGAGGCGAACTCGGATTCTATCATGGCTTGACGTACCTCAGGACACGTGATAATGTTGACACCTCCGACAAGGGCAGCGCTACAGTCACCATTTGAGAGGCATCGAACGCCTTGGTGTATGGCAGCGAGTGATGATGAACAGGCCGTATCCACCACCATCGAAGGACCACCAAATCGCATAGCGTACGAGAGACGACCGCTGAGAAATGCCCTCAGCGTACCTGAAAGTTTTCTGTGAGAAAGACGAGAGTAAAGAGGAGGTATGGCTCACCCGTGCTATAGTGAACGTCGATATCACGACTGAGATTATGAGCATAGTCGCTGGTAGCGGCGCCAATGAAGCACGCAAATGTTTCTGGGTTGAAGGAGGGAGTACCGTAAGGAACATAACCTGCATCGTCGAGGGCATCATATGCAGTATGGAGAAGAATTCTTTGTTGAGGATCCATGTTTTTTGCCTCTCGAGGGCTTATCTGAAAGAATCTGACTATGATTACGCAAAGTCTACTCCAGAAGGTGAATTTCGGTTACCTATTGTCGAACATGTCAGCATCCTCGACGAAGTGCCCATATCGCGTGCCGGAGGGAAGTTTTGAGGTTATCCCCTCCTTATATGCGTCAACTTTGAAGCGGGAAGTTGGGATCTAGGCCAATTATGTACATTGATAACGTTTTCCTGAGAGATAAACACGTAAACCCTCACCTCAGAAACCGTATTGATTCCCTTCTCGATGATATCCCACAGTTCATCCACATTTGAGGCTCCAGGCATGTTCACCGCCATCCCAATTATAGCGATAGGTTCTTGCTTCGGTTGATTAGGCAGTGATATCGGGTCAGATGAGTTCAGGTCGAAGATAGATACCCTAGAGATGTTGAAAACTCGACGAAGGGAATGTATCAAGCCCACGCCAGGGCCAGCGTTGAGAATATGGATAGTATGATTCTCAGCCAGAATGGGAGTCACTCGTTCGAGTGTAAGGTCCCATCTAACTGGCTCAACCAGTATCATGTCCAACACGACTTCGAGAAGGGAGGAATTATGAAGTTGGTCTGTGAGGAGGCTACCATCGATGGTGGACCGTATTGGAAGAATGAGATCCTTGAACTCGGGAAAAGCGAGTCGTCTTGTGTGCACGTCGTCCATAACATGAGCTCGAACACCGTTTAGGGGTTGACAGTGGTACAGCGCGTCCAATGTAGTGGCATAAGTCGTCACCGAGTGTCCTTTGCTAATGGAAGGGATAAAAAGCGCCAAATGGTCGGGACGACCCGAAACTGTCCAGAAGGTATCTTCCATGATGGCCGTCAGATAAACGGGAGTATCGGGATATTTCTATGGAATCGATTCAATGTTCAGGTAGTAGAGCAGAAAGGCTTAGTGACGTACCCTTGAAAATGATTGCACTGCATCTGTAAACCCGGCCAAGGGAAGGCCAGAAACGACGACGCTCCACGGAAGGTTTGTCTCCTCCGAAACGTCGGAGTTTCTGAGCATCGAGAAACGGAAGGATTGGGAGCGTATTCCTATACGAAGAGAGATGCGATACACATCCACAGCTCGACAAAGATATGAGACAATGCTGGCAGAGGTGGCGACGACGCAGGACATGAGGATTCCAGAGGAGAATCCGAAGACACCGACTGCGTGTTCTCTGTTGGTTCTCAACATTTCCAGGAAAGGATCTTCGGATCCCAATTCGGTCGAACTATTCTCCACAGAAAACAGAAAGCGAAGAGATTGAACGAGGAAGAGATATGAGCTGGAAATGATTGGGTTGCGAGCATATAGTCTGGCCTGAGACTGGGAAAGTAATGAATCGGCCGTCGGGAAGTCTTCTAGCCTGATTTTAGAGCGCTTGAGGTCTATCTCAGAGAGAGAAGAGAGCTCGGCCAGGAAAGCTTGATGGAAAGACTTGGTGAGGACGCGTCCCGAGGGTGTAGCAGCTTCAGCCACGGCTTGTTGGTAAGTCGACGACGCAGAAATGCTCTCGCTACCCTGGCCAGCGAATATCGGGATACGAATGGGTCGAGCGTCCATTTTGAGGAGCCTCTTCTGACTTGGGAAGAATAGAACTCGAATCGAACGATATTCGCCTTAAGAAGGCTCGACTCAAGTGCCTGAATTCAAAAGGGCTGTTGGAGTGATCCGATCCTGGGATTCTCTGACAGTCAAGAAGCATATTAATACGTATCAGAGAAAGCTTCTAATTCCTCGAAAGACACATTCTGACTTACGGCGTCGAGTGTCCGGTAAAGCCTGCTCAATTGAGTAGACCGTGGTTCCTCGCGCGTAACTTGGTCGATAGCTAGCTTTTCTGAGAGACTTCAGTCCATGCTTTAATCTTCTCAAAGAAACCATACCATAAAACAGATACCGTAAGGGATATTATCGAAGAGATTGGCTTGCTCTCCCGCGAATGCCATGATCATGTTTTGAGGTTGTTGAAAGAATTCTTGATCACGTAATCTTGTCATGAATCCGAGGGTCAGCTGACGCTCTCTCGATCCTGGCCCAAGCTGGTCGGCTTTTGCCAGTGCAATTTGCATGATTGACGCGAACGGCCATGTTCAAACCTCACAAGGCGCAATTTTTCTGTTTTTCGCCGGATGGATGGGTAGACGCCACTATATTCGAATCGCCCTTCTATTGAGAAAACCTCTGAAAGTTGCTTCCTTCGATTCTGATCGGCGCTCATGTACTAAGGCCGCCCATACGCATTCAATGAAGGATCGACTCTTGCCCATTTCAGACAGAAGATACGCCCACGCGACTTGTTGCGTGTATTCGGTGTAATAGTGCGACTCCACTATTAGGTGGACAAGTGGGGAGCGCGAGCCGCCTGTGGTCCGGTTGGTTATCTTGGCTTCAACATGTGGAAGTAGTTTCACATGTACAAGATAGACCGACTTCATGAGAAGAAAGTTACATACCTATCGCTATCAAGGACACGGATCATCGTGGTCATTATTTCAATTACTACTCCCGTCGTTTCTTTTTCCATCTATCGTTGTAAAAATAACCTACTTAATGGACAAACGATCATAGAAGTTCATCTAGAATTTGTCGAAGAGAACGCTCGTCCATACTGCCTCTGCGGCATATGGAGAGATATTACGACACTCTTTCATATACTCCGAAGAATCTTCCTCCTCAATTCAATTCGCAGGAATTTCAAAGTCACATTTGCAACCGAATACCAATGTATTCCGCCGTCCAATCATGGGTTCAAACCTGAGAATTGTGTGTCGGCAGAGCATGTGCTAAGTCCACAACCACCTTGGTCCGAGTCTTCCAGACCTATCTCATTAAGAGGTCTATCTCTTTCTCCGGTGATGTTCAATGCAGAACCCACGTTATAATTCGTGAAGCTCAAGAAGTATATTCAATGTTCAGCGAACAACTTGGCATCGCTGCAGCTATGTAGCTGATCTAATCCATCAATCATCGATTCGGTGCCGTCGGCCACAGCTCAAGGAAGCAGCATTCATTACGTAGCTGTAGTTGAACGAAGCTACAGCTTACCATCGAGTCGCTCGGTCAACAGCGGAGGTGTCGAGCCTAGAGTGGGAATAAACAATGTTTCCCCGAGGATTCTAAGCTTGACCGCCTCCAATTGCTGCCCCAGATATCGAAGGTAAGCAGCACAAGCACCCTTAACCTTGTGGTTCAGCAGTGAAGTCCGAGGGTTCTCAAATAGCACCATTTGTGCGCCTTGGTGCATGCATTCTGACGATAGTTGGAGTAGGGGCACAAACTCCGAGAATTCGATAGTTGCAACACACTTTGATAGATACGTGCAGGCAGCCACAATGTGGTAACGACTCTAAGTGCTCCAATGATCGACCGCGAACGTTTCTTGGCAGAGAAGCTCTAAACTCTCTGTGAGGGTACTCGTTGCGTCAGGCTACCGGTGATCGGCTGAACGTGCATCTCGTGCGGGTACTCACAGAAGACTGCTGAGGTCGAACGTTAAACGTGTGCTATCTGCCTATGATGCTTATCGACTCTGCTAATTCTATGATCCGTCCAAATATACGCGTTCGCGGGAAATACCTCCACATCTGTCAGACTATCCATCGCAACTGTCTGTCACCCAGACTAGCGTCTGAAATTACCCGATTGGGAACTGGCACTTCGAATCGTCATGATCCCAGTGCAGACAGATGATCATGGGACCTCGGCTCTCAGAATAGTCAGGCACGTACTGGCGATCACATTTACGCCTACAATTTAGAAGTGATAAGAGATCTTGACATCGTCGCATGCTGCGATGTGGAGACGAAGAGTTCTTGCTCGCGAAGTTGAACGCCTATGCCTGTTAATTAATCACCTAAAGCGAAAGAATCACAGAATCACTATCTTGCCCTAGCAGACGGCATGGTTGGAGTCATCCTCCTGCCGGATTGGCACTTTTCACCACTGGGTGCATCCATCTGCATGCGGTGTGTGACACTTTCGTAATACTGCGACTCGGATCTGTAGCGTGTTGCATCCTTTGGGTTGGATAAAGCGTAAGTTCGCGCAAATCTTCCAATCGAAGGCGTCAGGAGTGAGATACAGGATATTGTGGGCTGTCGTGTCCTCAAAGATAGTCTGTGCGAGTGTACGCGGTTATGCTTAGAACTGCTCTTGAAGGGAGGAACTCTGCCTTGATGAGGAGACCGGCATTGCTGATGACATCTTCAACAGCACAAAAGGGTTCAAAACACATCACGCGGCCCGACATCAAAAGGAAAGAAGCAGTACAGAATTCCTGACAGGAGATAATGGAATGTAGGCCACCAGTGTGACAAGCTCATGGGTCGAGGTCAATACAATCCCATTTGCCCGTCGCTGTCCACAGGTCGACACAGAACTTAGTTTGGGATGGTATCGCGGCTGTATCGTATACTATAGCATAGCATAGCATCTACAGTGGATGCTAGCCAAGGAGAATGCACCGTGGGTCATTGGATTAATACTGAGCGTCGTAGGCGTCTCAGCAGAGCAAAAGAGATTCCGCTCTGGACACAAAAGTATTTTATGAAAGCAGGATAGCTATGAGGTTGGCAACGAGATCGTTGCGCCACTCTTTGGAAATTCCAAGTTTGCGATCAGTCCACAGTGAATGTCGACGGTGCTCCAAACAGCCTTGTTTGAGCTTCATTGGCCACAGCATACGTATCCACGGCCGATTGAGGTGATCGTGTCCGCAGCTTGCCTAATCGAGCCTGCTCACGCAAATCCGGGTCATAGCAGGGAAATCAGGCTTGGAAGAAAGATATTCATCAGCCTACTGACACGAGTGAGTAATGTAATGGAGTTCTGATTTACTCGTCTCTGGCTGCCTAAAAGCCAGTTTGGGTTGAGAGTTGCTCGTTTCATCGAGTAGCTAGGCATCGTTACCGGGCGTCGTATTCTCGCGAGGAAAATGAGCGTACATTGAGCGCTTTCAACTATAACACCCGGCTGTGCTCTTCTGATGACTAGGGTCTACACCACTGACGCTGCTCAGCAGTACTAAGCTCGCCCCGCCGTCAAGTCTCGGTGATCATGAAGGTGTTGATGGGATCACGAATAAACCTTGCGATTTCCATTTCAGGCTTTCAGGTCGGCTTCCATAATCCCATCATGATATCCAGAAATCTGGTTATCCGTATCGGTCGTAAAGATGCCATATACAAGCTAAGAAGACGAATGCTGTAATCTACGTATATTATCCACTTTTCAGTGTTTTACACCATACGCCTTAGAATGGACTGGCCAATTGCACTGTCAACCACGTTGGAGTTTAACGGATACATCCGTCTGACAAGATCACGGCAAATTCCAAGATAGTGACATCTCAACATCGTTCCATCGTTGCCTGGCATTCAGCTGAAGTGCAGCCACAACTGGTCCGCCACGCTCAACGCGACGAGTAGAGCTCATCCCGCCTCTGGATGAAACAGCCGCCTCTCCTTCTGTAGACAGGAAGTAGCTCCTGGCGGTCTATCCTCCTTTGCCACTGGCGACCGACTCAGGTCAAGAGATGCCCGCCAATGCTATAAACTCTGGTTAGATATACAACATGGAATGAATCTGATACCGTATCAAGGACATCCGGAGCTACTGACAGTATCGAATGCCTGAAGGCAAATGAATTGGGTATAGAGCATCGTGAATTCGTTATCGCCGTCCTATGAGAAGGGCGAAATTCTACAGACTTGGACGGAGTCCGCATAACCGCCCCTCCCGGCCATGACGCTCTGGCTATCGACGGTTCAATGCACTCGCCGGTTAAAAAAAGGTAAACTTGGTCATGACATCCAATGTGACACACGTTATAGCCTCATGAAAGTCGGGCGAATCTCGATGTCCGCTGAAAAACCGCTCAAAGACTTTCTACCATCGAACGGGCCTCAAACACCGGGACTTCTTTGAAAACCTCCTTATGACAGGAAAAACTGACCACGCGAGTGTCCTTGATAGAATAGTCACTAGCTACTTCGATAGAAGGATGAACACAATGCAGTCCACGTGTCATTCGCCCACAGAAGACGAAGCTCATGAAGCATGAAGCTCATTTATAACGATATGCTTCCAAAGAACATATTGGATGCCAATCTTGAGCGTAATTCCTGAGCATGATTTTGCCTGACCTCGACGAGTTTGGGCATTGAGTAATTGATCCTTGGCGACCTTCCTTTTCTAGCGGGAGAGATGGTCATGGGGCTGGTCCCTGATCGTTGGTCTGATGACGTGCTTCGCCTCTTTACGCGAGTGAAAACTGGAAGATCAAAGCACCGTTTGGCGTGTTCGACGAGCTTGGTACGTGCGCTGTCGGGGGAGCCACACTAACAGTCCGATCCGTCGACTTCAAAATTGCTCTTTGCAAGGTCTGGCTGGTGCAATACTCTGCCTTGACGGTGACAGTGAAAATAAACGTGGACGCCGCATCGGAGGATATAAAAGGTAATCCCCAAGTGTATCTTACATCGTAGATCCTGGTGCCTGGGAGACGTGATGCCCTGTTACTTTGTCCATTGACCGGAATGTTATGCGAGCCCATATTGGGGAGTATCCCCGCTGTATATCGAGCCGAATCGGGCGATCATCTGCAATTGATGCGCCCTTGCTTTTTCAGCCAGCCTACATTGTAAACGACAGCTTAGGATCCGCCAGGTGGATGCTTTGACGTGCCTTACGAGAACATCTGTGATCGACCTTCGCTTGAGATAAATCTTTTATGTAGATAAGTTGAAGGCTGGTGGGTTCTTTCAATGTACGTTTGCATATTCGACCTTCAAAATGGACTGATCTGAGCCAAGAGACCGGCCCAGAGCTGCGACTTACTCTGAGCAGGCGCGCATATTCCTCGCACACAATCATTCAGGGTCGAAAAGCGCTGTCAGATAGGCAGCATCCGTGGGTATTTTCATAGTTGAAGCAGAGATGTTGTCATCTGTCCAACGATAGAGCTACAGTATGACCTAGATTATCGCTTGGTTAATCGTAGTGCATGTAGAAGTTGGCTCATTGCGATAGTCGAAGTCCGTGACGTTGAAATAGATGATGGAACGAAAATATCATCTTAAGCGTTACCTTGGCCAGTAACACTATCCCAGGCATGTAACCTGAAGCTGACTCAACGTGCTCAGCTGAATCAGAGTGGTATGACGGAGACGCATGGTCACTCTGCGAGCTGAAACCATCCCCACGTTCTGTATTGATAAATTCGACGGCTACGTTTGCAAAGTTCAACCCTTACCGACGATGCGCAGAACTCGACATCTTCACAGGAAAAAAGCGCCCTCTTGTTGTTCCGTGCGCCCTCACTGGTAAAAGATGGTCGGCCAAAGGCTATCATGTCATGGCTCCGAGGGTTACACTGCACGAAACAGCGATCGGTATCATCTAGTAACACGCACTCGACGAATCGACATCTGAACATCCAACCAATGTAATGTATACCGATGGAGGTATATGTGATTTCTGGTGCCCAGTTTTCTCTTCGCCTCTCAAGTCGGAGTGTTTACCCTTGTTTGAAGTAGACGCCTTTGGTTCGACGCTCAGCACAGCAAAGGCATACTAAATTAGCCGACCCTCAGTAGATGCCAACCCCAACCTACAATTCCGTCATAGTCGGTGCGAGCCTCGAAGACTCTATTGAATGGCACTGCAGAGTCCTCTGCGGCATAATTAGAGTTATGTTTCAGCGAACCCTAACATTCTGGGGCACCTTCTGTTTTTCTTTTGGCCGCAGGTGTTACCGTCGTTTGAATGCAGGTCACGTCCATGTGGCGGACACCTCCAGTCTCGTTTCATTCAGTGCCCGAGTTGTCAGTCTCAAAGTGCGTCAGTTCCGCCTCAAAATAATAAGCTTGGCTCCGCTGATGGCTCTCTGTGACAGTGACAGGACATTCTCCGTGGATAGTGTCGTGTCTATAGGTGACTTCCTAACATCTCCACATGTCGAAGAACCGGCTACTACATTTGGGTATGTCGATTATAGGTCGCATGTGGGGCTCTGTTTTAGGATGCAGACCCACAATGTAATATCGTGCGCGGATTATGGAGGTAAATGTCTTCGTCGTTGGCAAGGACTGTTAGTTGATCGATTTGGTCTGTCTGTAACGAGAGTAGTTCTAGGCTGGGTGTCGAGCGTGACTCGAGGGTATACAGATACAGAATAACCTGGGATAGCGTTCACACAGTCGATATCTAATAAACATTCTCTGGTACGAAGTTTGACTTAGAGTTTTGCACTGTATTTCTTCGGAGACATGGTCTTTTCTGGACAGAACCCTGGAGTCTCAACCAGAGTAAATGTGGTCATCAATCTATTTCCTAAAGCAACACCGGTTGCAATGTGAGATCCAAGGTGATCTCAATCATGCGCATGCGTCTCCTACTGGATGTAGATCTCCAGATCCAAAACGTCAAGGAGTCCTTTTCGGGCCGGACTAAACGGGGATTGTGGTACCTGGGGCACATAGCCAATACATCGACCGTTCGATGATTCCGTTCACTGAGGGTTTATGTGATCAGAACGGGGCATCCACAGAAGCTTTAAAACTCCTTGCACGGAGCGGATTTTCTACCAGTACCAGAATCCCCTCTGCTCCGATGGATCCACTCTATTCTGTGATGTCCGCTCAACCATCCATTGACCTCAAGGCCAACGGCGAGGTCAGCAGAATGAGAAACCACAAGGGTCAGTCCTCCTTCTCAGGTTCGCATCTGAAGTCGTTGATACTGATATCCTCGACAAGGGAACATGCCATCACTTCCTCAGACGAAGTACTGCCCTCTGTGTCCTGCAAAGTTCACGAGGACTACTCATCTGAACCGCCACTTGCGATCACGTAAGCAACTCGTCTCTTGACTTCCACGTCCTCCATGCTCATCACGACGAACAGACACCAACGAGCGGTTACACAGATGCAATGTAAGTTCAACTTATCGACTTTATTCTTTGACTTTACTAACTATATGCTCTTAGATCTGCAATGCTGAGTTCACCAGAAGTGACCTGCTAACACGGCACAAGCGAACGTGTGGTGACAACTCCAATGCCAACCGTTCTCGCAGAAAGTCGTGTCAGGTATGTACCTCATCTTCCAATGCCATGCACTATGCTCAATACTATGATAGGCTTGCGCTGAGTCGAAAGTGAAGTGCAATCTCCAGTACCCCTGCTCGAAATGCACATCTCGTGGTCGCGAGTGTGTATTCATCAACGATCCTGAACAATCGAGGATAAAAAAGCTTGCCGCCAAAAGGAAACACTCCTCTTCTGCATCTGTTTCCTCTGGTAGTGCGAGTCCAGCATCCTCGACCAACAGCTTGTTCTCGGAATCGTTGGCGAGCAGTCCAGCCTCCTACCCTTCATCATTCCCCTCCTTCAGTCCTAATACCCCTGCATCCTCGATTTCAGGGCTCCCAATGATCTCGCCCGTTCCCTCATTGATCGTGTCTCCTGGGTCATCTTCAGCATCTTCACTTCAGGCATCGCCTAGGTCAGACTTCTTCGACAACCAAGTCGACCTATCCAACTTCGACCTCAACTTCGATGGCTTCTCACTAGAGACAGAGCTCTCAAAGCCTCTCGATAATGAGATCTTTGCACCACTGCTAGACTTCAACACATGCTCTGTGCCTTCATCGACTACGAGCAGCGAGTTTAGCTGGCTAGATCACAACGCACTCCTTCCCTCTTTCGTCGACGATGCCTACTTCCCTCACTCAGCTGCCTTCGAGCAACAGACCTTCATCACTGACTTCAGCTCCTTGGAGTCAACGTTGAACGGGTCCCCGTGCTCTCAGCCATCGCTCATCGACCCTGTCATCCCCGCATCGGAGGTGTACTTTGATTCCGCGTCGGTGAACGCACAAGCCCCGGTCCACGAGCAGGATCAGTATTGTAATTGGTTCTCTAATCGCTATTGACTACGTCGCTTACAATTGATAATACAGTGTACTTGTTCTTTTCCGAATTCTGCAAGCAGGTACCGCTAGTGCACCCGGCAACTTGGAAGATGGACGACAAGCCTTTCGCTCTTGTCCGTGCTATGCAAGCTTGTGGCGCTCTGTTCGTCAAGACGGCCGCCGCTGCAGCTTTCATCGATGACACTCTGTCAACTCGGGACTCCTTGATCCAGGATTTCGTGAGTTCTGTTCTTCCTTCCTTATTTGGACACTCAGCTGATGTGATATCCCAGGCCAAAGCGACTGACCCTCGAGACCAAAACAACCTTATTCTCACCGTGGTCCTCCTGCAGACCATCGGGCTGTTCCACCAAAAGGCGGACCAGAGAATTTCGTCAAATGTTTACCATGGCATGCTCGTTATGGTAAGTATTCCGTCATATGATGTCGATTCCTGGCCTTAATAGTTTATTCGTTGTAGATGATCCGTCGCACGGGCCTCATCTCGAGGGTTGGTGCTTGGACTCCTCCTGACATGGCTGATATTCATGGTTCCGAGACGGCCTGGAGAGAATGGGCCAACTACGAGACGATTAAGAGGTACGGTCTTTTCTCGGAGGTGACCCAATCAGGTACTAACTTGACCTTACAGGGTTCTCTTCCTGTCGTACCTGCACGATTGCTACCACTGCATGTACTTCTCCCTTTCACCCTCGTTCCAACCATCAGAGATCGACATGGCTCTTCCCTGCGACAATGCCCTTTGGATCGCTAGCGATGTCAATGAATGGGCGAAACTTGTCCAGACGCCCTCACCATATGGCTCCGGAGGTGCTCGTATTTCCGGCTTCAGCATGAAACGCGCTTTGGCCATCCTTAGCGAGACTCGCCTCTCGACCGTCTCTTTGGCTCTCAACCCCTTCGCTCACTTCATCCTCATTCATACAGTTCTACGTAACATCTTCGCCGCCCAGGCTGATGACGTCCATATGGGTCAACCATCACCTGCCAACAAAGCCCAAACCGCCGAGGATCACGCCTTCGCTACTCAATACGCACTGCATAACTGGCTGCAGATGTGGTTGAACAGCCCAGAGTCGATGCAAGTCGAGAAGCGCTCCGAGGAGCCGCCTTTCGTCTGCGATGCCCTCCCATTCTACTGGCTCGCTCAGGTTTCGCTCCTCGCCGTCCAGGATGGTTCGGCAATCTTCGGAAAGGCAGAGTCGCGATTCCAGCTGATGAAGGAGTGGCTTGACCACATCCGTGCCTTCCTGCGAAGCGGCGATCAGGTCCCTACCCATCTCTGGGATGAGCTGATGAAGATTCGCGTCAAGATGTCTCAGGAGAGACAACGCGGGGCTGCTGAACAATGCAGTGGCCTACTCGCTCTTTTCCCCAACCACTAATTTGATACACTTATCTATTTTCTATTTATCTTTTTCTCAAAAGTATCTATTAGCACATACACTTTTCATCGGGTTGACCCCAATCGTTGCCATTCACAATGCACTGTATTCTTAATCCACTTGGACACATATAGATGCTCCTCTTTTGTATGTACCACCATTGTAATCACTTGTACATTATTCGCATCTGCATTATTCGTAGAGTAGCGTAGGTAGTTCGTGGAGTAGTCACATATGTCACACTCATTCATGTACTCTATGACACACAGCATACCCAACCAGAATATAACATGGTCGTTGATATCAACAAGCACAAGCCAGATGAACTCTCCCATTGCATATGCCAAGCCAGCTTAACAAAACACTCCAATAGAAAAGGGGCCCATCAAGATCATATTATATGACAACGACACCTCCGCAACTAATACACTAAACGAACGACGTAGCCAGCATGCCGAAGATATGGAGCAACAGGAACCTAGCCCACAGGATGCGACCTGAAACGTGTGGTAGTCAGTAACGGTGCGATAAGAAGAAGTTGAATGGTAGGAAGGGCCTCAGAAGAAAGGGTGAGCTCAGTTCTGTTGTTACACAGATCGTACTCATTAAAATCAGTATATATTTTTTGGAATCATCGGCCATCGTGGAGAGAAGCAAAACCTTGACTCACCATAACTACCTTCAGTATCTCTGGACACAGCTCCAAGCGTTTACCCAGCGAGAGGCCTGCATTCGAGCTCAGACGAGCTGACGCTTGGGCGACCAAGGACCAAGTTCGCAGCAGAGAAGTTTTTTTTGGGTGCCGAACAGAAATATCACGTGGCTGATATTATCTAAGCCTTGCGCTTAGAACGGGCCGAACCACCGCCGAATTGCCGCTACTTGCTGAGGTTCCTCACTTCGAGCTTCAAGCTTCAAGTTCAAGCTTCGAGCCTCAAGGGGTCTGTCATTCAAGATATGATACAGTGAGATGCATGACTACACGATAACTCTCACATTTGAGAGATGATTGATGGTGGTTGGATGGTGGCTCAACCAAGCCGCCTTAACCATGTGTACCTCCTCTTGATCGTCACGGGGTTCTCAAAGCCATGACGTCGAAGAACTCCATGAACAGAGCCTAAAGGACGCTTTCATTCAACCTACATCCATCGAAGTCTCATGCCTGTCGAACTTCGAGGTAGCTGCCACTGTGGTGCAGTAAGGTTTACCGTGCAATCGAGTACTCCAGTACCCTATCAGGTGAGTCTGTTGACCAGGTCTCCAACTCCATCTAAACGTTCCCAGTTATGTGTCTGTTCTATTTGCAGAAAGGTCGGAGGCGTTGGAGGATCTATCAACCTTGGCGGTCATTCCGAAACATTGAAGATTGAAGGCGAGGAGAATATCAGGTGGATCACGTTGGCGCTCTGCGACAGGATGCATGGCTGATTGTACCCGAATAATAGCGTTTACAAAGCTGTCATGAATCGCGATACTCCCAAGGAGCACATTGCCACCTCTGAGCGCAATTTTTGCTCCAAATGTTCATCCATGTTGTGGCTCTATGACAAGACATGGTAAACTGCAAGCCACATGCACGTTTGATACTCGCATATTGATGATTCCATTTAGGCCTGAACTAATCCATCCATTTGCATCGGCGATCGATTCTGACCTTACGGTGCCAAAAACAATGGTTAGTAGCCAAGATGCTCATTTGTTCTCTTCGTCAATTTCGTGGCTGATTTCCTTCTAGGTCTGCGTCAAACTGGACTCAAAACCCGATTATGTCCGTCTTCCGGAGGGAAAGAAAGATGTATACGAAAACTATGGTCCAAATTCAATTGAAGAGTGGCATAAGAAGAATACCTTGTTTGTCGAGTGATTACGAGTAATGCTACTCCTAACTTGATATCCAACGGATGTTACACTTGCTTCCGAACGGAGCTCTGCTTGTGCCTCGACTTCTCTAGGTCTCGGAATACTCAGCCCAGACTGACTCGCTACCGTCGCGTGGAAAAGATGATCTTATAGATTGGCTGTAAAGTCGCCGATAAAATGAAAATTTCTCGTACCGCCGGTTAGTCCTGAGGATTCTAACATTGCGACATCTGATAGACAGACGTCCACGTCCGATGGCTGATTCCAGCGGCTTAAACCCAACATGCATATGCCTATTCTCTCGTTCCTTTCACCGGTGACTCTATTGATGAGTCTTAAATTGACATCACACAGTTCGGTCCTGACGAGTCCAGATTGCCTAAGCCTCCGAGAGAGTGGGCCATACGCTCCTGAAGAGATCACGGGGATTCTTTGCTCATTTGGGCTATCATTTACAGATCGTGGTCCCCGCTGGATGTTTCTCCAGACCCTAAGGTCTATTACCTCGCTTAGATTCAGAACTAGTTAGTCAAATGGTGATGACGATAATTATGATGAACTTTGAGGTACACTCACATCCCCGGACTTCATCTAAATGGTCCGAGTCTGAAAGATTATCAGTACACAATTCGAAATCGCTAGGGGCAAGTTGCAATAGAAAGATGCTGCGTGTACACGAAATAACTTGAAAATAACGGCAGACTCCGTAAGTCAGCATAGATCTCCGAACAATGATTTCTGACAGACAATAGCAGATAAAAAGAATTGAAGCCTATTCTTATCATGTCTACCGTTGGTGAAACTTTACACGGCATATCGTAAGTACCTACACTACTTGATATTCAAAGTTGATCTCTCGTGTTTCTGTTGGCGATGCGATCCATGGCAGTGGCGCGATCATCTAGCTGCAGAGCTATCGGGAAAACCGTGGACACCTAGGAAATGCCATCACAAGAGAGACTAGGGGAAAGAGAGCGTGAATTGGATCGCCGTGCTAGTAGGGTTGGGCGGGGGTATCTTTTTCTTCCCGTCTAAATCTCTTCACCGGCACACCTTGGTCCATATTGAAACTTCTAGAACACCTGCTGGGTTTGATCACAGCAAATAGGGTAGCGTGCCGTCCAGCCCGAGAACTAAATTAGACGTTAAGCTTGTAGTTGAGCCGCTCCTCGACAGTCCATGTGCTCGTTGTAGGGGCTTGACTCGGCATGTAAGTGATCTTTTGAACATTGCTTCTCCTAATGCTTTGCACCGTTGAACCCCGAAGGTGGCTGTTTATGAGCGCTGAGTTCTAACGGCCGAGCGCTGTACATGAGCTAAATCGGTGCTATTCAGAGGGTTAGCCTCGTGGATCATCTTGGTCGGACCCAGGCAGCTCTCTTGGCTAGTCTCAACCTGTATGACTGAGCACGGTAGTCCGGTAGTATAAGCAGTAATTCCAGACGGAGGCTATGAACATCCATCCTCCAACTTCTCACCGATACCAGAGAGCTCGTGAAGTTGATCGGCCACTGTGAAGATCGCTTGGCGTAGCGTATGGACACCTCAATGTAAGGCTTGGCTGTATTTGTCGACGGACACGAAGCAGACGGGGGAGAGCTCCCACCGTGCAACGATAAATGGCTATACCCTCGGACTTCGAACTTCTGGCCTACGTTTAGGTAACTCTCGACTTGTAGCGGCTAATCAGGCCTAAGGTGCTCGGAGGTTAATAAACGCTGATGCTACCAAATCCAGTATACCAGTGATTAGATCCGGTCATACTGGACGAGTTCTCCGTGATACATTTCGTAAGGAAAGCGGTACGATCAGTAATATGTGGGTGCGCGTTTCTTTGGCATATCTGACATGATTGGTGAAAAAAATATAGTAGAAAGTGGCACATTTGGTCTCTCAGATTCGCCTTCAAATCCGAGCCATCTGTAACTAGGGGCTATTGAGAAAGTCGTAGAGCATACGAATAAGGACTAGCTTCTTTTTCAGTGTGATCTTCCAGCAATTGAGGTATCACTGGTGTATGAAGTGAGACTACTCTATAGATCGGTGGACGCCCGCTTTCGATGGTGTAGGTATCCACCGTTAGAGAATGATGGATCCTCGACAACCTCTTGCAAGCAACAGGTATCGATGATGTCAACCGGCCGCCGCAAGCGGTGCTCAAGGGAACCAAGCAGCTCTGGAGGAAGCATATCGCATTATGTTGATAAATATCTCGATGGTCGCTGGTTAATCGTGATGAATTAAAGAATTCGGGATGATGTATGAATTCGTATTCTACTCTCAATACGACGCCAGCCAGTCTTTATGGTATAAGTCCCTTGATGTGCAAGCCAAGTGTGGCCACGAGGTCAAATCCAGCAGCTGTTTTGGTAGTTGGCCCCGAGTTTGGTGATGCAGACGGACTTGGATTACTGCCAAGTTACATGCGTGGCGATTGCACGCCTATGAGAATCCGCAAGGACATATGAAGTTTGAAAAATCGAGGAGGGGTACAGCGTAGAGCTAGCTAGCTGATTTACCAATAGTCAATACTAAAAGCAATCGATAAAGAGAGAAAAACATGTTGAAGTTGCGCCAACCGTAGATCATTGTGCAATAGACCCTAACCCCAGCTCGGGGTTATGGTTCGAACACGAAACATGCCGAGGATAGCGTTGCCACCCCCAACTGTCGATCGACCTGTCCTCCGAAGGCAGCGCCACCAGCATTCTTGGACCTATCCGAATACGCATTCACTTTCCAAGAAAGACGAGTAAACTGTCGATGAATGGAAGCAGATGGTCAGCAGAGAAAATGGAGCAAATTCTGGGGATACTAACCTCAAACGCGCTGGTTAGCGTGAATCATGACTTATCAGATGCAGGCACATAGAAAGCACCATACGATTCTGAGGTAGGTCTTCCAAAAGCGTTTCTGTAGGTCGTATCAGCCAAAAATATCCGCGATGATTGCCAAAATGCCAGCCAGACCTACCCATTCAATAGACATGAAAAATTTGGGTTTGCGTTAAGAGCGCCTCCGTCTGGAGAAGGTCCTCTCGGCAAACAGCAGATAAATTGTGCGGACATAGAGGGAATAACGTCTAATAGGCGTCTAGCCCGGGGTGCTCAGCATTTAGTCTCGGATTTCCCACGACCCTTGACTGACCCCTTCCCATATTTGGGCCCCTTCCTGTAAGGGTCTGGGTTATTACGAACCCGGCTAAGGACGTTCGCCTTCCGATGCTTTCGGACTCTCGTTCCACCATTTTGTAGCTTATGTAACGCTAATTTCACTGCCATTGTCGCGTCGCGTCGTCCCTCCCATGTACTCGCTTTCACTTAATCTACTCTAAACGCATCTAAATCTCTATGTATACGCGCGGGTCTCATCAATCTGGCAGTTACCTCGTCAGACTTGACAGCGATGATCAAGAGTTTGACATTATTGACGCCGCCTCCTCACCTGACGCTGACAGATTGCCTTCGCCGCCTCCCTTCTCCCTTCATCTTGATTCATGGCCTCAAACCGACATCCCATTCGTCAATCTCGAAGGCCTGTCAGAAATAGATGAAACTGATCAAGACTATTCACCCGCGGTTCTCTCGATCTCAACCCGTCGCTCTCCAACCTCCAACGATGCAAAGGCCGAGGCAACAATCAAGTTCATGCATGACAACTTCAACAGACTGACCGTGAACCAATTCATGGAGATGGTCTTCAAAGGAAAAACTACAAAACTGAAAGAAACTGCCTCGTTGTTCCTAGCGCATGGCGGGCATATGAAGATGATGGACATGTGGTGGGAAAGGCTTGGTGGGGCAAATTGCGAGGAGCTGGCAGCTTGGGTGGTCAAAAAAGCGAGTGAAGTGTGCGTTAAAGAGGTAGAGCAGGTTACAACTCGAGCTTCGAGAGGTCCGCATAAGGTCGACGTCGATACGCTTCGTGTTGCTCCGCAAGATGTTTCTGTAGAGATGGTCAATCAATTCAGCCTTCGCACCCTTGACGCACGATACAACCGCATGCTTCCACACCTTCAAACCATCCTCAAAGCCACCTTAATCAAAGACAAGAATGACGAAGACGAAGAGGATTCTTCTGAGAGACACAAGAATGAAGTGAGTCTCTCGAAATTCAAGGAAATGTTTCCAATGCTGACCACACGGCCACTTGTAGGGGCGCACTCTTATCACTTCAATGTTGCTCAACCTTCGAAGCCGCCGGCTCAACTACCATGCAATTATGAACTCACTCATCCTCTGGGACTTCCGGGCACCGAAGCGGCTCATTCAAATGCTCAACCATCTTGGCTTTGGCGCCTCTCCAAGCACTCTTGACGATGCAATCAAGGCCATTCGAAAGGATTCTATTCAACTTGCGCAACAAGCTGCGAACGACCCTCAGAAAATCAAAATGCTCCCATACGACAATATCAACTGGTCCGAATCGGTCAAGGAAGCGACTGTCTACAACAAGTCGAGAACCCACGACGAAGTTTCAGCCTTTTTAATGGTCCTACCAACCCCTGAAGGCCGCTCCGCTGAGCACATCACGAACATCTCCAATTTCGCCTCTACGCTCGGCACACGTCATGATCTTACACCTTCGAAGTCCCTCGCCGACATTCTACCCTCGAAGCTAGACCACGAAGTTTTCCGTCAGAACGCCATCACTCATGTGCTCGAGATCCTTTGCGAAGGCGTGGACTGTCTGTCCAAGCATCGTCAAGACATCCCCACGTTCTCTGATCCTTCACCGATCGACGCAGTCAAGGCAGAACAGTATTATTTGCCTACCTTTGATCAAGAGCAGGGTTCGACACGTGGAAATATGGTGGTCCTCGAGCATTATTTCACCAAATTGCTTCGAGTTCCAAAGGAGCGCTTTGAACGCGAGATGTTCACCATCCTTGGAGATCGGCTCACCACTGCACGAGATCGTGCAGCGCAAGATCAACGCTCTGTTGACCGTTCAGCATATGCCTTCGACCATCTGTCGTCATTCCAGATGGTGAGCGGCTTGATGCACATGAACCTCAACTTCATCGAAGGGTTGATCAACAACTACTGGGGTAGCACAGATGCAACCGATCCAGTCAGTTTGCAGTCCATTCGGAGCGCCCTGCCCAATCGAGACAAGCTAAATCCTCGCAAAGTGGATTATTACGACTGGCTCCGATTCCTTGATGTCACCCTTCAAGGCCTCGTTATCAAGGCGGCTATGTCAGCCCTTGATATCAAATCTCTGGACGAGTTTGGGTCGAAGGGTTTGGATACCATGGCTGATCTTCAAGGCCTTGCAATCAAGATTGTAGACACATATATTCTGCCCTCCACCTCTCGCCTTGAAGACATGGACATCAAGACAACGAAGGGAAACACGGTCTGTGGTCATGCAGTTCTCCTCGCTCGTGACCTCATGACCTTGCGCGAAATGGAGCATGCTATAAAGCATGGGCATCCTACTCGCGTTCGCCGTATCATCAAGATGTGGGTGCCAATGTTCTATGCATCTGGCCGTTACAATTACGCCCATGAATGCATGGAACTACTGCACAACTTCTATCACGACTGGCCGACGGATTATGCAAAGGTTGCATTTAATGCTATGTTTGTAAATCCAAGCGGAAAGCAGGCATCGTTCAAGCCGACCGATATTCACGTTGAGCATTTCAATGCTCGCATCAAGGAACGTACCCGTGGCTCAAATGCGACACCGGAACTCTTGGAGAAGATCACACCAATCATGGGCCACGTCCGAGCAATGACCAACAATGTCTCTCGTGAACTCGGTGTGGAGGCTCGTAACCAACATCACGCCAAGGTCAGCCAGAAGAAAGACATTGAGATCCTTGTAGACTACTTCATTGCTCACGAAGTCTTCAATTTCTCAACTGATAAGCGTTCGGAGCATACTGTAGCTGATCTTTTCCGTGTTGGATGCGACCGATTGTCTGGCAGTGATGGTGGGCACGCTAAACACCTTACTCGTCACAAACTACGCCTGCGTCGCCGACATGGAGAATCTATTGGCGAGCCCTTGACACCAGAGGAGGCTCAGGCTGTGGATGAGCTCAGACGCACTCGAGATATAGCAGACATAACATTTACATTTGATAGCTTGTACGAGGATGAGTAGTTAATTCTATTTAATCAGCATCATCCAGATTCCTTTGCCTCTTCCCAGTGCTTCGTGCCGCCACAGTTGAGGCACTCGAATCTGCTTCAGGAATCCACTGATTCCACTCCCGTATGGTTATCGGATGGGTTAATACTGCAATGGTATTGGGATCGGTATGAGGAGGTGTTGGAGGTGGCGTAGTAGCACTGTACCGCGTGATATAGTGACGTTCAACGGACTCCTTGAGCGCTGCCAACAAGGGCTCGGCGAGCTCGTCCCAATGTACCATATGTACCTTCTTCCATAAATGTTCAAGCGTCTCAATCTGGGTAGCTTTCTGTGAAAGCTCAGCCAGATCCGCATCGGGAACAAGTGAATCTGGGCCATATAAGTGCCAGCCAGTCCAATTCTTCTTCCACTCCTCCTTTCGCCACCTGACAAGGTCTTCATATACAGCCTTTGATGCCTTCTCCTTCGCCTCTGCTGCTGCATTTTTTGAGACAGTGCCGTCCGCCATAGAAATGGGTATGATTTGACGATGGGGTTCAGTGGAAGAAGCGGAGGGTGGTTCGTAGGGAATCCAGGTGAGCTCAGATGTGAGACGAAGAGCAGGGTTGCAGTGGCTACAACGTGTGCATTTGTCGTGAGGCCGGGGCGGATTTTCGATCCATTGATCAACGATGGCTTGTTGACAGCCTTCTGAATGTATGAGATCAAGAAGCGCGATATCCTGGCCTCTGGGGAGAGTACTGGTTGGGCGGGCATCTCCTTCTAGCATGGATTTTTCCACAAGAAGAACGCATACGGCAGGTTCACTATCCTCGCCGCGTGCAGCACGACCTCGTCGTTGTTCAAGCTGAACAAGGCTGAGGTCTCTGCACTTATATTGGACAACGACCTCCACTCGAGGAAAGTCAACCCCTGCGCCAATCTTCTCTGTACCGAGTAGAATACGGGTTTTGTCACTCGTGAAATCCTCCGTTGCAATCTTGTCATGTTCATCAGAAAGCCCAGCGTGAAGGATGTCGAGAAGTGATGTAGGGAGTGACATGCTGTTAAGGCGGCTGTAGAACCACCAAAACATTGCAGTCAGAAGTTCGATATCATCACTATAAATGATAGTCTTCTTGATGGTCTCAATGGAAGCATCCCATGGCACGACAAATCGTAGGTCTTGAAATGAATTGGCGTCGTGCTCCATAGCGGCAATAATGAGGGATAGTTCTGGTCGGAAATTTCCCAGATTGATGAAGGCGTAGTCATCCTTGAGTCCAGCGAATGCCTCGAGAGAATCTCGATGACGTTCAGGCAGGGTGGCCGACAAGCAGATGAGCGGGATGTCCTGCCCTACTACCTTGCGTAATAGGTGTAGGTTCATGTATGAGGGTCGCCATGATATATTCTCATGTACATTGTGTGCTTCGTCGATGTAAATGGCCGATAAAACCGCCTTGAAACTGTCTGAGTACAGGACTCGTGCGACGGCCGGTGTTTCGAGCATTTCGGGACAGACATAAACAATGTGAGGGCCCTTAGTACCAGCAACCTCTGCGAGCGTGGAATCTGAATTCGATTTTGCATGTAAAAAAGTACATTGTAATGTTGTACCCCAATGCCTGTGTTGACTGGTGGTTAGATTCGAAGTGTCAACTTGGAAGTTGAATTACTACGTACCTTCTCTCCCCCTGCGAACCCAAGCTTTTATATGGCACTACTACCAGAGAAACACCCCGCCCCTGCGCAAGTAGAGGTAACACCCATACCAATGACTTTCCTGAACCCGTCGGAGCCATCACGCACAAGTCGCCACTTCGTTGAATGATGCGGTTGGCGCTTTCGTATTGGAACTCGAGCAATTCCTGGCCGTTCTTGAGCAGGGAGTGCTCAACCGCAAGCTTGTTCCATTCAGCAGAGTCCATTTCTTCGAGTGGTTGGAGAGGATCCGGCGCCGGGAAGTCGAATGTTCGCAAACGCTTGCCATTGCGCTGCGTCAGACTGAACGGCTTGAGACTCGATGTTTTCGGTTTCTTCTCGAAGCCATTTTGATAGATTTTTTTGCCAACATTTTTGAGGGTTTTGAGGAGTGATCGGGGAGCCTTTTTGGATGTATTGAGATCGCGAGGGGTGAAAGGTGAGCGAACGGCATTCGCTGCGACAGGTGTTCGGGGAGCAGGCGGTTGCGGAGTGTTTGGTGGATGGTTTTCTTTATTGACGCGTGTATTTGATGACGAAAGTTGCTTGAGAACCATTTCGAATAATAAATAAAGTCATTAAGCAGGGATATGGTAATTAGAGTGAAAGAGAGTACATGGGAGGGACGACGCGACGCGACAATGGCAGTGAAATTAGCGTTACATAAGCTACAAAATGGTGGAACGAGAGTCCGAAAGCATCGGAAGGCGAACGTCCTTAGCCGGGTTCGTAATAACCCAGACCCTTACAGGAAGGGGCCCAAATATGGGAAGGGGTCAGTCAAGGGTCGTGGGAAATCCGAGACTACTCAGCATTGCCGGAGAGAATAGTCGAAGGCGCCCGGATACCCGTGACGATGAATGGGATCATGCTCGCGAAAGACGGCAGATCCGAGGCACGGAGGTACCCAGGAAATAGTGATTGGGCCTGAAGCACGCCCATAGTATACGCTTGCGACATGGTAGGGAGAAGTGACACATCGGTCACGGTGTTTGTGAATCTTCCTTAGATTCATAACTTCAGAGATCTAGGGCGTACAGAGCGGGGCAGATGTGGGGGTTATTCATCGGGCCGGCTGAAAGGTTTTCGATCGAGGGGGAGATGAAGCCGTCAGGAACCTCCTCGAAGTGCAGAAGTCAATTTGCCGAGGAAACCCCAGATCTTGCACGTAAAAGTGTATCAGATTCAGTATGTCGAACCTCGAACTGTCCGGATATGAGGTGTTCTCACAAATTTCCGTGGCGAAGATTTGACTGAGTCGCTATCACGGCACGATAACGGAGTTGGTAGAACACCAATAATTGGGTATGGCGTCGTGGTTGGAGGCATATGGGTCTGTAATGAGCGCTAATGAGCCTGAGCCCGCGAGCGACTTGAACAAAGTCCGATTCTACAACAGGATCCTCTACTTCATTTGTCGATGGGGGTTGCCCAAATGGACTTGAATACCATCTGTTTCGAAGGCATCATTTTGCCCGCTGGTAAGACAGGAAGATGGTGGTCAGAACTGGGTAACTGGAAAAAAATCTTGACCGAACTCACCTCCATGGGCTCGTCCACAGCCACTAATGCGTTCAGCTAACTCATACCGTACCTTTAGGAGCGTGCCGACTGTCTTTGACGTTCTGCAGGATGTGAACTGCCAAAACGTACGCAAAACATACACTTAATGATGCGACATTCCTGGATAAGCCTTCTCAACATTCCGTCATTTACACATCTCGCGTCATCATCGGACCCACCTTATAGGCTATCTCGACAGTAACATAGGCTATTGCTTCAGCAGCAAAGGCTAACGGCCCCGTCGTTAGATACGGCTCCGCGCTTTCTGGAGAGGACATAGGTATCCGTTGAGAGCGTCGTCGTGTTGGCCATATGACCAGCGATGATCAGTGTTCCGCCGGTATGCGTGGCGTAGGATGCGGCTACGGGATGCATATTTCCAACATCCAATGTCGAGTTGTCTACGAGTATTTTGCTTCCAATTAAGTGCTTTGTTATGTGGTGATCTCGACCGTCTAGGCGCTGGGGTAGGTCGATCCAGCCTACTGTAGTGCTTCTTAGACTATGGCTCCGAAAATCATCGAACCGTCCTAGCAATTTTAATGGCTAAGGCACGGAATTAAGATTTTCGAGGTCATTTGGCGTACCTATTAAAAGCGAAAGTGTGTAGTTGTTGGACCGTAGGCAACGATGAAGCGTACAGATGCACGGTGATGGTCGTGCGTTGAGGAAGACTGGCCATGGTGGCTGTGTTGATCACGTTCTCTGCAGTGAACCACCATCTTCCCGATGCCAACGACAAGCCAGCAGCCCAGCACAATGTACAAGCAGCTCAGGCATCGATGTAAAAAGGGATATGATGCGCATAGCCTCGGTAAGTGGTATGTTTCTGTATTCAGGATAACGGACTCAGAGGACTCTTGTAGAAAATCCTTAGGGCCACGTATCCGTTGGACGGAAGTCTGCCTTCTGACATTTACGGCCCTTTGGGGCTCAGAAATGTCAACCAAGTTTTTCAATGCACGGCTTTAGAGTAAAATGCGAGATGGCATGGAGCTGGGGTATCCGGAATTGGGGATTGCCCAGAAGCTACCACGCAGCTGCTGGCCCACTATTCATATTCACAGTCGGCAGTGTTGGGAGCGCGTATCTCCTATACTTGGAACACGCTAAGGTATGTTGTCTTGGTCTCGAATATTGACTATCTGATGGACAACTCCTTCGACAGGTCTTCTCCATGGCTGATCCAATGGGGTATCCGATGGGGTACATTTAGAGCATTGCACCATGAATGAAATGCTCGACTCCAGGCTTCTATAAGTGCTTTATGCATCTTCCTTCGATCGGACTGGGAGGAACCACCTGTGGGCTCTCTAGACGCGTGTACGAGGAGGCAGGATAGCTGTTAGTCCCAGACGGCTATTTCATCCCCAGAAGCGGTAAGTCATTTGCCCAGTCTACATGCACCACGTCTCCCCAGCGCCAAGTCTGATGCTATGAATTGCAGGCCGATCCAGTTTCCACTTCCTCAGACCGACACGACGAGATTCTTGGGTATCACTGTACAACCTCGCCTCCCAGGACCTAGGAAATTCGTGGTTTTCGCTGCCTCATTCGTCGGAAGAGATTCAAAACTTGGAGCTGATCTCATTGCCTGCACTCATGATTTTCCCAATGCGCAGTCTGGCCCAGGCGCCATGGTTTTACCTCTGTTACTGCGCTTTTCTGAGCTTGGGATTCATCTCGGGTTTGTCTCGTCGTACGTTGTAGTGAGCATTAACTAAATTATTGTTAATTACAGGTCAGATCTATAGCCTTTCTTGGCGAACGACAAGGCAGCCACAGCTGCTGCCCAAGACCTTGTGCTGGTCTGGATCGGTGGCTGTGTAGCCTGCACCACTTCCACTGAAAGGTATTGGTCGCGTAAAACCTTGGACAGCTGTCCGAGACTCAAGATAGTCTGCACTTACAGCTATTGGTACGTACACCGTCAATCTAGGGGTAGATGAACAAGACGCTGACATTTGTGCTGGATTACAGGTTCCTTGCGAGCTTGGGGCGTACGGGTAGAACCGCTTTCAAAGGGAGGCTGATACCTATTCGAGAATAATATTGGTCGGTCTAACTATCTTCATTCTCTCTGATCTCCGTTCTCAATGTCATACTTTCACCAGGTCCGTTTATTCAATATGGGATGCGAACGATTCCCCCAACAAGGATGCACCTAACGGGTGCACTCTTGTTCCTTGATTTGGATCCGGATCAGGGACTGAACCAACCTCCCACATTTCGTTCACCGAGGTCAGAGCGAAGCACGAATTACCTCTGTGCTTCCGAAACTCTTCCGTCAAACCTAGCTCCGTTGTACGTTGGTCTCCCAATACATGCCAGAGAGCTTTCAACTGATTGACCATAGCTTAGGTATTGACTGGGCTGGCGTGCAAGGAGCCGTTGTGTCATATATGCTACGGCTCTGTGACGCGAATCATCTGCTGGTCGAACTGAACCACTGATCGATCCTCTCCTCATGGGTGGGATGTGGCTGTGCTCTTGCACAAAATCACTCTGTTGGTCATTGGTCAAGCGAGGACTTCGCTAGCCATGGGAGGCTCCAGCAACTCCATCCTTGCATTCTGGGGTACGTTTACCGCGAATTTGAGGAGGGTGGACAGTGGTACTGACATTGTGCTACATACAGGCTTGCTCGGTGACACTCGGAACAAGAATCCGCCTTGGCGACCCACTATTTGTGCAACTGTCTAGCATGTACGTGGTGTATGAATTACTGAATGTGTAAACTCCCTGACTCACTTTCTCTTTAGTTTCCCTTACAACTTTGTTCCCCTGGTTGCACAAATACTCTGGCTACCCCTTCGTACCGATTACCATTGTCACCCTTGGCTGCTCTCCAAATACCGCGACTTTATCCTCCCCTCACCTCCTTTACTTCCCTTTCCCCCTTATATTGATTTGAAGATATCCCGACCACATATTACTTCGAATGCATCCAGCACATCCCACTCCGAGCCATTCACCCAACCTCTCACTTTCGTCATTGAGGTCCTTTATGCCCTCCCTTTTTATCTCCTCCGCCGATGATTACCTATTTTGAATCCGACGATCCCGTTCCCTATTTCAGTCGTGCCTAGTTTCAACGTGATATGTCAACGTAAATCCTACCCCCAACAATGACATTGGTTCCGTACCACCTCGAACGAATCGCGAGAGGAACCCATCAGGAGTAAGCCAGTCCTACCCTTTGGGTGTACCTGCGATGGCCTCTGTTGCCCTAGAAGTCATTGCATGCCACAAGTAAGACGATCTCTCCAAGCTTCTAATTCTAGCGCCTTTGACCCTGACTTTGAATTATATTTTGACAGAGTAATCTCGCTGCGTATTCGGGTGCCTACTCCATGGAACTATAAAGGTTTCTGCTTCGTGTCACCCAGTTCCAGTCCCCAGCCTACTCCTGACGAACCATCATGCGTTTCTTTACCTCCACCTCTCTTGTCGTTCTAGCCTTCATCACAGGCTCAATGGCCGCAGCTGCTTGCAACGACTGTCACGGTCCCTCTGGCCAAGGCGTTAACGCTGGCATCGACGTGGACGTCAACCTAGGACTGTGTACGCCTGAGACAGTAACGGCGACGGCGACTGCTACTGCAACGGTTACGACCACCGTCACAACTACCCCTACACCTGGTACGTCCAACTCTTCCTCTCGCTGAATAAAATAGATAGTGACCTCGTCCTCTTTTTTCTGCTGTACTAGCTTGTCTCGCGACAGGAGCTGAGTGTGATGTCACGAATCCTGGGGCATGCTGTTCCGGGACATGCGGTGTGCAATCTAGCCTTGGTTCGGGATATGTGAGCTTCCATCCTCCTCGCTTGTTGAAAGGCGTCACTGATTCGGGATTTTCACCTTTTCGCAGTACTGCTACTAAACGGCATTGGTAGCTGGGAGCTCTTCGTGAAGTACATGGACGTTGAAAGGATCGGAGGATCATTAGAGATGGACATTCTTAGGACATTTCTTGGAAAATTACATGCCATTGGATATATCCATTCATACGAACAATATTTGTATTGGACTTTGCTATGGTACAACAGGGCGTTCCCCGTACGGTGGACCTATTCCCCAAATATGACACTCATGCTTCGACATCACAAGCCATACCCACAAACTTCAGAAAGAACGTTAGTTTGGGCAACAGTCAAGTCTGGAAAATGAAACGTACCAGACGCCTTCAAGATGGCGGTGAAGTCGCGTCCTGTTGGGCTGGGAAACGGGTCTCCTGGTACTGGACTGTACAATATCAACAGTGGTGGCGGCAGAATCGTTCATTGCTGATGTTCTGCAGGGGAAACGGAGTCAGTAACACGATCCTTGGAGGATATCAGGAAATGTCGTACATTCGTCGAATTCATGGTGGTTCACGCTCAACATTGCACAAACTTGGACCGACTGGATTGACGGCCCAGCTGGCGAAGAGAATTTCAGAGCGTTTGGTGGGACTTGGATGAGGCGTCTTGCAGTATCGCATGTGTACTCCGAAAGAAATTTAGGCAAGAAGACAGAAATACTGGGATCGTCATTAACAGTGGTCATCGCGGAACTCAGAAGATCTCTTACCAGTCGGTCTTCCACCATTATTACATTCTCTCCCAAAATGATACTAGGGCCCTAGTGAACTCGGCGCGGATCGTCACTCTCAAGGTAGCCATGGTCGGTACATGACGGGATAGAAGAGGGTTCTGTACGACAAGAGAAAGCCCATCAGCGAAAGAACAAGAATATGTACGACAAATGCTGACGTTTTATGGACAATCTTGGAGGGTCCGGAGCCGCTCCTGTTCCCTTTCAGTTTCAGTGGCCATCCGGGGTTCTCAGCGTCAGATGTACCCTTGTGGCTCTGTGAGCTCGAGGGTAAGAGCTCTTTGAGTTACAGCACGGCGTCGAGTACGGGATCCTTAGGCCTGGGCGACAGATTAGTACTGATGGAGAGAGTAAAAGGTGTGCATTGCTTACCTCGTATCATTCTAGCTCGTACCCCAAGAAAACACGGACCCTCCATGAGTTTAGAGGGCCAAGTTCCGTTGTATTGTATCATACAACCCTCGTTGTGGATGTCTTGGTAAGAAAGCGTCTTGGCAGGAAGGCTTGGGCGTAGATTCAGAGGACTCAGTCGACGCGGCTTGCAAACATGGTTGGGCGGTCAAGTGGCGCCTACACTCGAGTTTGTCAGAGCAAAAACTAGGAAGAGAACCTCGTTAATCACCTTTAGCAGTCCGAAGGTAGCATTGGCAAGACAGTAGGCTGAGTAGGGACGGCGTGAGCGTTAAACATGGTGGTTGGGGAAGAACAAAGGCGGTGGCTGTACCCGCCATTTCCTGCATCTTGCCCTCATCCCGCTTCACCAAAGTTGACCAGAATCTTTCATTCTCTGCTAAATCTCGCTCAAAAACTTGTACAGAGAACCAGTAATACCAACTGGTGATGGTTCTGATGAACAGAGGCCTCGTAGCCGCCGGCTTCTGGAGATAAAAAGTGCAAGCTACTAGCCGACTCTGCTGCACTTTCTTCATCTTTGGGGCCACCACGTTGGTTCTACTTGGTAGAAAGGAACGTAAATTGTATCCATTAAACGATATATGAGCTATTTTGAATGGCTTCGCGAACCGGAGAGTGATGTTGGTGAGTTTGAGTTTCTTGGAGTCGCAAGGTTGAACACAGGCTGATTCTATCTTTCCAGTCTATCATCAAGCTCGACCTTTTCTTGATTAAAATGCTTCCCGGCACGTAGGATGAGCACTGTTATGAAAAGCAGACTCCTCTGCTCTTCTTTTGAGAGCGGATGTTGGTGTGGTTATCCCAACCATAGTACGTTCACGAAGCTCGGTTCTGCAAGGGTTAAACTCACCGATACCTTTTACAGTAGCGCTCTCCGGGGCTCACAATAGCTGCATTCAACGACGCAGCTTCCACTCGCGGGACATTTTGGCTTCACGGACCCCGACACCGTATGAGCATGTCTCCCCTTACCACCCCATAATATGCACCTCCACCACCAACCTCTCCGTTCGCATTCTCCCTACCCATAATCGGATGCTTTATCTCCAGAACAATATTCCACGAACTATACACGGCTCGCCACCGTCGTGCAGGACGCCACGCCGGTTCTGGTCATGGGTCAAGACGCCCTCCCATACCAGGCAACTGCCCTATTGCCAACCATCCCAACCTTACCAACTTCGCCTTCAGCCTCTCCTCAGCAGCAGGAACAGTGCCGATATCTTCTCCTGGATACTATGCTTCTCCTTGAACGGCGTCCAGGATGAATTCTCAATCTCAATCTCTCTCATTGGGCAGAGGTTCTGTAGGCAACAACTTCGGATACTCTTGGTTGCCCCTTCGGAAGGCGGCTGCCATTGCTATCGAACTTTCTTCTCGTCCTGAGATGGAAGTGGTCCCGAGTTTCTACTTAATTGGGTTCGGTATGTTCACTCCACCCTGCCATGCATAGTCAAGCCGCTAACCACTTTCTACAGCAGATCATTCGCAAACTACCACAATCCTATGACGACGAGGAAAACTCATGCCCTCGCCACTCTAAGCACCGGTTGTTGCCTCCAGTGCGCCACTCTCCGACATACCTGACCTACACCATGCGTGTCGCTACACATTGCTTGCCCAGTTACCAGGCTCAGCAACGGCAGAAGCAAAAGCACCAGTGACACCGGCAGTATCTTCTACTGGATATCATGTCCCTGCTCCGTCACCTCCTGGGCCGAGATGTCATTCTGAACACTTTCCATGATGCGGATATTGGTCACCACCAACCTCCACTAGCTATGTGGTCTTCGCCCTCCGCGGTAACTCACTCCTATCCCCACTCTCTACTTCCTCCTCCATCGAAACAAGGAACGTACTTTATGAAGAAAACATGCTCTTCCTCACGACGTGCTCACTACCCATCCATCCTTTCACCAAAATCACGGCACGATTCTCGCTGGAATCCCCAGTCTCGCTGGGAACTCCAACAGCAGAAGCGGAAGCGGATGTGGTACTAGCTGTGACGGCTGCTGGTCAATAGGTCGCCTCCTTGATTGAGGTGTCCTTCGTGATACTCCTCGTCAAGGCAAGCTCCAGCGACCATCAAACTCCACCAACCAGTCATTTACCACTCTCAATTGCACCCAAACTCACTCAGCCACACTGGCAGCTCGAGCAGCACCATCCCGAACTGCTGGATTGGGCTGCCAATCCTGCAAGTCCTCATTGAGGCGAAGTTTAGGCCGCCAAGGCTACCAACCACGCATCCACCACCGTCTTTGGCAGTGGGTTGCGCGTCGCTTGGCTTACCGAAAACGTCAGCCTTCATTTGGAGAAGACATTGCGACGTTCTGCACCTTGTCCCAGCTCAGGCCACGACGAACGCCAGGACATGATGGAACATCATATCCACTTTGGACTGTACACCTTCGGAAATCATGAGGAAACATCGTTCGTAAGCATTTCTTATCGCTGGCCGCCCTAATTGACACTGACCCTCATTTCTTCAGGCAAAGCGTAGCGGCCATCAGTAACCGTCATAATACAACGAACGATGTTATATTTGGCTTCTTTGGCCACATGATATATGGATCCATCAACACATTGTCGAAATGAGCTTATATCTGGTATTCATGATGTGATGAGAATGAGTCATTTCAATGTCGATGTAAGTACTTGCCAAACCCGCTATTACTCCATCTTCTGACCTTCATGACAGACAAACAGACGTACTTCGAGCTCATAGACGGCACCAGCATACCCTGGCTTGGCTGGGGAAATGGGACTGGATCGGCCAACGAGACCCCAGTGGAGTCTGGAAAGCTGGCTTTGGAGGCCGGGATTCGTCATATCGACACGGCTCAGATTTACCACACGGAAGAAGCCACCAGAGAAGTCGTGGTTCAAGCTAGCGTTCCTAGGGAGCAGATCTATGTCACTAGCAAAAGTGAGAATCTTTGTCTCTTCTACGTCCTAATAACACGGGCTAACGAACACCCCAGTCTGGAAACTTCCCCCCGATGACCCAGTGACCTACGAGTCAGTCGTCGCGGTCGTGGAGACGTCACTCAAGGCACTTGGGTTTATCCCGGACCTTTACCTCATTCATAACCCTTTCGTCGTACCCGGAGGATCGCCGGAGAATCTAAAGAAGATATGGAAGATATTCGAGCAGTTGAAGGATGAAGGGAAGCTGAAGAGTATCGGCGTCAGCAACTTCCGCCCTCAAGACCTCAAAGCGATCCTAGAAGACGCAAAGCATAAGCCAGTCGTCAATCAAGTATGTTCTTCGTATCGATCAACGTTGGTCATTCCAATACTCACCCACGTCCTAGTTCGAATTTCATCCATACCTCCTTGTCCATCTCGAACCTGTGCTCAAGATCCAAGCCGAACACGGGATTGTCACCCAGTCCTTTGGCGCCCTTACCCCTATCCTCCGTCACCCTGGCGGACCTCTCAAACCCGTTCTGGAGAAATTTGCCGAACGTTTGACCAAGGATACAGGCAAATCAGTTGACCTCGCCACGGTCTTGTTGCTCTGGACCAAGGCTCAAGGTGTCGTCGCCGTCACGGCTAGCGGGAACCCCGAGCGTATCAAGCAACTTGGAGAGATCTCACGACTTCCTGATGGGCTATTGAAACCAGAAGAACTTGATGAGATCTCTCGTGTGGGCAAGACCGTGCATTTCCGTTATTATGTGAGCTCTTATGGACTCCATTTGCTGAAATGACACTGACACTTGTTCTCATAGACCGGGGCTATGCAGAAAGACTTCCCTCTCCCCAACCTGCCTGATGGCCAATAGCCATCCATGTCTCCCGTGTACAATGAGCGCTCATCCTCAATGATAGATTATACGAGTGGACTTCCATTCACCTCATTATGTGGCCAATTCTTGAAAGCCACACGGATGAAGACAAGTCTTGTCAGCTTGGAGGTGAACCAAGACCAGGTTTACATGCCAGACGCATTGCATCTTTGACATTCTCAACGGACTGTACGACATCATGCATCATGACTTCCGTCTTGCCACCCAAGCTCTAGTTACCTATAATCTTGTCTTTACCACATACAAATTTCTAAGGTTTTCCTCTTTGGGAGATCCAGTTGCATGAGCTTGTACATTACTGTGCAGATTCACGAGCCAGAGACTTACGCTCACGGAATGGAATAGAGGTGTCGACCCTGAGTAATGCCGATGAAGACCGTTTGAAAGAAAGGCTATGCACCGCCATGCACGATGTGATTCATAGGTTTGGGCAGCCATCCTGTGTTGGAACCACCATGGCGAATGGGCGAACGCAGCAAACAGCAGACGATGATGCATGTGCAAAATTCTGGGAAATTTACGCTACTGAAGCCCAGAGATATGACGAAGGACTGATACGAAGTTGGAAGGAAGATATGGATGTTACCCTGGTATTCGTAAGTCTCGACCCATGATTCCACTCAAATACCTGAAGAATCCGCTAGTCTGGTCTCTACTCGGCCGTTGTCACCGCATTCGTGATTCAAAGCTATCAGGTATTGCAGGAGGACCCAGCGGATGCTTCAGCTACATATCTTCGACACATTGCTCTGCAATTGTCAGGAGAACAAAATATTACGAAGTTACCACTGGAAGATGCATTCAAACCCTCCACTTCGTCAGTGGTATGCAATATTTTGTGGTTCTTGAGCCTCACGCTCGCGTTAGCATGCGCTTTCCTGGCTACATTCGTCCAACAATGGGCACGCCACTTCCTTCACCGTACCACGATCATCCGTTCACCAACCAATCGAGCTCGCCTGCTTCAATTCTTATACTTCGGGCTCAAAGAAATGCGGATGCACACCATCGTAGAAGTAACACCTTCCCTCTTGCACACCTCATTGTTCCTCTTCCTTGGTGGTTTAGTCGCCTTTTTATACCCAGTCAATCATGCTATAACATGGCTCATGCTGTCCATGTCACTTCTCATGGGCAGCGTTTACATTATCCTGACAATTCTACCCGTAATCAAGATAAATTCCCCCTATCAAACACCTCTTTCGTCGATTATATGGCGTTCATGGACATGGCTACAACCACTTCTAACGGAGATTCCCAAAAGATTTTGGCACATCAGCATCTTCCGTCGATCAAAGGATCTCGAGGGTGGCCCGGACATCGGCCTTGACAACGTCCCAAAACCCGACCGCCCCCCATCTAACATATTGGAAGTCTATGCACCTGATACTCTCGTCAACGCTATGCTTCTGAGATCTCGCCGTGGTGGCATCAAGTATGAATCAACCTCTGCGGTGTGGACTCTGAGGTCAATAACGGATGATATCGAACTCCTTCCAGTTGTAGAGGCACTCTGCGAAGCCCTCTACGGAATAGACGGATTACGAACTCAAAACGTTCACCTTGCTCACCCACTCCTCATAACCGTAGACTCCCAAGCAAACATCATACATCGAACATACACTTTATTCACGAATTCATCGCAAGATCGTTTCAACGAGAATCACGAGAAGCGCTGCCGAACAGCGTGTCTGAAGCTATTCTGGATATTGGCAGTTGTCCTCCTTCGAGCGCCTCCCACCCCTCTAGGAGGTTTCACAGCCCAGACGCAGCTTTGTGACCACTTTCCCCCCACCATCCTCCGATCGCTAGCAGATGTTGTATTACATGCCCCTTCCTCTGACGCCTCTGCCTCGGCCAATTCAGCTCTGGCCGCCTGTATGTTGCAGGTGTACTCTGCATTCCGATCCCTTCTCACCTCATCTGGAGTTGGAGATCTCTATGCCCAACAATATCTTGACAACTACATGGTACCGAAGTGGCAGGACTCGGACAGCCCTTCCTCGGAGAGTTTAGTGAAGGTCAACTTTCTGGGAGAAGTGGAAAAAAGGCTTTCGTACCTCTTTTCCCACTTCTTGAAAACCGAGTGCAAGTTCTTTCCTTCTGAGCTCCTATTGACGGTCTCCCTCTTTGAACACTGCCATATCCGAATATTTGAATCGCATTTGCTGGCGGTTTATTGGGAACTTGGGGAGCAGTATCTTGCTATCTCCTCCACGGATGCCGCCACCAAACGTAGTACGGATCTCCTTTCCCCTCGAATCCAACGACTCGACCTGATATTCAAGACTGTCTGGAATAACTCTATCATATTATCGGACACCCCTGAGGCAGATCCGACTGTCTATTTGACGAAACGCATAAGATCAGACGGTTGGATGACGACACGTTCTATTTGGGGTGATCCTGTTACATGGGATAAGAACTTCTTCTGTCGTCTAGAATTCCTCCAACGCATGTGGCCTGCCGATGATGAACCGATTATTGTCCTACAGGAGATTCTTCTCTGTCAAGGTACTACCCCTCATTATAACAACTACCATGTCGTATTTTGGTCATTAATCTTGGAACACCTCCACAACCTCAAACAAACGCACTGTTCCGACCTTCATCGCCAACTGGCCTTCTGCATCAGAATTATGGCTGAAGTCGGGGTTGCCAATGGGTCAACCCACTTCGCCGACCTTGAGCAGATTGTAGCTGGAGCCCGTCATCACATCGAAGCTGATGAGGCTATTGTCACTCGCGTCCCTGACATGGGTTCAAGATGGAAAGAGGACGATATTCATCCATGGTTGCTTCTCCAATATCTGGGAGGACTCAATCTTCAATATTCGATTCGGATATTAAACGACGGGCTACTATTCTACTGCCGAATGCAGAAGGACAAGAGGCTTCCGGGATCCATGAGGCTTATGGTGTCGTTACCAGCATGCGGAGGTGAATTCGCACGGCATACCAAGTTGATCACGCAACTGTGGACGGACACCCGAAATCCATTACTGGTCGAGTCCCTGATCCTTCTTTTCGATTTGTGGTGGATTGTCATCGGTTATATGTCCGAGTTTCACAGAGATCCAGCCCTTGCAACTCATTTCCTCCCGACCGTGGAAGCAGCTGACATGATACTTTCTCCTGAATCGAAGGATGCGATCAAGACGATTCAGAAATCAGTTGGATGGGAAGGTAGTGTGAATAAATTCAGTCAGAGTGGGATTCCATGGAGTGGCTTTATCTCGTGGGTCCGACATATCAGAGCAAAAATAAACGAGAATCTCCCCGATGATATACGGCTTCCGCACGATGATGACATTGGGTATCTAGGCTAGTATTGTGTCGTTAAAAGAATATATAACACCACCATGAGACATCGAGATGACGAAATCGGAGTCAGACTCCCCCAAGCTGTGGACTGTACCTCGACAACTAAGAGCACAAAAGAAACATATTGGGAGATATATGTCTAGAGTAGATAATCAAATTAATCAAACTCCGAGTCGCAGCCTCCGAACTGGCTAAATTGGTGAAAAGAGGGATAGGGAATCAGAGAAAGGTACAAAGCAATGTATGTATTCATGTAGAAAACAAAAAGAGTCCGAAAGAACAGAAGAGTCAGACTGGAGAAAGGATCCAATACAAAATATAGCAATGGGAATGCAGAAGGTGAAATAAGGATTCACGATCGTAGCAGGATGGGCGTGTTCCCATCCTCTCCCCAAACGGCCTATGATTGCCGGTCCCACCAACGCCTGAGCAATCCGTGGAGCTGACGACAACGTCGAATGACGAGGGTATAAGCACGTAGAAGCAAAGGGAGGTGGAGATGTCCAATTGGATTGAGCAGCCATACGCGTGCCGGGTTTGATAGCAGGTGGCGTAACCATCTTCCAACGGCAGATCGTGCTCGACCTCGAATACCTCCAGCAATCCTACATCCAGAGCAACAGTCAGTGCAGCTGACGACGATCGCGATGACGAAACCGTGGCTGGTGTGAGAGATGAGACGGATTGACGTCAAAAGGGTCTGTAGTTTGGGTGCATGGCTTGAGGTTGAGGATGCTCATTCAATCCCTGGGAGGGACACGTTCCTCAAGATCCTGAGCTGGCAGAGCATCGGTTGGGGAGGCGGGATGGAAGGCGTGGAGAATATGTGTGTGGACGAGGGAAACGATATCGCTGGGCTTCTTGACTGGACGGCACGAGCGTCTTGGTGATCACAGATCTTTGCAATGGACCGAGTTTCAGGGTCGTTCTAGATAGGAAAGCAATGTCAGTAATAGTCCAGGACAATATGAACGAAAAGTACACGGAAAGGGGGCCAAGAAAGAACCAGTGGATGGTGGCAGAGAAACAAACAGAGACAGGCTCGAACTCAGGAGAGGATTGACGGACCTTTGATACAACAGCCTAGCCAGTCCCGCCAACCAATAGTCCTCCCACAACGTCATGTCGCGTTCTTGCCTAGCCAAGCCAGGAATCTTCCGCCTTGAGGTCCAGCTGGCGAAATGATATTGCTCGGTGTAGCTTGTACCGGCACTAAGTTTCGAGGGCTTGACGATACTTGAACTTGCTCACTGGGGAGAGCACGCCGACTTGACGATCAACCTGAGAATCGTTGATGATCGGTGAAGTGACCTCCATATCGTAGCAAGAGCAGCAATCGTATTCCCCCATCACAGCGAAAGGTGTACACACTGTACGTCTGCGGGTGCTGATAGTCTGGAAGATGTCGCAGGCCGGCGCCAAGCAACTCCTCCAGAATAGAAGAAATCTTGCGCACACGGGAGAAGTCGGTGCAGCAGACAGCGATGACGAAGGTGTGGGTGATGTTGAAGATGAGATGGATTGAAGTTCGATTTGGGTCTGCTTGAGTACGTGACCTCCAGGTTGCAAACATGCAAACATCCGCGTTGTCTCCGCAACGTGACTGGGATAGATTCCTCAGCATCTTGAACGAGCAGAGGAGGAGCTGAGGAGGGTAGTGAAGGAGGAGGTTGATCGAGGTGAAAGGTATGATGTTGGAGGGAGGGAGAACAGGAGGACGTGGGATGGAGAGAGGGGACGATGTGGAGGGAGGACGTGGGAAGCAGGATATGGGAGGGTGATGGCGGGACAGCGAATTGCCAGCACGAGAACAGTCAGTGCCCCGACTACATGATATCCTTTTTTTGCCTAGTCAAGCTGGGTGTTTCTCTGACATGCAGCCCAGCTGTCGCGTATGATCCAATATTCCTTTCCAGGGCTGGACGAGTGACCACTACCAGGGATAGCAACCGGTGCGGCTCACGACAACGTCGACCACGAGGACATGCATGGCGTAGAAGGGGAGAAGGACGTCGATGTCGTGTCCAAAAGGGAGTGGAGTTCAGGATTTGGATGCGTGGCTTCAAATTGAAGATATCCGCGTTAACGCCACGCTTCTCAACGCAACAAGGACGCCTTCCTAAGCATCCTGAGTTGGCAGAGTATTGCTAGTGCGGCGAGACGGAGGATTTGGGAGGGTGGGATGAGTGTAGGAGGGAGGATGCAAGAGAATGTTGGTGGGAAGGGTGATGCAAAGGATATGATGGAGCTTCAGATTCTCTGGTGCACCAACAGCAAGGGAACATGACAACGACACATTCAGGCTGCTGCAAGCTTGCTCCTTCTGTGATACGGGGACGAGCCAGAGTTAGTGCCAAGGTACGTGCATCTTGAGGTCAGTGCCTTGGAGACCTTTCCGAGTGCCACTGGTAAGGAGGACGCGACGACTGTTGTTCATGTACACGTGGGATAGTCGTGAGTGATAAAGCCGGAGCTGTTACACTGGACTTCATGACTGAGCGACTTGAGCGCATCGGAGATCACAGGTCCTTTCAGGATATAAGATTTCAGGAGCATTCTAGACTGAAAACCAACGTTAGTCCTGGTCAACGACGATATTAACGAGAAGCACAAGGGGAAGAGGCTTAGGATTGTCTGGTGGAGTCAGGCAAAGATCGAAAGCGCAGAACACCAAGGGAATACAGATGGTGGAAGCGAAGCAAAGGGAAAGGGGCAAACTCAAGAGAACACCAACGAACCTTTGACAACAACCCAGCCAGACCACGACCAACGGTTCTTGCTCTTCCGCTTTTCCACCCCACAACGTCGTCTTCCCTTCCACCCAGGCCAAAGAGCAACGGAATGCATCAGGAGAGGGTGTGGGAGGAGTGTGGGAGGGTGAACGCGACAGGGTGATGATGATGGGAAGGAAGATGTGGGAGGGGATGACAGAGCTCTGGTGCGACCACAGTCGAGGGCAACTGCAAAGCTTTCTCCATCTGGGGTACCACAAGGCGCCCAAATTGCTTCCATGCTGCGTGCTTCAAGGAAGCCAGAAGACCTTTTCCGAGTGACGTCGGGAAGGAGGTCGTGAAAATGAGGACTCTTGTTCTTGGGCGAACGGCATCAACCAGGAGTCGTGTAGCTGCAGACGTTGTGGTCGAACTTCATAACTGGTCGACTGGAGGCCATGACCAGACGGCTTGACTATTCAAACGTGTGGACGATCACGAGTTCTCCCAAAATATGATCTTGCAGGATCGTTCTGGATAGAAAGGTTATGTCAATGACGGTCAATGACGAAATGAGCGATAAGCATTCAGGTCGAGGAAACGTGCACAACGCCGGTGCAAGAGGAACGGGTGATGGGCACAAGGACCCGAAGAACAGAGATAAACTGAAGAGGATGCCCAACGAACCTTTTACACAACAGCCCAGCCAGACCACACCTAATGGTTCTTCCACTTCCACTTTTCCTCTCCAGAACGTCGTCTTCCCTCCTCCCCAAGCCAAACAGCACCGGAATGCATCAGAAACGCGAAGCCACTGACAAGGTTGATGGTATGTCATTTGCTTCTGCGGAGGCCCTGGTTGGGTGAGCTGGTGAGGGGCACACAACGGCTGTGAGCTATCTGTGAGTGGTGGAGTCGCTAGACTTCATGACTGAGCAGCCTGAGTGTCAGAATGATCATATGGTCCTCGTAAGATATCCATGCGAAGTTGGCGGGAAATCCTGGAATAAAACGTAGCGTCAGTAATGACCAACGACGATATGAACGGGAAGTTCGAGAGAAAGGGGCTCATGAACGCTTGACTATGTCAAGCAGAATGGAAAAGCGTACGACACCAAGACGCCGTGCGTGAGGGTGGAGGGTGGGGAGAAACGGACTAGCTTGAAGAGAATACCAACGAACCTTTGATGTAACATCCAGGCTAGATTTGCCCACCGACCGCGCTCTATTGCAGGACACCGTCCTCCCGCCTACCCGATGCGACATCCAACCCGTAAATCCCAACATTCCATTCCGCAACCGCTCTCAGGGAAGGCAACCGCTGGTAACGAACAGGTTGACCTATATCTGGATCTAGCGCCGAAGGAACTCCAGATCTAGAAGGGTTTGTCAGATTCGTTGTTCGGTAGGGGGAGGAATGAAGAGGATAGTATGAGAAGCACTAAACAAGCCACGCCAAATTTGGCGGAGACAAATTCATTTGTAGCAGGGAGAAGAGGACGGGGCAGAATTGATGGAAAGTGAGCAGACAATGTGACAAACCTTGGAGCCCCAATGTACAAGAAAGTCGTGTCTTCCCGACAGAGTGGTGTAGAGGGTCAGGTAGGGACACGAGGATAATCTCAGCACCGTTCATTCTCCTCCAATAGGTTCAACGCGTAAGCCTGGAGATACAGAAAATGTCAGTTTACGCATGCCATAAAATTGATGAGGTGCAGGATGAAGAAACATGTGCATTTGGTGTTGCACGGTGGCGCGACGAACAAGAACGGACAAAACGGGATGTAGGGTAGCATGCAAGAGGTAGTATACATACCGTTTGCCTTGGAGGTCCTGCCATTCTTCGAGCTTCATCCCCAATCGTCCATCTCTTCAAAGGCTCAGACCAGGTTCAGTGTTTCCCCAACGGACCGATGGTCACTGAGAAACGGTCAACACCAAGGCATTGCCGAACTAGATCCATTCTAAGCCATATCTTGAGGTACATGAGACGTGCGGGAGGAGTCTTTGCACCATGCAGAGGTATGGAAAGCAGGAGAAGAAGGTTTTCAGACACCACATGCATCGGAAGTCGGCTTTCTGAGCTCCCACGATCACCTGGTATTCGGCCCGCTAAATCCGAACTTTAGTCTAGGCTTCTTCCTCACCACGACCACTGGCACGTTGATCAAAGCTCGTTTACCTCTGAATACTCATGTTGATCCCCGTTCTCGGTGAACAGTGAGGCAAGCATGAGGCGTCGATCTCCCGACCCTTCTATTACATTCTTAGTGGACATACGCTCAAACTGGCACGATTTGTCCGATGATAATTCCTATCATGATCTCATGCTGGTCGGGACATTCACGGTCTACATAGGCTCCAGAATCAAAGAATCCGTATCCTTGCTAAACTATCTGACTTGCTCTGCACCCTCACTGAACCCTGTCGCCCGAATGATGTCGCCGCATGGCGTAATTTCCCTGCCCAGCCATCAACAATCCAACGGCTCATTGCCGTCTCACGTCTGGTCTAGAACATAAATATCAACACGATGTCTCCCTTCTACTAACACGCGTCAAGAGCTAGGCGGCACGCTGCCTTATATTAGCTGTCGTCGTTGCTTCCTTCTCGAACTGCTACATATCGAACCCAGATGTCTACGAACGTGAAAGAAACGAAGTCTAAGCAGGTTCGTAGTATTCTCTCCCGAAACACTCCAGTCTGGGCCTTCGTACTTATTACTTCCAATCAGCCGACCAAAAAAGTCAAAGTCAGCCCGGAAACTCGGCGTCTCTTCCTTCGCAGATCTTATGGAACTCTAGGTAAGCACACTCCTCGCATCCTTCTCATCACCTCACTAAACTTCCCCAGTATTTCTCCTCGTCCGTCTCTTCCTCCCCCTCCCCCAAACCTTCCTCATTATCTAACTCAACTCTCCCTCCCAGCTCACAACCTCCTTCACCCTAACCTCTTTCACCTGGCACTCCCTGTCCCCACTCTCCATCCTCATCCCCTCCCCAAATCCAAATCTAAAACTCAACATCCACGACTTCAACACCTACAAATCCCAACTCCCCCTCATCCTCGTCGACTTCTCATTCTATATGGTTCTTTACACCCAACGATTCATTTACCCTACTTATGAGCTCCTCTTCTCGGTCTTCTCACTCTTCAATTCGGTCGTTTTGGCAACGTTGATTGGGATGTTGGGTGATGGGGTTGGGTATCAGGCTTTGTGAGTTCCTTTCGAGTTCTTTCTTTTTAAGTTTATCTGACGGACTGATGGCCCTTTTTTGATGTAGTGTTACAGTGACGAGCGCATCCCTTACCCTTTGGGTGCTTTCATATCGTTATGATTCCAACGTACGTCCTTCCTCTCCTCAACCCTCATCTCTTCTTAACCCAGACTCATACACCTCTCTCTCTCTTTCCAGTTCGAGCTCATCCCACTTCTCCTCCTCCTCATCTCCTCAATCCGTACGTCTCCATCCACCTCTCTCCTTCTTTCCTTCCCTCCTTTCTCATTCCTTCCACCTATCTAACTTCCTCTCCTCCATCCAGTCACGAACTCCCTCATCAACCACTTCTTCCCATTCCCCAGTACCCTCTACCGACTCTTCGCTATCCTTTCTTCTTGTATCCTCAGTCTGAGGCTCATAATGAAGATCGACGAAGCCGCTGATGACTTAACCCCAGCTCCATCACCCACTCCATCTTCACCTTCGTCTCCATCTCCATCTCCACCTCCATCTTCGTCGCTATCTCAAGAGTCCATCCAATGGGGACTCGGCCTATACGGTAACTGTCTCTTTGATACTTCCAGTACGTTTCATTTTCTCCTTGACTCAATGATTTAGGTGTTGAAGGCTAATAAATGGATGGATGAATCTATAGTCGCTTTAATAGTTGCGCGTCCTTTCATCGAGGAAGTTAAGGGAATGACGGCATCAGATTGGGTATGGAAGGCGGTAGAGTATGTGGAAAGGAATCTTTAGGTTTTATGGTTTAGTAGGGCGCTCTCAGGCTTGCTAAGCGAATTTGACTTGTCTTTTTTTCTATCAAAACGCTCTCTTAGAGAGAATGATAACTGGCACTTCAGGGCCCTCGAAGTTTCAAACAAATTTCGTTCACTTTGCACCTCATTCTGATCACGAACTACAAATCATGTACAACGCCGATACTGAGGGAACATTGCATCATATAGTACAGAGAACTGTCATTAAGCAGCAAGCTCCAGCGACTTCTCCGACACTCAGGCTTTAGGCCCTCTGGCCATACTCATGCCATAAAAATCGCCCTTAAGGCTCCGTAGGATCGTCCTGGGGGTTATACGTAGGCGGAGGTGGGTTACAAGACTGTCGATATCAAGTCATCAGACCCATGCATCCTCCGTACAAATGGACACGCTTACGGGTTTGGTGGTTCCATATATACGTACACACGACCAACCTTCAGGGCATTCTGAAGCCGTCGTGCACCCTTGAAGGCAACTCTACAGTCATGGTTCCGTCGTCAGAATTCCAAGGTCATCATGGCGCTCGTAAGGGCGTAGTGTTACTCACGTAGGTCAGAACATCACAGACTTGTCCTTTCGAACATTCACGATCTACAACGCATCCTGAACGGCGACAGTCAAGCTTCGGCGACCTCAAGGGGCTCACGAGGAAAAAGATACAACCCACCTGGGCTCTGAGCACCTCGACCCACAAGGGATGCAGCAGATGCAACAGAAACAGCAGAGGCAACGACGACGAGGAGAGTGACGCCGGATTTCATTGAAGAGCTCGGATGAAGGGGTGAAAGACTCAAGGTCCTGGGGTCGCAGACGATTGAAGAAAACGTATTATATACCTAGAAAGGTCCTAAGCACAGGAAAGATCCGCTACTAGTATGAATCCTAGCTAGTAGTTCATTCTACACGTCAAAACTTCATCATTGATTAGCACGCCAGGAGCATATTAACGGTCTCTGCTCGGTAGCTCAGTAGCCTCGTGTTCAGCTCAAGGGTTAGTAGCTTACGTTCGCTCAGCTGCGGTTATCTTTCTTTCTAACCATTTCTCTGCATATAAAGAGAAGTTTGCCGTCGAGATGAGCAGCCTAATGAATATGATAAGGTTGAACAGATAGGGATTCCCTCTCTTCTACTAAAGTCGCGCAAACTTACGTCTATCAAGGGCTCCCTTAGTGTGGGATTTGAATCATTTGGTTCAGAAGGCAATACAGATCATCAGAGGCCGCTAGACTCTCAAGTTCATAGACTAGGACTAGTGTACGACGATGCGCTGTTTTGTAGTGAAAATATGTTTTCTCTTGATGCGATTGACCTCCTGGAGATACTGAACCGGTTTTCCTACGCCCTCAAATGCTGCGGTCGTACACATACCGCATTTCCTCTAGCCTTACCGAGCTTCATTCAGTTTAAACCCAGCCCTGTTTCCGAGCTGCATATCGTATTGGAAGGGAATAATTCGTTCATAGTACAGACAGATGTCATTCAGCTCCATTGACTTCCCAAACTCCCCCAGGCGATACTCGTGCCATCGAATTGCCTACTTACTCCCCATCAGGATAATCATCGTACGCAGGTGGAGGTGGGTTGCAAGACTGTCAATATCATCTCATCAGATTCATAGCTCTTATCCGTCCATAGAAACTTACAGGTTTGGTGACTCCATACAACCGCTCACATGTCCAGCCTTCAGGACACTCAGAAGCCGACGTGCAGGCTTGAAGGCAAGTCTGCGCACGGTGTAAGTCAGAAGGCCATCTTATGACATTAATAGCGTGTAATATCACTCACGTAGCTCAGAACATGACAGACTTCTCCCTTGGAGCATTCGCCATCTACAACGCATCCTACACGACGACAGTCATACTTCAGCAACCTCAAGGAACTCGGAAGGAAGAGCGTGTAACGGACCTGGACTTTGGGCATCTCGGCCTAAAACAGATGCACCGGAGACCACAGAGAGAGTAGAAGCAACGACGAGCAAGAAGGTGGTGGCGAATTTCATTGAAGAGCTCCGAAGAAGAGGGAAAGACTGAAGATTTTGGGGTTTAAGATGATCGAGGAAAGCGTATTATGTGCCTAGAATAATACGCCCTAAACACGGGAAAGATCCGTCACTAGTAGGAATCCTGATTGGCGGTCCATTCTACACGTTGAAACTCCATCATGAGATAGCACACAAGGACCATATTAAAAGCCTTTGCTCGGCAGCTCGATAGCCTCGTGTTTAGTTCAAGGGTTACATTCCCTCACCTGCGGATAATTTTGCCCTTCGGAAGGATTCATATGCACGCATGAAACCCTTGTATCCTTACAAGTGGCCTGATGAGGAGATTTAGTAGGTTTCGAGAGGTGGTGACACCTACTTCAAAGTCGCGAGCACTTACGTCGATTCAGAGCCTCCAACGCTAGTGTATGATCTGAACCAGGATTTGCTGCTAGTCAATAACCGATTTACAAATTGGAACCATTCCCGCTGTCGTTTATATCAATATTAGACGTCAGGAAATAGTGCAAGGAGGTGCCAGCGACTGGCTCGAAGATCGGAAGAGAGAAGAGCATGCCAAGGGTTGACACCCTGCATGATGGTGAGTATTACCCGTCGCGTTCCTGAAGAATTCAAATGCTATCTCTCGTAAATCTCGCAGAGATTAGAGAAGGTGTATTTATACCCCGAGTCATTTTCGAGGAGGATTAGGTAGGATTAATCCGGTTTTTGTCAAATGTTGGTGGTGATGGTTGCGGAAGAAAAGACAGACGCGATTTCGGAGAAATCTCGCTTGAACTGCTGCAGGCTCATTCGAGCAAACGGGTGAGCATTGCATATCTTTTTCTGTGTCTCGGCTAGTCGCCTTGCTGGAGCAGCACTAGATATTCCAATTTCGTGACTATTTAATGTGAGAACGTAAACCAAACTTCGATTTTTATAATTGACCCAGCATTGAAATACTAACATGCCTCTATCTTCGCACCATTGTATCAATCCATTCCCTTGACCCTGATCCACTGCCACCTTTCCAATGGGGGTTGATCGGACCTTCTACCACCATGGTCAAAGATGAGCTGTGCTACATCTGAAGTCCACGCATAATCCATCGCCGTGCGTCCTTCATCATCAATGAGATTGACATCGGCGCCTCGCTCGATGAGAGATGTGACTCCACTGGTGAAGGATCCCCGCCAAGTGTCATCCTCTGTATTGAGATGCCCACATGCTGCAGTGTAGAATAGTGCAGACTGTCCGTGCGCATCAGTCGCATTTACGTTGGCTCCCTTTGATGCGAGAAGCTCCAGGTTGAAGGTATGTCCCAGATGCCCAGCCTGCATGAGAGGCGTGCAGCCATTATTGTCTGGAAGGTCTATGTTGTTGATGTATGGTAGGAGACGTTCCACACTCTCAGTAGACCAGTCGACTGCTGAATGCCATAGAGCGCTTCTCCCCTCGAGATCGACAAGATTTGCATCAGCACCATGATCTAGAAGAAATTGTAGCGTACGCTGACGGCTAGCAGTAAACCCGCGGAGGAAGCGCATGAGTGGTGATAGACCCTGGGAATCTTGTGCATTAATATCTGCTCCAGCGTCGAGCAACGTTTTGATTGTTTCGATATGATCTCTCCAATCCTTGAGACACCAACTAAATGGTGTCCACCCACTGTTGTCTCGTCCATCAACAACGGATCCCGCACGTATGAGCAATTCGACAACCGAACGGTGTCCCTCCTCGGCTGCTCTGGAGAGTGAAGTTCGGCCTTCATTGTCTCGAGAATCAGGGTTGACCCTTTCTCGTAAAAGCTTCTGTACCACGGAGGTCTTGCCCCATCTCGAGGAGATGGCAAGTGGCGTCACCCCATCATTGTTTGGATGGTCTGGGTCAACGCGTCTGGTGTCCAGGAGAGCCTTCACGACCTCAAGATATCCAGAACTAGAGGCAGCGTATAACGGTGTTTGCCCATATACATCATTTGCATCTGGATTGACAAGGGGAATGGCGAGAAGAAGTCGGACGACTTCAATATGCCCATGCGAGCACGCATAGTATAACGGTGTCCTACCGTCCTGGTTGGGAGAGTCGAATGGACAGTCGGGGAATGCAAGTATAATCTCAACGATCTCGGTCAAGCCGTTTCCGGCAGCCCAAGAGAGATGAGATCGACCGGTATTGTCACGAAAATCCATCGCCAGGGCATCTTTCTTGAGTAGAAGTTCCACCATCGTGGCGAACCCTTCAGCTACAGCAAGGGCGAGTGGTGTCTGACAATGTTTGTTCATTAGGGTGTAATCCACTCGTGGGTCTTCGAGAAGTGTGCTCGTCATTTCCTCCTGTCGGTAGCGGATAGCGAGGAAGAGGGGAGACTCCTGCGAGTTGTCCTGAGCGTTCACGTCAACACTGGGGTTAGCTAAGAGGCTAGTGAACGGGTGGATACGGTCATACATAACCGCCTCATGCAGCGGCGTGCGCCCGTTGTCGTTCGTGGCGTTGACATCGACATCTTCTATGTTAAGGAGAAAGTCAACGACGTCATTATGACCGTGTCGTGCTGCTACAGCGAGGAGAGAGTTGCCATTAATTTCACAATCGTTGCAATCCACCTCTTCAAGGCTGAGTAGGTATTGAATGCTATCCAGTTTGGCTGCCCGAATCGCACAAAGGATAGGGGTGAATCCCGTTCCTCTCTCGCGAAGGTTGACCTTTGTGGGGTCAAGCTCGAAGATGTCGCGGATAAGAGGTACGATACCCATCGCCGCGGCGAAATGAATTGCTTCCCATTTCCGTCCGGCCCAACGCACAAGGGGGAAATGCCCTTCTATAGAGCACAGGGTAGTCAAGAGTGAGAAGCCCTGATTTAGTCGGCTGAGTCTGTCATCGCCGCTAATAAGGGTCTCTCCAGCACGGACAAGATGTCGAGAGAGATACACTGAGAGATACTGGTACAATGGAAGGGAGTCGAGCATCGTGAAGACGTTTGAAGGCGGTTGATTATAAGGACCTGGTTCAATGTTGAGGTAGTCATTGAACGACGCGATGATCCTTGAATCGGCGTTTGGGAAATACGTGTCCCTGGTTCGCGCAAAGAACTCTTGTGCGGTGTGGTCTATTCCATGTATTAGAGGATATCCACTAGGATTTGACTTCTGACGACTTACGAACAAGTTGAACGATACCAAGCTGCTTATTGATAATGACGAGCCCAGCACATACAGAAGTGATAAGCTCCAATTCGTAGAGATAATCCTCAATATCCTGACGGCCAGGAGCAGTTGCTAGCGCGTGCTGAAGTTCCTTGATTGTGAGTTGTCGATAAGTACACGAGACCCACATAAGGACATTTCGTGCTAGCTCTCGCTGTCGAGGTCCTTGTTGATCAATCCGCTCAATTGCTTGTCGGTACACTTGATCGACCTCCTCAGATAACGTATTCAGAGCGTCACGCATCTCACCGAGAGTGAGACGACTGGTGATGAGGTCCATATGGAGCTTGACGAGGAGGAATCTATATAAAAACTTAGGCGTGCGGTTACGAAGAATCAAGACTTGAACTGACCTATGCTTCGCAGCCTTTATGACGTGGTCACGTATCTTATCCTTCATATCGTACTGGTATTTCTTCGAAATTTCCTTTCTAATTCGATCTTCAATGTAATTGTGAATGTCTTGGTCGGAGCTGTAGATTTCCTGTTGGATGATGTGTTCACCCGTAAAGATACTCTCCATGTTACCGATGATTCTGGAGGTAATCATAACCTTCAAGCTGGGAATAGACATCAAGGAATCGCGAAGGGAGACAATCGCTTCATCCGAGTAAGAGTCAAGATACTCGTCGAGGCCATCGAGGATCACATATAGGTGATCGGCGTACTGGGACGCATCCACAACTGCCTTCAGGAGATCAGGAACAGTTGGATGGGAGCGAACCGAGTGAAACCTATAGAAATCTTCGATTTGATCCATGGCAGGCTCATAGAGTTCATAGAGTTGCCGGAGAATGGTAGATAGGATGTGAGAGAGTGACTGTTGTGCACGGCGTTTATAGTTCAGGAAAGTGACGCAGACGGGCAACATTTGCTGCTCTTCGAGATGGTAAACGACTAGAGACCTGTAATATGTTCTGTTGAGAGGGTAATATACACGCAGGAGAGCAGACTCACGATATAACCGTCTTCCCAACGCCAGCTAGAATATTGTCAATTCACTTGGTAGAATTTCAGTAGATATCGACTTACGCATCCCCGGGCACCAGAGAATTCGCTTTTTGTCGTTCTTGAGCCATTCCTTGAGATTAGGTGATTCCAAGAACCAATTGCAGGTAGCTTCAGCTCGACGCGCGTGAGTATCTTTTTGAATTGGGCCATAATCAAATTCGGACAACCATTTCATGATCTTGACTCTTCGCTTGGCTGATTATACGTTAGAATAGTAGCATTGAGAAATCGTCGCTTCAAGCTTACTACTATCATCAAGACCTATGAGATGGGTTTTTATTGTGACTCGGAATGGGTTAGGACTGAGTAAGCTTACGCCAGTACGCATCACCATGAACTTCCGTGAACGTAGATCCATAGTGAATGACCGTCGTTCCAGAGTCGGACGATTTACCTAATGGGGGTGGTCATGCCTATAAGCACATGAGCACAAAAAAAAAACCATCCTTACTGTTACTAGATTGCAGAATTGCTGCAGGAATCGACTCAGTAGCTGTACGACCTGCACACCCATGTCTGATCACTTACCGAGTTTTCGTACTCTTTCGAACGCTCCTAACTCCCAGCATTCCAACAGTAGCTGCTTCAATGACTGGTCAGTCGCGAGAAGCGTCGTACAGGCCTGCCACTGAGCGAAATCCTGATTCAACGTCTTCGGTGATTGCAGGACCAACTGCATGAGCAAACAGCTCTCAATGTGAGGCTGAAACATCCCTGGCATCGACCTATACGACCCCCACGCATATTGGGCTAGCAGTTGCTCGTCTTGTTTATTCTCGAACATAGATCGATGAAGAATAATGACAAGAATTGATTATGGTCCTTTCCCCAGACGTCGCGTGAGGCCATGAGGCCATGATGGTCGTCCGCAAAAGGCGATCACAGCCACTGCCCAGTAGACGCCCATCTTGGTTCTTGACTGTCATCATGATGCTGCGTTCATTCATAATGCCTCCGTTGACTGAATGATCTCTGCGCTTGCAGCTCGCGTTCAAGAGAGCTTGGAAAGATGCTTCGGAAGACAGCACATTCCCGGCGTAGAGGAACCAACATGGATAACTTGGTCCAGGGTTTCTGGCGACATAGCGACCACCTGACCGAGTTCAACAGAATGGCTCTTGCATGACCCAGTCTTCAGGCACGGAGTCGCGAGGGAGAAGCAGTCCAGACTGCTTCTGGAGCTGATATGGCATGTTTATTCTCTATGGTATGTCCATTCCTGCCCCATTCAACGATTAATTCTGACTTGACCTTGACCTTTAGCCAATTTCCAGCCGTGGGGTTCTGACTCCAATATGTGCGTTCTCCTGTTCCCATTTTCACTGGAATGCACATACCAAACGATTCTATAGGGTAGCTGGGCCCAGCTGAATACAAAATAGAATCCATGCCTCCGAAATCAGAGTTCCCGACTTCGGGCTTGCCCCAACTCCTTCCTGTACTCCCGTTGACAGCTACATTCCTGTCAGCCCCCACTGTCAGTCGCTGACGCTTTCTGTCCATCCGAAGAGATCCAGTCCGATATCCTCTTCGTTGGCCAATACGATGAGTCAAAATTTAGTCACTTCCACCAACGGCCAAGTCCAATCTAGTGGTGTTTGGGGCCTAAGGGAAAGAGGATATCTGACGGAAGGTTAGATCCTGTAAACAGGCGAGGACAGGGCAAGCAATACAAATACCAGGGTATCCCATCATGGCACCTATCGCAAGGATTCAATCTTGAGGACGACTCAATAGACGAGGATAAGCAAGATACGATGTCGGAGGCAGCACCCTCTGAAGCTACCTCCGCAATACAAGCGCCAACTAAATATAATTCAGAGGCGTCCTGCATATCCTAGATGAAGATCTACGCGTCGTCCATTTACCATCCCCTCATGTATTCACCACTGTCTTTCAGCATTTGCACCTCGCCAGTATCCGACTCCCTCCGATGTCGGTGCTGTCAGCAGATGATAACCCATGCTCTCATGACCTACTTGCCCCCATCGTCAACGACCTTATCTCTACTATCTCTTATGTCGTTCGCCCTGCCTCCACTATCCATCCCTGCCCCTAGTTTTTCACTTAGGGACGACATCGGCCATCCTTGGCGCTGAGTGCCACTCGCCTCATGCCAGCTCTGCCGTTGTTGAGAAACGCCTCTCGCCCTTGCCGTTTCTGATACTTATCGATCGACAATCATCGTTTCTTCCGCCGCCAAACTCGGAGGCTGACGCGTGACGTCGTCTGATAGGTATTTCTTCGGCTGTACCCGGCCGACGGGCATGCCTCCAACCTCCATCCCCGCGTTTCCTGAGCAAGTTGCCGTAACCGCGTTATCTCGTTATCTCTTCGAGGGACCCTTCTTATCAGACTTATCTCCACCTCCTTGAGTCTGGAGGATTTTCAACGTTATCCTTATCTCTTGGATACTTTTAGCTTTTCCCCGCAGAAATAGGCGGGGACCGGGTTTGAGAAGCTGGGAGTGTTTAAAACAACAAGGTCTTCTCGATGTCGAAGTTCCTCAACTGCAAGCCTTGGTTCGTTCCCAGGAGCCTGCTGCTCGCTGCTGTACCTTTCTTCATACCTCTTCTCTCCGACCTGATAGAAGATGTCTGACGCAGCTACCGTCTTACCGCAAGGTCTGTCGATCTATTCTACCTCATCCTACGATTCCTTACTGACCACTTCACCCACATTTCTTTAGGCGCCGGATATGGAGTCGTCTGCGGAATTGGGTTGTTCTTCTCGGCGTTCATGTTAGGCTTGACCTGGATTCAAGCTCGGTACACTGCTTTCAAGCCAAGCAACTCCGAAGGTTCGCCGATTCAGCCTTCTTTCACCCCATTTCGTTGAACTCATGTCTTCACCGAATGTCAATAGAGTTCACATCGGCGTCCCGTTCCGTCAAGCCTGGCCTTATCGCTGCTGGTATTGTCAGCGCATGGACGTGCGTATAATCTCCACAGCGCTTCTCTCGATAACTTCGGAGCTGACGGAGGTCTCAACTCAGATGGGCGGCAACATTGCTGCAGTCAAGTGCAGTGGCGTACAAGTATGGCATCTCGGGTCCGTGGTGGTATGGAGCTGGTGCAACTATCCAAGTTCTTCTTTTCGCCCAACTAGCAGCCAAGCTCAAATTGAATGCTCCTGTAAGTTCTCATCTTGCGTTTTCGTGCTAATGACCAACGTGCTGACCTTCTTGCCAGAACGCCCATACTTTCCTGGAAATTATCGACAGGCGATGGGGAACCTTCGCTCACAGCATTTTCCTCTTCTTTGGACTGGCTACCAACATCGTCGTCTCCAGCATGTTGACCCTTGGAGGTTCGGCCACCGTCACTGACCTGACTGGAATGAACACACTTGCAGTACGTTTGGCTCTCGAGCTTTCGTATCTACACCTGCTGATGTCAAGTTCGTCTAGGCGTGTTTCCTCATCCCAATCGGAGTCGCTATCTACGTTGTCGCTGGTGGTATGCGTGCTACCCTGCTTTGTGACTAGTACGTCTGAATCTTCATATGGACGAAATTAAGGCTAACAATGTCTACAGTACCCACACTGCTGTCCTCTTCGCCATCATCTTCGTTTTCATGTTCACCGTCTACGCCACCTCACCCAAGATCGGCAGCATTGACAAGATGCACGAACTTCTCACCAAGGCAGCTATGGAGACACCCGTACCCGGAAACGCTGGTGGAAGTTACTTGACCATTCGTAGCAAGAACGGGTTGATCTTCGGTGTCATCAATGTACGTCTCCGTGATCCCGTTCACCAAACTCGTCCTCATCCTACCTTTTTCTCCCATAGATCATCGGTAACTTCGCCACCGTCTTCAACGACCAAGCCTACTGGCAACGTGCGATTGCTTCCCAACCCGCCTCCTGCGTCAAAGCATACCTACTCGGAGGTATTGCATGGTTCGCCATTCCCTTTGGCTTCGCCACCACCATGGGTCTTTCAGCTGTTGCTCTTCGAGGCGATCCTGCTATGAAGATGCTCACTGCTGCCGATGTTTCTGCCGGTCTACCAGCTCCGTCTGCAGCGGCTGCCCTTCTCGGAAAGTCGGGAGCTGCAGCTATGCTCATCTTGCTGTTCTTGGCTGTGACCAGCGCTACCTCTGCGGAGCTCATCGCCGTCTCAAGTATCTTGACATACGACGTATACAAGGTATGCACCTCCTCACTCTACCGACATCCCACCCTGATACTCATACACCACACCAGAAACACATCAACCCCAATGCCACCGAGGCTCAGATTTTACGCGTTTCCCACTACATGGTCGCTGCTTTCGCTTTGGTCATGGGTATCGCTGGTACTATCTTCTACTACATCGGTGTTTCTTTGGGTTGGCTATACGTAAGTGTTTGTTGGCTCTTCATTGCTTTATACCCAACTGACTATTCAATTGCAGACTTTCATGGGAGTGCTTCTCGGATCTGCTGTCGTCCCAATTGGTGAGTACCTCTCGAGAATGTCTGAAGTTGAATGCCGATCCCCGCCCCTCTAGCGCTTTGCATAACATGGAAGAAGGCGAACAAGATCGGCTGTATTACCGGTGCCGTCTTTGGTCTCTTTGCTGGTATCACAGCTTGGCTCGTCACGACTAGCAAGCTGGATGGGGAGATTAACGTTACTGTAAGTTCCTCATCCCTGTCAAATTTCAAGACGCTTTCTGACCATGTCGCTATTCTAGACTTCTGGAGGAGACTACGAGATGCTTGCTGGTAATCTCGCTGCCATCGGCGTTGGAGGCATCATTGCCACAGTCTGGTCATTCATTGTACGTTACTACCTACCCTCTCTCCTTTCTTTCATCATTATTCATACCTGTTAATAGTCGCCCGACAATTTTGACTTCGACATCACCCGTGCCATCAACGCGCCTGCTGAGCACCTTCACCATCACGGAAAAGACGCTTCGGACGCAGAAGGCACTGGGAGTGAAAAGGAGAAAGATTCCTCGAGCATCGGAAAGAACAGCGTCGTCGTGACTGAAGAACCAGTTCTCGCTGGCATCACCTCCGCCAAGGATTTGGATAAAGTGGCGTTGAAGAAGGCATTCCGATTCGCGGCTTGGTCTTCCCTTATTCTCGTGCGTTTCTCTTCATCTCTCTTTCTTGATCTTCATCCCACTAACGAGTACGTTTTGATTTTCTTAGACGATAATTATGATTATTCTCATCCCTCTCCCTCTCTTCTTCGCGCAAACAATCTACAATGTCCCCTCATTCAAAACGTGGGTCATCGTCGCCATCATCTGGGCTTTCTGCTCCGCTTTCACTGTGGTGCTATATCCTCTCTGGGAAAGTCGAGTCGCTATCACGATGGTCTGCAAGGGAATCGTGAAGGATATATTCAGCCCTGGGTCAGGGAAATATGTTGAGAAGACGCCAGGTCACGCCTAGATTTCGTTCAGTTAAAATGTCTTCATGTAATATCACGATCGGTTTGATGTATTTCTATTAATTGATTACTGGCTTTACTATCAATTCCTAAGACATGGCTTGTCCCTTATGAACATCACGGCCTCTCGCTCGCTCACATAGGCGTTACCACTGGCCAAAGCTACTTCTTTAAGCTCAGGATCTTCTCGCTTCATTCCTTGCCTCAAACAACCTCCGGATCCTCGTACTGTCTTACTCTGGATGGGAGCAGCATCTAAAATCACTGCCTCTGAATCTGTTCGAGGAGCCATTCGATTATCCAACGCCTCCCTCCGTTCACAAAGCCTGGTACACAAAGAAAGCCGTCAAGAAAGCCAGAATTATAATTCTACCAGATTGGAATTCGGTAGAGAGAAAGCGAGGCAGATCTCGAATGCCTGAGTGCTAGTCGATGCATCACCTAAGCAGGGATAAAGATCCATCGCTGCTTCTCGTTGTCATTTCCTCCGCCGACAGTCACAGTCGCACCATAGGTCGCCGTATCGACGCCCCAATAAGCGGTAGCACCACCATCTTGAATGCTAAGAAAAGATCAAAGGCGATTCAGTCATGGGCAAAGCTTTACAGAAACCACGTTCTACCTATACCCAGCATCAGTGGAACTAACTTGCCAGACGTAATTTCCAGCGGGTAGGACCTGCACACCTTGCCCACCCCAGCCAGCCTGTAGGTTCGCAGCATATGCCGGAGATATGGACTGTAATCTTGAATTGTAATCTTTGAGAATCCACTGTAGTACCAACATACGGGTTTAAGATTCTCTACTATTGATCAAGACGTAGGCAGTTCTTACAAGTTGATCTCCAGCGTGGTTGAATGGGTTTGCCGTGGCTAGATTACCTTGACCATTGAAAGTTATGGCAAGGGGTTCCCCAGCAGGCTAAAGGACGCGATTGATGATGTAGTACCTTCCGGCTGAGGGACGTACTGCCAGCGACTTGAAAGAAGATTTGAAAGAAGCATGAGTATTTGGGACGAGCACCTTAGATACCCTGTGCTCACCGTCTGTGACAGCAGAGACAGCAACACCGAGACAGAAGATAACGGCAGAAGTAGCAAAGAATCTCATTGTTGAGGGCAGTTCGAAATAGGTGTCAAAGCTGAGGGATGAGTACAGATTTGAGAGGTCTTATATACCCTTGTAGGCCGAGGACTGCAGGAGATAGAACATGTCATTTGATTTTGTACTCCTCTAGGGGCTTCATGACGTGAGGCCAAGTGAAGATCGCGGAATTACTTTCGTCTAGAAGCATGAGGCGGCTGTTATGCCGCCAATTCTTGCTTTCGGTTGTGCCTACTATAGCAAGTCGCGTAGATGGCAACCCCTACTTCGAGTCAGAACTATGCATCTCGTTCAGAAGTCTGTAGCTCTAGAGAAATGATGCGTTATAGATGCTGACTAAATGGTGTTTCTCGAGGGCAGGAAGTCACGAAGCTGGCCCATGTAACTTCTGCCAATAGGAGACAGCTCTTCATCGACGAGACGAACGCTTCTAGTAAATCGAAGCTGAAAACGGGGCTGAAGAGATTCTAGAAGGGAGCGCTGCAAGCGCAATGGGTAGGCTCGTCAATGAATATGGGTGTGGTTTAGGCCCAATCATGGTAGTTGAGGTCGATGTCCGTTTGCTTGTCCGTGATGCCAGTGACGCTTTCATGGGCATTTTGATTCCGAGAGGGCATCTAGAATCGCTTCTGAAGTTCCATATCCGGTATACGACAAAGAAGGAGAAATGCACGTGTATTCTATTTCTCCCTTAATGAGGTACACGGGGAAATTTAATGAGTATACTGTGGGTCGGTAGGTAATTTCTAGAAGACTATGCTACGTTCGAATAAGAAGGTTTGAGGAGGACAGGGAATCATTTTATCCAATCCTACACGACGGAACTAGGACTACAGGCTCGTAATAAGTGATCGTAGGCTTCAAGTACCGGCCATCCAATATTAGAATCCGAAATATTCAAGATTGATTCAAGATACTGCGAACGAAATCTGGCCATATTGCTGCTCCTTCCTTTTCGGCAGTAGACTGTGGACAAGAACTAGGACCTTTGTGTAGTTCGGCATATCTCGAGAGAACAGATTCTCGATCTTCCTTGTGGCCTATTCTCCGTATTATTGGGTCCAATCTCTCCGAGTCAAGAGTTGCGCATAAGGCATCAAAGATATAGGAGAGATGTCCGTCATCCCCATCGTCAACCAGGGATAACTGGGACCTGGACACTCTTTCAGCGAGGGTGCTCAAGATGACGGAGATGTCAGTCTCCGTCAAAACTCCTCCCAGACCCGCCTTGACGAATTGGCCCACCACATGCTTGAAGTCTGGCGGATAGTGTTCTATTGCTTTGCTAGCGTAGTCGGTAAATGAGTACGATGCTGCTGTATCCACAGCGGTCAACGCCTCTTGGAGGCTGATGCTAGTATCAGAGGGGTAAGATCTCTGATCGTAGATTCTGGAATTTGTCAAGGTATCCAGGATACCAAGTTGAGTAATGGATATGCTGGCTTCAGTCGACGACCTCAGCGAAGCTCGCATCGACTGCAGTATCCCTAATGTATAAAGGGCAATTGCAGATGCCGACTGGGTACGATTAAGGTCACCAGAGGACGGAGCTCTCTGGTTGAGGTCTTCGATGGCTATCGAGATGTTGTCGAGTAAGACTCCTGGGAAGGGAAATGTGATAGGGGATTGAACGAGAACGTTCGATAAAGCGTAGTGCGCCTGCGTACAGGCTCTCTCGCTACGAATGTGGTGGCCATTGCTATACCACGGATGTTTGCTGTTCTGCCGTAGACGAACAATTCTCAGGAGAATGTTAGCGTATGGATCCACGTTCGTGATCAATGGCCAAATGAGATGAACATTTCTCTCTCTTATGGAATGCCCAGATATGAGGGCTTCAGGCAGGGCTTCTATGAAGGGAAGGAATTCGGGGTCACTTGTAAGGGTTTTGAATGCCCAGAGGATGCTTTTCGAATCGTAACGGCGATCCACCTGCGCTCGGCTACGTATAGCGGCTGCGATTGTTGGCGTATCCGAGGAATTATGCGAATGTATTCTGTTGGTTGGTTGGGTCGCTGCTGCTTGGATCATATAGCCACGTCCGTCAAACGAAGCTGGCTTCGCTTTTACCGAACGGTGACGCCACCACGGAGTGAGCCAGGGCAACGCACGAGCCAGAGAGCAATAGAGCGGTTTTGCATACTGCCATGATACCCACAATAGTGGGGTGAACGGCAAGTCGTACGGAATCTTCAAGTAGACGATAGGAGCGATAGAAATCGTCACATACGCAAATGCGGTTAAGCTACAAGCGCATATTAGAATCCACGTCAAGACCTGGTTGAAATCGTGGATAAAAGCGATCATTCCGGCGAGGCCGAGAAACAGAGATATATGAAGAAGGACGGGTACGAATTCGACCACCGTATGCATTTTGAAATCCTTCAGCCCGAAGTAGAGAAATTGGATGAGATAAGCGTGCTCTCTAGGAGAACATGGAGCTGATGCTCTGTGAAGGAAACGGCGGGCCCATTGTTGTATAATAATGGCCAAGAATGACGAGAAGAAGGCAAAACAGATGCAACTGAACCATAGAATGCCACAGGCAATTGCAGCTGTGGTTGGCACGAACTTGACTGAGTCGGGTAATGGGGTACTAAGCGCAGTACCGTTATTTAGCGACGCTAGCTGCTGAGAGATTCGCTGTAGGATATCTCGGGACTCCTGGGCTGGGTCGGGGCGGAGATTTTTCCAGTTCTCCAGCATGACTGCCGTCATAGCCGAAATATAGAGCCCTGACTACATGAGTCTGTCAGAAAAGTGTGACGAAATAATACGATGGGCTGAGAAACGTACAAATATGATGATATTATCCATATCAGACTTCCAGCCCTTGACGAGGGCGTCGTCATATTTCTGCGCTTGATTGACATATATGTCCCATAGCTTCTCGCAAGCCTCATCATCCGAGTCGGCTGTCATTGATTGAAATTTGGCTGTAAACGAGCGAAGAGGCTAATTAGCAGTCGAGTAACAGGAATTGAACATGTATGACTTACCGTCGACCATGTGGGGATGCTAATTATAGCAGCATATGGGATTCGTCGCATGGGCTTTGACCTAATATATTGGCGTTCGGGCATGAATGTGAATTCCACCTGTCATCCGATTGTGATTGAGGAGTCAAGGTTGAGTGCATGCATCAGGCATGAGGCGGCCGGTGTATTATTGACTCCTTGTGCCACCTAACACGCATAGGGTAGACGCGATGGAAACACTCAAACCCAAAGCAAGCGTGTCCCAGAGATATCGTCCTGGGCGTCCTGTTTTCATATGAGAATAGTTCAGTCCATGCTACACTGAGCAGCGTAAGGATCTAGCGACCCTATAAAGCGGAAACTGTTTGGTGACAGGGAGCAAGAGGAAACACGATTACATCATGTTCGAGGACGAAGTGTGCCTCGAGGAGCGATCGTGAGTTTACCCGGGACGCATGGATTCTGTCTGGAAACCAGGACATAGATTGGAGCATTGACGCAACCAATGACCGAATCCTTGGTCAACGATAGATTCGCTGGGTAATTTCCAGATGTTCCCGCCTCCAAACCTCAACGATCGTGATTATCTGGTCATTGAGCTCCTCCCGTCTACAAAACCATATGAAGTAAGGTAATAATCGTACATTGTCTAGCTTCCGTGTCAAGGAACGTTGATTCCTCCAAGTTCTTGACCTCTAGGCAGGCATAAATATCCAACCTTGCTTCTCGTTGTTGGGTCTATTGGTGATAGTCGCTACCGTACTAGAGGTTGCCGTATTGACGCCCCAGTAAGCGGTAGCTCCACCATCCTGAAGAGTGAAGAAAGCTCAGAGTCAGACCATGTCAGGGCGTTCAAGACAAGTAGGGAAAACTCACGTGTACCCAGTATCAGTGGAGTTAATCCGCTAGGTGTAAACTCCAGCGTGTTGAACTTGTACGCATGCACTAACCTGACCAGATTGACCCTGGCAATACAATCTGCGTCTTGGTATCATGCGTCATCGAGGTCCGCTGTAATAAGAATATTGAGCTTAGAGTCTCCATTATCGACTGAGTGGACAGCCCTTACCACTTGATTAGATGCGTTAGTGAGTGGGGTCACAACAGCTGAACACCCTTGGCCATTGAAAGTCACGGCAAGCTGCTGCCCAGCAGGAGAAAGGACGTAATTGATCAAGGAGTATTTTCCAGCTGCAGGGAGGACTAAAAGCGATCAAATGAGAATGTTAGTATACAGGACAGCAAGGCGGGATATCATAAAGTACACACCGTAGGATACTTAGTAATACTCCGGACTTGTCGTATCTTTCATTCAGAACCGTGAATGCTTGAATATGATCAATTTGAAGATTACGTAGAGTGATTTGCGTGGGGTTCGGTGCCAGGGAGGATATCGAGGAGCTATTGGCGGAAAGGCTAACGTCTGGCGCATGGCTTTGGCGCTTGAACAGACTTCTCAGCCGAAGGTAAGGAAGCAGAGACGCGGCGGAGTAGCCCTTGGAGTTGCCAAAACTTGGCGATTGACAGTCGACATGGTGGTGGTTGGGAGGAACGAGCCGGTTTGATTGGCCTTGTTGACGTCTGGGTCGTGATCAACGCCTTCAACGATGGCTTCAACCTCCACGATGCACCGCTGGACTCACCGACTTCGAGGGCTAGCTTGAGGCTACAGAAGCGGCTTTAAGATGTCAATAATATCGTCTTCAACGCTCGTTTGAAAGACTCGGACTCTTGAAGGGAGATGACAAGAAACAATAGAATGGTCTGCAATATTGTTGCGTACGCTCTAGCTATTCTGGTCCCAATGCCTCAATAACGCTAACCCGTAGTGCAGACCCAAGCATTTGATGCTTTGAACTGAAAGGATGCTTCATAAGACTTCCATATGTTCGGCTTGCAATGTGTTCCTTCCTCGTGAGTTTATTCTGCAAGTTACCTTGAGCCCATTGACCAACTTCTTTCTAGCAGAGCAATAATTCTGAGAAGGCATTCAAACCTGAACCTCAGAGAAAATATACTGCATCTACCTGCTGTATCGGCGAAATTTGTCCTCCAACTGGACTCTCCATGAGAAGTCATACTTCATCCTCCCTGGCCCTTTCGCCAAACAGCATACTGATTGGCTTATCATCTCATCTGCCCTCTATCATCATCCTGGCTGCACCTCCACCGACACCCTGTCGCTGTCACGCCACCATTTCTCGAGGTTTGTACAACCAGAGTTCGTCAGCGCCTCGACCTAAAGGTTAATGGCCCTCCCCAGTCTACCGTTACCATGCATCACTATCGTCACCACCCTCGGGTCGGCTGCACCCGCTACCGTGCCTTCCTCCTTCCTTGACGGCTATTGGTGACGGTGGCACTCCTTGCTGACTGCTGGTACCAGTTTGTCACGCTTTCAGTTGCCTCGACTTTTCCTTTCTATGGCGGCAGGGTCGGAAGGTGGATAGGGCCTCCATGACCAGTTTGGAGAGGCGAAGGGGAGGGTGGTCAGAGCCGAAGCCGGGAGTCTGAGCCCCCAAGACGGTGATAGGATCGAGCGCAATTGTGATTTCATAATTTGGCTCCTTTGTTGGTGGTCTGTATGCCTTTATGCGAGTCGTCGTTGAGCGACAGTATCCAGCACCTACCTTTCCTCATTGGACTTCCGGACCATCTACCCATTCTTCCACATACTTCTTTGTTCTATCCAACATTCATATCCTTTCTTCAATTCGTTATTTTGTTCATGTCCCTTTATTTTTCTGTGCTATGGACGTATTTTGGCTATGAGCAGGTTTTGCTAGTCAGAGGTTTCACGATTACTCCCTCATGCTCCCCCTTCACTTCTATGCGTTGTTCATCCGCCTCACTAGAGCCGATTATCTCTGTACATTGAAGGATGTAGAGGCTTTGGGACCTTGCTTTGTGAGAAATACGGTAGTTATCATTTTCAGATACGAATCCTGCCCGTTGCATTCACAATACCGTAATAAACGTACAATGTCGCTACCAGGACCCGAAAAAATCCCGAAGTCACTAGCGATCACCACTGGTACAGAATCCAACGCTCCATTACACTGCCAGTTCCTTGGGCGACAGTCACTATTGAACCATTAGTCGCTGTGGTAGCGCCCCAGTAGTTGGCCCCTGAACCATCTTGAATACTAAGAAAGCAAACCAAAGTCAGATTGTGCCAACGTTCAAAAAGTACGGGAATCTCACGTCCAACCACTCGTAGTGGAGGTGATTTTCCAGACGTAGTTTTGATTACCGGGCCTGGATATAATCTTCACGCCTTGGTTGCTCTTGCTAGCTTGCAGATTTGGGGCATCTACGGGAGATACCATCTGCGTCTGGGAATTGTAATTCTGAATGGACCACTACGACAGCGTGTCATCAGCTCTGATTTTTCTGAAACGTCGAAGATCTTACCAGTTGAGTGGTTGCATTTGTATACGGAGCAAGTATGGCCGCCTTTCCCTCACCATTGAAAGTCATTGCGAGTCGGTCATCGTGAGGTGAAAGCACCCGATTGATGAAGGAGTAGACTCCAGGAATGGGGCCTTGAGGAGCTTCAGTAGAAACGTGAGTGAGTAGACAGCAGGGCAGCATAGACAGTGCTTACCATTGTTGACGGATAGGTCAGCAGAAGCAATGGAACTGAGACCGAGGAGAAGAGCAGAGGTGGCGACGAACTTCATTATCGAGGCTGGCGGAGAGGAATGAAAGAAGATGCGCTAGGTGTTATATACCTCCGCTAGCCAGCTCTGGCAATGAATAACGTATAACCAGGGGCGACCTAATATTCGTTAGGCAAAATGTACCAGTCAGGAGCTAACCTTTGTCTGGCAGACCCATGTTCAGGGTGCCTTGCGATCCTGCCAGCTAGTGCATTCGGTGACACCTTGAATGATATCCTGTGTCTCAAAGACAACAGCGTTAGATTTGACCTCCAAAGCGGATTCAAGCGATTGAACCTCGACAAATGTCACACTTGGTGGCGGTCCATGAGGGGGATTTCTGCCTCTCAATTGCTCGACGAAATGAGATATACGTTGAGACTTGAAACAAAGGACGTCATGCCCATCGAGTCCGTCAACGTCGGATGCGAGCAAGCCAGCCTGGCGAATCGAGAGCACAACATGTATGATGTCGAGCCTGCGTTGAGCTAAACCCCAAAAGCTCAGCAATGACCACCACAAGGAGTTTACGGAACATCGTTGGAACATCATTGGACACAGAAATATACACATATTCCATTGGCAAAGGCATCGCAAAGGGCTAGCGCGAGTGTAAGGCAATTTGGACATGGTGGTTGAGAGGAATGGCCCGAGTTGATTGGTCTTGTTGACGAGTGGGCTGTCATCAACGCCTTGCACGCTTACCTCGACCTTCACCAGCACCATCGACCATGGCCATCTCTACTTTGACCATGACTCTCGGAGGCGCCTGCGCCTCCAAGGGCTACACTCAAAATCCTCGTCACGACTGTCGTCTGCGGAACCTGGACTCCTAAAGGTGCTCGAGAGCTCCGCAACGCGATGTAGTCATGTATGTTCTGGTCGTTCTTATGCAAAACCACAATGATGCTTACTTTACTCACAAGGTTCAAATGCTTGACGCTCTGAACGACTGGCATGGTTCACTAGGCTCCCATATGCATACATTGCACCCTTTTCTGTCCACGTAAGTTCACTCTGAAAGTTGCCTTCACGCCACTCACCAGATTCATCCCAGCAGAGTGAGAGTTCTGGGCAACGACGCTAGCCCAAGTCCCAGAGGCATTGCGTCCCATATGCCTGCCGTATGGATGAAATAAAGGCTCCAATTCGACTACCAAATACGATCGTCACCCCTTCACGATGCACTTTCGTCAATGAGGGTGCACATCTTGTCTTCATATGCATGCCATGCCCCTTCCATTTCTGTTCTCTCTATCGACTGCCCTAGCATCATGACTCCGCCATCTTTGTGCAGTCGTGCGCGGACCATCGGACACCATGTGCATAATATCCCCTCTCCTCATTGCCCTACGCCACAGTTTTGAATCATATTTTCGTTATTCCTCGAGGACAAAGTTGCTACAGAATATATTTCGCATGAAAGCCACGTTTACTCAACAGTACCGAACGTGATGATAGATACATTATGCAATGAGGCTATCTTGGCTTCCGTTGTTAGTTCCTACCAGAGGTTTCTCAATATTATGCTGAATCCTTTGGACGAACTCTGTCCATTCCCTCCGCTTCTCTGAACCACCTAGCGGATCTGAGTGACCGACTTCCTTCTCTAATCCTGCAAAATGCAAGAGAACTGCCCGCCGGTCTGCTTCGCGAGACATAGTCCGCATAATTGAACGCGACTTCTCCAAATCTACAATTCCATGAAAAGCCTCGAATATATCGAACAGATGATTTGGCACCTCCGAACCCATTCCCTCGTCCAACCACTGCGCCACCTTTTCAGCAAGGTTACCAAATACCACCCGCACGTCGCTTTCTTCCATCATATTCCCTAAGCCATTTTTGACGAAGAGATTAAACGTATGTTTGAAATCCTGCGGATATTTTGTCATGGATCCAATGGTATATTGAGTCAATTCCTGTAATGTTGCCTTATCAAGAGCGTCCAACGCTTCTTGGAGACTGAGCCCAACGTTATGTTGGCGAACAAGTCTGGTATGAACTTTCGTATTCGTCAGGGAGTATATGAGGTTGAGCCTACTGGTAGGTATCGATGCTCCTTGCGACTCCTCTAGTGACTTGCGCATCGAACGGAATATGCTGAGTTTGTAGAGTGCAATGGCAGATTCGATGGGAGGTATTCCGAAGTCGGTGGCAATGGGATGCTCTTCAATTTCCCCGACAACTTCGACGATCGCGTCTACGGTTTCGGATGGAAGGGGAGGAGTCGGCGGAGATTGGGCTATAACATTGGCAAGAGCGTAGAGAGCTCGTGCCCCAGCTACCTCACACCGTGTACGATGGGCGACGCTATGCCATGGTCGTCTACCGTCCTTTCTGGAGTGTAGGATCCTTGAAAAGATGTTTATAGCTGGATCTGTGCTCAAAAGGAGAGGCAGTATGAGATGAATGTTTGATTTGCGCACGGTATGGCCATGCAGAAGGACGTCTGGTAGAGCTTCGATGAGGGGAAGGAGATTGCTATATCTGGTGAGGGATTTTACCGTCCAGAGGATGCATTTGGAATCATGAAGGCGATCCCGTTGCGAATGCTTCAGAATTGAGTCGAAAATTGTGCTCGTATGGGAAAGAGGGCCGCGTATCGCCTGGGTCTCACCTCCTTCGATATCGGAGGTCACAACAGATGAGGGTAAAGTGGACTCTTTCTCGGTAGAAGGTTCACCGAAGGTGTTTCCAGAGCGATCTACAAAAAATCCTTCAAGCCCAAAACGATGCCGCCCCCTCACGTAGTACCAGAGCTTCCACATCAGCGGTGTGAAAGGCACACCATAGGGCATTCTTGGCCATAAGACGGGACCTATCGTGAGGACCGCCAATGTGAAGATGGCCAATGCCAAGGTCGAGGCCACAAGCCACGACATGTACTTGTTTAGATCATGAAGAAACAGACTCATTCCACCTAGTCCGCAAAGGAGGGAGATATAAAGGCAAATGGACACGAGTTCTACGACGGTGTGCATCTTATAGTCCCGGAGCCCAAAGTAGAGGTACCGTAGGAGGTGAGCATGTTCCCCAGACGAAAGCGTAGCTGAAGTCCTGTGAAGAAACCGGCGTGTCCATTGGTTTATTGTTATTGCTAGAAACGACGCCAGGAAGGCAAATCCGAGGCTCAATGAAAACAGAAAGCTAGAGGCCACTGCCAACCTCGTTGGGGCAAACTCATGTGAGTTAGGTATTGGTGTGAGCTCAGTATTGTTGAGAGGAGACGCAAGCTGTTGCGAGATTCTCTGGAGTAGATCTCGCGATTCCATTACTGGGTCAGGGCGAAGATTCTTGTAACTCTCAAGGATAAAAGAGGTCAGGGCCGCTATGTAAAGACCTGACTAGAGAAATTCGTAAGAACGACTGATATAAGTGACATTTTTAGGACGTACAAATACGACAATGTTATCCAAGCCATAATTCCAGCTCCTGACTAACTTTTCATCGTATTGCTGGGCTTGATTGGCATAGATATCCCAAAGCTTCTCACATGCGTCGTCGTCTGCTTTCGTAGGAATTGGCTTCTCTGGAACGATTCGAGTCAGCGAAGCCAGGGGAGAAAGCATTTATGTTAGCCAGCTTACCGAGAGCCATTCGTATAACAGATAAATCGATGGTGGTTGACCTGTTTCAGTAAAGCGCCAGATACTGCATGATGTGATGTGATGTGATGTGTAACCCGCACAAGGTCCCTAAACAGGACATTGAAACGAACCAGTCCACTGATCGTGGGATTGATTTTCCCATTCAAGAAAGCAACCGTCCGACTGGACGACAGAGACCACACTAAGGCAATCATACTAGCTCTGCGAAGGGCAGCCCTTCTTGGGCCTACAAAGATGGCGAACCCTTGGGTCAGCTGCATCCCCTTGTCCATTGTGAACGATCTGATAACGGCTCGGAATTCAAGCGTTAATTCATTGCTGGATGGGGTTCATGATGGGCGCCTGTAGTATCACCTCGTGTCCTTGAACCTCGCTTCGTCGATCTTCTATGGCCTGGCGCGGCCTCCTTACAAATTTTCCTGCCCTCTACACAACACGAGCACTTCTCTTCTATCGAGTAAAAGGCAAGCTTCTCGTTGCGAGTTTCAATTGCATGGTGCTATAATCCACGATTCTCGGGCTTACAACGGGTCGGAGTGGATCCTCCAACTACGCTTTTAAGAGGGCCTGCTGTAGCCTGTGGGTGGTTCCTCTCCTCGCAGAACTCCACTCCGTGTGCGATATGTGGGCTAGGGGCCAGGGCCAAATTAGTCGCCTCGTTCCGGCGTCGTTTGATTGGGTAAACCGCTCTTTCAGCCGCTGACATTCCGACTGACTGACACTCTGCAGGTATCGCGCATCGTCACCGTCGTCCTCCAAATATCTCTAGTATATCAAGAAGATGTCTACGAGAAAGCCTCTCCGCTTTGGTTAGCGGCTTTCCTGCAAATATTCCTCGTCGCTTGCCATTTTACACCCCGATTCACACGAGAGCATTACTCAGTCATCGCCTTTCTGCGCACGACTGCTATCGTGCTGACAGTACTGGGCCTGGATCGTCAGGGGCTACTCTCTCCCTCGGAACTGCCCTCGCTTTCATGGTTGTGGCGCAGTTATGTGGCTGGATGGGTCGTCATTGCGTTTCTCGATCTCTACTGGATCATTTCCTGCTCATCACGCCGTCGTGGCCGTCACGATGAGGAATATTTCCTCTGCGACTCCCTATACACGCCATCCTCATCCGAGGTTCTCGATGTTGAACACGATCATCAACCGATTCCCTCCGACACGCCCAGAGTTGACACGGTTTCAGTGGTATGTCGGGCTTTGGCACTACATGCATGTAGGTTTCCATTACTTCGCTCTTCTGGTGAAAAAACAGTGAAAAAACGCTGAACCGAGTTCATATGCATAGACCCTGGAATTCCAGGAAACTCCTTGATACTAACCTTTCAAAAAGGCGAAATGCTAGATATTCTAAGCAAGGACGATACTGGCTGGTGGGCTGCGAAGAACAGCCTTGGACGATTGGAAGTGAGTGTTTTCCCCCACAGCTTACTGGGCTGGAGTGCATTTCCGACGATGACGCTTGTCTTAACCAGGAGTTCCCTCAAATTACTTACGACTCATATAGTCTTAGGATGGGAGGGTATGAATCAAGTGTTCAGCACTACATGTCGAATTTGAATCCGACTACATTTCTTGGAAGACGCGGAAATGAATGAATCTCTCTCGGACATATCGATCTCGGTCTGAGCCCTTAGTCGTTACGCTAGCGTTTGCAGGCCGTTAGAGCAGACCATAGCATAAGCGCTAGTTTCTGACTTCCTTATGCTACCAGCTCGCTATCAGGCTGTCTATCTTATTTCACGACGATGTCCTTGAGCACTACTTCGGGGATCGCCGAAGGCGGCATATCTGTCTGAATCCGCAGTCCAGCACTTCAATTCCAACTAGACTGGTAGCTAAGTAAGATCGTATACTTCAATCATTTGATAGACACCTGAAATCTCTACAACAGCTTCCAACGCCATAGGAATGTCTGACCTGAGCGATTCAGACTTCTGGGCTTGGCCGCGTAGCATGGCCGGTTCTACTGGTGAGACGAGCAAGGGTCTCCTCGCCGCTTTACTCCTCACGACATATCACGATGAAATATCGAATGCAAATGACTACGAACCAGTAGAGAGATACGCGAAACATACAGGGAAAGCCGATGCTTGGGGGAAGACGACGGAGGGGCTCGCGTTCTGGGTTTACCCAACTGGCCTTCATGGTCCGTATCGTGTGCTGGAGAATGGGGAGACGGAGCTCCATGGCCTATTCTTGACTGTAGAGCGTGGGGTACAAGTGGAAGAGGTTGTGAGAAGGGCAAGGGAGTGTCTCGTTGACGGCAAGATCGTGCATGAACACCTTTCAACAATCCCAATCACAAACAACGCAATCTTGACGAATGGAAATCAATGATTTGCAGTGTCTCTGCTCAGGGTCTGCATACGGGAGCTTGGAGAATAAAGTAACATATCACGACCAAGGATTGACATAATGTGACAACGGATAAGCCTACCAACCACTACGGTAAACACGAAAGACGAGCCATGGGAGAATAGTGAACTACGGTGAAGGAAGCGTCGTCTAGGTAATGTCAATCTGCCTACAAGCAGCAATGTCATGAATCAGGTCTGGTTGGGGAAAGCCCAGAGGCCTGTGCAACCCCCTATGATACCCAGCCCGGTTCCTGCCTCCGAGCTGCTCTATCGACAAGGAGAGGCACAGTCTCCGAACAGATAAACTTGCAATCCGCCGCTGATGGACTAGATGGTACGCGTCTGAGAAGTGTTGAGCTCCGTATTGGGTTTTCGAAGTTCAATTTCAGTACTCACCTTCATGGCAGCCCATCCAGAAACCACATCTTTCACACGAAGTTCAAACATATCAAGACATTCCTCGCATTCGATATGACTTTTCAGATCCTCAAACTTGGACTTGAGCTCCATTTCGGATAGATCTAAAAAGTGATTCGGGTTAGTCACATCTGATGTCCTAAAGAAGACGGAACTTACTAGGGTCTGGGTCCCATAAGAGTTCACCAGTCACAGCTTCCCAAGCTCGCGTCATCTCCTGCTTTCGTTGGCCATCGCAGCCTTCGGATGGAAGATGTGGATATGGTGGTTGGCGCATGAGATATCCTAAATCTTCTCGAAGTTTCATGTGCATCAACAAGAGCCGCCTGACGTAGACAGGACCCATGGATGTCGCCATCTCATCACTGACATCGATGAAAGGTCGCCAGAGCAGGAAGGATGAAGCGGTGGCGGCCAACATGTATAGATCGAGCTGTGCGGCCAATGAGTAGACCTCGAGGGGGTATGTGGGTACGAAAACGAGTAGGCGGTTGTAGCATGGATTAGAGGGGATTACGATGAGAAGGGGATCGATGTCGTACTTGGGTATAGCGGAGATGCCATCGACGAGCACTTGAAACGTAGGCTCTCCGTCATGGAATGCTCGCTTGTGCACAAAGTGAAGGATGACGGCCAAATTGTGAGATGGTTCCGGGATAGACACGACTATTGGCCCTTTGCCCTCGAACCATTTCTCTCCCGCTGTTGCGAGGACGGAAGCAAAGGCATCGGCACATACGTCCAGCAAGGATTGGGAGTTGAGGTAGAATAGCACTGCATCCGAGGAGCGAAATACGATGTTGGCTTTCTTTCCACTTCCTGGGGGGAGGAAGGATACGGAAGCCGTGTAGTATCTCTCGGAGGTGTTGTTCGCCCTAACGGAAGATTGAGACCTCGGCATCTTCCAAAGGAGTGTCAATGCAAGCTCAGCAACGTATAGCCGAGCATCAGACGTACTTTTAGAAGAATCGAAAGAGATTCCGAATGGTTGTCCTAAGCAAGAGCCACCAAGAATCCGGGAGAGCGTAAGGCCTAATGTCGAGTCCTCGTGGATATCGCCATGGGGAAATTTACAGTCGCTATAATGAGCCTTCAAGGCATATCCTTGGATAAGCATATAGATTCAAGCAAGATGAATGACGATGCCGTGAGCTTTACTGTGTCCTGAAGTGGACATAGCGCCATGATGGCCGCCAAAAACTGCCTAACCTGTCAAGTAAATTGTTGTCCGGAATAACAGGGCCGCCTTAGCCTCGCTCAGCAGACCGAATGTGGGTGATGAGGGTCTTCTATAAGATGCATGAGGCCTTCTGCAAGCAACGAAGTAAGATTTGGGGTCGTGGTGTTGACAACGTCAAGTTACTGTTGCCTGGACCAGAGATGGCCAAAGCGCTGAGTAAACAGAATTCCCATCACATGACGCCTACGCGTCCATTTCGGCGCCAAATCCTGGTCCAGGCACCCGTAGCCGCCTTACTCACCGCGCCCCATCGCACCGACGGAGTCATGTTCGCATCAGTGCTCACTGTCCTCCTATATCCACTTTTGGTATGGGTTCGGGCTCCCATGACTCAAAGATGGCGGGTGAAGGCGGGACCGTAGCTTTGTCCTCCATATTTGTCATTTTTGGTGGGGTATGAGTCGATTATCAAGAGCCGTATATAAGACGCGTAATAGAGCACGGACGAGTCCCCTTTCCCACTTCCCGACGTGAATGCTCTCACATATCGATCGCCCCAGAAACTCGTCGGATCCAGCTCTCGAGAGGGTCTGTAGACTTGTCGAGGTTGCTCGCGGGTGATCTGGACTTTGTCATGTTCAATTTTCACCCACTGACTCGGACAGGAACGGCTTGACCATGTTTACAAATGACTCGTCTGGGCGTATAAATTGCAAGAATCTGTTTCTCCCCGTCTCTCGATCGCCTTTCAAGACTTTCCAATGTCCCGTTTCGAATGATTTCAACCTAGCTTCCGCAATTGATTTCTATTCCTGGTCAACGTGATCTTTGCCTCCTGCCTTAACTTGGCGACTCTCACATGACCTCTTGAAAGCCCTCTCTACGCCCTTCGCATTTTCCGGCCTCAATATCAAAGCTTCACGATTAATTTCGGTATATTCTACGTTGCTCGCTAGGTTATATACTGCAGCAATCTCGGACTTCGTCTCTCGCCTCGGAAAATCCTTGGTCGACATCCCTTGTTGTCTCGATGACACCTTCACCGATGTTGACTTCCTTCTGGTATGCTCACTACTACGAACGTTCGAATTATCTTTGACCACTCTCTCCCCGACCCTATCGATCACCTCGTGTTCATCGACATCCTCCAAGCCTCATCATGTGGAGCATCATCAAATCCCGACTCGCACCACGCCTTGTGCCCACAAAGAGTTTGCCGTCCCTTTCCCTCCCACGCCCACTCCACCCATATGGAATTCAGCGCCCTTGAAGCTTCCAAATCCGTTCTAGCCGCCACGCGCCCTTCTCATTTCCAATCCGCGCCTTTCCATATTCGATTATCCGCGCCCCTGCCGCCCTTGATATTCCCACTGCGGTGTCGCCACACCGACGCCTTGTGCTTCGTATCTGTCCATCATGTTCATTGATCGCTACCAACGTTTCATTGGGAAGTCCTTTGTCTAGTGGTGGCGTGTGGTGGCTTGGCTCGTGCTTATTGCGATACGCATTCAAGGAAATCAAGCAACGCCGACTTGACACGGAAGACGGAATGTATAGGAATCTGCTTAGGAACTTGACGGAAAGCTGTTATTCGTGCCATCGTAAAGTATGACGACCGTGGCATGGTACTGGCACCCTCTGGCAGTCGACCATTTGCATCGACAGGTGTATCCATCTGTCCGTGCAGATGCTCATGCGTGCACTGCGATAGCCTAACCCCTTTATTGATCTGCTTACTGATCAAACCCTCTCATTGGTCGACGACGACACGGAAAATCACCTTCAAACAATTGGAGCTCCACAGTGCTTAGGAAGAATCACACCCGCGAACGGAACTTGGACTCGGGGAATGATAAGATCTTGACTGCGGCGGTATTTTCCTTGACTTTCATTCAAGAATCTAAGCCTTTCCAACTGCGACGTGATTGAATTCATGCCTGATCTTCCCCTTTCTGGCTGAAAGCGACATGCGTTTCTTGAATCCGGAAAACAATGTTGACAGATGGGTGGAATAATGTGGACCCACCGGTCCTACTAACCGATCTGGCGGGACTTCGTCGGTTACTACACCGGTGCTCAGAATAATCATCTGATCCTTCAGAATTGAAACCTCAGCCCCTGTGCCCTGTGCATCGTATGTCTCTTCGTTTACAGCCTTGTGAAGGATCCGTGGAGGGATAGGTGGATGTGAAGGATGTGAAGAGTGTCCAACTACAACGCGTCAACTATCCATATCCGGGCGATGCGTTGCTTTGACAAACGACGTGGGGAGCGGCGTACACGATGCGCGCCACGACTGAACACGACTATTTCATTTACCGAATGGGTCGGGAAGGGCGGTGCTGTGCGATCAAGTGAGCTCGCTGTTTCTCATGGTACCCCGCCCTTGTCGGCGGTGATTGGTCATATGGCTTGGTCATGCTTTATTTGAAAAATGACTCGAATGGACTCGAGCTCAGCCGTAGCGATACTGTGCCATATGTCGAGCCTCTGCGCCGTAGCTCGCAGTTTCTGAGGATTGGAAAGCGAATGCGAAGTGCATTCTGGATGTTTTCCATAATGAAAAATAGGAACAATGTAATTGGAAATGGAGGATAAAACTACAGCCATCGGGATAATGTTCCTGAGAAAGTTGTTGGGCGGCCAATGCTGTCCGCCAAGACGGGTCCGGTCGGAGTTCCAAAAATGGCGGTGTTTTGTGTTTATAATGATGTTCGAGTCAATTTGCTGTTATCGTTATTCCCCCTTCGCCCACCACCTTCTACGGAATTGGAGAGCTCTAAGTTCTTCACTTTTCGTTACATCCAGCAGCCAGCGTCTGCTGTTCAGTGTGAGTGACCTTCTCCAGTGACGATTTCCGATCTTTGGCGGCCGTGGCCTATTGCGAGCGCGTTGCGACCCAACGAACCATATATTTTCTGTTTTTCATTGTCTGCGAAATCATCTTTACGGATGGATCCATCGTCTTCGCAAAGCGCTGCGTCTTCCTCTCGGAACGCATCTGACGTCCAACCCATGTTGGTGGACGAGGGACGCAAGTCTCCTGTTGCATCGTCGTCGCCAAAGCCAGGGCGCTCTACCAAATCACCAGTTGTTGTGAAACAGGAGCTAACATTGTCGCCCGCTTCCAGGCTTTCGAGGCTACCCAAGTTGTTGCCTCGTCCAACAACCCAACCCATAACCTTTCCTCGCGTCGCGATTTCATCCCATAACAACACTACATCAATCACCTACGGTCAAGATGTTCCGCTCTTTGTGAATAACTCGACCCTTCCCTCGTCATCGGTATCTCGCTCTGTTGCACATGCAAACTACCTTGGACCAAACGTTCCAAGTTCTCCCGTATCTATTAACAACCATGGCCTAACTCAACGCCGCAAACGTCCTAGGACGTCCAACCTCGTTTTCTCGCCCTCGTCTAATGGCGCTATAACTTCTATGGATCTACCCAAGAGTCTGCCCCCCGCACCATCCACTGCACCTCGACAAGAACAAGCATTCCCAGAACTAGCTGAATCGCAGTTCTCCAATTTCGATCAAGTAAAGCAAAACTATATCAACATGTTGAATCAAAAGAACGAAGCAGACCTCGCTGTCAACTCGGAAGCCTCTGCAATGAACTTGCAAGCTTCCGAAGTTCAGGATATCCTGAACGCTATCCTCCAAGGTGATTTCCCATCAGCGCCCTTTAACGCCGCTTCCCCTCTAACCACGTCGTCGCTAGCTTCTTCCCCAGGCATTGGCATGCTCGCCTCTCCTGAGACTCCCGATCTCTCGACGTCGCCCGACTTCAACGATTTCGAGGACTTCCTCGTCGACACTCCCCTCATCGCCGAGGATGACTTCCTCACCGGCATGGCGGAGAGCGAGCCTCTCTTCCCTCCCATGCCCGGTTACGAAGAGGAAAGCTCTCCCAACATCGACTATACTCTCCCTCACTTCGGTGCTCCAGCTGAGAAGGTTCAGGTCCCCAACTTCTCGACGTTGTACACCTTCACTCCCGAGACGCCCATGCTCCATGACTTTGGTGGCTCTATCAACCCTTCCTCCCTCGTTCGTTCGCCCGCAGCACCCATGGGCGCTACCACGTTCTCATCACCGGCTATGCTGCCGTCATCGTCCCCAATGATGGCGCCTCCGATGATGAAAAGTCGCAAGTCCTCCGCGACTGGAACGAGGAAGGGTCTGACACCTGAAGCTCTCGTCCCCATCGACGCTCCCACTCAACCTCGCAAGTACGTCACTCCTTCCGCCACCTCGAAGAAGGACCTACCTGCCACGTTCGCTCGTAAGCGTGCTCGCTCGACCGCTTTCGGCGATGAGGATGAGGATCATCTGGAGCCTTTGGGACCGAACGCCACCGAGCTCGAACAGATCGAGTACAAGCGTCGTCAAAATACTATCGCTGCTCGACGTTCCCGAGCTAGGAAGTTGCAGCATCAGCAGGAGTTGGAGACGAAGATTGATGAGTTGACTAGGGAGAAGGATGTCTGGAAGGAGAGGGCGTTGATGTGCCAGCAGATGCTCGTCGCACATGGCATTCGTGCGCCGTCGTTTGAGGACTAAACATCCTCCTTCGACAAGGAAAAGTTTGGCTTTTATTCTTTTAATTATTCGTCTCATCTTGATATCGATTTTGCTTCGTACATGTTCTATATGTTTCGTCCATCTCGCCTTCCCCCTTATCCCCCATCCCCCAATGTCTGTTTATATCTCACGTCTCTCTTCGTATCGTCTCGTTTGTCGCTCGTTGATCCTGCACTCCTTTACTGGACCGGATTGACATGTCCGCTGCTACTGCCTGCCAGATATATACTTACACACCATACGCATTTCCTGGACTCGTAATCTCTCTTCGACGACCTATATAGTTTTCTAAAGTCGTCGACTTCGTTGCTCTGCCTAGTTGTATTACTGTTCGCTTCTTATCCCCACTACCCCCATTTTACTTACATTATGGAGAGCAATGTCGTATCCCCTACCAAGAGTACTGTGAAGGATGAATATATTTTAGCTGTTCATCAAATTGTCTTTTGTGCGAGATAACTATCAAGAGATAAGTTCGATAAGAACTTGAATTGAACTGAGGAGTGGTCGTTGAGCGAAGTCGAGTGCAAGAGACCCGTCAACCGTAATCACGAGCGAGGGTTGGTTACGTTAGGGTAGGGTCGGTACTGGTGGTAGGCTGTAGCAGCTGGATAGATATTATAGGTAGATAGATGGCCCAACGAATAGGAAGTCTTTCCGAGTCCAGTGAAAGAAGATATGACGGATCCCGGACGCGTTCCAGAACTCCGTGTCTAATGAACGGGTGGAGGCCAGTGAACCACAATCACGAGCGAGGCTAGGTGAGGTGAGGTAGGGTAGGTTGTAGGTAGATAGACGGCCCAACGAATAGGAGTCTTTCCGAGTCTGGTGAAAAGAACAACCATTGGCTCCGTCAGACGAGTCACTAGTCACTAGGTAGATAGGTTAGGCCAACGTTGGAACGTTGCAATTGGTTGGTTGGGAAGTCTTTCTGATTGATCTATCGTGATGGGCAGGTCAACCCGTCGGAGAGTGGGCAAGACTCCGACGTGCAAACCTTCGAAGAGACAAGTTCAACGATTTGCTAGCTATATCAGGCAAGGAAGATAGGCGTTTCGCAAGTCTCAGAGAGCCTGGTCAGAGTTGGCGAACGTGCTTCTGGTGCCTGAACTGCTTGATCACGACGCCAAGACGGACTGGACGCGTCTTGCCCTCTTGTCTCCTTCTTCCACCTCTTTCATCAACCCTTCAAAACTTCTACCCATCTCATCTTCCCTATCTTCCCCAGTCCCTTCAGCTGCAACTCTCACCCGTCTGTAACACCAACACTGCGCTGATTCCCCCAACAAAGTTCGAATTGGAACAACACCCTCCGAGTCATCCATCAGATCGACACGGGTCAATTCCCGATCCAAATAGGCGCTCTCTACCATCGCCGGGGGATGTATCCCGCAGTCACGGTAGTCGACCCGCTGACGAGATTCAAGATTTGAATGGGTAGCAGGAGTAGAAGTATTGGGCTCTCTTGACGCACGAGTCAAAGTCAGGGAAGGCGAGCGGGATGCAGCCCGCAGGCACGGTAGTAGACCCGCTGACGAGATTCTGGATGAATGCGCAGGAATAGGGTATAAATGGGATGCTTTGGAGGTGAGTCCACAGTATATACCAAGAACGAGGACGCTCAAAGTTGAGCTCAACTCAATCTCCCAGTGACTGTTCTAACTAGGAACGCATACAACCATGCCTATCGTAAAGAACACCAAAGCTATATTCAACGCTATACCTTCTGGTCCGTTCCTTCCTTTTCCATCCCCACTCCCTCTATGGTATTGAAGACCGTCAACAGGGTACCTAACCGACGAATCCACGATCCGGTACGACGACACAGAAACCATCGATACCGATACCGTCCCTCTCAACGGTGGATTCCTTGTCAAAACCCTATATACTTCGCTTCAATTATATATGCGTATGATGATGCGAGCTCCGGACGACAACGCTCGAGTACGTTCACTCTCCATCCATCCTTTCCGATTTCCAATGATCGTTCTGATGATAATGCTATAGATTCCCGTCTTCCCTCTCGGTCAACCGTACGTCTCCCATCTATCTCTCTCCTTGCGCCATCGGGGGATTCTGACATTTTGTTTCTGAAGACTGGTATTCTACGGCATCGGCGTCGTCCTACGCTCAGAGAATGAGGCAGTCAAACCTGGTCAACACATCTACGGTTACCTGCGTACGCTTCTCTCCCTCCCTCTCCCTCCTCCTTCCCTCCTCTCTCTCCCTTTCCCTCCTTCCCTTCTTCTCTCCTTTCCCTCCTTCTCCCTCTCTTCACCTCTTATTGCTTTTACTCGCGCAACCGCTAACCAACCCCACCTCCCAGCCCACCAATCCTACACCATCCTCCCCTCCCTCACCTCCTTCCGCATCCTCGACGCCTACAACCCCGGCTGTAAACTCCCCTGGTCTAGCTTCCTCGGTTCAGCTGGGTTCCTAGGTCAGACTGCGTATTATGGATGGAGGGAGTATTCGAAGGCGAAGAAGGTACGTCTTCTCTTTTCCGGAATATGGATGTTGGATGTTGGATGTTGGATTTGAGGCTGATGGGAAGAAAATAGGGTGAAACTGTGTTTGTTACGACAGGTGGGAACCCTGTTGGGGCGTGAGTCCTTTTCCCTCCTCCTTTCCCCTTCCTCTTCCATCTCCCTCCCCTTTCCCTCTCCCCTCCCCATTCCCCTCCCTTTCCCTTCGTCTTACCGCCGAGAGCTAGAGACGGAAACTGACGCGCCCAATAGCATGGTAATCCAACTAGCCAAATCCCAATCCCTCCGCGTCATCGCCTCCGCAGGAAGTGACTCCAAAGTCTCATACATGAAATCTCTCGGCGCTGATGTCGCTTTTAATTATAAGACGAGTGATACGAGGAAGGTACTTGAGAAGGAGGGTGGGATCGACATGTACGCGTTTGCCCTTCCTGTTCCCCCTTCACGGCGGTTTCCCCCTTTTCTTACTTTTCTCACTCGATGCCTCGATTCCTCCCTTACCCTTACCTCGCCTTGATTACTCTCGATACCACGGCGCCTAGATGTGATGCTAACGGTCTCCCCATGGTCATTGTAGATTCTGGGATAACGTAGGAGGAGAAACCCTCGAAGCTGCTTTAGACGCAGCGAATGTAGGAGCTAGGTTTATTGAGTGTGGGATGGCATCTGGTTCGTCTCGTCTTTTCTCTTCACGCTCCACCTCTCCTCTCCAAGTCGAGCGTAGCTAACCTTCTTGTTGTCTTTTGAAGGTTATGGAAGTTCTCCGTCTAAACCACCCTCTGTACGTCTCAACTCTCTCATTGTCTAAAACCTCGTCGCTGACTCCTCGAACACAAACGACAGAACTTATACAATCTAATAACGAAAGAAATCTCCATGCACGGATTCATCACCACGTCCCTGGCCAAGAATTGGGAAGAGGAGTTCTACTCTGTTGTCCCGTCGAAACTTATCTCTGGGGAACTCAAACCAAGTCAAGAGATATGGGAGGGGTTGGAGAAGACTGCAGAAGCGATGAGGACGCATTTGGAGGGGAGGAATAGGGGGGCTGTTGTGTTGAGGGTTGGGGAGGAGTAGAGAGGCGTGGATGTATGCGGTTGGAAGGTTTCTGAGCTCGAGAATTTTCGTCTGGGTGATAGAGGATCTGATATTTATGGTCGTTCCTATGAAGATATGGAATTGAAGTCGTAACGACACTTTCCTTTCTGTCTCTCTTGCCTGAATTGACGCCGTCTCGTCTCGCAAGGCCACGGTCAGTAATTAATTGCCGCCATTGCAACGCATATACAGTACTTCAGGAGATGAGTCGATGACGTCCTCCACGTGAAGGACCATCACCTTCTCGGCATTCTCCATTACTGTCCTGAGTGCTCGGGGAAAGTTATCGATTGAGAAGGTACCAATGTAGTCGACATCTACCCTCCAGCATCGGACTTGGAGGGTAGGAAGGGAATACAAGGTCTATTCTACCATTCCCCTCAAACTCGCTTCCAGGGAATCGAAAGGATTGGAAGAGGTATGGGAGGGGAGGGGATGGAGAAGTCGGGAGAGGCGACGAGGACGCATTTTGGAAGGGAGGAATAAGGGGGCTGTTGTGTTGAAGGTTGGGGAGGAGTAGATCATCGACGTATGCGTTCGTACACCTTCCGAATTAGAGAAATGTTTTAATGTATAGTTGCTCAAATCTTGTATACTCGGAACTAATGTGAATTTGTCGGAGCGAGGCTGTAAATTAATTCTTTGATTCCTTGAAACGGGGTGCTTGTCGAACAAAATGGGAAAGGCCGATGGAACCGAATCGGATATTGACCCCTGGACAGCTGACTGGCCTGGGAGGGTATGAAAATTTTTCTGGAAGAAATATGGTGGGGTGAGGAAGCGCCGTTTTTAGGCGCTCGGCCATTGCCAGTATGGAAATTAATGCGAGTCGGCCGTGGGCTGGAGGAATTTTGGCGAGTTCAACCTAGGTTGAAATCTTCCTACATCGGTAGTTCGCGCATTTATCAGAAGAGTAAATCGTGAGTGTGGTGGCTATCCAGGTTTTCGATGATTCAAGATCGTTGAAATCAAGGTTGTAGTATAGCGATTGAATTTCAGATCCTATTGATTATGATTCAATCGCACATGGACCGCGAGAAGCTTCCTTCGCGTGAAGCCGTTAATTAAAGGTGCTCAGCAAGGCCTGACAAAGTGTTTCATAGAATACACCTTTATGTCGACAGTTTGATGAAGATTTCCTGTTTGTTATGGCACTAGCCCCTGTTCTGACAGAAGAGGGCTCCACGATATGACAAGTAAATCAGGCCATGCGTCAGGCAAAAACTATTCAGAGACGCCAGGGGGGCTCTACCCCCGTCGAAGTCGGTGTCCAAGGCGTCTACATGTATGAACCTGGGAGTAAGAGTCGTTAGCTTTCATATATAAGTCCACAGAAAACGAGGGTATTCCTTAGATTCTTCAACCAGAACTCTAGAGCTCTAATGCCCACCACCTCTTTCCGCATCCCTGACCTCGAAACCATCTTCGTTCCACTCGCCAAGGGGGTGGACTCTGATAAGATTTGCCCTCACTACGAAATTGTCTTGCCAGAGGCTCGAGCTTGGATCTCCCAGTACCAAGATAACGTATATGGCCCCAAGATGACGATGTACATGGATCGATGCAAGATTGAGCTCTTGGCAGCCTATTTGTTCCCATACGCCACTAGGTCACAACTTCGGGCCATGATGGACCTCGTAAGTGTCTATTGTTCCTCGTCGACATTCCACCGCTGATGAAACGTTGGATAGTATAATCTTTTCTGGATTTACGATGAAGTGACAGACGTCCAATCTGGTGAAGAAGGTCGCCAGACTGCGAAGCCGGTTAGGGAGATCTTCTCTAATCCATCTCTCCAGGATGGCTCTTGGCTCTGCTCTATACTCCAGGAGTAAGCTCATACACCTACTATATCATGCTCGAAGCTTGAAGGCTGATCCTTGTATCGAATACTGTAGCTTCCGTCAACGCCATCTTGATAACACGATGAGCTCTGCGTTTGTCGAGCGATTCATCGGGCATTTCTGCATGTACACGGATATGGTGGCAGAGGAGGCATTCCATCGTGAAGAGCACCGTGTTCTCGACATTCCGCGTTACATTTTGTTTCGCCGCGAAACTGCAGCAGTCCGAGTGGTTATGGACTCCGTGGAATACTGCTGTGGTATTGAGCTGTCAACGAAGGTCCTCTCTGACCCCGTTTTCGAAATGGCGTATAATGCAGCGCTCGACATCGCTTCACTGACAAATGTGAGTAACCAGTCAGATGGGATGAGTAATACTAAACCAGGATCTAGGACGCACACACGTATAACATGGAACAAGCTAGGGAACATCATGAGGCCAACTTTATCTCTGTGATCATGAAGGAGCGAGGTGTCGACGTACAGGATGCTATGGACTATTGTGGTGGCTATTGTGAGGCTCTCACAGGCCAGTTTCTCGACTGCAAGAGGCGAATCTTTGAAAGGAGCGCCCAATCAGATCGGCAAAGCGTCATGCGTATTCTGGACGCATACGGTATTTGGCTTCGAGGACATACTAGGTCAGTATTTGCCATTCGTGGTATCTCGGTGCAGCAAATGACGATCGATCTTGGTGTAGATGGGGATTCGCCACAGAAAGTTTCTTTGGACTCAAGGGTGAGGAGATACGCTTAACACGGCAAGTCGTGTTACGAGCCCCTCACGAGGAACATGTCAACATTGTAGATTGATCGTTGGGAGACCGTAGGGAGGATCAGGAGTGACGCTTTTCGCGGGTACACCCGGTGGTAGGAAGTGAAGGTCCTCTAGCTTGAATAATAAGGCCTCGTCACTTGCACGTTCAATTTGCCCTTGAAAGGGATATTGATCATTGAGTAATCATTAAGTCCGTGTAACCGACACCCATTATAATCACAGCTCTCGCTATCAACGAATTTAGTGGCGTTGATGCATCAGTGAGTTGATGCACACCCGCCACAGCCCGAGTCTGAGTCCGAGTGCGGAGAAATTTCCAAGATAGGAGGCAGCTCAATACAAACCTCAGGGAGGGTTGGTTTCCGTGGGTATTGATTCTTTCAAATCCATTATTTTAGTGGCTCCCCTGAGTCAGGCAAACGCCACCAAAATTCAAGTCGGTAAGACTGAGGATCAGCTGGTGTGTTCGTCCTGCTTCAAGTCTCGGCACGAACCAACAATTAAAGGAGATGCTTTTCCTCGAGAAAACTCAGCTAGTTCCTTGCAACATTTGCAAGGATCCCGAACGATCTCAGCAGATGTAATAGAGGCTGAGCCAGCTCGCCTCGTGCTGACTCGTCTCAGGGTCCTGGTTTGACCTAAGAGACAACAGACAGAGATCACGCTGCTATTTCTATCTACAGGCTCTCTAGGCTGAACATGTATTTAATCTGCAGTATATTATGGCTCTGGTCTCTCGTAGAGCCACTCCTAACGCCATATCCAATGCCCTCACTCTCCCTTGAAGTAATCGTCAATAACGTGCGTTCTTGTCTTCCAATATCTATCGCTCGAACAATAACCGTACCACAACAGGTTGCCCCGCATTGCGACCCAGAAACCCTCTTGAGGCTCGCCAGCTCTCACAGACGCGTTCAGGACGCGTTGACAAGCCCTGATAAGATGTGGCTGTGGGATGCCTCTCTCGGGCATATCGGACTTCCCCAGTGTCCTCAGCACATGATGCCAGTGGATTTCGCGAAGTACATTTTTGATCAAACCTGTGCTGTCCGTTCACATCCTTTCAGCTTTTCTATGCGCTGAACAGGACGATTAGATCTGTCATCAACGTAAACCCAACCCACGGTCACTTAATTTCATGCACATGACCTGGAGCAAGTTCTGTACTAGATGCACAGAAACCTCGACCTTACCTACTGGGCTACTCGGAGGATCCATGTCAAGATTCGTCGAAATAAAGAAAGGCGACGCTCTCTTTGACGTTGTCCCGTGGATGAGAGCGAGGCTTCGTGCCGGTGGTCAGTACTTCCTCCTCTATTCGCAGCCCCAACCTTTCGAGAACGGCTACGCTAGGCCCAAAACTCCGTCTAGTCCACCGGGAGGCTCTCATGCGGTATCAAGATGAATGCGCCACCGTCGATGACAAATACGATAAAGATAACTACCTATGCTTTCTTCGGGCTTGGTCACGAGAGGAAATGAAGGTAGGTCCGCCGTCTGCTCGATAAACCGAACATATTTGATGATTTCTGTATAGACTGGAATATTACTCGACCAGTGGTTCGAACGCCATCATGGTCAGAAGAGAATGTTAGCAAAGCAAAAGAGATCTGACAGACTAAAAGAGTGAGTGCTTCTCGGAACCCCGGTTAAGTTGCCTCTCTGATAAAACCCTCTCAGAGTGATGCAGATGCTTCGCGACGAAGGTAGGTCTGAGCTAGGTGGATAAGGTGACGCCAGGAATCATTGACAACCTTTGTCTTCTCAGGCTGGCAGCAAGAACTCGACTACATGGAGGCTTCTCGGTTCTACCTGCTTCGACACTGCCCTGGCGTCTTGACCAACAACCGGCTAACGGAACGAGGTCGGTACATACGCATGGAATTTCTAAGATCGAGCTCACAACCACACCCTTCTAGGCTGGAGAAGAATCCGGCCCCGAGTTCTGAAGATAATGCGGGAACTTCGAAATTCACTTCAGGAGGATGGCTGAAGAGGCGATCCAGCGAAGAATAATCAGGTTTATTTCAAAGCACCATAGTGTCATTGCAATCCTAGCTGTCGACGTACTTCACCCCCTGTGATTCATAAATGCATCATACACAACCTCTAGCACAGACCAAGACCATTCAAACGAAGTCATCTGGTTAAACCTTGAAATGTAGGAATGCGAGATGAATAGCGCACCTAAGAATATACGAAGTGGATGTTAGTCAGTAAGGCGACTACGAGTGTCGAGCGAAGAAAATAAGGACGTACACCCTGTTCCGATAAGGAGAGTTCCATAAAGACTCAGTCCCCATCGCAGGAATTCATCGGGTGGACAATCCCGCTTGGCAGATTTATTGGCTTCCTCGTTCGTCTTCAGAGCGAGGAGGATGCTGATAACGAAGGAGGAAAGAAGTGCGAACCCGGGATGGAAAATGTCGTGGAATGGGAAGAGGTAGTGGGTGAGAGAGGTTGAGACTATCACCAATTATATGAGCCAAAGTGTCAAGAAGCGATTGAAACGACCTACGAATAGCCGACAAAAATAAGTGAGAAACCGTTCCTGACGCCAGTGCGTCTCTCTGAAGACGAACGAAGGCGTTAGTCTGGACAAGGGAGATATCGGGAGATGGCATAAAAAGCGTTAGCTTACGTCGGAATCGTATCGAAACGAAAGAAGCAACAGGCCAACAGATGTCCCAGTAACCATAACACTGTATCAAGGAAGGTCAATCAAAATCGAGTAGATATACCAAGAGATGAAGGAGCTCACAAAGCCTGGTATCCAATCACTTCATCCACTACCATGAGTGTCGCCGCCAAAACGATTGAGTTGAGGGTTGCAAACGTCAAGAAGAGAAGGTAGTTGATCGGGTATAGAAATTGCTGTTTATGAAGAATTGCGTAGTGTGAAAGGGTGGCGAGAATCCAGAGTATCTGGTCTTTGTATGTGTCAAAGTTGTGGATGTCAAGTTTCGTGGGGAATATAGCAGGGGGCAGTTGCTTGAGATATATCAACACAGCCGAAGCCATAATCTCGAGAGATAGTCAGATGAGACAACATTCAAAGCGAGAGGAAGATGTGACAACGTACGAGTAGGGAAGCTAGAGACAGTTGGTGAGATTGGCAGATAGGATACGATTAGTAGACTCGCCAAGAGTTCCATAGGATTTTCGGATGAACCTTCGCCGAGCTTCGGGGCTAACCTCAGTGTCGTCAATGGACTGTTAAGTGAATCGGCATGAGAGCTCAACGGTCCTCGGAGAGTATAACACTAACCTGACATGCAACAGTTTCCTTCGCGTCTGCAGACATCTCAACCAGGGGCTACTTAGTCGTCGTTGATGGAGAAGAACACAGATCTATATAGAAGATAATCTCAAGGCGCCTTTACCGCATGTTGAATAGCGTCATCGGGGGCGTATGTTCTTGACAGACGACACAGGGAGGAGAAGAGTATTGTGATCGTTGAAGGGCCGAGAGAAACTAAGTCCGTACGGATGTGCACCTGAGCTTTCAGATATATAGTATGTGTATTCTTAGAAGCGTTTCAAGTAGGCCAGGCTCTGATGTCAGAAATTCTTGTTATCTTCAGTCGAGCTTATGGCGCGAGAGACCGCAGTTGCCAGTCGACAGAAGGAAGTAAGATTACATAGGAGGTACCAAGGTAAAGGTACATCAGATCTTGAAAGCAGAGGTGGAGAGAAAAAGCCTCATGGCAGCCTCACGACTTGAACGTGGTTCTGGTTGGGGAGCAAGGGTTTACTAGATTCAGCCCGGATTTATCGGGCCTGCATTTGAATGACCGTGGGAACGGATAGAGCCGATATCCGAGCGTGTCCGAATGCTTGCCAGTCCCCTCACGCGGCCCAGCCCTTCACCAACCCTTCGCCGTGTTCACCACTATACGAAGCTTTCGCTGCGCCACCAGACCAGAGAATGCTGAGCCAATCTAATACTGCGAAGCTATCTGCGCACTACATGAGCTAGGTTCAAGCAAACCTTGATCTTCCGCTCTCGTCCCTTGGCCCCTCTGCACGGTTGGCAGTGTCTGGCGTCTACCAACCTGAAGATTCAGATATTCCACGACGAGGGGGAAGTCGAAGGACTGAGGGAAAAGGTCTGTACAATCGCCTTTCTTGTCACTGTACATTCGTTCTGTGTTAAATTTGCCTTTCGTGTTGGTTTTGCTCGCTGGATACCAAACTGACGCTGCTTCATTAGAAATTTCCTTCAATGACCCTCCACGTATCGGGTAGTCTGGGGCTAATATCAAACGACTGGAACGCAGTTGCTTTGCGGATGGCTCCGCTGCTCCTATATCCCAACCGATTCTCCCCGTCCCTTGCCCCGAATATGTTTGGCAAGCCCAGCCACTAGACACCCACGCCGCCCGTGAGCTAGCATCCACTTTGCCAGTAATCTGCGTCTTGAGCGCTACATGGTGCTTCCAAACAGGGAATGGCTTCAAAGCGCCCCGATTTTGCCCTTTCATGGACCTCCAAAGGCTGTCATGCTTCCCTTAGTCCCCGCGTTGGCGACTGCGTAGTTTGCCGCAACCCGCCCACGGCTCCCATCCCCCATCCCCCAACCACTGTTCTTCCCGCTCAGGGTGCTGAGGAATGTCCCCCTTGTGTTCATCGTAGCGCGCAGAGGATTTCACGTCGGCAAGCCTGTTCGCCTACCCAACCACCTAGCTCAGCTACAGCCCAACGCTCGAATCTGGCGCTGCTACCGCTTTGCTGAAATAGCAATGTCCTCTCACGACGGGGAAGGAACTAGTGCCTGCTGGATGGTCCATATCCGGTTGGCTATACCCAAAGCGATGAGCAGCAGCTCCAGCAGTTCTAGGAATATCACGAATACGTACCCCAACTTGTTTCATTTCCAATAGTGGAGTTGAGCAATGACAGAGAATCGATTATGGGATTGACACAAACAGTTTCGACCCGCATTTATGTGGTCTTGCCCTTCGCGTTACCTATTCATCTCCTTGTCCTACACCTTACGTCCGATACCTTCGTCTCCCTCTTTCGTTCTCATTCCATTACGTTCACCATCGCGACCCCATGTTTATCCTACGTGATTGTCCTGTGTTGGGATGCATACATATATTTTCTCTGGCACTCTATTACACGTCTTGTTGTCCGAACATGAGAGATAGGCGTACGGCATCACCGTTGTGGGTGTTTTGTTGGCCAGTGGCTGTGTGGAAATCGTCCGAAGTAACTTCAAGGAAGATTTCAAGTTCTTGGCGCTCTGCTCCATCGATCAATGTCCCGTAATGGCGAAGACGAAAAACTACTGGCTCAATATGCATGGACTTCGTACAAGTCAATGCCAACGACCTTTCAGCCTCAAATTGAGAGCTGTTTGCTCATGCAATTAGTCCTGCAATCGCCGAAGACCCTGAATCAAGACTTCTCCCAGTGGCAGGCCTGTACGACGCTCCTGGAAAAGGATGCGTCAATTAGGCAGCTGCTGTTGGAATGCTGGGAAGTGGGATCCTTTGAAAGAGTGAGAAATCTCGGTAAGCGACCAGACTTACGTGTTCCGGTCATAGAGCTATTAACTCGATGCCTTCAGCAATTTTGCAATCTAGTATGGGTAAGCCTCCTTCTTTTATCTCTCTCAGTGGCTACATACTTCCTTTCTGAGTTAGGTGGCTCATCCAGCTCTCAAACAACGGTCATCCACTATGGATCTACTTTTACGGAAGTTCATGGGAATGCATACTGGCGTAAGTACATAGTCCACATCCATTCATCACGTTAACGACCCCAATCGCAGGCCTGGATGATAGTAGTAAGCTCTAACCTATTTCTCCAAACCATACTGGAACTTCGGCATATGTCAGCCAGGCGAAGGGTAACGATCATGAAATGGCTTTCCGAATTCGATTACGGCCCAATTCAGAAAGATAATCATGCACGTCGGGCTGAAGCTACCTGCGACTGGTTCTTGGAATCACCAGCGCTCAAAGAATGGCTGAAGAATGACAAGAAACGAATACTTTGGTGCCCCGGAATGCGTAAGTTCGGATATCCAGAAGTATTGTCCTTTGAATTGACGCCATTTCAGCTGGTGTAGGGAAGACCATCATATCGTTAGTCTTTGTGATCTGTGTAATTTATCGCCCTCCGGCCTGAATTACCCCTAGGTCTTTGGTGACTCACCATCTTGAAGAACTTCACATGATGCCAGTCTCGGTCATTTTCCTGAACTATAAACGTCGCCGCCAACAATCGCTGTCACACATCCTGCGTACAATCCTCCGACAACTCTATGAACTCTACGAGCCAGCTATGGACTCTATCGAGGAATTCTATAAGTTTCATTCAGTTCGTTCCCATCCAACCATTCCCGACCTTCTGAAGGCGGTTATGAACGCTTCCGCTCATGTTGATCACCTATATGTGGCCCTCGACGGCCTTGACGAGTATCTTGACTCTTACTCAGATGAAGCAATTATCCATCTTCACGACTCCTTGATTTCTATCCCCAATCTCAAGGTCATGGTTACCTCAAGGGTTATCGGGAATATGGAGAATATCTTTACGGGTGAACACGTTGTTCGGCAGGAAATCTATAGCTCGGATACTGACATCCAACGATACGTTGAGGATAGAATCTCGAAGGAGGTTCCGAAGAAATACCGGCCGGATATGAAAGACATGATACGTGATCGTGTCATCAAGGTTGCGAAACAGAGGCCAGTGTGCCAGAATTCTTCGTTAAGAATAGACCTGACTTTCGGATAGATTCCTCCTTGTCAAGCTTCATATGGATCTTATCACTAGTCGCCTCACTCTTGGCGAAATGCGCGATGCTCTGGAAACATTGTCCGAGGAGGTCGACCATGTGTATCGGCAAGCAATTGAGCGAATCGATCAGCAGGGGCCTCGACAACGGGAGCTAGCACGCAACGTTCTCATGTGGGTCGCGTGTACTCACAGGCAGCTCACAGTCAAGGAGCTACAGCATGCGCTTGCAGCCTCCCCTGGACGCCAGAATATTAACGACTATATCTACGAAGTGGAACTTATGACTTCTGTCTGTGCTGGACTGATTATCGTCAATAAGGAGCTTAGGACGGTATCCCTTGTCCGTAAGTTGCTCCGGTATCCGATCAATAATAGCAGAACTATAACATAACCAATAGACTACACCGCCCAAGAGTTCTTCACCCGAACAAGGGGCACATATTTTCCAGATGCCGATTCAAGAATTGTCGCGTCTTTCAAATGTTATCTTGAAATTGATCCAGATCCTTACGATAAGCCGCCCTCTAACGCCTTCACCATGCTTGACTCCCTTCCACTATACCGGTATCTATCGGAATACCTCTCACTACATCTCAAAAGCTCTGGAGAAACTTTTATCAGCTGCGAGAAGAGACTCTGTCGACTCGACGGAGGATTCCTTCTATTGACAAGTCTTCGCGCCGTGGAAGGACACTATCCCCTCGTAGATTGGGGCGTCCCAGACTGGGAAGCAGTCCACTTCGCTGCCGCGATGGATGTCGTTCCACTCATACGCGACATTGCCAAGCTAGATCAAACTAGGATCACCCTTCGGGAAGAAGAGGCGGGGTTTACTCCTATACTTTGTGCGGTTCGAGCGGCCAATATGGGCACCATACAATGCCTCTTCAGCTTACATGGGGTGAATACCAATGAATGTGATATCAATGGGGACTCCCTTCTCGCTATCGCAGCACGACATGGACACAACGAAGTCATCGACTTTCTACTCAATCTAGCCGATATAGACGTCAACTTTTCAAACAACAACGGACGTACTCCTCTCCATGAGGCTGTAATGTATGATCAACTTCACGCATTTAGCAGCTTTTTAGCACGAAGTGATATAAACGTGAACGCTCTCGATAAATCGTTGGAATCCCCACTATTTTTGGCTGTTCGTTATCGACAGGAAGAGATGACCAAGACTCTTCTCCAGGATCCTAGAGTCGATAACACTCTAGTGAATTCTCATGGACAGACGCCTCTCGCACTTGCCGTCGCAGAGGGGTTTGAGACTATGGTGGGACTTCTTCTCCTGAAGGATGCTTTCGCGATGGACTTCCGAGACAATAACGGTCGATCACATCTCTCCTGGGCTGCTGAGAATGGGATGGTTGAGACCGTCGAAACCATTCTTTCATTCCCCGACTGCCCTGTCGACTCCCCCGACAACGATGGTCGTACTCCCCTCTACTACGCATGTTCTCATGGGCAAGCCGAGGTGGTTAACCTCCTTCTTAAATTTCCCAAAGTCGATCCAGATATGAAGGACATGTTCGGGAAAACGCCTTTGTATGTTGCCGCAGAATCAGGATATCTCGAAATCGTAAAAGTGCTCTTGGAGACAAGACGTATCAATCCAGATCATCCAACCAACGATGGAGTGACTCCACTTGCCATTGCTTCGAGATGGGGCAAGCTCTCCACGGTACAGAGAATCCTACGAGAGGATGTTCGGGTTGATTCTCGGGATAAAGAAGGTCATACCCCAATTTCCGATGCAGCTGCGGGCGGACACCGTTCCATTGTAGAATTGCTTCTACGCGCAGGATCTGTCGTTGATGGGAGAGACGACGTTGGGAGGACACCGTTTAGCCGGTGTGTCTCGGCTTGGAGAGATCATCTCGAAACGGCGAAAGTGTTGCTCGATGCTGGGGCAGACGTAAACTTGCAGGATACTGAAGGCTTATCGCCCCTTATGCATTTCCTCAAAGGTTCCACATATAATCGTCTTCAAGCACTCCAATTTCTTCTGGACCACGGTGCTGATGCAAATTTGATTGACCACGAAGGGAGGAGTGCCTTATGGCATGCTACAGGTCATTGGTATAATGATTCAATGGAACTTCTCCTGCCATACGTCAACAACGTAGATCTTCCGGATAGGAATGGCTGCACACCTTTGATGCACGCTGCGGACTTGGGAACACTCCTCAACCTTGAACTTCTCGCCTCGAAAGGAGCCAACATAGATGCGACAGATGCTCAGGGAAGGTCTGCACTTTTCTACGCTGCTGCATGCGGACACCTCTATAAAGATGACCAAGAATGGAGCGGAATATTCGGAAAAGTACTCCGATTTCTCTTGGACAGGGGCGCCGATGTCAATTTAGTCGATAGTGAGGGACGGAAACCATTGGATTATGCATGGTCATCAGAACCGGCACAAATCATCTTCGACTATGGAGGTTCTAGGTCGGAACTACCTTCATTAGAAAGGTGGAAGTGGATTGAGGTTAAAGGGATGGGTTATGTATGACCAATATAACGATACCAGTGTGTCGTTCGACCAAACCCAAACCCTACATTAATATGTGGTTGATAGCGATTCGATTGTGGGCCGTGAAAGTCGATTGTCATAGCTATTTAGAGATGGTGAATGTGGATTTATTATACCCAATAGCGCAATATTCAAGCGACACCGAAACCATGGTGAGTGGAGCCAGAAAGGTTTGAGTGGTGGTGGTGGTGGTGGTGGTGTAACCGCATGCGGTCCCTAAACAGGAACAAGCGGGTCCGTGGTCGCATTTTATTACAGTGAACCAACGGGCACGCCCAACGCCGGAGCCACGATCAAATGAAATTTGTCCAGAGTGCCAGTCGCGTCTGTCATTTCTTCAACCTCAACCACCATCATCAACTCCAACTTGGACCCAATTCTTCACTCAAGAGGCTCGTTCGCTGTAGTGTTCGGAAATCAGAGAGAATGCTAGAAACCCTAGGATACTCCTCCAGGTGCCAACGCGGGCTGGACTGGCGTAAAGTCAAGCTCTTGTACGTCTTTTCTTTCTCCCTGGTTCATCCATTGATTGATTTCTCTCTGCCACAGCACCACCTCTGGGCGCTAGAGTGGATGATTAGAATCAAGTCCCGACTTTCCTCGCCTCGTGAGACCAACTCGATGGAACTGTACATCTCCGTCCGCAATTGGTCAGTATCTCAATCACCATGTGGCCACTATCACTCACAAGCTCTTCAGCATTTCTTGACACGCGATGGATATAGATTCAATTGGATGGTAGTTGGGATGGTTGTTGACGTATTGGGAGAGTAACATCAGCCTTGGTATAAGGGCAAAAGTTCACTAAGGGGTAGGTGGCCATGTTCTCCTTTACTTTCATTCTATTTCTGCCTTTCTGCATTCTATCTCGAGCTCCTTCTCTTAGTTTCCCCGCACCTGCACCCCGATCTAACGATGTACTTTCATCTCAGGTTTCTTCGGAGCCATTCAAGATATTGGCCCCATCATACCGTCATACCCAATAGTCCGAACTTGACCACCTACGACCACAACCGCAGCCATCACGCCAGCCATGTCGCTGAATCCCTGCGAGCAGCCGTGGCTGCCATCTTCCCGAACATTTCACAAACATGGACACCAAGACCCTGGGTTCCTGCAAGCTGGCTCGCGTGGCAACGCCATTCCTAGTTGCTCCTACATTACCGGCGTCGTTCAACTCTATGAATAAAGCAAGCGTGGGGGTGCTACACATGTGGCGTGCTGGGCCACCTCGCATATTGCGTTCTGCGCTCTGCATCCAGCATTGGCGAATGCCCCACCGAGTTGCGACCTTCCTCATCATCGCCTTCCCATGGACATCCAATTCCCTTCCCCCTGATCCCCAACCGCTGTTCTACTAGCTTGCGGTGCCGAAGCGCGTAGCGGCAACATGGGTCTCTGACCAGAGACCACGTCTTCAGGCTGCTGGAACCTCCTCAGGCTGCTTTCGGGACCGTTGAAGTCAACCTACTGCTGCTCTGTGGCGCTCCCTTAGAGATGTTCCTTTTTGGTTCATCGCCTTCATCACCAAGGCCCAGCAGTCATATCCCCACACCTTTACCATCCTTTCACCGACAACCAATTCAGCCATCCCCCAGCTTCCCAAACCTTATACGGGAACGCTGCACTTGCATGATCTCATCGTGTCGTCTTTCATGCAGATGCTCTGCAGCAACGAGCCTGCAGCACTCCTGTGCGAGTGGCTTTGGAAATAGACCCGTTATGTCTAACGGCCTGACTGGCGTCGAATGGTACCTCGAAGAACGCCGTGGAATCAGCGGTGTTGGGAATGGATGCAATCCAGGTTCGACTGGGTCTCGGTCACCTTGAGAAAGACATGCTTCTACGTATGCCTATATCTTACCTCACTTTCTTTCGCCTTCCATCTTTTGAACCACATTCGTCTTGGTTTTTGAGGTCTTTGTCGCTACCATACCCCTCTTTGCTTCGTTGGATCACCTCCAGAAATTGTTTCATTATATCAATCATACATGCTCATCATTGGTATTCGGAACTGCGTTGGATTTGCTGGCTTCGTACTACATACATCTCTTACCGTACTTGGATATTCTGCAACGGCACTCATTAGTACTACCTATGCTGAACCAGGTCACTACTCACTGGCTTGTGGGTCCACGAATGCGAGTTCAGCGCCGTTGGGCGTCTGAATGCATTGAGCGTCTGCTGATTCAAAGGCGGTGGCTGTGATCACCTTTTGCGGACAACCATCATGACCACATCCGACAAATGCAGCATGTCAATAAGCAATTCTTGTCGCCTTTCCTCATCGATCAATGCCTGAACGCGAACAAGACAAACAGCTACTCGCTCAATATGCATGGTCTTCGTACAGATCAATGCCAGCGATGTTCCAGCCTCAAATTGAGAGCTGCTTGTTGATGCAACTGGTCCTCCAGTCACCGAAAACCCTGAATCAAGACTACGCCCAGTGGCAGGCTTGTACTACGCTTCTTACGACAGATACGTCACTGAAGCAGCTGTTACTGGAATGCTGGGAGGTGGGATCGTTCGATAGAGTGCGCAAACTCGGTGAGTGAGCGACCAGAAACAGCCGCTCGGGCCAGACTGACTCGTTGCTTTCTAGCAATTCTGCAATCTAGCCAGGGTAGGCATATGCCATCTGATAAAGCGTGAAATTTACACTGTTCCCTCTTCTAGGCAGCGTTTCCGAGCCTCAGGCTACCGTTATCCACTATGGATCCACATTCACCGAAGTCCATGGGAATGCGTACTGGAGTAAGTCAGCTTTCATCAAGCGACTTCGAATGCTAACCAGACAACCCGATTATAGACCTTGAAGATAGTGGTAAGCTTCAGAACTCGGCGTATCCTTTTGGGTGTTCACTCCCAACACAGCCAGGCGAAGAATCAAGATTATGAAGTGGTTTTCCAAAATCGACTACGGCCCAATCCAGAAAGATACTCACGCGCGTCGGGCTGACGCGACCTGCAACTGGTTCTTGGAATCCCCTAACCTGAAAGAATGGTTAGAGAACGACAAGAAGCGAATCCTCTGGTGCCCTGGAATGCGTAAGTCGCTATCTAGCCAAATCCTGCCACATGAATTGACGGTGTTCCAGCTGGCGTAGGGAAGACAGTGATATCGTTAGTCCTTTGATCCTTTAAAAAGCTGCCTTCAACCTGATTAATGTTTAGGTCTCTGGTGGTCTATCACCTCGAGGAGCTGCAAAAGTTGCCAGTATGCGTCACTTTCCTAAACTACAAGCGGCGATCGCAACAATCGCTCTCCCACATTCTACGTACAATCCTCCGGCAACTCTATGAACTCTACGAACCAGCCATGGACTCTATCGAAGACTTCCATAGGTTTCACTCTGTTCGTTCACACCCAACTGTCCCCGATCTTTTGAAGGCAGTATTGGACGCCTCTGTTTACCCCGACCATATATATGTGGTCCTCGACGGCCTCGATGAGTATCTTGATACCTACTCAGATGAAGCTATTACCTCTCTTCGCGACTCCCTAATGTCAATTCCAAACGTGAAGATCATGATTACATCAAGAATCATCGGGAATATGGAGAATATCTTCGCGGGCGAGCAAGTGATTCGCCAGGAAATCTATAGCTCGGAAAAGGATATTCAGGGTTATATTGAGGATCGAATCTCCAAGGAGATTCCGAAGAAGTATCAACGAGATATGAAAGATACGATACGTGATCGTGTCATCAAGGTTGCTAAACAGAGGTTAGTGTGTGGAAACCCGCCCTTAAGAAGACACCTAATAGTCCGATAGGTTCCTCCTGGTCAAACTTCATATGGACCTCATCACCAGTCGCCTCACTCTGGGCGAGATGCGTGACGCTCTGAATACGTTATCTGAGGAGGTCGACCATGTATACCGCCAAGCGATTGAGCGAATCGATCAGCAAGGGCCTCGCCAACGCGAGTTAGCGCGCAACATTCTCATGTGGGTTGCCTGTACTCACCGACAGCTCACGGTGAAGGAGCTACAGCATGCACTTGCTGCAGCTCCTGGCCGCCAGAATATCAACGATTACCTCTATGAGGTAGAGCTCTTGACTTCTATTTGCGCCGGACTCATTATCATCAATAAGGAACTCAGAATCGTCCAACTTGTCCGTAAGTCCTTGATCAGTGAATATCATTAACATATCTCTAAATTGAACGATAGACTACACTGCGCAAGAATTCTTCGGGCGAACAAGAGACACCTATTTCCCGGATGCGGATTCAAAGATTGTTGCATCGTTAAATCATTACCTCAACATTGAACCGGGACCTTACGATCACGCACCCTCAAATGTCTTCACGATGTTCGACTCACTCCCATTATATCGATACATCTCAGAGCATTTACCTCAACATCTCCAAAGTTCTGGGGAGACTCTCATTAGCGGAGAGCAGAGGCTCACTCGACTCAAAGGAGGATTCCGTCTCCTGACGACCATTTGCGCCGTGGACGGACATTATCCTCTTGTACGGTGGCGCTGGCCAAACTGGGAAGCAATCCATTTTGCTGCAGCGATGGGTGTCGTGTCTTTGATCCGTGACATATTCGAGTTAGATCCGACCAAAGTCGACCTTCGATGTAAGGAAACCGGATTCACGCCCATTCTCTGTGCTGTTCGAGCTGCCAATATCGAGAGCATCAGATACCTTTTCAGCCTCGATGTGGTCAACCATAACGACCGCGAGATGAATGGTAATTCTCTGCTTGCCATTGCAGCACGACATGGTCACAACGACGTTATCGACTTCCTCCTCAACATTGAAGATGTGGATGTCAACTCTACAAACAACAACGGACGTACACCTCTCCATGAGGCGGTCATGTATGATCGCCTTCACGTCTTCACTAGACTAATGGCACACCCCAGTGTCAGCGTTAACGCTCAGGATAAATCATTAGAGTCTCCCCTCTTCCTCGCTGTCCGTTATCGACAGGAAGGAATGACAAGTACGCTTCTTGAAGATCCCCGAGTTGATTACACTCTGGTGAATTCCCGTGGACAGACGCCTCTTGCGCTTGCTGTCGCTGAAGGGTTCGATACCATGGTAGAAATTCTGCTTCGGAAAGATGCTCTCGCGATGGATTTCCGAGACGATACAGGGCGGTCTCACCTTTCCTGGGCTGCTGAGAATGGTATGACCGAGATTGCTGAAATCATACTTGGGCTACCCGACTGTCCCGTTGATTCACCCGACGATGATGGTCGTACTCCGTTGTACTACGCATGCTCGCATGGGCACATCGAAGTGCTTCGGCTTCTCCTTACCATCCCCCAAGTTAACCCAGATGCGGCCGATGTGGATGGACAAACGCCACTGTACACTGCCTGTAGCTCTGGACATCTAGAGATCGTGAAGGCTCTCTTGGACACAGGACGAGTGGATCCAGACCATCCTATCAACGATGGAATGACCCCACTGGCTGTTTCTTCAAGATGGGGACGGACCTCTATATTACAGAGGCTCTTACGAGAGAAAGTAGACCCTGATTCTCGGGACAAGCGAGGTCGAACTCCACTTTCCTATGCAGCTGAAAACGGATACCGTTCCAACGTCGAAATACTTCTTCGTGCAGGGTCAGCTGTCGAGGGGCGAGATGAAGGAGGTATCACGCCTTTTAGCTGGTGTATCTCTGACTGGAGAGAGCATATCGAGACGGCTAAAGTACTGCTTGACGCCGGGGCGGATGTCAATACTCAGGATAACGGCGGTCAAACCCCACTGATGCGCTTCCTCAGGGGTGCAATTACCTACGGTCGCCACCGTCCAGTTCAATTTCTTCTTGATCACGGTGCAGATGTAAATCTGGTCGATGAACAAGGTAGAAACGCTCTCTGGCATGCTGTAGGAGAGTGGTTCGAGGATTTCGTGAATCTTCTTCTCCCACACACCATCAACATAGAGCTTCCAGATAAAAATGGCTGTACGCCGCTTATGCGTGCTGCAAACAAAGGAGCTTTCTCCAGTTTGCAACTTCTCATATCGAAAGGAAGTAACGTAAACGCAGTCGATGCACAGGGAAGATCTGCCCTATTCTACGCTTCAGCATGTGGACACCTTGACAAAGATGACCACGATTGGCTGGGGTCATTCGAAAGAGAAGTTACATGTCTGCTGGGGAACGGTGTTGACGTCAACCTCGTTGACAATGAGGGTAGGAAAGCAATGGATTATGCATGGACATCCCAGGTGGCGCAGCTCATTTTTAACCACGGAGGCACTCGATCGGAACAACCTCCATTGGAAAGGTGGAAGTGGATCAAAGTTGAGGGGATGAATCAGGAAGGGTTCGACGGGAACATCTAGGATGGCTCTCCTTTCTTCTGTCGCTCGTCTATTGCGATTGGAATGTGAAAGTGGTTGCTACAGCGGTACACCGTATTACCAGAACCCTTGATATAACGAATATGGGAGGATGATAAGGCGTTGAAAAATCCATTTTAGTGCTGGGCTGAGTCGAACCATGCTCCAAAATGCCGGATAGAATAACAAGCTTGTATGTAGCCGACAGGCTCGAACAGCCAGGATCGGAGGTCGTACCGAATTGTGGGAAACCTCCGTGGTCTTGGGCCTTGCACACTGTAAACTTCCCCAAATCAATGCGATAATCGGGATCACATCCTCTAACCATATAGAGTAGGCACACCTTCATCTTGACCAGGTTTCTCGATTCTTTCGGCTCAACATGTCGTTCACCAGCGAAACCCACACCATCTCTCTCGACACTCTAGCGAACTCGGCTGCTGAAAGTGGATCTGAGAGTCAGAACGTTAGTTGTTTTTGATGGTCACTGTTCACATAGACTGACATTGATTCGTGAGATAGTGGACCATGACGACTTCTAACGATGGAACGTACACTATCGTCAATAATCAATCCAGCCAAACGTCATCCGGTACAGCTACCCTTTCTTCCGGCTCTAATACTGTCAGTGGAGACGGAAATAAGACCAATTTTACCTGGGAAACAAACAAAGATGGCCAAGTGAGTCTTCGAGTCGCTCAGACTCTGATTCAGATTTGAAGGTTATGCAAACCGTGGGTTATCAAGTCTACGGGTTCAAACGATGGTATTCAAACCTTTACCTTCAATTCGGCCTGAGGATCTTCGAGTGGTGCGAGGGCGGCGGAGTTCTGCTGTAGGAGATCGACATACTAGCACCTTTTACCTCTCGTTTCCTTACCTCTAACTTGCGGTACTTAGTCGTCAACACGTCGTATCATTTACACTGCCAGACAGCGAGGGATATAGTGTTAGGATACCAGCTAGACTATGGACAGACAGCTGTCAGAGCGAGGGAGGAAGAGCGTCGAGTTAGTCTTGAGTTGGTTGTGATCGTCGATGCTGGCCAAAGGGTCTGAGGAACCAATCGGTTCCCCCTGACGCTCATCCTCTTAAGCCCAAAGACCAACGTTGACCCTCCCCCCGCCTTCCTCGTCGTGCCCAGGCTGAAAATGGATACATGTTGCTCACGCAGCATTGACGTGTACTCTATCAGCCTGTCCGAGTCTGCCTCAGTCTACGAATTCGGTCCGCGACCCTCGCGGATAATTACCATCCAATCACGTGGAGGCGGTCGATATCCTTGCCTTGTCGAATGTTGTACTGCTACCTCAATCAGCTACGCCGATGTCTGCCTCAATCGTTCAATCTGGGAACACCTACAACACGGCGGGAGGCGATGTCAACATTATCACCACGGTGATAGGTTCAAGCAACGACTCAAACCCAGCTTCAGGTAGGAAGCATCTATACCTCCCCGTGTAGCGACTGATTTCGGTACTGGCTTTAGAAAGGGAGAAGGTCTCTAGATGGTTGTTTGATATAGGAGCGGTCAATCACTACGCGATCCAGAACGAGATGTTCGCCAAGATCGCTCCTGGAACTGCATCATGGATTCTTGAGACGCCCGAGTTCGAGGCTTGGATCTCAGAGAAGTCCACTACATTTTGGGGAGTTGGGATACGTCAGTTGGAGGTTCTTTCGATCTAGAGTCTGAAGCTGACCATTTATTAGCTGGGGCTGGGAAGACCGTCCTAACGTCTTTCGTGATTAATCACATTGAGGAGCATGCCCAAGCTGACAAGCCCACAGTCATCTACGCGTATTGCCGCTTCAACGACGGTCTCAACGTTGTCAGGATTCTCGCCAACTTGCTGGGACAGCTTGTCAATGAATCTTCGCTGGCATTATCATACATCAGCGAGAAACTTTACGCCTCACATTCCCAGAGAGGTATCACACCCACTGATCATGCACTCACAACCCATCTGCGATCGGCTCTCACCAAAATCTCTTCCAATCTTTACATCGTAGTTGACGCTTTGGATGAGCTGAAGGATGATGTACGCGAGCAGCTTGTTGACGTTCTTCTCTCGCTAGAACGGCCGTTATTCTTGACTTCTCGTGAGCTTTCCCTCACAAGTTTGAGTGAGCCAAGTATCCATATCCGTGCACCTAGCAAAGATATTGCCACATTCATTCACGCCAGAATCAAGCACCTCCCCAAACTCTCCTCTCTGCTCAAAAATCGCCAGGATATCCTCGATGAACTGATCAACGAGGTGACATTAAAGTCAGACGGGATGTAAGATAAAGTAACCCTGGAAGTCGTAGAGCCGCCAGTTGATGCTCTCTTTGTATAGGTTCCTCTTGGCCGCTTTGCAATTGGCAACTTTAGGTCAAGTCACTAACATAAAAACCTCAAGAAGTCACTAGCTGCCCTACCGACTACGCTGAACGAAATGTATCAGCTAACACAGGAGAGACTCTTGAGTCAGAACGAAGAGGAATCATCCCTTGCCACCCGTGCTATTCTTTGGGTCACCTACGCTGGCCAGCCTCTAGTGATCTCTGAACTTTTGGAGGCTGTAGCTCTAGAACCTGATACGACTGAGCTAGACCCTGATGCTCTAACTAATAGAGAAACGCTGATCTCCGCGTGTTGTGGCCTTCTCACGATCGAGGACAGGACAGGATTAGTGCGCCTCATTCGTATGTAAACCTGCTGCTACTCGATCTACTGCTTGCTCATGTACTCTCTAGATTACACAACATACGATTTCTTCTCTCGAAGTAGGGAGCTATTCAAGACGTTAGATCAAGATCCACACACATATGCAGCTACCATCTGCATCGTGTATCTGAATCTAGCGGATCTTCATGCACATCATATTACCAACAGCCCAAAGTTGATAGAATTCACAGAGACATATCCATTTTCGACATATACGTGCAACTATCTTGGCTATCACACAATCCAGGCTACCAAGGAGTGTGGCGACTGTGTCCCCAATACCATTTCGCATCTCCTCTCCGAGAATACCTTCATTCCAATCCCTATGAACTCCAAGTTTGCACACTCAATTGACTATGGCAATATCGTCCATTTCTCGGCATGCTATGGAGTCCCACTTGTTTCTCAGCCTGACCTCGAGCTCTGGAGCCAGAGATCCGCAGCTGGATACACACCCCTTCATTATGCTGTTGACTGTGGACATAAATCCTTCTTACAGTGGCTCCTGAATTTCCCAACGTTGGATGTCAATGAAGGTGTCAACGGTGACGAGCAAACGGCTCTCATCATGGCAGCTGCAAACGGGTTCATAGATATCGTGGAGATGCTGTTGAACTGTCCTAGAGTTAATATCAATGGAACAGACAAGTACGGAACTACAGCTCTTCACCTTCTATCGGAGTATGGCATTGGTTCTGCGCCAGAGAGAATCATGCAGCAGCTCCTCAAACATCCAGGGATTGATGTCAACATCCAAGATTCCAACGGAAATACGGCTATTCATATAGCTTCGGAGTACGGATACATATCCATTGTCCAACTGCTACTTCACTTTCCAGGGACAAGCGTCAATATCGAGAACAAGAATAGCGAAACGCCTCTCGCTCTTGCACAGAAGAGAGGCCAGATGAAGATTGTGGAGATATTGCGGGATTTCAAAGCTAGAGGTAGAGCGTGATGTTCTTGGTGACATGTACTCGAGTATTATTCCTATCCTCTGATGTGGACTATGGTTTCGTTGGGACGTAAAGACTCTTTGGCTGGTATATTCTGAATCGCGAGTTCGAGATACACATGCCCATGCGCAGAGGACGTACGAACATGTAATACATATCGAACATTTATCCTGCTACATTCCAACTTCTCCGTTTTCTCCACCACCGACACCAACGGAAGCAAATTTCGGAGATGCCACCAAATCAGCAAGTACGTCACTCGCAGGAGGTGGCCATCGAAAGGAGTAGCCAGTCGCTTCAGACATTGCCTGCAGCGCAAAGAGCCGAGGAAGAAGCCCTGCTAACGCGTCGCCGTCAACTATGGAGAGTTCCCAACCACATCGGTAATGCGAGCACGACGCGTGAATTGTGGCGAGGGAGACTGCGTGAAGGCGGTGAACTCATCGTGTTGTGACCACAACTAGTAGACAGTAGACTGCGGTTCAGCTTGGCATGCGGGTGGGAGGTAGTGCGAGGGTGAAGAGGGGATGGGGACGGTGGCTTCATCGGTAAGGAAAGGGCAATTGGGTTAGGGGTGGGAAGGTCTGGCAGTCGTGGCTTCTGGATGGCCAGTGTATGCAGCGAGAGAAGTTCGCCATCTTGACGAAAGTGGAAGTGATTTCAGAGGCTTTGGGGTATAACATGTCGGTTCCGCAGCTGGTTGTGATAGTCAGAGACGATGTCGGAAAATAGGCCGAGGAGACAGGACCTACCTTAGGCCTGAAGTTCCCAACATCCATTGTTTGAAGTTGATACAGCTCTGGCGTCATGACTATAGAAACTGAACAGGTAAGCGAAAAGCCTCTAGAAAGCAACGAAACATACCGCGACTGGAGGTGCGAAGTCAGAGCTGAGACACAATAGGCGAGGGAATCATGATATTTCGCAGTCTGAGGAACGTATTTGTTGCGCCAAAGCAGCCTCCAGGCCTTGGTTCGGTTGTCTGTACTGTCTTGAGCGAACGGTGCTTTCACAGAATTGGGAAAGACAAACAATTTTGGGATGAGCACCATGATACCCTTTGACTTCCGAACGCTCCTGGTGACACTCGTATGGAGCATCTTCAAGAAGTCATGGCGCTAGGAGATGAGCTACTTCACTAAGGGGTTGGCACCCTTGGAGTGGATATTATGTTGAAAATGTATCGTTTCGGTTGCATCTTGCTATTAAGGTCAGAGTATTTTGGACGAGGTTAGGCTGTGGCTGAATGAGTCAGCGTCACCAATGATACAGAGGGAAACGAACGTGGATACGAACCTCTTTCATTTCTGGTCAAGACAGGAAGGTGGACGACCACAGGGAGAAGGTTGACTTTCGTGGTTTATCGACGGCGGACAGCGAGGTAAAGAGTAGGAAAGCACCCAGGATAGTTGTTGAGAGAGTCTGATAAGAGTTTCGAATGCAAAGACTTGAGTCGAAAGCGTCTTGGTCAAGTTCCGCGGCCATGGGCCATGGCAGGAGACTGCCAGTGGGAGCAGAGGAGTGGCAGCCAACGAGCCAATCGGAACAATCGGCCCTCTATAGCCGCTTACCGCCGATTCCCACGCTCGTTCCTTCCAACCACCACCATCCTCTGAGCTCGATGTCCTCATCGCTAAATACTCAAAATTTTCGTCCATTCTCCCATATATTGACCAGTAAACGCGATAAATATATGGCATTAGTGTACCAAAGTCTGCTGAGCTCAACGGCGTCAATACTGTGCGTGAAATCCTATCGTTCTGTCTTTTTTCGTCTTTCATGCGACATCAGCTCATCTACCCTTTCTATATCTCAGAAACGACTGCAATCATCTCGGGATACCACCCTATCAATGACTTCTCACAACCCCCCGTTAACTGAGAGATTATATTGCGCTACATATCGATGGCCTTCGACTCGATCCTGTCAAGCTTCAAGGGTTCACGGTCAGCACCTCTTCCTGATCATCCTACCTACACGGAGCAGACCTGTAGTCATCATACGGCCTTCAAAACCCACGGTGAGGCTCTCGAATAGCCCTCTGCTGGTGTATTTGCTTAATTTGCTGTCTAGTAGGATCCCCATGGATTGGAGTCAGGCTCTGAACACGTTCTGAGCGAGGACGGCAGGAATAAGAGAACCAACTTGGTGCAGGTAAGATGGCTTCTCTGCTTGATCCTTCGCCTACACATACCTGCGATCTTTCGTCCCGCTCTCGTTTTCTGTTGCTTGCACCAATATCGACGATGTTCCACGAAACTGACCACACAGTTCATAGACACTGTTGTCATATCTGCCTATACTCTACACCGGACTCGAGACCAGAACTGGTATTTCGGCCAACGGGTCAAAGCTTGAGGATTCACGACATCTCTCAGCTCCTGCTTCCGGGATCTAGACGCCGATGCAAACGATGCAGGCCATCCATCATTCACGTCACGTCGGGTGGCGTCTGATACAATGGCTCAACAACATGGGCCTCTCCATTCTCGTCGTCACCTCCACCAAACTCCAGACACAAGAAGCTTGACGCTGCTTCACCTCTGCCAGACCATCCCCTCTCTCTCGACTCCAGAGGCCGAACAGGTCAAGCATCCTCCGGACAGCCCTTCTTTCTCCAATCCCCATATTATCGTGCACTCTTTCTTGCCACCCTCGGTCTCGCCGTACCCAAGATACAGACCACGTTGCTCCTGTATCGCTTCCTCATGTATCGTCCCAGGCCGGGTTGGAAACTTGGGACCGTGAACACGGCCTTCTCATTTTCCCGATCTCAAATCTTCTCGGATCCATGGCGTCGACGTCACCTTTATGATATTCAACTTGTCAGGGGATATGCGCCTCTTGGTCACTGTGTGCTTTGGCGTGCACGGAAAGTACGTATCTCACTCTATCCGACTGTTTGCAGAAACTCATCCTAGCGCCTACAGCTGCTCTCTGTTCGAGCCAAGTCAAGTGTTGGCGATTTCAGCATGCTTCATCACTCGGAATCATATCAGGCAACGTGGTATCAGACACTGCGATTTGATACAGGTATGTACGACCTCTTCCTTCTAGCCCTTACACCCTGTTGCACGAGACTCATCATCTTCCCCCAGTGCCAATTAACCACGCCGTCGTGTCACTGCCCTTCGCCTGCTGCGTGAACCTCTATGGCCAGAGAGTCCGCAACTCCTAGATCACGCAGCTCCCGAAAATCGTTCGTCATCCCGATGTCGAGGTAAGACATCTGTTCTTCACCCTCAACCGCCACCGCTTTTCCCTGTCGACGTCTGTCGCGTTCATCGTTTTCCGACTCAGTGCTGACTTGTTTTCTTTCGACAGCTTCTCTGTCAAGCATCTAGAACATCACGCTGACCGTAACGCCTTCCATAGAGAGGATCACAAGAAACCCTGGGACCCCCACTTCCGTCAATCAAATTTCTCTATGTCGGTTTCTTGTGTCGATTTTAGCGTTTACCAAGGTACGCGTTATCGTCGTTATTATGGTACTCCCGGCTCTAAATATCACCCTAGGTTATCGAAAGAGAGGGAGGTTGAGCCGCCCCCATACCACGTGATCTCAGAAAAAAACATTGTGGCCTGATCATAGCAAGGCGACCCCGGAGAATATAAGATACACATGCCGTCGTATTTCCCCCACAAACAGTCGGCCACGGTCACGACCCTCAACGGATATACCTCCCTTCCCACCGTCCTCAACGACGATCACGGTCGCTACGACGGAATGGACCTCATACTTTCATTAGCGGATGAATTTGTCTTCGACAAAGTTTGGGCAAAGCTTGTCCCCCTTTCGGCTTTTCCCGACGCTGCGATATCACTCGAACTTACCAACAGCACCCTCGCCGATCCCATTTCGCATAGCTCTTCACTATGGTCGCAACTTGTGGTACATCTTCCTCGCCCTCAACTCTCCGTTGACGACCTGGCGTCAATATCCGCCAAACCTCTCGCTGAATTATCTGCATGGCCACGCGACTACGTTCCAAGGCAAATCCTGTCCTTGAGCGTTCTTACCCTCGTCGGGATCCATATCCTGTACTTCCTCTTCGCAGGACTGTCGTACCAGTTCATCTTCAACCACGAAATGATGAAGCATCCACGGTTCTTGAAGAACCAAGTGAGGCGGGAAATCACAAGCAGTCTACGTGCCTTCCCCGGCATGACGCTGCTCACCCTTCCGTGGTTTCAAGCAGAGGTTATGGGTTATTCAAAGCTATACGATGGTCTGGACACGTACGGCTACACCTACCTCGTGCTTTCTGTACCTTTGTAAGTCACCTACACATCAACGAGAAAATCGTACGCTAACGCTTGCCTTCTAGGTACCTTCTGTTCACCGACTATCTCATCTACTGGGTTCATCGAGGGTTGCATCATCCTCTCATCTACAAAACCGTTCACAAACCTCACCACAAATGGCTCAGTACGTCTACTACTCGTCTTCGTCGATTACCTTATTGACGACATTCCAGTTCCTACTCCCTTCGCCTCACATGCCTTCCATCCCCTTGATGGATATCTCCAATCCGTGCCCTACCATCTGTTTGTCTTCCTGTTCCCTTTACACAGGAACTTGTACCTCGTCCTCTTCGTCGTCGTTAATTTCTGGGCTATCTTTGTAAGCCGTCATCCTCCTGCCCCCGCTGGAATCCAAGTTGACGTCTCGCTTTCAGATTCATGATTCCGATATGATGACAGGCCATGCCCTCGAGAAAATCATCAACGGTCCTGCCCACCATACACTACACCATCTTTATTTCACCGTAAATTACGGACAGGTATTACCTACTTTATTCATCGTCGTCTCCCTTTAGCTAACGCCCCTTCTAGTACTTCACATGGGCAGACCGAACCGGTGGATCGTACCGTCAACCTGACTCGTCGCTAGACCCTCTACTAGAGGTAAAAGCTTTAGAAAAGGCCAAGAGCCGGTAGATGCACTAAAATATCGTCATGATCTCTTTGGGAGGTGGGATGCGACCAACTTCGCTGTACACTAGCGTCCAATTGTTATGATCAACGACTTAGAAATTTATCCGTATCAAACACCAGCCATTGAAATGTTGATCGTCGACCCACCGGAATGCTATGCTCATCACGTGTAACGACAACTAGAACGACTGAAGAGGCGGTGCCCATACTACTTCCTTGTTTCGTTCACTCGTCCAGCCTATGTCTGCGTCCATAAGCCAGATCGGAAATACGTTTAATACAGGGGGAGGGAATATTAGCGTCACAGTGGGGAATCCTGATCGTGATGGATCTTTAGGTAGCGAATCACCTATGTTCGTTTGGCTTAATTGCAACTGATTCTTGGTTCGCAGAAAGGCAGAAAGTCGTGAACTGGCTATTCGAGATTGCAGGTGTTAACCATTACGCCATACAGAACGAGACGTTTGCGAAGGTTTCTCCTGGGACAGCGTCATGGATTATTGAGGAGCCTGGATTTGAGGCGTGGATTACGAAGGGGTCTGGAGCGTTCTGGGGAGTGGGAATCCGTAAGGAACACGTCCTGACTGAAGGATTTCTTGCTGAATCATGTTGTAGCTGGAGCTGGAAAGACGGTCTTGTCGTAAGCGTGAACCGGTTTGAGCAATCTATACGGCTGATCTTCTCCTAGTTCATTCGTGATCCATTACCTGGAAGAGCGATCTCATGCCGGGGAAATCAATAAACCAGTTATCTTTGCCTATGCGCGCTTCAATGGTAATCTCACAGTTTCAAAGGTTCTTGCCGCGCTTCTCGGTCAACTGGTCGATAGCTCTCTCGGCGCATTCACGTACATCAACGAAAATCTCTACGTTCGCTGTACGGCCAAGAAGATCATACCCACCGAAGCTCTACTAGTGAAGATCCTTCAAGCCGTCATTGGGACTGCGCTATCTGGCGTCTACGTTGTTATTGACGCTTTGGACGAGCTTCAAGAAGATGCACGCGAGGGCCTTGTAGATATTCTACTCTCCCTGAACCAGCCGATGTTCTTGACATCCCGGGAGCTATCCCTTGACGGCATAACCGCTCCCAATCTAGAAATCCGAGCTCCCAGCCGCGATTTCCGTACATTTATTATGGCTGAGCTCAAGCGTCGCTCAAAGCTATCTTCACTTCTGCTAAATCGGATAGATGTTCTTGACGAAGTCATCGAGAAAGTAAGCGCGAAATCGGATGGCATGTGAGGAATCTATATCAACTGTCAATTTTTGCACTACTAATTCGCGTACGCTAGGTTTCTGCTGGCTGCATTGCAGCTCGCATCTTTAGGACATGTAACTACTATCAAGAATCTTAAAAGGGCTTTAGACACTCTGCCAACCAAGCTGAGCGACATGTACGAGATGACTTTGGATAGAATTATGGGCCAGGAGGAAGAGGAGTCTTCTCTTGCTTGCCGAGCTATTCTATGGGTCACCCATTCCCAAGAACCTCTTCAGTCTTCGAAAATATTAGCAGCTCTGGCCATCGAGCTGGAGTCTACTGAGATTGATCCCGATGCATTGACCAACGAAAAGACCCTGACATCTGTGTGTTGTGGGCTCCTCACAATTGAGAGGGAAACCGACATCGTCCGGCTGATTCGTATGTGACGACCGTTTAAATGGCAGTTTTACTTCTCCTGACATGTTTCATGTTTAATCAGATTACACCACTTACGACTTTTTCTCATCTCGAAGGACTGGTCTTTTCCGGCAGCCACATACCTTCATTGCAGGCATCTGTTCTTTGTACCTCATCCTAGCCAATGTAAATCCGAACACTGCTAGTGATTATACCAGCCTTAGTACTCATGCGGTTGCTTACCCATTTGCGATGTATGCAGGCAAATATCTGGGATATCACATAGTCGAGGCAGCTCATGAGTGGGATAGCGTTGTCCCCTCTACTGCTACCAACTTCTTCTCCACAAAGCAGTCTCTTCCGCTTTTATCCCCTTGGATTGGGGAACCAATCGACTATGGGAACGTGCTTCATTTCTGGCGCTCCGCAATATTCCATGTCCTGTCACCCCTCAACCGGACTGCTTCGCTCAAAAATCTCACCTTGGATATACGCCCTTCCACTATGCTTGTAGAAGCAGAGATTCTACTATGATCCAGTGGTTCCTTGATGGAGCAGAAATTGATCTGAATGAATCTGACCTTTATGGCCAAACTCCCCTTTCCATAGCAGCAATTGGAGGGGAGGCTGTTATCATCCAGATGCTCCTTAAATTGCCTGGGATTGACATCCATTCGAAGGATAGGGGTGGCGCCACTCCTCTTCACCTTGCATGCCAATTCGGTCATGAGGCAGCTGTCCAAGTGCTCCTCGGTGCACCTGGCATAGATGTCAATGCAGCAGACGATAACGGAGAAACGCCTCTTCATTATGCAATCAGAGCACGGTCTGGAACAAAGGCTCACCTAAACCTGGTGGTATCCGCTTCAGAGGTGGACGTAAATCCTCAAAATCATCACGGGTTAACGCCTCTGCATTATGCATGTATGTGGGGGGAGGATAAAGCTGTGAAAGAATTGCTTTCACATCCCGATATCAGGCTTGATATATAGGATAATGATGGGAAAACTGCACTTGATTTAGCACAAAGGCATGGCCATGAAGTGTTACAATTGTTGCGAGATTACAACACCTCACCGACTCGGATGGACGCTTGATTAATGATTCAAACGGACGATATTTGAATAGTGCATACGGTTACAGGAAATTCATTAAACGTGTTCGTACTTATCGGACTACACTATTTCTCAACGAGATGTATGTATGTGACTAGCCCCTGACCCGGAAGCATTGAACGAGCAGTAAGCCATCGCCGGAATATCGCATGCTTAGGCAACCCAGCCTGCGACGACGACGAGGGCTTTTTGCAAGGAGATGGTGGTGTAGATAGGTAGGCGATAAATTGTCTGGGGAAGGTCAGGTTCGCCAGCATTATTGCGGATGTGACAGGTAAAAGAGGTACTCGACGCAAGATACGTGCTCAAGAGCCGAGGTCCCCAGAAAGCCAAATCTCCTCGGTAGCCTGCGCGCACAGTAGAATGGTGCAGTTGCAATGTCCACAACCCATTTACGACTTCGAAGTACAAGGACTGAAGGCAGCGAGTGAATTGATGTCCTTTGGAAATGGGAAACATTGGGTTGAATTCATTGGAATCGCGACTTCAAACGGCGCCTCAGGGGAATATTGAGTGAGATGAAGAGATGAGATGAGATTTTTCCAATGCACGTTGCCTGGTCGGAGAGAGGTGAACGTTGACCGGAATGTCGACCAGTCGACCTTGGGCGACAAAGATGAGGACAAGGAAGGATCGGCTTTTCCCGATCGCTGTTCCTCCCTCTTCTTGACCACCATCTCGACCATCTCAACGACTCATGTTTCTACTGGCTTCAACTCCTCAGATGGGCAAAAGCCAACGCACGAAACACCTCATTTGACTCGATCATGGCCGTCAAGAATGTCGTAAACCAAATGCAACACGAGGACGTGCAGCACCATCAGCCGTGAACCTGACAGCTTGGTGAGCTCAAGAATTCCAAGGTACTTCAACGTGAGCTACGCAGCTTTTCGCTGGCGTCTGGCTACTGACTGTACGTTTCTTAGCCTCTGCTCATTGTATCGGGATGGGTTCCGAATCAGTGATGAATGGGGGTGGATGTTGGATCGGTGGTGACAACCCGAGTATGTATCTTTCGCATTCTTATTATCCAACTTTCTTTCGTCAACTATACTCCCTTCATCATCATACATGGCACCTCTCACGTAGCTTGTCATTCACTGAACTCCTCTGACTACTTTCGTTCAGTCTCGTCCCGACCACCATAGCCAAGGGAGAAACGCCGAACAACTTCATCCTTTCTTCACTCCTGCTGCACGTGGAACAAGCACACTGCGACACCAATAACCACAGAGCGCACAGCCGAGAATATCTATCCCCTGAGGTCGAGGCCCGCTTTCTACCTCGCGCTGGACACTATGTGTCATTTCCCACTGAAGAACTCAGGTTTCCCCAAACCCACGACAGAGACGTCACAGAACCATTAGGATGCTCTTGCTACCAGGTAAGCTATCTTTTCTGTCTATTCTCTTCGCTGTCTTTCTCCGTTTTTTGCTGTTCTGTGCATCGCTGACCTCCCCTCACAGTTCTGCCGACCAACTCTCAGATTCCGATCCTGGTGAATTCTGGCCAATCCAGCGTAGGTTTCGTGCATCCAGGAAGCCACATCGCGATTTTACACGTGGATATTCCGTCGATTCCAGAGGAGACCAACCTTCCCCGCTTATGGGGTTGAGCTAGGTCGAAAGCTCTGCTCTGCGTTCAGTAAGCATTCTTGGCCCTTCTTCCTTTCTGAGCACTCATTCTTACCATTTCTCAGCGAAATGTTGTGGTTTCCTGTCAAAGTCTTATTATGCGTCCTCGCCGCAAGAACCAATATATGACGCTCTATCTGGGTGAGCGCTGGGGTTACCAAAAGGTAAGCTATTCGGTTCTTGTCCATCTTCCTCGTCTCCTTGGTATGCCCATGATTCCGCCTTCTTTATCCGTTTTCGTGCTTCATAGGTTCTCGCCAGTCCTTCGCTCATATCTGACCCATATGCCCAGTTTCGCCTCCGTTGTAGACGGAGTGCAGATCTTCCCTCCCCGGACCAATGTCGCCACAGAATTGACATCAACAATGTCACTCCCCAAGCCTGAAGGTGCAAGCCTACGGTAGTGAGGCGGCGTAATGAAGATTCTCGTTGATTAGCCACCAGCTTCCCTAGAGGTTGTCGTCACTACTTTTGGTCGGCGTCGAGAACTTTCCATCCTGCCATCTGTCACGACGCTCCCCTCATACCACTCGATACATGAAGTCCATGCCTAGTCCTTCGCCACGATAATCTGGGATTAAACCCACCGTGATGGATAGGATTCACCGATACGCCTATCCGCCCTCCCTCTATCAGCACTCCCACCACCAAGCGACCACCTGACGCCACGACTGCCTACGGGGTTGCACTTGCCGTCGACCGTCATCTGAAAGGGGCTGTTTGTCTGGCACCGTCTGCTGTTGGAGAGGGGGAGACTTTTCGATACCTCGATTCTCTTCCGAGGCTCCGTGCTTCACCATTCAAAAGGCTTTTACTCAGGGACATTCCCCAGTCACTGGCCTTGGTGTTATTGCTGGACGTTCCGGGAGGATCGGATTTGGAGAGAAGGAAACGCAACGAGGAACGGACCCTTTTCCAGAGTGTCGACTCTGAAGGACCACTTATGATTCATCGAAATCTGCCCGTGTTTACGTTTTCATCACTTCCCCTGATTTACATCTCGGGATATGTGTGTATCATTCCTTGTTCCTACAAAGTATAACTCTACGCTTCCGTCCACACTTACGATCTTATTGATATTCATGGCGGACAACAGCGACGGTATCCACGACTTGAATCCATTACCTACCCTTTACTCTTACCTCTGGCTATTGTTAAGGACTCCCGTCGGCATATTTTTGGGCATCCTTGTGTAGGCGTGATGGTGTGGGCGTGATGTGTGGGCGTACTGTGGGCGCCTTCTGATCATTGCAGAAGAAACCGATGCCATCACTGTGAGCAACAGCTTTGTCGCCTTCATTGCTGTTGAAGCTGTTAATCTCGAACCTTCATCATCTAAGCCCACTGCGTCGATTTATTCACCTAAATATTTTACCGAAATGTCGTCCATAAACTTCAATCCAGTCGGGAGTACATTCACAGCTGGAGGGGATATTCATCTCACGATCGGGTCTCAAGGTCGTAACAAGTCCTCAGGTAATCCTCTCTATGCACCTATTCAGAAACTATGGGCTCACGCAGATAACCCGGAGCAGCGAGAAGTCTCCAATTGGCTATTCAATATCGCAATGGTCAACCATTACGCCATCCAGAACGAGACATTGGCGAAGGTCACACCCGGCACTGCATCTTGGATTCTCGAGAAGCCCGAATTCGAATCTTGGATTGCGAAGGAGTCTGGAGCGTTCTGGGGGGTTGGAATGCGTGAGTCTGTTATCAGTGCGCAACTGTAGCTATCTAACGTGTATATAGCGGGAGCTGGGAAGACCGTTCTATCGTGGGTTCAAACCGTCTAGACTAGTGCTGTTGATTGATTTACTTCCAGCTCGTTCATCGTACACCATCTCGAAGAGCGATCGCATGCCCGCGAATCCGGAGGAACTGTCGTCTTTGCGTACGCTCGCTTTAACGACAACCTTACCGTTCAAAAGATCCTTGCCACCTTGCTCGGACAGCTTGTCAATGATTCTCTTGATGTCTCCTCTTCCATCGAGAAAGGTCTCTATATCCCGTCCACAATGAGGAATATCGTGCCAACGGAGACCGTCCTCGCCAAGCATCTCTGCGAAGCTCTTAAACTCATGCCATCTATAGTCTACATAGTTGTCGACGCATTAGATGAGCTTCAAGAGGATACACGTCAGGCGCTAGTCGACATCCTACTTTCATTGGATCGACCTATTTTCCTGGCCTCTCGGGAGCTCTCTCTTGTGGATTTGCAACCAACTCTTCAGATCCGCGCACCCAGTCGCGATTTCCATACATTCGTCACAACCGAGCTTAAACGTCGCCCGAAGTTAATGTCGCTCCTGAAGACTCGTCCCGAGGCCCTCGAAGAAGTCATCGAAAAGGTGACGGAAAAATCTGATGGAATGTAGGTTGAAGGAAGAGAATCAAGAGTCATCTTGTACTGATATTGGCTTGATTAACATTAAGTTTCTACTGGCTGCATTGCAGCTTGCAACATTGGTCCGCATCACGACCATCAAGAGTCTTAGAAAGACTCTTGAAACACTGCCGACTAAGCTGACTGATATGTATGAGATGACTCTGCAAAGAATTATGGCTCAGGATGAGGAAGAGAACTCTCTGGCATGTCGGGCTATCTTCTGGATAGTCTATGCATATCAGCCTCTTCAATCCAAAGAGCTACTTAACGCTCTTCCTATTGAGCTAGACTCTACTGAACTGGATCCTGATGCTTTGACTACTGAGGAAACCTTGACATCTGTTTGCTGTGGCCTTCTTACTATTGAGAAGAAGACTAAAACAGTCCGCCTTATCCGTATGTAGCTCCTTCAAATATCAAGAGATAGCCTGTTCTAATGGTGTTCTCAGATTACACCACATATGACTTTTTCAAATCTCCGAAGATAGGTCCTGGGATAGATATGCCCCAGCAGCCACACACCTTCATTGCATGCATATGTTCTTTGTACCTTCAAATGGCTAAGGTGGATGAAAAGTCTGTCAAGAATAAGCCTGCTCTGCAAGCCCATGCCAAGGCTTATCCGTTTGCTACCTATGCGTCCACATATCTAGGGAGGCACACAGCAGAGGCAGCTTATGAATGGAATGGAAATATCCCTCCCAGTGCCAGCCATCTCCTTTCCCCAGGTCGCCGTATACCAATGGTTTCTGAATGGAATATTGTCTTTGGCAACATCCTCCATTTCACATCATTCCATGGCATCATACTACCCACTGGCATTCCCCTCAGTCACGAATGCTTTACTCAAGTATCTGGTGGTTGGGAACATACACCACTCCAAACAGCATGTCTGGAAGGACAGTGTGCTGCTATCAGATGGTTGCTGGATGAAAGAAAAGTGGATATCAATCAAAAAAATCGATATGGAGACACTGCACTCTTACTGGCAGCTGAAAGAGGTGTTATTAACAGTCTCAAAGTTCTCCTCCAGTATCCTGACATTAAGGTCAATGCCATGGATAGGAACAAGCAAACTGCTCTCCATCAGGCATGTTATTGGGACCAGGAGGAGGCTGTAAAGGCATTGGTTGCTGCACCTGGCATAGATATCAATGCAAGAGATAAACACGGATGGACCCCTCTGCATGGCACTGTGGAGGAAATCTTCAGTCTTGGAGTTCTTGACATCTTACTTGGTTGTCCTGAGCTTGACGTCAATGCACAGGATAAATCTGGATATACCATTCTAATGAATGCATGTTCATATGGGCGTGAAGATTTTGTTGAGTTGTTACTTTACCATCCTCGTATTAACATCAATCTCAAGGACAAGGATGGTATCACAGCTCTTGACGTTGCAGAAGACGGAGGTTATGGCGAGATTATTCAGCTCTTCGCAGATTATATATCCAGAACTAAACGGGGCTAATTACCTACCAGTTCCGCTATGATTTACGTTCAGTTATATCAGCTTCTTTCTCAATTACCGCACCAACGACCAAAGTGTCTTATGTAGATAAGATACCATGTACCTCCCTATGCGGCCTCCGATAAATACATTCTGGCATTGGACGGTGTTACGACTGAATTTGGCTTTGGTGTTCTTGGTATTTTCAACCATTACAAAGGCGTTGCCGCTTGCCGGCTGGGGACATTGGAGTGAATCCATAAGTACCAAGATTGGTATGGGATGTAGCGTGGCCCCTGGTATTACGCCAGAATGGTCAATGTGACCGTTCCTTCCCCGACGTCCGCAGGTTCTGGTGGTGGTGGGATTGGATCTCCTGGAACCTGCGGAAGTACGATGAGCCGCAGGCAGTTTCGAAGTAGGTGCGAGGAATGTACTAGGTGCAGGTCAAAGAAAGCCAGTCTTTCTCATAGGCTCGCCAGTTTGTTGCTATTCTCCCTGAATGACGAGACTTATTCCTTGGCAGCGACCGATCGAGATTTATGTACCACCGAGGATCCTTTGTCTGGAAGACGCGATAGGTGGGTGCCTATTTCCAGTGTCTAGAAACGACTGGGAGAGGATGTACAAGAGGCGAGGGACGACCCCGTAAGGGCCAGACCGTGAGGTACATGCGGCTCTAACCCTAGGATGATGGTCTCGGGGGAAGGAAAGTCTGTAGTCGACAGTACAAGCGGCTCCGTGTTCGGCTTTGAAGAGGACTCCGTCCTGGTAGGCGATGCGAGTCGTCGTTCGTGACTTATTTTGAACAGGTGGTTCTACCGAAGCAGGCAGAGGTGAACGTAACAATAATTCGTAGTTTGATGTTGTGGATGAATGTGGTAAGGTCAACGGTGTTGGGCGAAATTTGCTTCAACAGAGACCCTGCAGAGAGATTCGCAGTTGTTAAAGGTTTCGATGTTATGAGATAGCGTGCAAGTATGAGTTGTAGCGGGCACGTATACGAAGAAGAATCATACCTTCTCCACCGCAGCTACTTTGGCTTGATTCCATCGAATTCTCTCCTCTTTCATCGATGGAATTTTGGCAGGTAGTCCAAGCCTAGCTTGCTCTGCAGAACGGGCCACGACTCTCAAGGGTTTCGAGTCTATAAAGACAGAAACTATGAGTGCATTGCCTGGGAAGCACCCTCGTGGGAAGCACTTCTCTAATGTGTGATAAATGTTCTGGTAAAAATGTTCAAAGCCTTTTTGATACTGGATAGGTACCTCCTGAAGTGGCCTGGAAATGCGGGAGATTCTGAGCAATTTTTCCACATGGTGGTCGAGGTCAGGAAAGCTCCTAGTGCTCGGCTCATCGATCGGCAACCGGAAGAGGGAGCCTACCCTTTCTTCCTCAACATGCCAACCTACTCGTGTAACTTCCACCTCACCAGAGCTTCGGGTCGCTCAATGAGGTGAATTTCTTGATCTGACAGCGTCTCTTGCAGCGACGACGACGTCTATCTCCCAAGCTCCAGCATGCCAAAATTCATACTGCACTTGTTCTCTGTCCAAACCTCGAGTACCCGGGACAGACAGGATTTCCTCCAACTCCAACGCTTCTCAAGGACACAAACCTGGATGACTTGGACGAAATGGACCCTGTTACTCCGAGAAAATAGATGGAAAGGATGAATGAGCAGGACGGCGTCACTCAACACTGCTCTTTCTCCACATCACGACCGCCAACCTCGAGCTTTTGACGCCTTTCCTCAACTTGAATTCTACTTCGACTTTAGAAAGGCGGATCTACCTACCTTACGTGGAACGCTGGCTGACTTTGGCGGATCTGGCGTTGGTTAGAGGAGAGGAAGAGGTCGGTATTTTCATGCAGTCTCGCCATCGACATCGTATGTCTACTCCGCTCTGCTGCCTCCGACTCAACCTTGAATCTAACTCACGCTCACCAACAGTCTCTATCAAGGATTTGTGACGGGGGAGCCACCAGACCCGAAGACATGTCGCTTTTTTGGACATTGAAGAATCTCAAACGCACGCACGGTAAGCAAGAAACTACGTCCTTCCCACCAACTTCACCGAAGCTCACGATACATTCAACAGTTGCTCTCTGCTCGGCATGAGCTTCTTGGGCTCTTGCGCTTTGGGACGTGACGCGTCTGGGTGAAGCAAGTTGGTGATAAAGAGACGGATGAATTTCTGGCAGAAGTATGTATCCTTCAGTCTTCTTCCCCGCTCCCTTAAACACCAGCTTTCTCCACTTCTCCACTTCTCCACTTCCTTTCCGTCCCTGTCCACTTTCTACTCCTTTCCTGTGTCCTCCGTTTCCCCGGAACTCTCATCCCCTTATCCCGCTGTTCCGTCACTAAGCGCCTTCGTTCATAACTAACAACCTTTCCCAACAGGATACCGCAACTCTCATCTCAACTTGTATCCCATACAACGGAATACAGACCGTCTTCTGGACACCATTGCTCGACGTCCTTGAAGCTCATACCAAGAACGCCACTCTGCCCTTCCTATGGCCGATGCTTGCATACCAAGAGCTCCTTCGGCATCGCTTACCCATCAGGTCGATGCTTGGGAACGTGGAGCTCAAGAATCCGAGGACGTCAGCTCTTCTCTGGAACCTCATCTGGACACGCAAACCTTACCTTCAATCATCTTTCCTTAATCCTCACTGAATGAATGCCGATACCAGGCCACTGCTTCGTGTTCCAGAATCTCCCGCCCCTCCTCGTTACCCCTCTGTCGACCAGCGTCCTCCTTTCGTGCATCTTGGAGTCGCTTCCTATCACTTCGCTTCCTATCACTCATGTCCACGGCATGGCGACCTTAGTGTTATTCCCTTCTCTACCCCCATCCAGCATCCAGAACCGCTCCCCTCATACATCCTCTAGGTGTAATACTCTTCCTACCAACTTCGGTACCGCAACCATGGCGTTGTCCAAGTCCGAGAGCTTGACATGGTGGACTTCCATACCTCTTTGCTGCTGCCCATGCTGGTGCTCAACTGCAGTTTCTCGACCCTCACAGGAACAGAGCATCGGTTGGAGAAGACCTCCGGAACAGGAATGGAAAAGGACGACTTCTGTGTTCCGTCACCGTGAAGAACTGGTGCCCGTCCTGACTTGAGTGGTGTTGGAAGGTGGAACAGACGGACACAGGAAGGGGGCTGGAGACGGTCGGGATGAGGGGTGACGGGGACTAGGGAAATGATGGCTTTCCTGGTGAAGGTGTGACTCAGCGAAGTGAGGGGTGGAGGTTGAGGTTACTCCTACCTCACTCGCTCAGGATTCGTTGTCTTTGGTTCATGACTCTCGCATCCTCCTATACCTATCTTCTCTTAGACAACCCTCATCGTTTATGCATCTTCCATGGACATTTGATATCGTTGTTGCACATGATGATTCTACCAGACTCGACTTCGTTTTCGAGTTGTTTGCTGTGAAAGATTTCATTTGGCATATATTCCTTTACGTTCCTTGTGAACAAATAGTGAAACTATCATGTACATGTGTATTCCTGTTATCACGCATTCAACGCTTGTCCCATGTGCTATGGATCCACAATGTTCCTTCCATAAGAGATCTAATCCTCATACGACCCAATACCGTTGCACGGCACCATAGCACTTTCAGGTCCTCCATGTAGTGCTGCAAAGGACTCCTTGCTCCTGGTCCTGTGTCACTATCGCCTCACCCATCCCCGTCCGTCGACCCCGTCTCATTGTCCAGCACTTCCAGCCTCTGGTCACCCGCCTCCAACCCAACCCAATTCTCCTCTCTGCGCTTCGCCTTCTCCTCTAGAAATGAACGCCATTCGATGGAAATACAAAGTCCAGGGCTTGGATGCAGCGATTAATGTGGGCAAAAGACACGCTGCAGAATCAGCCATGAAATCTGCTGCACCCAGAACAACATTTCTAGGAATGACACCTGGGCCTTCGGAAATTGGTGTTCAGTGATTGGCGTTGCCGCTAGTGCTCTTGTGAGTGAGGCTGAGGTTCCAACTGCATGTCGATGTGGGCAGGGTGACAAAAGGCAGAGAGCAGGTCACCGTCTACGCCAACGATGGCATGACTCCATGATCTTGCAACAGCTTGGCAAAGGAAGTGAGGGCCTTTGGTGTAGAGATGTATGAGGGTGTATGACAAGGCGTTGCCGGTGGTTCTCCAACATGGTGACGGTGTACGCCTGAGATCAGGCGTCGTGCTAGATCAACCAACGCCACGGGAACCAGAGGCGATGAGCTCTACACGAGTGAAGGGAGGAGAAGAAATTGCAGGCTGCAGGGTCTACGTGGTTGTCGTTGGGTTTGTAGCATGGAGGAAAGAGTCGTGTGTTGTATTTGGGATGGTCTGTCTTCGAGCCGAGGTTTGGGGAATGCTGCCAGTGGACCACCAGCTGAAAGAGATTTGTTCTTGGTGCGAAATCCTGTCACTTGCATGGCTTCTGGATCTGGAACGAGAAGTATTAGCACGAACGACCAATACCACGATTTTCCGAGGAGACATACCTCAGCGGATGTCCATGTAAAAGTCAGGTCTATCGACGCGCAACGTCAACCAACGGCCTCCCGGTCCACCACTGAGGCATCAAGCACTCCATTTGTCTCCGGTGGAGAGGGAGAACGTGGAGCTGGCGTCCAGAGGTGACATCTGTAAAAGGTAGGGTTGGTCAATGGTGCTGTGGGATTACAGATATCGGGAGTGGACGCACCTTGGGGGTGGCGGCGCCAGGTAGAGGTAGCTTGATAGTAGAAGGAAAGTGTGTACATCCATCGTGGCCAGGAGCAAGAACATGGCCAGTATTGGGGTGCTGAGACGACCAGTCGTTCGCGTGTGGGACGTTCAGGTTGGTCAGATTCCCTGATGACTGAGGATCTTCAAGTTCGTGAACTAAGCATCATAGGCCATGCTCCACCGAGTCCGTGTGAGAGTAGCAACGAGGATGTCTTTGGACAAATGGGAGTCTTCTGGCTCCGAGGCGAAGAAGTAGGACAATATATTCCCTTTGCTACCACCTGCGGAGAACAAAACCCGTCAGTAATGCATCCACGTCGCAAAGACAGAACCAGACGTACTCTTAGTATCAAGCTAGCAGATCCTGAATGTTCTCTGTAGCTTTCTGTTCGCAGTTTGCTAAGGGTGCCCAGGTTCTGGGACCGTTGACCAGCGGCTGGTGTCAGGCGGCCAGGTATTGAGAATTTGAGTCCTGTCTTCATCGTTCACAGGAGCTATCGTAGAGATTCCAACGCCTCCTAGGTCGATGTAGGATCTGTTGTCGAAACAACTGGGGAGGATAGTTGGTGGGGCGTTCAAGTTTAGCTTGTGACTGGAGTGGTCAAGCATGTTGATAGCAGGTAGAGGTGCGTCGAGATTGTTCAGCGCTTCCGAGCAGTATGATGGGTGCTGCACATAGTTACAGCAGTGCAAAAGCGGCTGAAGGTCGTAGAGCTGCAGAAACTGGTTTGTATGGTCAAGGAAGGTGATGGTGAACGACAAAGGACAGATCGGCTTTCTCCGATGACTTCACTCGCATGCGCCCTGCATGCGCCTTGCTCTCAACCACCACCAGCTTCGCCTTGACCAATTCTCCCAACGATGTACATGAACTGCAATACACGCAATCTGTCCTGGTATATGACCCTCAGCACCTAAAGTTGACGAAGGCGCGTCGGCACGAAGGAGACGGCAAGCTTTCCGCTCACCAAGAACATCGGGTTCAAGCAGGAGTAAGCGACCAATCTATGTCTTTACATACGGACACTTATGAGCTCTTGTAGCTACTGTCTTCTATGCTGGATGCTTCTGTATTGTCAAGATCTTTGGCACTGGTGGCGAATGGCGGCAGACTCAAATTGGGGTTGATTGAACGGACCTTCTGGTACAGGTATGTACTCTTCACATCCACATTCTTTGGCTCCCCAGTCTTCCTCGAAGATCTTTCCGGCTACTAAGCGTCTCTTTTTATCTCGCTTTCTCACCGTAGACCGTCGTTCTGACTATGCTTTGCCCAGGTTTGCCGTGCGCAGCATTCCCGACAGAATAGCGTTAAACCCGCCTTTTGCTCCACCAGCGGTGCAAATTCACCAGGATCTCGGACAGCAGTCGAGTTATTGAAGGCTGCTAAAATTGCAAGCCTTCTTCTCTGGCACGAGTTGACCCATGCCGCCACCCGGTCCACCCGTGTCGGGCTGCAATCCACCCGCCTAAGGACGAAGGCTGCTGGAGTCTCGCCGAGTGCAGGAAGATATCGTTCTTCTAGCAGGTAAGCTCTTAGTATTCCTCAAAATTCGGATTTATATGTTCCTCTTCTTTCTGCCTGAATCACTGTTGCACGCAGAGCTGACCTTCCTCTACAGACCTAGCTCTACCTACCGAGAGTTACTCTCCAGCTTCGAACAACATTCGCTACCTTCGGTATTGAGGGCTCGTTGGACGACTTCTAAAGGCCCTGGAGGTTAGAAACCAATTCATCTTTCTAGACCCGAACCTCCACCCCCATTTCCGACATTTCCGTCTTCCCTATGACTGCATCCCTTTTTCATTCGCATTTCTGACCACTTCTTACCAGCAGGTTACCCAATACCTCTGAATGCGGCTGAACCACCCGAGATCACCCCCAACCCGTTACACCTACTACACCTATCACATGGTGCTCGACGCCAACGCCGTCAAATATCGTCTCAAACCTTCCCTCCCAATGATTTGACACAGTCATACCCGATTCTCTCTGCTCAGTCGTGCCCGCGCTACATGCTCCGTGATATCGACCACCTCCTGCCATCGATCCCCGTCCTCGGAAGCAGGGAGAGAACGCAGAGAACGTCCACATCAGTCACCAATGTCAGAGCTCTGGTAGCACGGCACCCGTGCTCGCCATCGAGGATTCCTTTCTCCTCCGCCGTGCGCCCTGTGCGAACAGCGTTTCCGAGCTCAGAGGTCCAGCATATCCTCGGTCTATTGGGGCCATATCGACCCAGGTCATGACGCTGTGGTCGTCCACTTGACACACCCTGGAACCATGTCAGTCCTAATACGGCCTTCGTTCAGTGTTGGCACGCTCTCCCTCTCTCTATTTGCCTCGACCACGGACCGTGATGTCTAACCACATATATTTTCGAGGTCTTGGCCTTGCGATCACTCCACACATTTCCTCATACTTCCTAAGCTCTTCCAGGAGCGAGCATAGATCGGGAGTAAACACAACACCCGTGGATCCTTATCCGTCGGGGCTTTCTTACCCGCCTTGGACTCTACTATCATTTTTCTTGAAATTATGCCTTTCTCGCTACTTCCTTCGTGTTACTACGTTGGTATCTAGTGCGCTCATTTTCTGCTTCATGTTGCTATTCTGTATATACGTAACACACTCTATTTCCTCTTTCTGCGACGACCCGCGTCCGGTCAGAAAGTCGACGTCAATAACAGTCATGATAAGCACCATAAATCTTAGTTGGGCTTCGAATGTCGTAATTTGACCCGGTGGCTCAGCAACTGTAGGTTAAACTTCCGACTGCGACCGATGTTCCCCTTGGTTTTCACCCGCCAGACAAACACAAGATCTTTTAGTCTTCAACCACTAAACCAAGGCATATACATCTTTCGAAATATTAAAGATTAGATTGGGCGTCTATTGGAAGTGGCACTGCACGAAGCTGTGTGAGGCAGTACCCCACGGACACCTTGTACCCACGTGGCCGAGACACAGGATTTGGTGTGGAAATCGACTATAAGGCATGTTGTCCTCGGACGGAACCCTTAGGCTGAGCCAAAATCTCCACTTAGCGATATGTCCGCCAATCCATGCCCTACACATCTCTCTTCGACCGCCAACGAACCGATACAGCCAACAGGAGCCTGGCATTGGGTTCGACATATCCTCCTGTGGATCTACTCTTGGATATTTCCAGCGAAGGAAGTTCTGGTGTTCTCTACAGCTAATGGGAAGCCCGAGGTCAACTTTGAGATGCTCAAGAGCGCCATCAACGCCAACGGAAACGCGATTCTAAATATTGGCTGCGTAACGCATGGCTCAGACCTTGCTGCGACCCTAGCATCAAAGGACTTGGAGTCTACTCAATATACATATCTTCCGAGCAACCTCCGTAGGCTTGAGGCATGAAACGACTATATCCACTCTATTTTCCATGCTAATATTGGGATCTTCAGCGGGTTTCCAGATTTGAAGTTCACTCCGAAGACATCATCGAGGAAAATGGGTACTACCGCGTTTACGCCGCCAAAGTCAAAGGCAAGGCGGCGTTTGTCAAGGAATTTTATGGAAAAGACGCAGAGAAGGTAATGTTGCCCTTGGGATGATTCCTCATCGACTATGGCTGAACTTGACTTGCGTCAAATGGCAGAATTGGGTAAACAGCGCGAAATTTCACGCAGCTACATCACTGTCTGTACAGAGAGCCTGATCCTATCCCGAGCGGTTCTCTAATTCCTTAATAGATCTCCTCAGCTAGTCAAGCTCCTAGGAACGTCGGATGAGCTCGAATTAACGGCTACAGAGCACAACTCCCAATTCTCCCCCTTTTTAATCTTCGATGCAGGTGCGTAGCGTAACTACAAAAGCCACAGATATCAATCCGATACACATTGCTATATCAATAGCACGTCCGTTGGAATGTCTGCCCGAGATGATGAAACAGTCGGAGCACCCAGATCTCTCACTTAATACCATTACGGGGCTGAGATTCTACCTACTGGTTAGCACTGCCGCCTGAACGCCATTTTGTATCTTGATTGGCTGACCTTTTTCCCTTCTGCAGCTCAGCGGAATTGAGGTGTGCCTTCAAACCATGTCGACACCGTACCACTGACTGTTGCCTTTGTTCAGAACGCAATAGAATACCTGGATCTCCAGGCAATTTGTTTCCAGCTCAAGGTGTGAATATTTACATTCAGGTGTATTCTCAGAATACTCAAGCAGAGCACTAGTGTGGTCTTGACGCCAGGTTATATCTTCGTCCTCACAGATATCATACTTTCCTTGGCATTCAGCCTGTGATTGACTTGAGTTTTGCTGCTTCTGGGACCACCATGACGCCAGCGTCAAAGCCAGTCTCAGCAAGAATCTATACGATGGATCTGTATGCGATGTTGTTCAGCCGCCTTTCTATATTGAAATTTCCTCCCGATCATGAGGTATTTCTTTCCAATTCATGGCCTACAAAGCTAACCTGCTCATTTCTAAGGCCTACAACGGGCCCCACCCTAGTGGGAAAGGCACTGGCACCGCCCCAAAGCCAGGCATCTTCGGCGCGAAGGAACCCCACCCTAGTGGGAAAAGCATTAGCACCACCCCAGAGCCAGGCATCTTCGGCATCGTGATCTCCCGGCTTCAATTCGCGTTGCTGAAGGAATCTTACAGTCTGGGTCGATATCTGTATCCTGCGTCTCTTGTGATTCGACTGTTTGAAAGGTGAATTATAGGTGAAATATCCCGGTCATATCTATTGTTAACTGTGTTCTCCCAAAGTAGTTCACCAAATGATTCGCGTTTCGCCATTTTTTTCATCTGTCAATCGGGAGAGCGACCTTCATTCTCTGAGGTCATCAAAAGAGCGCACGAGATTGGTTCTATCACTCAAGTAGAGCGGGACTCTCGACTTTCAAAGATCAAGATAACCGAATTTGAGGAGCCTTCCGAGGAGGAAATACATGGAGACAGTGATAGCAATGGCGAATAGCCTGTACACGCTACCTAGTACATGCCACAATGCGACCTTGTCAGTTTTTTTCTGAAGTGAGCTATGAATCAGCCTATGATACTGTCGATATAATTCTGTACGATGCTCGAGTCCGATTCACATATGTATACTCCTCAGCAGACCCCTGCTACTACACGCAGCCACGCATTACAGTGATAAATGACCGTCCGGGTATAACGGCGCTGGCGATGAGACAGGAGTCTCCCGGCTGGTGCGTCACGGCGTCAACGCCATCCAATCCATGTTACCACACCCGAGATCCAGATTATCGTTATTAGCCACACTCTTCCAAAGTTCGAATTTGCGAAGTTCTGAAGGAGGAGGTCGGCACTCTTGAGGTCAGCAAGGGAGGGCGAGGAGGGCGTGGGGTCGGATTTGATTCTAGTTGAGTCGTTTCGATCTGAATTCGACGGTATGCAGCTGCTGCATGAAGATGCGTTCATTCCACGTTCTGTCCAGACTGACTGTCCTTAAAGGACAGAGGCAAGTTCCCGAAGCGAAGAGCAGAGAGGTCCAGACCCTCCAGCCAATCGGCTCATCGGTCTCCGGATAACCCGGATACCCGGAAGGGGAGGTTTCCTCCGAACACCCCCGATCGTTTATCCACCTCCACATCCTCTCTCTCCTCCATCGCGCATCTCAACACACTCCACACACAAAGCCAACGTCATTCCTTTCAAGCCTCCAATCCAACCAACAAAGACGAAGACGCTTTCTATGGAAACTACGCTTCGACCGGGGAAGTACCCTTATCTAGCTCACCTCGGTCTTCTTAACCACATCTGAATCTGATGTCACGTCATGGCACGTCAACATCAACAGAGGACCCTTTCAAGTTTCAACCGAAGTTGGACCTCATTGCAAGAGTCCGCGGTTCGTCACATTTTTTCTTGCTTGTCTTTTTACCTTCACGGTCGTCGCGCCCGATAACGAGAAGACACCGGGAGAAGAGATAGTTGGCGTATCGAGCTGTCTTATCTGTTTTATCTATCTTCTTCCTTCCTCTCCGTTAACCGAGAACTTGAAGTCGAACACCGCGGACTCGACTCGAGTTGCCGTCGTCATCTCTCTCTCTTTCATTCTCGAAGAGATAGAAAGAACAGAAATCACACCTCTCCCTCCCTCGGCGAAGAAGAAGAAGAAGAACCACCATCACGCACGCATCATGTCAACACCCAACATCGCCCTAGCTCCACCTTCCACACATCGAGACTCTCATATCTCAGGAGGTTCTCAAGGTCCTCCTCTCTCTCCTACCTCTCCTAACCCAAACTCACCCAACTCCCCATATCCGAACCCAAACGCGAACGCTTCCTCCCATCCGTCCCACTCACCCCAACTCGGACACGGAACCGCACATACCCGCTTCGAAAGCGACCAATCTCGAGGGAGTCGGAACAGTGCTACTCTCGGTCCTAACCTAGGACAGGTGTTCGGTGCCGTTGGGCCTCATTCGCACCATTCTCAATCCGCTCTCGGTATCGGCGTCGTCCCTTTAGAAGGTCAAGGAGGTCAAGGAGGTCAACAAGGACAACCAGGTTCACCCCACCCATACACATACCCACCTTTCCCTGGGTTCAACGTCGACCCAAGCAAAGGTGGGTATGCACATCCTGAGGGGGAGAGTTGGTATACTGGACCTGGAGCTGGTGTGGGAGTGGGTGGGTACGTTCCTGCTGGAGCAGCGTGGGCAGGAGGATGGGGAGGGGGAGGGAAGAAGAGTCCGATATTCGTGGGTAGTTTGGTATTCGGTATAGTACGTCTTTCCCCTTTCTTCGTCTTTCCCTCTTCTCTCTTCCTCCTTCTCTTCCCGCCTTCCTTCTTTCCGTTTCTCGTTCTCTCGCTCTCGCTCTCGCTCTCGTTCGTTCCGACGAGTCGCTAACCCTCCCCACTCCTCCAGCTCGCTACCCTCCTAACCCTAATCGCCCAATCAATCCTCTCACACAACCAAGGCGACTCTTTCGTTGGGTTCCTCTGGTTCGGGATTATAGTTCAGATCATAATCGTCGTTTGGCTTTCCTTTTCCACTTTCCGTTCCCCTTCCTTTCACCACCACCATCCTCATCAACGAAGTTCCTACCCTCCCTATCCCTACCCTCACCCATCTTCGGCGGGAGTAGGAGAAAACGCGCCGGTAGCCCATCTAGCAACTATTACAGTCGTCATCGCATCCCTCGGGGTAGACCGCCACATCCACCCCTCCGCCTCAGCCGTTCAGCACGCAACCGCAGCTGGGTGGTTACTCATCCTCCTCGTTGACTTTTTCTGGATACTGTACCTCTCTTCTCCGTCGCATTCTGGAATTAGGAGACTCGTAGATGGGTATGGGGAGGCGGGGGAAGGAGTTGGAACGGGAGGAGGTGGGAAACCTGCGAGAGAGGGAGAAGAAGGAAGACAGTATTCCATCCACCCATTCCCTTCCACGTCTAACGTGAACGGTCAACCCACCCAACCTCCTCAGGAGGGTACACCCCAAGCTGGATATCTAGCTCATCCAGAACCTACATCTCCCCTCCTCCCACCTAACGCACTCGCCCTCCGTAACTCAAACCCCAACCCCTCCGCTTCCCAGAGAGATTCAAGTGCTATGACAGGTATGTCAATAGATGGGACCCGTCGAACCTCAGGCGCACTTTCGGAAGGGAGGAGTATTGATACACATGGTGTAGAGAGGACACCTGGTGCTGCCGGTATAGGAGCCGGCGGGGGAGGTGGTGTAGGCGGAGGAGGAGAAAGAGGAAGTGAAGCAGGCACCGGGACGCCTTTGACGGGAACGCCTGGATCTGGAACGCTTGCACAAGGGACTCCAGCTCCAGGCTACACTAGCCGTATAGAAGAAGAGGACGAGTCACCTCCTACTGAGGGAGGAGGGAGACAAAGCCAAGAAGGAGCAGGAGGAGGAGGTGGGGGGAGGGGAAGAGTGGTTAGTGGGAGGGGGGATGAGAAACGACGAGACGTCGGAGAACTTCGGGGAGGAGGCGGAGGTGGAGGTGGGGGCGGAGGTGGGGGAGGGGAAAGAGGGAAGAAAGAGGGAGGAGGACAAGGAGGAGAAAGGGGACAAGGGGGAGGGGAAGGAGAGGTGGGAGAGAGGAAGGTGTGGAAGGCTAGGGCTTTGTATACTTGTGAGTTGTCGTTTCATCTCGTCTCGTTGTTGGGTACTTTGGTGAAGTTGGGGAGTTTCTTCTTTGTATGTTCTTTCGAATGTGTTTTGTTAGAGTCGTGCTTCGTTTCTTCGTCGTTCCCCTTCGTTGCTTGGTGTTAGTCCCTCGGCCTCGTTCGTATCTTTTCGCGTTTGGCGTTCGTAGTCATTTCTCGATCACGTTCGCGTCGCGTCGCTTATTCTTCATCTTCCCGTTTCGCGTTTCTTTCTGGTTCGAGTTCGCGCCTTTCTTCCTCGCGTACACCTTTCCCCTCGAGTCATGGTCTTGTTTGCGTCGTGTCGCATTCGATCTTCGTATTTTATTCTATTTTTTTGTATTTATTCTCTTCTTCCCCTCGTCTTTCATTCATCATCTCTATCTCTCCACCCATTTCTCCGCCCACCCCATCGTTCGTTGTCTCTTTCTCTCTCGTCCTCTTTCTTAGGCATTCATTATCTCTTTCTTGCTTCGTTACCCCTTGTTCGCTGTTTCTTCGTTGTTTTATGCTCCTTGTTCTTTCCTATCTTTAACATTGTTTGCATCTCATTCACTCCGACATTTCTACTTTCATGGTTTACCCTCTGTTCTTCTCTTCGTTCTTGCGGTTCTTATGTTCTTCTTTCCCCCCTCCCTCCTTTTCAAACCCCTTACTAACCCCTCCCCTTCTCCCTCCCCACAGACAAAGCAAACACGAACGACCCCTCCGAGCTCTCATTCAACCAAGGAGAGCTCCTCGACATCCTCGATAAATCAGGAAGATGGTGGAGTGCGAGGAAGGTTGATGGGGGTGTTGGGAGTGAGTATTGTTTCATTCGTCGTTCTCATTCAGTAGGGTATTGTGGTTTCAGTGATTTGTCCATTGGTCGTTCCCCTTTTCGCTCTCGATCAGGGAAAGCTCAGGCAATGTGACGGCGATTGGGTCATTCTGGTGCTCGTGCTTCCTCTGATGATCGACGTTCAGATGCGCTGGGGTGGATGGCGCTAGGGATCGTTTCACTCGTCTTACTTGTTCCTTCTCTCTCTCTCCGTTCCATGTTGTCTTGCGTTCGCCGTTTTTGGGCACGCGTTTTACTGCGTCCGCTTCTTTCGCTTCCTCCGCTTCCGCCACTTCTCTTCGTAATGAATGAATGAACGAGTACTAATAACGTTTTTTGTTCATTTCTAGTCGCGCCATCGAACTACCTTCAACTGCTATAACATCAAAGCGCGTCCCGGTTTGGGGTGGATACTCCTATTGTTGGAGAGGTACATGTAATCTTTGAATGTTTCTATCTGGACTACATTCTAACGCTCGATGTCCTTTGTGTAGGCGTAACCCCTCCCGACTCTTCTACGACTTCAAATAACCGACCATGTCACGCAACCCGTTCTCCTCGCGTCGACACGATCTACGTTTACTCATGAATACCTTGATGCATACCAGTCCCGTTCTTCTTACCAACCTTAGACTCGTTCACGTTCTTGGAACTCGGAACTGATGCTCTTACGGACTCTCATACCCATCTACTTACTCACCACCTCTCACCCTCATCCCTGGCATCTCGCTCGCCAACGAAAGCATTTGCCCATGCACGAACGAATGAATGAGCTACGAACCGATTTACTGTACATACTGTATATACCTCTTTTATTTCTTACCTTTTACCTGTGCTTATGCTTGTCGTTCTGTACCGAAGATGTTCGTGGATTTAAGTACTTACCTTACCGTCACTGGTTTTTGTAGCTTCCGTTGTTGTAGTTGTCGTTGTTGTACCTTCACTGATGTATCTAGTAAGGAATGCTTCTTAGATGCGGTAGGACTGGCCGGGCGCTGGCGAATCGGCGCATGGTTGAGGAGGGAGAAAGAGGTTGTTTGAGGTGGCTGTGGTCCCTTTCCCTCCTTGACTCCCTTCTATGACCATGATGAGCGAGACACAGGGCGTCATTTACTACTCTAGCTTGCGACAGGTAGCAAGCAATAGCAACATCCAAACTGTCCAACCTTAACTGCTGGCGTTGACGGAGATCAAGTAAGATGTGCTAGGATGTCAATGCTGCATGCACTCTCCTGGATGCGAATTCATTGTCTCCTGGTCTAAAAATTCACTGAAAAGCGGTTTCGAAGGGTGATGGATTCGCCGATTCGGGAAAGTGAGCTTGGTATATTCTGGTGCGGTGGCTTGTTTTCCTCATCCTTGATATGGTCATATTCCACCCATTCTTGTCATTGTCATTGGCTCAGAAAGGTGGTCAAGAATCAGAATCAGAATATTAGAGTCTGCCAAGGGTAACCCTTGGGTAACTTGCGTCTATGCTACCCTTACTCTTGGGCCACCTTACCCTTCAGTCAAGGGTAGGGTACACCCCTCAGATTTCAATTTGGCAAGGGTGGCCTAAGGGTGAATCAAATCATGGAGGGTGTGCCTTTTTGGGAGGGTAGGCAAGGACATTTTAGAGAAATTGTGATTGCACTGATGTATATTGGTGTAGGGAACCGTACATGTGAGCATAGAATAATGAATTATGTTTAAGTATCGAAGTTGGCGGCTTTACAAGGAATGTACATTGGCACAGGTAGCCCAGGTCCATACTTTGAACAATTGCAAGATTGTCATTCCCCCACTGTATTTAAACCCCATTACAATATTTACAGTGTATCTAGGTGCCCATTTCTGGCATATCTAGTTACTAAAGCAAAGACTGTAACACAGTAAAGACAAGTCATAGTAGGATACTAACTAGGAATGTGCACCTTGAGATCTGTGAGTCTGTAGTAGGTGAACAATGTCTTTGTACTCCTTCTCTCCTTCTACATAGGTGAGAGGAGTTTCTCCATTCTGGTTCTGAACATCAATCCTAGGACCTAATATCTGGATGTTTAAGCAACTCCTTGATAGCCTTTCTACTCCTTTTTATGCATGCATAATGAAGAGGTGTTGACCCAGATTCATCCTGTGCATTGACATTAACATCAGACCAGCCAAGCAGTTGTCTAATGATTGGTCCAAGATTTGAATAAGATGCGTCATGGAGGGGGGTGGCTCCATGATTATCCTGTCCATTGACCTCTATGCCAGGGGTCCTAAGCAATGCTTCAGCAGATAGCCTGCTGTGGTTTAAGCATGCTAGATGAAGAGCAGTGCTTCCATATATGTTTTTTGAATGAATATCTGTGCCAGGAAACTGAAGGAGTATTTTGACTACTCCAGCATCTCCTCTACTAGCTGCCACAGAAAGAGCAGTCCTCCCATATCTGTCCCTTGCATTGACATCAACTTCAGGAATATTGAGCAGCCATTCAACAACAACAGCATGTCCTTCTATAGATGCATAGTGCAGTGGTGTGTATCCAGAGGATGAGTGTTGGGAGAAGCATTGAGTCTCTGGGGAAATGGGGAGTATCATGCCATAGAATGCTGCAAAGTGGACTATATTGCCATAGTCTATGCTTGAGTAGTGGCTAACTTGATTTGGAAGAAAACAGTTGGCTGAGAAGAGATGACAAGCATGAGGGGGGATGTGGCCATTCCATTCATGGCTAGCGGATGCAATATGCTTAACCAAATGCATGCACACATATTTAGCAAGAGGATAAGACTTGGTGTAGGCATCTAGTTCACTGTATTCTATCACAGACTGAACATTCAAATTGGCCAGCTGAAGATATAATGCAGAGATGCATGCAATAAATGTATGAGGGAGCTGGAAGTGGTCCATCCTTTGTAATTTGAAGAAGTCATATGTAGTGTAATCTAAGATGAGATATCAGAATACTGAAGTTTTTGAGGTTTGGAGTGGCTACATACGAATGAGGCGTACGGTATCTGTTTTCTTCTCAATTGTAAGGAGCCCACAGCAGACAGATGTCAAGGTTTCCTCAGTTGTCAATGCATCAGGATCCAACTCAGTTGAGTCAAGTTCAACAGCCAAAGCAGCAAGTAACTCTCTAGTCTGAAGAGGTTGGTATGCATAGGCTATCCAGAGAATAGCTTTGCAGGCCAAAGAGTGCTCTTCCTCCTCCTGGGTCATGATTCTCTGCAGAGTCACATCATACATGTCAGTCAGTTTTGTTGGAAGACTTTCTAGTGCCTTCCTGAGACTCTTGATAGTGGTACAAGTACCCAGGGCTGCTAGTTGCAATGCAGCCAGAAGAAACCTGATAGAGAATTATTAGCTATGAAAAAGCTAGAATTGCATGTTCCCTCACATGCCATCAGACTTGAATGTTATTTTCTCAACAACTTCATCAAGAACATCTGCCCGGTTTGGAGGCCTCAAAAGAGCTGCAAGCTTGGGACGCCGCCTCAGTTCTGCAGTGATGAATGTGCGGAAGTCTTTATCAGGTGCATGTATTTGTATGGTTGGAGTAGTTATTCCCGGGAGAAACAACTCGCGAGATGTCAGGAAGAGTGGTTGGTGGAGAGACAGAAGAATCTCGATGAGGCTCTCGCGAACATCATCCCGGAGTTCATCTAATGCATCAATAATAATATAAACTCCAGAAGGCATCGCGGCAACGGTATCTTGGATATGAGCAACAAGAGTGCCTTCAGTAGGCACGATGCTCTTCTGTACGCACGGCAAGTAAAGCGTGTGACCAATGCGTGATGAAATCGTAGGAGAGTGGTTCACAAGTTGTCCGAGCAAAGCAGCAAGAATCTTCGCGACGGTGAGATTGTCATTGAACCGCGCATATGCAAAGATGACAGCTCCACCGTTGTTCTGATCACGCAGTCGTTCTTCAATGTGATGAATGACGAATGATCTAGAAACGAAGTTACTCGTGTAGCTCGTTCGACGCGCTCTGAACTCACGACAAAACCGTTTTCCCAGCTCCAGCTATGCACTCGTTAGAACGCGAATTTCTAGCGAGGCTGAGTATTGAACTCACGAATGCCAACACCCCAAAAAGTACCAGACTCGCTCGCTATCCAATCACTGAATTCAGGTGTCTCTAGAATCCATGAGGCTGTCCCGGGAGAAACTTTCGCCAATGTCTCGTTCTGGATGGCGTAGTGGTTGACCATCGCAATGTTGAAAAGCCATTTAGCTACGTTATTCTTTTCTGTGGCAATTGCGTTAATCCATCACTGATAAGAGAAGTAAATGTCAGGGGACATCTGTTACCTGAAGATTCGGACCCGTAAGATGTAACACTTATATTGATGTCCCGTCCCGCATTATGAACATTCCCAGTTGAAGCTAAAGATATAGACATACGGCCCGGGGAAATGTAGCGTAGATGACTGACGATGAATCGATGTATGTTCGAGGAAGGTAGAAAGGCAACCAAAAGGCAATAAACGACGCCACTTGCTGCGATTTAGACACGTGACTGTACCAGGATTTTTACGACAAAAAGCGAGGGACCAAGTCCACCCCGTCTATGCGAGCCGTTGGCAGACGTAGAAAGGAAACATAATTCTGCTGGAGCAAGGAAAGAAAAGGTAGGGTCGTACAGCGAAAGTCCGTCATCAATAATCAGGCAAATAGGTAATCTGGAATTGACATCCTGGTGACGGTACTGAAATAGGGAGGAGAAGGATACGAAAGGAAAGACGACATTTCGCGACACGAAGTCGCGAGCCAGATTCAAAGAATCATACGTCCATTCTAGTTGATCCATCTCATGGATCGACCTCGAAAGCTGCTGACTTTATCCCGGTATTCCCCAGAGAACCGACAGCTGGTATGGCCACTACCGCGCCGTTATGCTCTCTCCGCCGATTGGGATGTCGAACCAATATAGATGGATGGTGTCCGGCTACGGAAGTAGCAATAGCTCTATGACGAAAAAGGGTTTCTGTCATTCAGAGATGTACAGCAATGTAGTCGTAGTTGGCGATGGGGAAGTGTCTAAGGTCCGCGACATCGGGCTCTCGGAGAGTTGGTGGTTCGATTTGGAGAAAGGATGGAGGGGCAGAGGGAGAAAGCGGAAGCCAGCGTCGGACTGCAGCCATTGCCTTGACCGACGTGGTTCGCGATGTGCAAAGGGGAACAACAAGCGTTTCCCACTTCGGTAGATTCCTTCATCAAATATAGGGTAGACCAAGGTCACAACGAAGGTGAGAGCAGGAAGGTGAGCGGATGGCAAAGGGTCCCTACGAGCCAACCATACGTGAGGGGTGACCAGAGGCGTCTGATAGACGACAAAAAGACCGTCGGATCTCTTGTCTTGTTCTGCAGGAGAGAGAGCGGAAAGCGATGGCAGGATGTGATCGACGTCGAGGGAATGAAATTGGGTTAGAGGAGGTATGCATGTGTGTGAACGGTAGGCGGGAGGGATAAACACGATATCTCTCCAAGTGAGCGCCCACAGAATTCGTGACCACCTCCTGAAGAGCCTTCCCAGCCAGCTACGACAGACGAGTGCAGCCCGCCCTCTAAGCGCGGATGGTAAGGCTCCTTCGTTCCGTTATAACTGGCCTTGGGTACACCGTGGCGTCACCCAGGATCTTCGTATGCACATGCAACGGTATCACCGCAGGCTAGCTGAAAAGCGAGCTAGGAAGACAAGCTATCGGACGGGTTCGTGATGGAGGTATGGAGGCGGATGGGAGTAGCAGTCCTCGTTAGGGCGAGGCTGTCGTCATAATCCCTGTGATTCCTCTTCCGGCTTGTACAGTGTGAGCGTGGTTGGTGGTGAAGGAACCACGGGAGCATTGTGCCATAGACAGGTATGGACTCAAGGACGGAGTGCTGTATTGTACATGGCGTGAACCGGTTCGGAACGACAAGGGCGTGGAGTGAAGGATAAGAGATTCGTCGACGCTGAGCACAGGTGACGTGACACCAGAACTCCCAGGTGGGCGACCAGTGAGAAGTGTCGGAGCTCTTGCCCTGCTACCAAGGAGGGAAAGCGATGACAGACGGTGATCGACGCCTACGAGGATGGAGCGTGGCACGTGGGCGACGCGTGTTTCTAGTCGGTGAAGGGGAGGGAGGATCGTGAGAGCTCTTGACATTAGCGTTGAGCACAGTGGTTGTGGAGTGCTCGGTTGAGGTCGCAACCCCAAGATGGATCGCGTCCAGATTTCTTGCCAGCCTACGGGAAAGAAATGGTCAGAGATGTGAACGAGAGTGGAGCCGAGGCACAGAGGAAGACGGGGATGTTGGAAAGATGGAAAGTGCGAGAAAGAATAAGACGGGTGGGCTGAATCCTCACCTCCAAGTCACTCGCGATCCCTTCAATCCAGAGTTACATGATTTTTGAGGGAAGACAGCCGAATTAAGTCGGAAAGATGGAGTAGGCTAGTAGAGCCAGCGCTGTGTAAGTGGAAGGTCAGCTTTGCGTGCAACAACAGAAGAGGAAGTCCGGCAGAAGGAAGCTCGAAGAAGAGGGGCAGCTTACATAGCAGAACGGTCTCCTCATGTTACCCAGAGAGTCAGACTGTCGCTGTTCTTGGAGGTAGACGAGTTTGCGACGAAATTGTGGCGGATCGGGTAGTATCATGAGTCGACGTCTGAAATTGGCCTGAGCAGCAGCCTTGGAGTATCGGGGGCCGCTCAGAAGGAGCCCATATCCAAGGATTACAGGGAATTTGTGGTGTTGGTGTAGGAAACAAGTAAAGGGGTTCGACATCTTCCGTCTGATTTTGGCATGCGCGGCAAAACTGGGTAGAAATGATTAGAAGTCATTCAAGGAGTGGAAGACGGGCAACAGATGGGAGTCTGGAAAGAGCCTCTGCAGTCGAAGACAGAGATGGAGAAAGAAAACGCGAGGAAGAAAACACAAACGGTACATACCCACGCCCGAATGTACCTATTCAACCCATGCCACCAGAACGTTCCAAGCCCGAAGAAAGCAGAGCTTCTGATCTAGCGGACAGCATTCCTAGGACCAGAATGAACCCTGCAAGGAGGGACAAGAATCCTAAGCTTACTTCAACGCTCTTGGTTGAGCAGGAAGCGACTTTGGTTGTAGCCCTTTGTGCTACCTGGCATGGAGCTCCCCCGTCAAACTCGTCGCATTGTTTGAAGAGTCCAAAGAGCGCTTGTTGATTTCCGTGTGCGATCGCACATATTGGCAGTGATATCGATAATGAAGCGGGGAAGTGTGGTTTACGTCAAGAAGGTCGGGATGGTGGTCAAAAGCAAAGTGGATGACTCCGATGAGGCGAACGGAGAAAGCCGATCAGTCGCTGCCTGGCTGCGAGGGCCACGATTTGATTCGCCACACATGCCTCTTAATTCTCCACTCTGCTCGTATCACGAAGATCTCGTTGGACGTTCCTCCTCCCGTTCATTCCGGCCGTGTCATGCATATTTGGATTTGTCGGCGTTGATGTCGATGCGTCTTATGCAAAGGCGTAAATCGCACACTGATACCTTTCATAGATAGTATTGCGTGGAGGCGTATATAGATTCGACGCCTTGATTTACGCCTGTAATGCTTCTATTTACTCTGGGATTAGCTCACTGGTCATGTATACACAGTCGAACAGATGATGCCACTGAGTGGTATGTTGACAACGTATCAGCTCTTTGATCAGCTCGATGGTTTTGATTCACCGTCTTGTCTGTACAGCCTGGATGATAGGGGTGCTGCAATCTGTGATATATAAACGTCGCGCTGGGTTGCTGGTCAGTACCTTCTAATTTCTTCTATCATTCTTGGATACACGCCACTATGTATAACGACAGGATGTTTGGACTGGCGTGGTCATCGTCTTGGATAACTGACGGCAACAAGGACGGCAACGACATAAGTCTCGGAGCGCTATTGCAAGGTATTTATGGCGGTCTGGTTGGTAGGCAAATTACTCTAGACTTGCCCGAATGTCCGGCTACTTAAAATCGTTCTAAAGGGATATCACTTGGGCTGCTAGTTGCCTCAAGCCTTCTTTTTTGGTATCCATCCGTTCGTACGCATCCCTCACCTCCCAATGATTGAGAATTTCTTCCAGGAAGCGTCAAACAAGAAATCGACCTGCATGGGTTCTGTTTCTCGTCGCCTTACTCAATCTCACCATTCTTCTCTACTTCGGGCTGTCAACTCTGAGCGTCCATTCCACAATTTTACTTCAAGATCTTTGTAAAATATTTGCTCCGGCCGAGATCTGCCCCATACATACGGGAATTCTACCTGTCCCATGGTCCGTGTGGTTCGCTTCTTTCTATGCATGCGAGATTGCGTTGGTATGTCTTCACTTTTATTCGTTTTACCTGAAAATAGACTTATGTCCGCTCAAGATTTGGATCAGTGATGCCGCAATCGCATACCGCGCAGGGATTCTCATCGAAAACAAACTCACGCGGATAGTCTTGTGTTTATTATGGTTTCTCTCCGTTGGTGCGAAGTGATCATACTTACAAAGGCAATCTCATTAATTCCGCATCAGTTGCAGGAATTCTCGTCATACACTCATCTCTCACCAGTGCCGCGGTCGCTTCTGAGTCAGACGTTGCTACATATACGTCACATTTCTTCGTATGCTTCTCTGTCCTTTGCAACGTTGTGTCCACTGGCCTATTTGGTTCGATCCTATGGTAACTTATTCATCCACGGTCACTGGCAACTTCGAAAAATGACTGGAGTCCAACTTAACAGGAAACATAGGAGTTTTCTGAGGATGATGGGCTATGGTAAGCCGAAAACTACACCGGCTCAACGGGTTCTCGCCGCTGTTCTTGAATCGGGTGTCGTCTACTGTGCATTTCAGGTACCTTTTCTCCGTTAGTGGTATATCAACAACAAAATTCTAACGTGATCAATAACGGATGCAGATAGCTTATGCGCTATACCATTACTCCACCCCTTATCGAACGGATCAGTATTCACTCTGGCAAGCCATCTACGTCGGATTCTCGGTGAGTATCCCAGTATTTGACAGAATGGTCAACTCAGGAAGGTCCCATTCATACAGGGAATCTATCCAGCACTGATACTTTTGGTCACTCAACGCCATCGCGCGAGCATCGTGATCAGTGAAATCAGTGAAAGAGAACTCCAATCCAATTTCCGTAGGTTCGATGGAGATGGTCCTCTGAGCTAGGAATTCGAGTTTTGCACAGAGATACAGTGACGTGAATAAATCCGCTCCCTGCGTTCCCGCCGTGGTGATTGGTCTGTAACTACAGCTGAGTTCAAGCTCCAAACGACTCATTTGCACACAATGGCCTCGAGTCAACCCCTTGTTCTTGGCTTCCATCGAGCACTCGAGATCCTGGATCTTATGATGGTATCCAGAGCTATTTCGCCAGGATGGATTATCTTGATAGGCAATGGCTCGTATAGGTCGCGGCAGTACCAACGTAAGGAATGTGGGATTCGTGAGAGAAATTGAAGGCGAATACTACTTGTGAATAGCAGAATCTTAGGCGAAAATGTAGGGGCAGAGTAACGTAGAGCTAATACGACGAAGGGGAAATGTGAGAACTAGCAGAAAAAATATACCTAGATCACGAAGTTACAAGGGAAGGTGATAAGAAAGGATATGAGAATAAGAAATGGCGATTCAGGCCAGATCAGCAAGCCGGGCCGGCTACCGATACCAATGTCTTCGTCTCCCTTGTTCCCGAGGCTGTTCGGTACCGACATTTAGACTTCATAATGTTCAGCGCCATGCGACATGTATTGGAACCAAGACACGACAAAATTGAAGGCCTGGAAGTGAATGGGTGGGCACGAAGTAGAGGACAGGCGAGTCCTTGATGTTGGGCACAGGTGACGCCTCACTAGGTAGGTTGGACAGTCAACCAACGGAGCCCTCTCGTCTCCAGCGAGGGATAGAGTGGAGGGTGAAAGGCGGTCGCTTGCCCTGGATGGACTACGGAGGTCGTGGGTAGGCGAAGCGAGTCGGTGGTAAGGAGGAAGCGTGGTAAATTGGGCTGGGGTTGGGGTGATTGATATAGTTGTATACCAAGGAGCCAGTTGACGGCCAAGTCCTGCCCAATGAGGGGTATTGAGGTTTCTTGCCAGCCTGGAGTCGAGAAATGGTCAGTGAAACGAACAAAAGGGAGTTTGGATCCAGAAGATAACAGAATTATGGGGAAATGGCGAAAAGTCGAAGAAGGTGGATGGGCAGCTTACCTTGGAGTCCCGTACCGAGGTCGTTAGACCAAATGGAATATGTTCCGTGCCAGGAAAACAGTCGAGGTTGGAGTCGGAGACGTGCTGTCGTTTCACGGGATCGGAGCTGTCAGAACTGAGGGTCAGCTTTGGGCAAGAATGAGAACAAGCTAGACACCGAGATACGTGAGATACTTACCTAGACGATGGTATACTCTTGCGACCATTATCCTCGTCTTCCTTGTCGTCTTGGAGGCAGGTGGGTTTGCAGTGACACACGGATGGATGAGGTCGTGTCTTGGGTCGATGTCCTCCGAAGCGAACCGCTTTGGCTACCATTGGTGGTTCCTGTTGAGGTTGGTGTCCGGTATTCCGGAGAATTTGCAGCGCTAGTGTGTGAGGGTCGTAGTGGTTCGACATCTTTCTTTTGGCTCTGGTACAGGCGGCAGAACTGGGCAGAAGAGTCAGAACGTGGTCGATGGGTGTAAGGTGTGAGAAGAGGGCGAATTGAGCTACTCGAAGAAGCTCTGGGAGGGATGATAGGGATGAAACATAGAAATGAAAAGAGTCCATACCGATGCCAGAATAACCCATTTAGACCGATCCCGGCTTTGTATTCACCACTCCACCATGAACGCGCCAGAAGCCTGAGAAGCCTAAAGCCTCCAGTCTAGCGTGCAGTAAATAACAGTGAGTATTCGCCCCCAGAAACAAGTATTTGTCGCTTACATTGTGTGAATTAGTCGTTCTTGGTTGAGCAAAGGAGGTACTGCCGCATGTTGCCGCTTTTGCACGCCCTCGTCAAAGCCGCTTCATGTTCGGGAGTTCTCAACCGACCAAAGTTGAGCTTTGTATGATGAAGCTCATTCTGCCAGAGGGTATTGAGCCAGCGAAGAGTTGGCCAACGTCGAGGAGGTCGAGATGGTGGTTACAGGAAAAGAGGTGATAGTGTGATCGGAGAAAGCCGATTTACTCTTTCCTGTCCTTGACCTCCATCATCCTGTCCAACATCTTCGACTATCTGAGCTTTCTTCTACGACTCACAGCTGCTCGTGCAGAATACGTATCAAATACAAAATGCGCCTCCATAGAACGCGTCGACCCTACAACCTACCATAGATCTCAACAACAACGCCTCCATGCTCCGTCCTTCCACCCAGACCTCATCTGCCTGACCCAGTCTCACGACCTTTGACAGCAACTACGGACACGACAAGAGCGCTGCTCTTTGCTCTCCGTAGAGCTCGAGACTTTAGGTCTCAAACTCCTGTATCCCCCTGCCGTGGCTTGAACCACGAGTCGGTCAACGGTCCGGTTGTCAGACCGCAACAAAAGTGGGCAAAACTCTCCAATATCAGTCCTGGAGCTTCCAGCTTTATTTCAAGAGTAATTCTGCCTTTATGACCACCTCCTGAGCGTGTTGTTGAGGTCTGTTCCTTTTAAGTGATAGCAAGCGAACATACTCTCGTTGTGCCAGTATGGCGTCTGCCACTCCCACCGAACCTTCGAACTTCCACATCCCTGCTCCATACACTATCAGCGTGGCATGGACTCTATGAAGAGATTGTCGAACCTGCTCGTTCACAGTGGCAAGCTATGTCCAATTCACAAAGGCGTCTACCACCTACTGGTGACCCAGAAGGACGACTACCATTGGCATAGGCTACTACCGGCGCGAATAGAGCACTACCACCTGTGCTCAGCGGGACACACGAAACTAAGTCTTAAATTGCCGTATCCCGCTGGTTCACTTGGATTGGAAGCTAGTCGAAGGTGTTCGGCCGAGTCACCGGGAGCAAAGGCTCACAGAACTCTCTAATACTAATCCAGGAGTTTCTGGCTTCTTTTCATGAGTACGTCCGCCCTTCTTTCCACCTACTGAGCGCGTTGTTGACGAGCGCTGTACTCTTCAGGCGATATAAGCGAACATGACTCCTCTCCCTTTCTTTCGCTATGTTCAACTGGTACATGTCGCCTTGCGCTCATGGCATCTGTTGCCTCAGCCACCACTCGGAACTACCAACCATAAGCTCATGGGTCACCGAGTTTGGCTGAAGCTGGAGAACGTCGGAACCCTGTTCCAGGCTACGAAGAACTTGCACAAAATACTCTCCTGCTACAGATGGCCTCGTCCTGAGCTGTCTTGTTCTTCTAAGTGTGTCTTTCCTCGATGCCTATTGGTTGACACGAACGCTGACGGTTTTCGCCCTTGACAGACCACATCCTCCGAATGCTGTGTTAAATTACTCCTCGTTGGTACACAAGCCCGATGCATAGGGGGCTCAGGACTGTGGATCGGAACGTCGTCAGGGCGATCTGTGTTGAGACCTCCAATATTCAGTCTGGGCATCATGAGAGTACGTTGTCTCTGGAATAGCGAAGCCAGTTACCCATCCTAAAACTCCCCCTGCAGGTCTGAAAACCACAAATAACGAACAATCATCCGCCAACTTTCGTTGAGCCCACTCAAGAAGGTGTCCACCCCAGTGACCTAGACGCAACGGCTGTCCGCCACCTGGGAACTCGGCGACCCCATCCGATCCACCTTCCAATCGGGATATATCTCTCACAAGCGAGGCCACGACACCACCTCTCATCAGCCAACCATTCCGTTTGGAGGCCACAAGCCTATCTACTACGAACGTCGTTCTGAGTGTAGTAGACTCGGATCGTGGCCTAGTTCCGCGGTGTATCCTACTCCGGGGTTTGGTGTCGCAACCGAACACGGGGAACCGGTGTCAGCGGTAGATGGTGCTTGATGATGAAGACAACATTGGGGTGAATGAAGTAGGTTTGGTTGGGCTAGGAGATTGCAATAAAATGTGCAGCATGGTAGGGATAGTGTGATGTAACTATGGTAGATATATCAGTTACGATACTTTGGTTCTGGATGTATACTCTTCCAATAATTGAACAACTACTTTATTTCCCTCCTTCTGTGCAAAAGTAATAGCAGTATCCCCATGCTTGTTCTGGGTATCAACCTTGATATCTGGATGCTGGAGTAATTCCTGAACGACTTCCTTGTGCCCTTCCAGGAGGCCCTTGCAAGCCCAATGGAGAGGTGTATCACCATCTGGATTCTGTGCATTGACATTGATGGCAGGATGATCAAGCATCAGTGTTACAAGTGGTGCCATGCCCATGCGTGCCGCCCAATGGAGAGGAATTGTTCCATAATCATCTAGTGCATTGACATCTATACCAGGCGCAGCAAGCAATGCCTTTACAGCTAAGCTGCTGCCACCATAGCAAGCCAGGTGAAGAGCAGTCTCTCCCCATTTATTTCTTGCATGAATATCAATGCCAGGGGACTGTAGGAGTAGCAGAACAATATCATCTGCATTTGCCCTTACTGCCAGAGATAGAGCTGTATCTTCAGATGGTCCAGGTTCATTAATGTTGACTTCTGTGACATCTAGTAACCACCTAATGACAGAAGGTTGGTTGCCAATACATGCACAGTGGAGTGGTGTGTATTCACAGTGAGATTGTTGGGTTATGCATTCCTCACTGGGGTTGATAGGTAATAGAATGCCATGAAATGCTGAGAAGTGGAGAATGTTGCCATAGTCTATCTCTAAGGGGAAGCGGGGGTCAGGGAATGGCACATGATAGCCTGCAGAAACCAGATGGCTAGCATGAGGTGGAACCTGGCCATTCCATCCATTACATGCCTCTGTGATGTGTTTAGCTAGATATTTGCATGCATATTGAGCAAGTGGATAAGAGCTAGTATATGTTTTGATGACTCAGTAACTTGTTATGGTTTGAGGATTTACATTAGCCAACTCAAGATATAGAGCACAGATGCATGAAATAAATGTGTGTGGTTGGCGGATGTGGCCAGTTCTCTGAGATCTGAAAAAGTCATATGTGGTATAATCTAAAGAATGTGATTAGAATAAATGTATTTCTATGGTATTGTGTATCACATACGAATAAGGCGTGCTGTTCCTGTTTTCTCCTCAATAGTGAGAAGACCACAGCAGACAGATGTGAGAGTCTCTGCAGTGGTCAATGCATCAGGATCCAACTCAGTAGAGTCAGGTTCAACAGCCAAAGCAGCAAGTAGTTCTTTAGTCTGGAGAGGTTGATATGCATAGGCTATCCAGAGGATAGCTTGGCATGCCAGAGAGTATTCTTCCTCATCCTGAGCCATAATCCGCTGCAGAGTCATTTCATACATGTCATCAAGCTTGGTGGGTAGAGTTTCTAGAGCTTTTTTGAGGCTTTTAACAGTAGTACAAGTACCCAAAGCGGCTAGTTGCAACGCAGCTAGTAGGAACCTAATATATAGCAATTAATGAGAGAAGATTCGTGATCCGCTAAAATATTACCCACATGCCATCAGACCTTGTAGTCACCTTTTCTATGACTTCTTCAAGAACCTCTGGCCGACGTGTTAGAAGTGATGAAAGTTTGGGGCGGGACTCAATTTCAGCCATGATGAAGACGTGGAAATCATGAACAGGAGCATGGATGTGTATGTTTGGGGTGGCAAGGCCAGGAAGAGACAGTTCTCGTGAGGTCAGAAATATAGGCGTATTCAAAGACAGCAGAATTCTGATGAGCGCTCCGCGGATATCATCCTGAAGTTCATCCAATGCATCAATGACAACGTAGACTCGAGAAGGCAGTAATGCCGTTGCTTTTTGTAGATGTATTATGAGCGTGTCTTTGGTAGGGGCAATCCCCTTTTCCTCATATGGCGCATAAAGATTCTGACGGACATGTGAAAATGCGGCAGAGGAGTTTCTAACGAGTTGCCCGAGTAACGCAGCGAGAATCTTTTCAACAGTGAGGTTGTCGTTGAAGCGAGCATACGCAAAAATGACCACTTGGCCAGTCTCCTGGAGGTGCGAACGCTCTTCGAGGTGATGAATGATGAATGAGCTGGGAAACGATTAATCGTCGATGTGATTCAATGAACAAGCAGCTCACGATAAGACTGTCTTCCCAGCTCCGGCTATATATCCTTCAGAGTGTGACCACTGATAAGGATGTCGTACTTACGAATTCCTACGCCCCAAAAAGCTCCTGAGTCCTTCGCTATCCATGCCTCAAATTCTGGCCGCTCGAGAATCCATGCTGCCGTCCCAGGGGAGACCTTTGCAAATGTCTCGTTCTGGATCGCGTAATGATTAACCTTGGCCATGTCAAACAGCCAGTTGACAACTTTCTGCTTCTCTAGAACGTCGATGTTGGTCTATGGTACACTAGCACGATAGGTTGATGATTACCTGAAGCTGCATCGTGACTGTTTGATCCAATCGCAAGGTTGATGTTCCCTCCTACGTTGAACGTGTTCCCGATCTGGTGCAACGACGCAGACATGAAGGCTACACGAGCTAAGGACACAGGTAATCAAGGTTCGAGGAAAGCAGTGAAGCCAACAACGGCGAACGTCGGCCATTGCTTCACGTGATTGCCTCGAGAGGCATTCCTGGAGACTCGCGAATGGATAAACGAACAACCTTATATCTGCGTTTATAAGCGTAATGGTTGGGGAGAAGTGTACTAGCGGATATATCCGTACATGTCGCCTCGACGGAAGCCAAGTAAGTGGGCATGGTAAGGTAAAGTAGTGATGAACAAGGATAAGTACAAATGGTAGAACGTCCGAGAAGGTAGAGTCCATAGGAGAGCAGATAAGAAATGATGAAAATGTATCACAAGGAACATCGGGGATTCCAAAGAATCAAGAGACATGGGTCGCCAATGGAGAGCAGACCATATCGTGAATCGGAAAGCGACGAAGAACCTCGTCTTGAGCTCGCCGTGAACGCGGAAGGGCGTTGAAAATTCCGCAATACCAAGCGCAGGCAACGTGCTACCAGCTAGGTGGGCAACCAAATGAGGATTTTTGCCGGGTACTCCGCTTCTTGTGAGAGCGGAGGAAGGGCCAGAGGAAAGTATGTTGGGTTGGTATGGATAAGGGCGTGTGTCCAGCATTGAGGATGTACCCGTCCTCGTCTCCTTGAACTCTTCGTACCAGGCTGGCTAGCCAACGAAGTGGTGGAAGGCCAGACTCGGCACCACCGATGCTGCATAGGTTAGGGTGATACATTCTTGAAAATGGGCTCGCAAGCACCGGGCGGTGGAAGATGGTGGTCTGTGCGCCGTTGGTAGGAGATAGAGCGGGACTTGCACCGGACTGTACAGAGTTCATGGTCAGACATGGGCAAAATCGACTGACGACGAAGCAACAGGAACAAAATTTTCGGACAAGACGGGAGGACGACTAGGACGAAGAATGGAAGGGCAAGAAGGAATCGGTGTCATACCTTCTTTGTATCTCAACTGTCCTTGGACTTGGACGCGGCCTCGTCTGCGACAGCGGGTAACGCCAGAGTCCCGGCACACATTCCTGAACGTGTCCATGAGAAAGGATCATGAGAGAAAAATGTCAAGAATACTCACTCTAGAGCCTCGAGCGCGGAAGTCGGCTTAGGCCACGACACGGGTAGCGTGGTAGCCTGCTCCCTCTTAGATCGAGAAGATCCAGACATAGGCCATCCAAGCCTGCGTTCAGATATTGAAAACCCGTTGGAACAACCAGCGCTCGATGATACCGGGGTCAAAGAGAGTTCTAACGAATCCGTCCGGTCCTAGAATAAACGGAAGATCAGCAGTGCAGATGAGGGCAGGAAATGGGGCGATGGCAACGAAGACCATGCGTCCCGGAAAGTAGAAGGAGGTAATGCTTACCTAGGAGACTGGCTCGTCCTTGTTACGGTGGCCCGTCACTGATACGGTCCCTATGTCCAGCTTGAAGGCAGACCAGTTTGCATTATGGGTGAACCAAGATATACCCTGGGGCCATGAGGATGTGCTTGAACGCGTATTTTGGCGGATTTCATGACTGATCGCCGGGACTAGGTGTTGTACGGGTAGAAAGGAGTAGAGGTTTGATATGTTGTGGGCGGGAGTGACAAGACTGGACGTGGATGGTTAGATAGGGTTCAACGGCTCGCTGAGCAATGTAGGAAGTCAGGGAGAATATATTGGAAGGAGTCCAGTATAGGGAAGGAAGGGTGAAGACTGAAAATGAGATGACACATACCCAGTCCGCCGCCTCTTCTCCAATCGCTGTCCCCGTCCGCCACCATCGGTTTACGGTCACAGACTTCCAATACATTCACCACAGAGTCCAAATACATGTCCCGTGCTCTATCTCGAGCCAGGTGGGTTGTCGAAGCTAGAAGAGACGGAGGGCGACATTGGGATGGTGATGGTCAAGGGGAAGGTATGAGCATCAATCGGAGAAAGCCGATCCTTGCTTGTGTCTTTTGCCTTCAACGTCCGACTATTGGGCGAATTTGTTTCAACGACTCTAGCGACCTCCATGACGCTAAGTCTGAGCTACTGTCGAAACCTTCTAGTCTCAATAACATAGCCTATCTACTCGCTGAGTGCGTGTCTTTCATATGAACCCGTGACCCACATCGACCAACTCCAGCTCTGCAGACCCTCAACAAGCTCGTCCCGTGCGTCGGTTTTGAAGACTGGTACCTCAACAACTCCATCAACAGATCTAACGGCTTTGGTTTTAACCCTACAGCTGATGACCAGGGTGGTATCCACTTCACTGTCTACTCCTGGCTCATCGACCGTGACACGTTCGATAACAAGCCCACTAAGCTTGCTCACGCCTGGATGAAGATTCCTTCCGCCCATCCTTTGTAAGTGGCCTCTGCTTCGGGCGATGATGCGCTTTTGACCTGTTTCGAATCTGTCGCATGGTCGGAGGCGGTATTGTCAAACAGCGGATCCCACGACTTCTGAGGAGGTTGATGACACTCGCTGTTCTAACCTCCAGACGAACGCAATGATCCTGTTCAGATTTCAGCAGGCACAGCTTTCCTTGTAAGTATCCCTTCTGTAAATGATCCATCCGTCTTCTTATGCCTAGATCTCCTACTACAGACAGGTCATGTCTAGTGCAGCTCCTCGTAGCTCAACCGGGAAAACGCGTCCTCCCCTCAGCTGCCTTGTCTGAAGCATGGCATACTCTATGTTGACCGTTCACCAGAAATGACCTTTTCTCTTGGAGTCGATCTCAGGATGGATGGGCGTTCAATCGTGCTCCGCGCGCTTTGTCTGGACGTCAATCCTGTAGTATCTTCAGCTTCCCACAACCCTTTCTCACGAAGAGAGTACTTGGAGGAACATCATCGCTGGAAAGTCACTATACGCTTCCTCTCATAGATGTCACCACTACTGCCCACCATTTATACTGCGACATTGTTTCCCCTCGCCCGTCATCGTCTTCCTCACTCGACATGTTCTTGTGACTCGGTGTTAGGTCGACAGAGATCGTGTTGTTGATGGATCTATCCCTCCTAAGACGGCGTCTAGCCTGTCCCCGTCCTCTCCCCAGTGATTGCGTCATGGCGCTCGCTCTCCGTCTTTCCACTCAACTCGCTATTCAGATGAATATGCTCGCCAGGGACGAAGATGCTGGAACGGAAGAGGTGGAAGCAGCTCCTGGAAGAGTTGGGAGGGTTTGCGACGTCCGAAGCAGCGTCTTGATACTCTGAGACACTCTCGAATGTGAAGATGCAATTGACTGCGATTGGATTAGGGACCTACCCGTATACCTAGGTGCCAGTGTAGTAGTGTCACGATACGTACATTCTTTCGTATCTCGGACAATGATTGCTCTCCCATTCTCTCTGTTCATGTGTCTCTGGCCTGGTTGATACCCGAACCTATAAGTTGAGGATGCATACACTAAAAGTAGCGAAGTCTGATACGTACAGAAAGCGTGATGGAGGATATGTTAATACGTACTACATTGCGAACTGTAGGTCATAGAAATCGTGATAGCTAAGAGTCCGTCTTCTGGGAAATATAATCCTGTAGTAGCTGCACGACACGATCACGGCCATTCAGCCGCGCGAGCGCAAGTTCAGTGTTCCCATCCTTATCCCGAATGTCAACGCTAATGTCAGGATGCCTGAGTAGCTCCTGAATGCCCTCCATGTGCTCCTCCATGCATGCGTAGTGAAGAGGTGTAAATCCAGCCCGAGACCGGGCGTTGATTCGAACTCTATCGCAGTGAACCATCAGGTTAATGAGTGATTTACTCCTGTTCAAGCATGCATAATGTAGAGGGGTATTTCCTTCAATGTCTTCTGCGTTGACATCTATACCGGGAGCATCAAGCAGCAGCTCTGCAGCTGACCTACAATGGTAATAACATGCCAAATGAAGAGCAGTAGCTCCATTGTTATCTCTTGAGTGGATATCAATGCCAGGTGATTGAAGGAGCATCCTAACCATTTCATCTTTTCGTTTACGTCGAGCTGCCAGAGATAAAGCTGTCTTCCCAGTGGCATCAGGTTGGTTAACATCCACTCCTGCCTGCTTCAGCATCCACTCAAGAACAGGTGTCAACCCATGTATACAAACATAGTGAAGCGGTGTATAGCCGGAGTGGGACAGCTGGGTAAGGCATTTAGGGTCATAGACAAGATTATCTGGAACTCCAAAATAATAGCGGCGAGTGGCAATGGAATGAACAATGTTGCCATAGTCAAAATAGGATGAAAACCATATAACCGATAAAGGGATGGAAGCATTTGGTGAAACAAGATGGCTTGCAGTGGAGGGAACAACGCCGTTCCATTCACGGGTTGCATGTGTGATATGTTGTCCTAGATTTGTAGCAGCATACTCCGCAAGTGGATGGGTTATTGCGCGGTCCCTGAGGTCCTGATACTCCAAAACAGAATGTGAATTGACATTTGCTAGTTGAAGGTATAAAGCACAGATGCGTGCAATGTAGGTGTGTGGCTGTCTCCACAGACCTGCATTCTGGGTCGAGAAGAAATTATACGTGGTATAATCTGAATGAAACCGTCAGAATAGAACGAATCTGAAGCCTCAAATTTTCACATACGGATGAGGCGGACATTTTTTGTATTATGCTCGATGGTGAGGAGACCACAGCAGACAGATGTCAGCGTTTTCTCGTTAGTCAATGCATCAGGATCAAGCTCAGTAGAATCCAAATCAATGGCTAAAGCAGCGAGAAGCTTCGAAGAGGGAAAGGGTTGAAATGCATGCGTAACCCATAGGATAGCATGACATGCCAGCGAAGATTCCTCCTCATCTTGGTCCATTATTCTCTCGAGAGTCATTTCATACATATCGGCCAGCTTGGTCGGTAGTTTTTCCAATGCCTTTTTGAGGTTCTTGACGCTCGTGACATGGCCTAAAGCTGCAATCTGCAACGCAGCCAAGAGAAACCTTGACAAAACAGTTAATCCGGGAAGGGTCAAAATTTTGCCTAGCTCTCTTACATTCCCTCAGATTTTGATGTGATCTTTTTGACGACTTCCTCGAGAACATCCGCCCGATTCATGAGAAGCGATGAAAGTTTGGGAAGGCGCTTAATTTCAGCGGTGATAAATGTACAGAAGTCGTGGGTGGGAGCACGGATTCGTAGATCGGGACTAGCCAGACCCGGAAGAGATAGCTCTCGAGAGGTTAAGAAGACCAGTCGATTCAATGAAAGAAGAAGGCCAACAAGTGCTTCGCGGACATCATCCTTCAGCTCATCCAACGCATCGACAACAACGTAGACTTTGGAAGAAGCCTTGTCAATGCCTTCGCGAAGACTTTTGGCCAGCATCGCTTCAGTTGGCGCGATCTTCTTCGCTACGCACGGACGATAGAGGCTTTCGCCGATGTAAGAAAATGCGTCGAGCGAGTTATCCACTAGTTGTCCTAGCAAAGTGGCGAGAATCTTTGAAACAGTGAGGTCGTCATTGAAGCGAGCGTAAGCAAATAGAACAATCCCCTTTGTCTTCGGATCCGAACGCGCTTCTAGGTGATGGACCATGAAAGATCTGGGAGGAGGTAAGTTGTGGAACGTTAGTTGTTGCAGAACGATTCCAAATGACCAAGACTTACGAGAGGATTGTCTTCCCTGCGCCAGCTAGATATCCGTTAGATGACGATTTCTTCAATGAAGCACAAACTCACGAATGCCAACACCCCAAAACGTTCCGGACGGCCTAGTGATCCAGGTTTCAAGTTCGGGGGTTTCAAGGATCCACGACGCTGTACCAGGAGTAACCTTCGCAAAGGTCTCATTCTGGATCGCATAATGGTTGACCATCGCTATGTCAAACAGCCAGTCTGCGACTTTCTGCCTTTCTGCAATGTCCACATCAACGCTTAATCAACCCGGGGGTATACAAGCAACACAATACCAGAAGGTCCATCGTGGCTGCAAGAGCCGACTGATAGATTAATATTTCCTCCCGCCGTCAGCGTGTTTCCGATCTGGTTGAGGGACATAAGGGCTGAACAGCTTGACAATGATGAGAAGAAAGGGTACAGCAGAGGGAGCGGTGGTGCGACTCATGGTAACGCCTCCACGTGATGGCAGGTATAGCCGCTATATTAGGGCGCTAGATCTAACTGCTGCGAACGGCCTAAACAGAATGAGCATAGGAAGAAGTGGGACGAAATAACACGACTCGAGATAGCACGTAAGTAAAAACTGGGCCGCAGAGACGAAGAGAAGAATATAAGGATCATGATATTCGGTAGGTACAATGGAGACGAATCGTTCCCTAAGCATTCGTAAATATCGAAGATACTATACGTTTAAACGAGTTAGTAGCACGATGCACGGCAAATCACCCGAAGTTTGGCCCGATGCAATGTCAACAGAGAACAATGCCCATAGACCATGTTTTCGGGATGATTTCAACTCAGGGGATCCGCAGAGCGTGTCTATAACATGCCATTGTAGCCTACATTCGGATGAGCTCGTCGAATTAGTGCCCAAAGTCACAGAAACGAAGGAAATGATAATCAAGAAAAGGTTTGTGGGTGGGTGGGCGAAGGCGCAGAGGACTAGGCCTGATTCAGACAGGTCCGAGCCTTCACAGTCTTCCCTTGGAAATGAAGGGAAAATGAAGGGAGGGTTACATCCGCACCCAATCCACATAATCCTCTCGAATATTAACGATTCGATCCAGATGAGAGTAACAATTACTATGCGAAGATCTCTATCCCCTACGTCCACCTGTGAGTCCTGTTACACTGACATAAAACCTGACTTCCTTCCCTGTCCCCCATTCTCCCTGAACTTTCTTCATCTACAGGAGGAGCTTGTAGAAACTGGCGTCCTACCAGTCCTCCGGCCCAGTCGAGCTCTTGATGGTAGCATAGACAAGCCCACGTCCATGAAGGAACAGTTGTGGATCTCGAGGAATGACGATTGCCGATTCATGAAAGTATAAACGCTAATGGCGTTGAAAATTGACGGCTCGGATAGCATACGTGGCGTTTGATTCTTGTTTTTGTCGTGTAAAATCGGACTAATCGAGCGATCGTTATGGCTGGCGTTTAGATTTAGCTGTAGAAGTAGGATCGAATCAGTGAAGTCCCGACTTTCTAGCGGCCATACTAAGGGGGGTATACCTGATTTTGATTGCTCAAACGATGTCTCTCGATCACCTCCCTATGAGTACGCTCATCATGCATCAAATTGCGGGTTCCACAACACGAGCTACGCAGAGGAGTAAGTCCAACAGACAAACGACTGGGCATACTGATGTGGGAAGGATACACCTACCATATGATCCATTCGTTGAGTCTGATTCCGCTGCTCTGCTCCTTTCCACAATGACTACAACGACTGATAGAATTATCAGCGTCGATGCCGGAGGGAGGGAGGCAAGGTTTAGAGCAGCTTTCTGCAATCGCACTCAGCTGCAGCCGGCTTCCGGGTTTAATTTGTGTTTCCCAATTCTCCGGCGAAATATAATCGATGCAGTTTGACTTGAATATAGCGTAGTTTTCGCGTCGGATTGCAGTGCATTCGTCACCTTCTACGAATCGTTGGAGCAATAATGCGTGAAATGCCTGCGTTTTTACAAATGAGCGAATACTCGATGAGTGACAGAGGGATCTGACGAACGCACCTGATATTCGCGACACAGAATCCACGGAAGAAAGAAGATCGTGCCACAGAAATCGCGGATTTGTATGTGAGGGAGGGTTACGCTCCGAGGTACATCTCGGTTTGAAGTCGTTGTAAATTTCCCTCTAATTCATGAAACAAGTCATAAGATTGCAGGAAAGGCATCCTCAACAGATAACTCACAGAAGTCGATCCAAGTTGGACTGAGAATCGGAGATCATGGTACACAACTTCACGATCTGTCGTCGGTCGTGTAAAATCCACCAGATACGCCTTCCCAGCACTTGAAAGAGTGTACGCCTCCTTGATAAATGCCCTGCGCTGTCGAACTGAACACGAGCTTCTCTTAGTTTCTGAAGGAGACGGCTCTCGATGGCAGAGCGGCATAGACGGATTTGTGGAAGTATCATGTCCTCTAGTAGAACTTGCACTCGAGGGTCGTTTATTTCTCCCACAATAGCAAGGAGATGTGGGATCGTAACCTTCGACAGAATGGTGAGGAGATCTGTGAGGTCACCGTATTCTTTTGGTGCTCCGATGGTTTGGTCCAGTTCAAGAACCAGGTCTGATGTAATGTCGACCAGTACACCTACTTCTAGCTCTAGAACTGAGGGATATAATGGCTCGTCCTGCTGGGAATGGACTGCATGCTCCGGTGCTTTTGACGGCAGTCACTCAGTGGTACTCCTGCATGCAAAAATTCTTGAGCACGTACCACTTTGTAGGTGGTAGACGTGTTGATCTCCATGGACCACAGTAAAGTGTCCTCCATAGAGTGTGAGATCGTGTGGCTGGTTAGGTGGACCTTCTGCTTCAGCATCCATAGTGATAAAGTAAAGTGCAGAGTGCTACAGCACTCACGGACGCCCTGAATGAAATGGCTGTGTAAGTGCGAAGCCGCAGGTCCTCGTTTTGGGTTTCTAATGCCGATAACGCCGCGACTGGTAAAATCCTTCGCAGCATGGGCAATGAGACGCAGTCCAATGTTTAGCCACTCTCTTATTTTGGTATCAAGCTTAGGTGGTGGGATTGGCACGATAATAATATGAACAGAACAGAATTATATTCAAAAGCCAGGGAAGACAGATAGGACAGGTCAGCGCACGAAGTAGTCTAAAATGTAAGGAATGAGGATGAAGGTAGAGGAGATCTCTAATCGACCAAATTGAGGAAATTGACATAGTCGCTCGGGATATTGGTGTAAGCGCCAGCTTTGTTGAAGTTGGTCAAGAAGATAGTTGCGATGCCCTTCGACTTCAAACCAGACACGGCCGTGGAGTCGGTCGGGTTGGGACCGGTATGAACGAGGATGGATTGCTGGCTTCCTGGAGTCGATGTACCGACAACAACATTTGCGATGCTGCACGGATGAATGTCAGCTGGAGAACCTCAAGAGAGACAAGTATCAGGCTTACTTGAAGTTAGCATAAGCGTCCTCGAACGTCACGATCTGATCAGCGATACTATAGTAGCTGTTGGTCTGCGGCTTGACACCGGGGTTTAGGACGACCTATGATATAGGGGTTCAGAGTGACAGTTTCGTGGGATTTCGAGGTAACTTACGTAGCCAGGAGAGAACTTGCTATGAACTTGGGTATAGTAGGTCGTATACGTGCTCAGTTGGGTTGCCGAGCTGCTGGCTTGGTCAAAGAAAATACCGTCAGGCCTATAGCTTGCAGCCCATCCAGAGTAGGTATTAATATCGGTGATGACGTCCCCAGAAGCACGAGAGCCATAGTTGGTGTCGACGTATCCTAGGATCTTGACATTGTGTGTCGAGGCTCCTTTGGTACGAAGGAGAGCCGTGCATGCCTGGTAGGTGGTATCGGGCTGGGTGGCGTTTGCACCAGGACCAGTAGCGGGGTTGACGACGATGTAGAATTGGACGTTAGGGTGCGCTGTGATCCTATAAGAGAATTAAGATGTTAATAACCAATAATGACGTGATAGACGAGGTCGTACCCTGTGTTGACGGCCGACCAGCCAACGCAGTTGTCGCCTGGGTAGATGTACAATGGGAACAAGACGCCAGTGGTAAGAAGGGCAACACTGCTGCTTGCGCAGGCAGCGAGGACTCCGAGATAGCCAATCGAGCGCTTCATGAAGAACATCGTATCGGTGAAGGGGGGCTGGGTTGTGAGATTTGAGAGCTGGTTAGTTTGTTGTCAGAACAAATCTAGTCTAAAGGCCTTTTATAAGTTTTGTGAAAGTAGAGTTGTAGGATAAACTGACCTCATGAGGCGATGTGACCGATGTCGCGATTCATGATGCTTCCTGTCGATGTTGTCTACCCATATCTTCTTCCGAGACGGGGTAAGCATATGCTCCGGTATGTGTGAGACGTAGTAAGCAGTGCAGGAGTATCGGGAGTTCAGGTCTTGCGACGAGGAGTTACATTTCGCGACTTTGGGTAAATCTCATCCTGTCGCCTCGTTTACAGACTTGCAAGGAGTATCCGACAACTCGGGGAATCGTGACTCGCCACCTCCTGGCGCCCAAAGCCATGTTTGTGTCAGATCTACACACAAGAAATGGCAGCCAGAATGTTCATGACGGGTCTCTTGTCAATTGATCTTCGTGGAACAACACCCGGGCTGAATCGATTTGGCGCCCGTCGCGTTTAGGTCGGCCGAGTCATTCTATATCTTGGCAGTTGGAATGACCGCACGTCCAACGCAAGGAACCCAGAAAGGAATAAGCCATGCTGGCCTACAGGCTGGGTTATGCTCGTAGTCCTCTGGACTGGTAGTCGGAGAGCACCTGACAGTGTCTGATTGCTCCAAAACGACTTCAAAAGAGATAGGAGTGGATCGAGTTTCGATCTCTTCGGATCCTAGTTCCTCCTCAGAGCTGCTAAGGAGACACACGAGGGGCGAACGGTCGATGGATGGAGGAAATTTCCTTGTAGGTGCAACTGTTCAGATGAATCCCTTTGGTGAAAAATTTGCGCACAAGGCTTGGAGTTACTTCGCGTTCCTCCCATTAAACGACGTCGACATGATCATAGAGTAGTCTCGAAGGTTTATTTGTGGTTTAGGAGAGAAGTATGGGAGGCGTGGTCTCGTCTGGCGCTATCAACATCGGTTTACTGCGTCGACATTATGGCAGAAGCAAAGAAACCTGTTGGCACAGCCACTTGGCGCCAACTTTGATGAGCCAAATTTTGGCTGCCTTCACTGTCTTCTCCACCGTCATGACTGGCTTTTCTGACGCAATTAACTCCCTGCGTTTGGTCCATAGTTCTGCTCACTCAATCCAACTCGTATCGCTCGGCTGGTGCTCATCTTTCACTTATCAAGGTGGAAACTCTCCAGAGATACCAGCGCCTGGTTGGATTCTGGGTACACGGTTCGATGACACGGCGCATTTGGCTCAAAGCAGCACTGGACGTGGTCTTATACTTCAACTCAAACCACAGGCGCATGAGTTGGCGTGCTCCTCGGTATGTCGACTTGTTGGGACTTGGGGGTACTTTTCCACTATCAGACAAGTAAGGACGCCACCTAATGATGTGAATTGCCGTTTTAGAGGATGAAGAGAGATCAACTATCATTTCATGTCTGTCCATCTCTTGGGCAGAATATCGATCATAGGTGGACCACCAGGAACCAACCACATCGAGAAGCCGCACGTCAACAACATTGGAGGAGATTTGCCCCAGTCCTCTGATACACCATCCTCTAACTTCCTAATCATCTTCACGACAGAGGTACTCATCGACGTGAGGTTGCCATGATGAAGTGGGGTGGTGTGGCTGCATCACAGATGCTGTGTCATTTTAGGCTGGACCGCGTATGACGGAAAACGGTGACTCCATACGTCGATTTAAAACCTGTCCATCAGTCTCGTGCCTCCAAGAATGAAGCCCTATATTAATATTGGATATCGCGTTTTGGATCCATTTTGAACCCCATCTCAAACTCCTTGAGATGGCGGCACCTATTCCTCCGGATGTCCTTGCGACTGGTGCCCGACACCTGTAAGCTTTCCGTTCGGCGAGTCTTTCAACTGGCTTCTGAAATGCCTCTCTCAGGTTAGCAGGGAAATACTTTCAGGTGGCTGCATATACCATGCTGATATACGACCATGGTGAGACCCTTTTCCAAGTGATTACTTGAATCAGAGGCTGACACTCCCAGTTAGCAATCACTTTCGGCGAGGAGGTACGGCAATCTTGGCCCTCAGTATATCATCTCATTAGATCGTCTTTTCGAAGGTTGAGAAGATTTGGAAACGCAAGATTACCGGAGCTGCCATCCTATTCCTCATCAACCGGTATGCTTCGCCCTTGGAATTCATCGTCATCCTCGATGGTCAGTGGAAGCTCTCCCCACTTGGGTCTAATCATGGAGGCTAACGATCTCGGTAGCCTTCAATGACCCGAACTGGTCCAAAGCTGTATGTCAGACACTTTCTTGCAACGCCGACTGCTACTGACCAGTGTTCTTCGATAGGTGTGAGTATATATTGACCAGAAATCTCCCCAATAATTGATTTTCTTGGCGAAGTTGTGATCGGTTCGTGAACTTTGAAGGATCAGCAACCCTGGGGCTTGTTTCAAGTACGTCGCCTCGCCTACTGTTCATTCAGTCTACTAACTTACCCGTGTTCAGTTTGCGAACGTACGATTGGCTTACATCTCTGAATGATCCCATTCCTGACGTGCCTTGTGGCACAGTTATCATGATCCTCCGCGTCTACGCCCTCTACAAGAGAAACAATTACGTTCTCGCCTTTCTCCTCGCTGTCTGGATTACTGGCATCATAGTTGCATCAGTCGGAATGACGAGTGGGTTCGGTGAGATTTTTACCAGTTATTCTAATATCCCCATACCAGTACGCTGACGTGACCGATTATTATCAGCTTTGGATTTACCACCACCGCTTGTAGGGTGTATTGATACAGGGAATGGAAGCCTTCTACGTGCGTATCAATTCAATGAAGTGGAGTGGTGGAATTTCTAACGAAAAGGAACAGCTGCGTTATGGGTCGTTCCACTGATTACAAACTCACTTATCTTCCTCCTCACCTTATGGCAGTCACGCCATTTCCTGCGTCGCCCTGGAATCGCACCGTAAGTTTCATTCACCATGAGATCTTTCGTTTAGTACTAAAACGGATCTCCAGTACAATTCGCCTTTTCGTGCGCGATGGCACGATCTACTTCATCGTCATATTCATGGCGAATCTATTCAATACCCTAATCTACTTTGTCAGTTTCCTCCATTCTTCCATCCAATTACCTCCTTTTCTTAACGCACACTTATCATCAAACTATGACAGACCGCAGTCGACGACCTCAAAGCTATCGGCGCCTCCTTCTCCCAACTAATAACCTCCACCATGGTCTCCCGACTCGTCCTCAACCTCCGAGCATCTTCATCCGAGAATGAATCGTGCTCCACCTCGAATCATCACGATTATCAAACGAAGACTATGACTCGCTTCATGGATCGAACGATAGGCAATCTCGGTGAGAGACTAGAAGGTTTCGGAGGAATTCGGTCGGAACCTGCAGAGCTCGATGATGAAATTGAGATGAAGGACGTGGAGAGGTACGATCATTCGTATGGTTTGCCTACTTCGAACTGGAACACAGAAGATAAAAGGGATAGGGTGTATGCTTCCCCTATGGTGAAAATTACGACCGAGACGAGAAGTTATGTAGATTTTTCATAGCGTTATACCCTATTACCCGAGCTAGGCTCGGTACATATATCCCGTTCCCTCGTATTGTATTACTGCAAGGTTTCAATAATTGCTCTTTTCGCTCGATTAACCGCGGATTCTCTGATAATCCACCCCCGACAGTACTTCCAAAGATCATCGACTCACAGAGGTAGACGAAAGTCCTAGTACTAGTAGCTGGATAGCATCCGTGAATTAAACTGCTACTGAGATTGTGTTATCAAAATCACAAAGCATCTTCACAATTTCAGTTCGTCCATACGACGAGGCGAGGCGCAATACCTCCCTGAGCTGCTTTTTGTCGATGAATTTCGCAGCCGGATGATCGAGTATGAGTTTGATAAGTTCTGAATAACCGTAAGCCTGAGTGACGGCAATTATGAGCACGGTGCTTCCGTTCTGAGTTCGGACGTTGAGGTCGAGTTCCGGCACCTCTTGTGCTTCCTCTTCTTCCTCTTCTTCCTCTTCTTCTTTATTTCTTCCTTCTTTCTCCTCGATTAGGTCCGTCAAATCAATATCATCCTGCTCTCCCTCATTCCTTCCTGTCTGATTGCCCTCCCGTACGCTACCGTCCCCACGATGTGGTCGATAATCAAGCAATAATCTCATCACGTCTACCCATCGCCTCCACGTCGCATAGATGAGCGCCGTATCCCCATCCTCTCCTTGCGCATTAATGTTGATCTCCCCACCTCCATGTTCCTTTGCATGGCTAAGAAGTAGAGAGACGATCAGGGTATACCCTCCCAGCGAGGCTAGAATGAGAGCTTGATCTCTATGTCTTGTCGTCGTTCCTTTAGCATTTGCGGGGTGAGCGAGCAAAAGTTCGACGATTTCGAGATGACCTTCCCTAGCTGCTATAGCTATTGGTGCCAGCCCATTTTTGCTGCTTTGCCTAAGGTTGACGCCGAGGTTAGGGACGGAGAGAAGCAGTCGAACGATGTCCAGATGTCCTTTCAACGCAGCATACGTAAGCCCCGTGGCACCATGCACATCTTGCAGGTTAGGATTGAGTTCTTTTCGGTCAAGAAGAAGTGATACCATCTCGACGTGGTTGTTGAGTGAAGCATAGATCAGTGGGGTACAGCCGTGGGTGTCCTGGAAGTTGATATCGATATCTTCGTCCGTGTGCTCCATTGCCTCACCCTCTTTCTCTTCGTTTTCCTCTTTCTCGTGGTCCATCCCTTCTGCAGGAACCGCCCCACCCCCATCACTAGCGTCATCAACGTGCCCCCGTTGTTTGTCCCAGCCAGCGCGTCGATGCGTAAGTAACAACCTTACGACCTCCGTATGCCCGTAACAAGCGGCAAGGACAAGCGCTGTACAGCCGTGTTGATTCCTCAGATTGAAATTGATACTCTTCATTCCAGAGAGAGAGCCTGTGAGGAGTAACAGAACGACCTCAGTATAGTTTTTCCACGATGCATAGGTGAGTGCTGTATCGCTATGCTCGTCCTGAACGTTGGGATCTACCCTCGGATGGTTCACTAACAACCGGGATACTTCGACGCGTCCTTTCAGAGCGGCGTGGATGAGAGGAGTGTGACCCGCGCTATCTCGAGCGTTGACATCAATATCAGGATGGGCGAGGAGGAGTTTGACGATAGAGGAAGCGCCTGAGGTAGCAGAGTGATGAAGAGCGGTTTCCTTCTCGGCATCAGCATAGTTGATGTTAGATATCTCTGGGAGGAGACGAGTGAAGACCTCGAGGTCAGATTTTCGACATGCTTTGAGGAGAGCCTGAGATGAACTCGTCAGCCATTGAGAGGACTCCTGGAGAGACGAGTCATCATACCTCATGAACGTCCGGCGTCACCTCCATAGAGCTAGAGCGAGAACTTGAATCCACCGTAGTCATAGCACACTGTTCGCAAGGGCAACGTCGTGTAAATGGCAAGCGATATGAGAATGAGCGAAGGGCGTCTTGCTTCTTATATCGCTGCATGCAGCGCCCGCCATCGACCATAAAGAGCCTAGTGACAACCTGCCAAAGCCATGATGGCGAAGTATGATTCATGGCTGAGATGTTTACCGCCGCCGACGCTATGGTTAATTCTTGAGTCTCAGGAGTAGTATATGTTTGGGTATGCCTAGCACGTAGCTGCCTTCCGTTGGAGGGTGGTGTCCGACGTGATGGCGTATTGGGAGGAAGAGTTGCGTCGGCGGCTGTGCACATCTTCGATCATTTCTTTGGCATTTTCTCAAACATTTCGATTCATTTCGTGCAATTGAGTCGTAGATCTCATTTCCTACGACTTGGCTATAGACCACGCCATGAGACAATCTATATAATATCATGCAGTCTACAAGCTACGATAACCGATATAGAAGGTATCAAGGATCAAAGAGACAACAGAAACATGACGTGACAAACAAATTTAAAATATCAGATTATGGGAGAACGTCTCGATTCTTGATCCATTCCATTTTTTTATTAATCCAATTCCAAATCTAGGTAAAATCCAAACGTCCACGTTTTAATACAACCACCACCTCCACTTCTCTCAACAGGTACAAGAAATCCCCAACAGGCGCCCTCTGCCTACCCCATTCTCCTTCATCCTCATCGACATATTTGACCATCCACCAGTCCTAACCACTAGCCTCCGCTACACAAGCCCTCCACGAATTCGACTCCCTCGTAGCTTGAAGTATTGCGTGGATAGTCTCTTCATTCAAACCAGGCAGCGGACGGCCCGAAGTTCCCTCATCCCCACCTTCTCCACCTTCGGCCCTTCCTTGATCCCACATATTCCCCTCGAGGCTCGATGCGAAGGGAGGCATCTCTGGCAACGACCCCTGTTCTCCCCTCTCCGTTCCGACAGGCGGTAACCCGCGTTTTAGTTCCCCAGTTTCTTCGTCGAAGATACCTTCCGCCTCGATCCAATCAACCCATTTACATTCCCTTTCGTGGGTGACGTCTAAGGAGATATCGGTAGGTTGGAAAGGATTAAACCCCCTAACACGCATTTCGGGGAGTATGAGGAGGGCTGGGTAGGGCGAGGAGGGGTGAGTGGTGTGAAGTGCGATGGCGCGTCCGTGGAAGCGTGCTAAGGAGGGGTGGGAGGTGTAGTTGATTAGGATGAATTTGCCGGTCTGTAAGGGTTGCATGTTAGTACGACGGGGAGAAGCGAGGGCGAGAGAGAGAAAAGAAGTGGTGGCAAAGCGAGCGAGGAATATAGGATAAGGATAGGAGGGGGGAGGAGATAGAAGGAAGAACGAACCTCTGGTACGTATCGTATGAAAAACTTATACAACTCGAACATATTTCCATGGAACGGACACATGAGAAGTCCGTTCTTTGGATCGTGACGAGGGAATTCTGAGGCGGAGGGTGGGAGCCAGTTGCGGTTCTTTAAATCAATCCACTGTATACCATATAGCCAATGAAGAAGAAAAGAAAAGGGGTCAGCACGAGACCAGAAAGAGGAGAGGTTGGACGAATACGTACAGTCTTCAACTCATCCAACGTATCCTGGATAACATAATAGCACCCCAAACTACTTCTTTCATCTAACCCACAAACCACACAACGTGCTTTCCCGAGGAAGGTATCTCGTTCCCGGACGGCGGCTTGGAAGGTTTTGGTTGTTGGTCGTGAGTCGAAGTCGGATCTAGAGCTTGAAGAGCTGGACACGACAGGGGAGAGGGAAGGGGAGGAGGAGGAGGAGTAGCCGGAGGGTAGGGTGGTTAATGGAGCCGTGAAGGGAGGTAGGGTAGACATTGTGTGAGACGAAGGTATAGAGTGAGCGAAGAAAGAGAAGGAGGCATTTGAATGGTTTCAATGTCTAAGTCATCTGATGTAAGCCATGGAATAGGAGTCGTTTCTAGCCTCGTTCGGGGTCTAGCTGGCTAGCCAATGCTTTGGTGTTCGAGCAAATTGTTTCAAAAAAAAAGGCGGGATTGGCGTGAATTCAGACTCATGAGGGCCCAAGACTATGGGACGTCATCGTGATCGTTTTCAACAGAGGCAAGAACAGAGGCGGATTCAACGCCCTAGATCCGCGCCGTGCGAATCTCTTTCCTCTTTAGCTCCACTCGGTCCGGCGGACCCTTCGCGGAAACACGGGCCGTCGGATAAAAGTCATCCGATCCCGACATCTGGCTTGTTTTGATGACGCGAACTCTGTTTATAAAGCCCGATGTCATTCTTTTTCCGTTCACGAACCCAATCACTGTTCTTGGTTAGCGCCGACGGATTGAACGTGCGTGCCTACTATGACTGGATTCGTGTGGTATTGGTGGCTGAACGTTTGTTTCTAGGTTCATCGATAGGGAGGATACGGAGAGTGTATACCACTTGGCTTGACTTGGAAGATTGTAGAGAAGAGGACAAGAAGGAAGGGAGGATTTGCACTCGACTCCACTTGGATATCACGAGCAACTTGGAGGGAAGAAGACGACATCATCGACACTGACATTTACTGTTCTTCCAACTCTACCCTACCGAAGAAGACGGTGATCACTTCGAGTCAGAGGAAAACTTATCGACCTCGTTTCATCCAAGTCAACATTGACTCGATACATCCCCTACACTCGAGCTTCATATAACACCACCCTCGCCTTCGACTCTCCCAACACCACCGCCGCCTACTCTACCTCTACCTCTACCACCACTACCACCATCACTCCTCACTCACGATGCCAATCCTCCAACGCATATTCTCCCGGCGCACCCTCGCCTACGTCACAGGCTCAACAGCCCTCCTAACAGGCGGAGGTTACTGGTACCTCAATTCCGGACCTGCCTACCCCGCATCGACTCGAGAAACGAGAAGAGCACCTCCGCCTTGGACACCGCCTTCTAGGGAGGAGATGTTGGCTTCGTTGGAGAGGTCGGGGAAGGTTAAACGAATAGGAAGCGGTTCTAAGCTAGATGAAGCGAAGGAGGACGATGAAGATATTTTCGATTTACTGATTGTAGGAGGAGGAGCGACTGGTGCTGGAGTTGCTGTTGATGCTGCTAGTAGAGGGTTGAAGGTTGCGTTGGTTGAGAGGGATGATTTTAGTGCTGGTTAGTCTTTTGTTTCGTTCTTCTTTCCTTCTCTTCGTTCTCTCTCCCCTTCCTCGACTTCCGCCCTCCACCTTCCCCTCCACCCTTTCTTCTAACCTTCCTATGCCCAGGGCCCCTAACTGACTTCGCCTCCCAGGTACATCCTCAAAATCAACAAAACTAGTCCACGGCGGAGTCCGCTACCTCCAAAAAGCCGTCTTCGAGCTCGACTACGATCAATACAAATTAGTCAAGGAAGCTCTACATGAGAGAAAGATTTTCTTGCATACCGCTCCTTATTTGAGTAGTATGTTGCCTATTATGTTGCCTATTTATAAGTGAGTTATCGGGTCTCTTCTTCCTTCGCCCCCTTCGCTCCTCCTCCCTTATTCTTCCCCTATCGCTTTCCATCCTTCTCCCTTCTTCTCTTCTCTTATCCCTCTTCTCCCTCTTCTCCCTTATCTCTGTCCCTTCTTCCTTCGTTCTCTCTCTCAATCTAGATGAACCAGACACTAACGCTCGCGCACCAGATACTGGCAAATCCCATACTACTACGCCGGCTGCAAGATGTACGATGTCCTAGCCGGAAAAGAAAACATGGAGACTTCGTATTTGATGAGTAAAGGAAAAGCGATTGAGGCTTTCCCGATGATTAAACAGGATGGGTTGGTTGGGGCTTTGGTTTATTATGATGGTGGGTGATGAGTTCGACTTTTCTCATTTTATCTTGGGAATTACTTTCCTTGCGTTCTTCGATACTTTACTCTCCTCTCCTACCGCGTTCTCTTCTCTTCTATCCTGCCTTCCTTCCTTCTATCCATTCTACCTCACGCGCATAAACTCGTCCTCCTTCCTCATCATCCCCACGCCGGCACCGATATCGTTACTAACCCCCTCCATCACAGGCCAACACAACGACTCCCGAATGAACATCGCACTCATCCTAACAGCAGTCAAGCTCGGTGCCGTAGCAGCAAACTACGTCGAAGTGACTGATCTGAAGAAGGATGAGAATGGGAAAGTTAATGGTGCGAGGGTTAAGGATACGTTGACTGGGAAGGAGTGGGATGTTAGAGCTAGGGTGGGTCGTCTTTCTCTTCTCGCTTTCCTTTCTCCCCTCTCCCCTCTCCCACTCCCTTTCCGCACTATCTTCCACGTAAGATGGAGATCACGAACGCTAACGCTCACCTCACCAGGGCGTAATAAACGCAACCGGTCCCTTCTCCGACACCCTTCTCTCCCTCGACTCACCCTCCCACATCCCCATAGTCCAACCATCCGCAGGTATCCACATAACCCTCCCAAACTACTACTCCCCTCGTAAAATGGGTTTACTCGATCCAGCTACATCAGACGGGAGAGTTATCTTCTTCCTCCCTTGGCAGGGAAATACGATTGCGGGTACGACGGATACGAAAGCTGAGGTGGAGAGAGAACCGAGAGCTCAGGAGGAGGAGATTCGTTGGGTTCTCGAGGAAGTGAGGAGGTACCTTTCTCCAGATATTAAAGTCCGTCGGGGGGACGTCTTATCAGCGTGGTCTGGACTTCGACCCTTAGTCCGGAACCCAAACTCTTCCGGAACCGAAGGCCTCGTTCGTTCACATATCGTCCATGTGTCAGAAAGTGGGCTGTTGACGATTGCCGGGGGGAAATGGACTACTTATAGGGAGATGGCGGAAGAGACGGTGGATAAGGCGGTTGAGAGTTTTGGGTTGAGAGGGAGGTGTAAGACGGAAGGAGGGAGGTGTGTTACGGAGAATTTGAGGTTGGTGGGTAGTGAGGGGTGGAGTAGGAATTTGTTTATTGGGTTGGTGCAGAGGGTGAGTCTCGCCGTCTTCCTTTCTTCCCTTCTCTTCGCCCCGTCGTTCCCAAAATCCCCTACTTCCTCCCTTTCCCCTCCTGCTCCGTCTCCTGAAAGAGAGCCAAGCTAATGATGTTGATGTCGACAGTACGGTATCGAAACCGAAGTCGCGAAACACCTCTCAGAGAACTACGGTGACCGATCATGGACCGTTCTCTCCCTCTCCTCTCCAACCGGTCTCTCCTGGCCCTTACACGGAATCCGTCTAGTCCCATCCTACCCCTTCATCGAAGCCGAAGTCCGATACGCAGTTAGACACGAGTACGCACAAACAGCCATAGACGTCCTAGCTCGTCGGACTCGGTTATCCTTCCTCAATGTTCAAGCTGCTATGGATGCACTACCGAGAGTGGTGGATATTATGGCGGAAGAGAAGGGTTGGAGTTGGGGGAGGAAGGAGAGGGAGGTGAAGGAAGCTGTTAGGTGGTTGAAGACTATGGGACTTGAGGAGGTTGGTGAGGAGGGGGTGCCGAGGGTTATTCCGAGGGGGGTTTGGGAGAGTACGTTGGCTTGGGGGAAGTATTCTCTCTTACAGTCGGTGCTTCATCCGTTGACGTGGGTGAGGGGAGGAAAGGAAAGTGGAAAGATTGGAGGAGGGATAGGGAAAGGAACGACCATACCTGGAGCCTCTTCGAGAGCTAGATTCGAGAGGGGGGAGTTGGCTGCGTTGACTGCTGCTTTCGACAAACACGCGCGTAGTGTTCTTTCGAAGGAAGCAGGGAGAGATGGGGAGACGGAGGAGGTTGTGGATGTTAGTGGGTTGAAGGATATTGTGAGGTGTTCGGCTGTGAAAGGGTATGAAGAGGTTAGTGAGAAGGAGTGGAGGTATGTTCTTGAGGAAGCTGGGGTGCTTGGGGAGAAGGCGAAGAGTGGGGTGGATTATGATACGTTCATCGAGGTATGTCCATTTCGCTAGGTTCTCTTTCTTCTCTTTCCTCCGGTATGTAGTGCAGTGAGGAGAGTGGAAGAGAGAGAGATGAAAAACAGATGCTAACGAATATTGATCATGATATAGATATGTGGAAATCTGAAAGAAGTTGCGTTCGCTCCGGAGGTTATGTCGAAGACGCAGAAAGCGGAGAGGAAGAGGATTCCGGTTGAGAAGAGTGGAGGTGGTGTTTGAATGCGGAACGTCGTTTGGATATGGATTTACGTGGATGTGAACCTGGATTAGGAATTGGATAAAGAATCGCTTTTGTGATACAAATCCTTATAGTCTACATTCGTTTGTCGAATTTCTTTCGTCTCTCTAATCTCTGATACCCATCGTGTGCATGTTCCAAAATATTATCTATACTATCCCCAGCACGGTCTACAGCCTTGTGGTAGAACATAAGGCAGCCCGCCTGCACGAAATGAGCTCGAAATGCTTGGGAAAATGCCGAAGAATTCCTTGAGGGAGGTGCACAGCCGCCGACGCAACTCCGAGTCTTCCTCCCAACACGCCATCGCGTCGGACACCACCCTCCACCGGTAGAAAGCAGCTACGTGGACTCGTATTATGGCTGCTAGGTGTACCCAAATCTATGCTACTCCCGACTCTCAAGAGCCCATCATACGGAGAGTCGGCGGTGGTAAAGATCTCACCCATGAATCATACTTCGCCATCATGACTTTGGCAGGTTGTCACTAGGCTCGTTATGGTCGATGGCGGGCGCTGCAGGCATCTGTATAAGAAGGAAGACCCCATCGCTCATCCTGAAATCGCTCGCCTTTTGCACGACGCTACTCTCGCGGACAGTGTGCCATGACTACTGTGGAGTCTAGCTCGAGCTCTATGGATGTGACGCTGGACGTTCATGAGGTATGATATCGCCTTCTTTAGAATCCTGGATAACTTACGACCCTATTGCAGGCTCTCTTCAAAGCATGTCGAGAATCTGACCTCGAAGCCTTCGTCTGTCTCCTCCCAGAGATATCCAACATCAACCATGCCGATACCGAGAAGGAAACCGCCCTTCATCACTCTGCTACCTCGGGCGCTGCCTCTATTGTCAAGATCCTCCTTGCTCATCCTGATGTCGATGTCAATGCTCTGGATAGCGCGGGTCACACTCCTCTCATCCATGCTGCTCTGAAGGGACACATCGAAGTCTCCCACTTGCTAGCGAGCGATCCGAGGGTAGATTTGCACGCTGTGGATGACGGGCATGAGACAAGGGCCTTATTCTGGGCGGCTCGTTATGGATATGTGGAGGTATTCGAGATGTTGCTGAAAGCACCTGGGGGAAAGCAAGGAATAAATAAGAAGAATAAACATGGGTGTACGCCCATTGTATTCGCTGCATGCTATGGGCACGTGGAAATTGTTCGGTCACTCTTCACTCTTGTCCCCTACCACTCGCATTCCAGGTCTTCAGGGGAAGGAGACGAAGGAGACAGGACTAGAGGTGATCCTGTGGTTGACCTTAACGTCCAAGATAATCACGGTTGTACGGCACTCGTCTATGCTTGTACGAATAACCGCACAGAAATTCTCTCTCTTCTCCTCTCTTATCACACCCGCCACCACCCATCGCATTCTACTTCTGATATCTTGCTCCGTTCAACCATCGAAGAAGATGACAAAATAGACCCCAATCTTCAGGACGAGCATAGCGATACAGCACTCACGTATGCATCGTGGAAAGGCTATACTGAGATCGTTCGTTTACTCCTTTCAAGCTCTATCTCCGGAATAAAGAGTATCGATTTCAATCGGAGGAATCAACACGGCTGTACAGCACTTGTACTTGCCGCTTGTTATGGGCATACGGAGGTCGTAAGATTACTACTTAAACATCGACGCGGTGGCTTGGACAAGCAACTGTGGGAACATAAAGAGGCTGCTGGTGAGAAGAATCATATGGAAGGGATGGGCCATGAGAAAAAGGAGAAAGAAGAGCCGGAGGGTGAGACGATGGAACACACGGACAACAATATCGATGTCAACTTCCAGGAAAGCCACGGCTGCACCTCACTAATCTATGCTTCGCTGAACAACTACATCGAGATGGTAGCACTTCTTCTTGACAGAAAAGAACTCAATACCAACCTGCAAGATCAACATGGTGACACGGCACTCACGTATGCTTCATTTAAAGGACATCTGGACGTTGTTCGACTGCTTCTTTCAGTCCCAAACCTCGACGTCAACATACGCACCAAACAAGGACTGTCACCAATAGCCATAGCAGCTAGAGAAGGTCATCTAGAAATTGTCGAACTTCTACTCGCCCACCCCGCAAATGCCAAAGGGACAACGACCAGACATAGAGATCAAGCTCTCATTCTGGCCTCGTTCTCAGGGCATACCCTAGTTGTCTCGCTACTTCTTAGCTATGCAAAGGAACATGGAGGCGGGGAGATAAATATTAATGCGCAAGGCGAACATGGGGATACAGCGCTCATTTATGCGACGTGGAAGCGATGGGTAGACGTGGTGAGATTATTACTTGATTATCGACCACATCGTTTGGGCGATAAAATGCCGGAGGGCAATCCGTTAGGAAGGAATGAGGGGGAGAAGGATGATATGGATTTGATGGACGTAGGCGAGGAAGGCGGAAGAAATATAGAGGGAGAGGAAGAGGAAGCACAAGAGGCGCCGGAACTCGACCTCAATGTCCGAACTCAGAATGGGAACACGGTGCTCATAATCGCGGTCACCCACGGTTATTCAGAAATTATCAAACTCCTGCTCGACCATCCAGCTGCTAACACATTGGACAAGAAGCAGCTCGGGGACGCATTGCGACTCGCTTCATCATACGGAAGGACCGAGATTGTGCAGATGCTCCGTGACTTCGACAACACACTCTCGGCGGCAGTCTGATATCATAGCCGCCATCTGATTTCCTCCTGTATCACGAGTTTCTGGATCCGGAAGACAAGGGCGATTTATTCGAAGGTGCTTGAATTCATACCATGGCTATTGTCCCGAAAATGGAACATATTTCTATTGATACAATTATTTGTGGCCCAAATTCGAGCATATCACATAGATCTGATGTAAAATCGGTTAATCGGCTATACTCTTGAATATCTCAGTAGATATCCATAGCGTCTTTCACCATTTCTGATTCATGTAAAATTTGGACAGCCAATTGTAGTCGGAGTCAACTGAGTCCATGGTTGCCATATGATAGGCGCCCATTCGTGGTTCAACGTTCAACCAGCGTTCGACACTCGTCATCCGAAACCACCATCAGCACAGTCGCACCGTCATGCGCAAATTCTTTTCCCCTCTTCGGAGGAAGCCTAGAGAGAATCTATCGAACGTTTCAGGCGCCCAACCCACCCTGCCTGAGACGCAGAATGTCAACCTTCTCATGTCAAACACCAAGTTGGTGGCTGCACGAGACAACATTATCTACAGTGTTGCAGGAAACGTCAAGCTCGCGCAGGATAGTCGGTCACTGGTGAGAACAGGGCAGGCTCAAATTTCCATCGTCGACTCTAACTAGATACAGCTTCAAAGGCTACAGAATGTGCTTCACCCTATTGACGCTGCATTTGATTCCTATGAGGCTGAGGAGAGATCCAACTGCTTCGAGAATACTCGAGTACAACTGCTTGAAGATATTCAAAAATGGATGAATGGGTCCAACGGTCATGCTCCCATTTTCTTTCTCGACGGTGTAGCTGGTATTGGCAAGACCACCGTTGCTCAGACGATTGCAGAGCAGGCATCGAAGGTTGAGATACTGGGCGCTAGCTTCTTCTTTTCCAGGAACCAGGAACAAAGGACAACGGCAAAATATTTCTTCGCAACAGTGGCATTCCAGCTAGCTCGATTCATACCGGCTTACGCCCTCGAGCTCGATAAAGTGCTCTCACAGGATCCAAAGGCTGCCCAGAAGACCATCAGTCAACAGATGAAGTTACTGATTCTTGAACCCCTTCAGAATTCGCTTAGTCAGGACAAGAACTCTATCTTAATCATAGTAGATGCTCTGGATGAGTGTAAGGACGAAGAGGCGGTGACACTCTTGACGCTACTTGCTCAACATATTCGAGCGATGTCAAACGTCAAGCTATTCATTACTGCTCGTCCTGAGTGGCACATCCGGAAGATATTGGATAGCGACAGGAACCACGAACTATTTCGATTACACGAGATCGACGAGAGGATTGTACAATCCGATATCCGGCTATACCTTGAGTATACATTATCAGTGGCGCAGGTGCAAAAGTCATTCCCCCATCGACAACCTACCTGGCAGCCAACCGTACAAGAAATGGACATGCTATGTGGTGTTTGTGGAACACTATTTATTATCGCGTCCACTGCGACCAAGTTCATCCTGGACATCAAGGGCCTGGGACCAGGAAAACGACTCACTAGCCTTCTTGATGGTGTTTCGCCGTCAGATTTTTCGGGGTCCAAGCGCACAGATGTGATGGATACATTTTACCTCCAAATTATTCTCTCAGCTCTTCCAAGTGATCCCGAAGAGGTTGACGAATGGTTTGATCGGTATCAGACCGTTCTCGGGACGATTATTGCTCTCCAAAACCCTCTTCCTTCTCACCAACTCGCCGAACTTCTGAGCATAGAGCATGCAGATATAGAAGAGGCACTACTCCTTTTGCACTCGCTCGTTGCTCCGAGCGGCTCCGAAATCACATTTCGAGTACACCACAAAACCTTTCCGGATTTTATAACAAATGAAGATCGCATTTTGCGTGCTTTGATGCGGCTTAGAGGCAACGAGCAGCATCTAGTCACCAGGATATTGATCAACCTCAGCAACCAGCACTATCGAGTTTCGACGTCATGCTTCAGAGTAATGAATGGGTATCTTAAGACCAATATTGCCGGCCTCGTACAACACGAATGGTACCTTGACAAGTCGTCAATACCCCGAGTTCAACGGCTTACAGTTCCCCAAGCCTGTGTCTACTCGGTTATGCACTGGGCTACGCATCTTCTGTGGACAGACTTGAAGAATGGGTCGATTATTGATGATCTCGAAAGCTGGGCCGCTAAACAGATCACGGCTTGGCTCGAAATAATGTCTATATTAGACCAGACAGATGTAATGCACGACATCCTGAAGAAAGCTGAAGACGCCATCGTGAGTGTTTAGGTTTCACAGCAGGCTCTGAGTCTAATGAATCTTCACTAGAACACACAATTTCGAGAAGTTAGGCCCCTATATACAACCCGCCAACTAATCTCCGATGCAATTCGATTTGTACTTCAAAATAAGGAGGTCATAAGAGTTTCGCCCATGCACGTGCACTGGTCTGCTCTTCCATTTGCCCCGCACGAATCGTGCATTGTCAAATCATACCGTGACCAAGGCGAACACGCCGTAACCATCCCATGTGGCCTGCCAAAAGTGTGGGACCCCACACTTCTAACTATCGCTGCTCATTCTGACTGGGTCAATGCCATTGCCCTCTCTCCCGATGCTATGATCCTCGCCTCTGCTTCCAATGATGCCACTATCAAATTATGGGATGCAAGAACCGGCAACCATATCAACACGTTGACTGGGCATACCCATCATGTTCAATGTGTCGTTTTCTCACCCGACGGATATATATTGGCATCTGCGTCGAACGACAAAATATGCATACTTTGGGATGCGAAGACAGCAGCCCCTTTAATGAGACTTGAAGGCCATGATAAGGCAGTGGCTGCGCTTGTCTTCTCTTCCGATGGTTCAAAACTCGCTTCTGGCTCCTTGGACCATACCGTGCGGCTATGGGATCGACATTCTGGCAAAAATATTGCCATTCTCAGAGGACATCCAAACCCAGTCTCCTTCGTCATCTTTGCACCTGATGATCAGAAGTTGGCTTCAGCATGTGGTAATACACCGAAAAATGGATCCATCTGCCTTTGGGATGCCAATACAGGCTGCCGTCTCAGCTCTTTAGAGGGTCATACAAGAAGCATCCGCTCTCTTATCTTCTCAAATGATGGTACGAGAGTCGTAACCTCCTCAGTTGACTTAACCGTGCGAGTATGGTGTTCGAATACGGGGAAGGAGATAATGACTCTACAGGGTCATTCGGATGAGATAAATGAGGTGGTATACTCGTCCGACGGGATGATTCTTGCATCGGCGTCGGATGATAAAACGGTGAGACTTTGGGATGGCACAACCGGTGCCCTGATAGCTACACTCGAAGGACACACATATGGGGTTTCCACCATTAGGTTTTCCCCAAATAATACGCGCCTTGCAACTGCTTCAAACGATCGAACAATTCGTCTTTGGGATACGCAAACAAAACAGCATATTGGTACTTTCTACGGCCACTCGGACGTGATCAATACACTCGTGTTTCTACCTGATGGATTGACACTTGTATCCGCCTCCGATGATCAGTCTATCCGGTTATGGGACGTAGAAAGCGCCAACAACGAGGTGGACCCAACTATGCTGTCCAAACATTCCGATACAGTCACCTCCGTTGCTTTTAGCCTCGACGGTCACAAAATGGCTTCTGGAGCGAAAGACGATACCATACGCATATGGGACTGCAAGAATGGTGCTCTGCTATCTACAATTGTAGGGCACACGAGCTGGGTCACCTCGGTGGTATTCTCCCTGGATAGTTTACTCCTTGCGTCGGGGTCAGAGGATGGTGTGGTAAAAGTCTGGGACGCACTTACAAATTCATCAGTCGCAACGTTGCAGCCGGAAGGCCCACCAGCTTCGTTGATTGAGTCCATTGTGTTCAGTATGGATGGCAACATTTTGGCGTCCGTATCCGAGTACAACGAAGTGAAGGTGTGGGACCTGAAGACACAAACAATATTGGCCACATTCCAAGGATATCACGAGGCTATAACTGGTCTAGTAATCCTCCCCAATAACCTCCATGTGATGGTCGGATCCAAAGATCCAGAGCAGTTACTAGCCACATGGGATATCAAAACCGGCGATCGCATTCATACTGTCCCCGAATGCACAGGAGTCCAATTCGTGGCCATTTCTCCCTATGGGCAGGCTGGAATAGCTGCCCAAAACCAGCTCATTTTTCAAAGTGGCCATAAACTCATATCCCCGCCACCTATGGCATCCCTTGCGGGACTCTTCGACACGATCTACTCCATAGAAATCTTCTTCCCTTCTCCTCATTTCCCACCCAGTGCACCCCATACCGCTCAGGATCAAATCCAAGCAAAGCAACCTTCTATTCGACTCCGCGCCATACTTTTTGGGCTCAGTCGAGTCAAGAACCTGTCTGGTCTCGCGTACGTTGAAGTTTTCCCCGATGGTAGAAGCGTTGCTATTCCATTTTGCTGGTTTCCTCCACATATCAATGCGCAGGCAATAGCGCTTCACATCAACGGGAAAAGGGTCGGTGTGGGATGCGCCGATGGTAGGGTCCTTTTTCTTGAGCTTCCGCTTTCATTTAGTGCATGAAAGTCCACATAGTATTTCAGCCACGTAACAATCTATCCATGTCTTCTTACAGTCATCGTACACGTAACTAAACCCCAATAAACCATGATTAAATTTGAGTATACAATTGCATAACCTTGTTCCAAGGTATATACATACAGCTTGACATGTAAAAATGGAGGGGTATAGGTCAAGGTTTCGTTGAAGAAACGTACGATAAAATGAAAAAGAGATGGAGTCCAAGGAGTACAAACGATAAGGACAACACGGTAGTAGGTAATCGAAGCACGACCGGTACAGCATCTCTAAAGTAAGCGTGCATCAGAATAAATTAGATCATGAAAATGCATGCTCGTAACAAAACACAAAAGAAGTTGAAGAGGAAGGGAATAATAATAGAGTCCAAAAGGACGAGAACTAATTGTACGAAGCGTGAATGGGTACAAGGGGTTTTGAGTTGAACGATGGTGAAATATGTGCAGGACAGTCAGACTGTCCATAGTCAAGGAAGAGAACCAGTGGCCACCCTTTACTCGAAAGGATTCTTGACGCTCTCGGCGTACAACAAGCTGCTGACCCTCTTCTCATCGAAGAATTCCGATAGATCCTGTCCGACAGCCCTGAAGCAGTCGACAGGAATCAATCCAGTCCTCAGCTCCTCAGACTGAGAGCTATCCCTAGACGGTGGTGCGACTCCAGAAATCCTCTCGACGACTGCCCAGCCATCGTTGAAGACCTGTAGGACCTTGACGTTGTCCGCTACCGAAACGCGAAGTTCATCAGGGCGAGAAGGCTGGAATGGGCGACGAATGACTTCGATCTCGTTGAATTGGTCGGTGGGCGAAGGAGCGGTGACACCAAGAACCGGAGTAACAGGCGAAGGCGAGGTAGGATCAGCAAATGGGTCGGAGACGGGGAGTTGAGGAGTGGGAGGGACGTTCAAGGATTGGTTAGCAGCTTTAGGTGTCGTAGCAGAGAGGAGACTGCTACGGCTTGCGGTGGCGCTGTTCCTTTCCTTGGGAGGAGCGGGGAAGGCGAATGATTCCGAAGGTGAGAATGGGCGAACAGACATTGGTGTACCTGAGTCCGCGACGTTCGGGCTAGGAGGAGCATAGAGGTATTGAGCTCCTGATTCTTCGCTGGTTCCGACGGAGTTGACCGACGCACGACGAGCTTGAGCGTCCATATGTGAGTTGTCGTATGAGATCAGGACGGGAGTCAATGAAGGGGAACGACGGAATGGGTCAATCTCAGCGACAGGGGGAAGGGGTGGAATGACAGTCCAGTCGTTAGTGTCCCTGGGTGTTTGGGCATGGTCGACGGTAGTAGCGAAGCTGCTCCTGAAGCTGGCACGAACACCAGGGGAAGGAGAGTCTCTACCACTCTTCTCAGAGTGATAGGAGTCGCGGTTGCTAGCACCGAATCCGACGCGGTTCCACCATGCGTTACGACGGCGGCTACGTTGTTGAGAGGAGCGTCTGCGGAGGATGAAGAAGATAAAGGCGAGGAAAAGAGCAATGACGACCACGACAATGGCTGCAATGGCACCTTTGGAGATACCTCCGCCTGAAGCGGAGTGGTCACCAGGTGCGTCGGGGGCGCCAAGGCCACTGGTATTGTTGGGCGAAGTACCAGTAGAAGAAGGACCAGCAGGGCCAATTACACCACCAGTCTTCGTCGCAGCAGATGAGCCTTTGGTGGAAGAGGTGTCATCTCCGGTGCTGTCGGAAGAATCTGAGTTGGGATCCGCGCCAGCGTTGGCAGTACCGCTCTGAGCGCTGAGGTTGTTAGGCTTGGTGTTGGAGGATGTACCAGTTGAGGTCGGGGTACCTCCTGAAGGAGTACCGCCGTTTTGGTCGCCAGTAGTAGGAGAGCCTGAGGGGTTAGAGCCCCCAGTGGTCGGAGTGCCTCCACCATTGTCGCCTCCAGAGTTCCCATTACCATTTCCACCACCATTGTTGTTTCCTCCGCCATTATTGTCTCCCTCGCTTCCGTTACCGTTTCCGGTATCACCACTTCCATTGCCATTCCCACTCCCAGAACCGTTACCATTACCGTTTCCGTTTCCGTTACCATTTCCGTTATCACCTCCTGTTGAGGGAGATGTAGTTGGCTGAGGTGTTGGGGCCGGGGTAGTCTGGGGTCCGTCGACGAGCGGGGTGATGATAGGGTTTAGAAGGCCACCCAGTATAGGGATCGAAGGAAGAGGCTTGTTCAGGTTGATGAGCGCTCGACCTTCGACTGACCTTTCTGAGGTTTTATGAACGCGCGAATGCTCGAAAGAGCCTCGAGCAAGATGCATGATATCTATTTGTTTCGAAACTTGAGCTTGTGTCGTCGATATTGAGTAAAAGAGAGCGTCTATGTGTTAAAGAGCGTGGGCGATGCCTCTGGAGGCGTCGAAAGGTAGCAAAGCAGTTAGCAGTGGCCGTTCGACGGCATACACAGAGATAGTCGTAGGAAAGGAAAAACCGGAGGCAGAACCACGAGTCGTTGGTGATAAAGGAGGGCTGTTGTCGTTGAATTATGTTTTTTTGCCGAGCGTCCCATTGAAACCACATCATGAGTCTTTCCAAAAACGGTTTAGCCTCGCTCGCGTAAAGGATCGCGTCCTTAAACGGGAGCCATCATGAAAATAACCCCACGTGTAGTCAAACTCTCACTCCACTCAAGCGTGCAATTCAATGCTCTGGACGACCGACAACCCTTGTCGAGGATGCGTATTGTATTTTATTGAACCTGAAGAACGGTGACGAAAGCCTTTTGTTTTCATTAACGGTCATCATAAGCAAATTACCGGAATAGTATTCAGCTTTTTTTGTTCTTCTAATCGCTTGGGACTAGTTGCATCCAGCTATTCATATGAATTCATTACAGCTTCTTCTCGCCATCTTTGCGCCTACTGCTCTGGGAAAATACTGCAAGGTATCTGCCTGGTGCCAAGGGTTGCTCAGAAACTGACAGCCACTCATGCGTCCGACAACCGTGGTCTTCCCAGTAAGTTCACTCACTCTGATCACTTCCTCACTCAATAGGTGGGCGACTCGGAATAGCAATCTCTCAAATCCCCAGTAAATCATCATGACGGGTACGCTCACTGCCACACATGTGGTCCCAGTTCTTCTCTGCGGATTGATTGACAGTGAACTTTTCTATTCATCGCCTTGCCCACTTGCGCCTCGTTGTGAGGGCTATCATCAGCGAGCCTGGAAACGTGATGATTGCCTGCCTTCCCGACGGCAAGCGTCATCGTCAGACATCACTCCTCCAGATCTCTTTCTCTCGGAACCTCGTGTTGATCTCAGTTGAATACAAGGTCATTCCACCCCGCCGTCGAAATATCGGTAGATCTGTATCCTCAAAAATTCCGTCGCGGCCAAACCTCCTCCACTTGCTCCAGAGCAGTAATAGAAAACGATAATGGACTCTATGAGAGCGCCGTAAGAGGTCAGGAGAGTTGAAATTGGCTACGGGCCGAAGCGCAGCCGAAAAGCCTCATCCCTGACTTTCATTTGCCTTATGTGAGGGTCGACGCTGACGGATCAGCGCGTTCCTGAGCTAGGATAATTGCACTCCACAAAGACCAAGAACGCGAATACCGATAAATCCTTCTTCCCCTGAACAATGAGTCACTGTGGAGTACAAAGACTATAGCAACGATCCACAAGAGAACAAAGAATCAGGAGGAAACTCGAAGCAACGGGACCTCATCACCTCCTCACCTTCAATCGAGGACACGGTCGAGCGAACCCTGCTAAACGTGTTTAGTTCCTGTCAGCAATGACATCGTCTATGCAGCTAGTTTTATATCCGTCAGGTCCGTCGGCCGTGAGTCTCTCAGTGGACTGGAATAGCTGTTACAAGGAGGTGGCTGAAGAGCAGCCTTACTCGATGCTCAAGGTACGCTTTCGAGCCGAACAGAAAATTAAAGAATATGTACGAGTAATACATGAGAGTAGCAACAGCGACCTGAGACTAAGTACTGAGTTTGAACATATGGTAGGAAATACACGAGGTGCACATAGTATGAGCGACAGGGCACCTATCAACCAGGCTCCAAGAGTCCACAACGAGCGCCTGTCAAATCAACACCACCACCTCACAGATAGCAAGAGAACCTCGGAGACTCGGGATTCCATCCAACTACATAGAGCGAGCAAATCCGTCAGAAAATCACCAAAGAAATGAATTGACAGTCGACTTACCACAATGCCAGCAGTCAAGCAGGTGTTCAGGATCACTATTGGAGTGAAAAAATAAAAACCATCAGAAAGTTGAACAAATGACAGGGATTTGCGACTATATGACGTACTATTTCTTTTTGATGCGTAAGAGTTCGGGGTAGTTGGTTCCCCAAAATGCGACTGACGAGGTTATGAGCATGATGTCAAGCTACTGCTAATGAACAGGGAATATGAGCATACCTTCATGGTTAGGCTCATACACGTCAGCTTCGTTCTAGGTAAGATTGACGTCAGTCATGTTCCCAGCCTAAGGTGAGAGAGGAATCGACGTACCAGATAGGCAGCATCTGGCGTAACCTTCCTCAAGAAGTCAGAGCTCGCACTAACGCGATCATACACGGCCTTTTTCTCAGCCAATGTCGCGTTCCACTCCCACGAAGATACAACAGTGACGTGATAAACACTGTCCCTCCAAGCCTCCGTGACACTCGTCGCTCCTTCCTTCGCTGGGAATGTGGATGGGGCGCTGATGAGAATGATGAGACCTGGTGTTGCTGCATCAGACTTGAGTAGCCCATCGACGAGGGCGGATCGTTTTTCCGGGGTCTTGAAGGCACCTTTGTTGATTAAGCGGGATCCGAGAGCCAGGTTTTTCCCGGTGATCTAGGAGAAAACACCGATGAGATCGAGTCCGAAAGAGATCAGGAAAACCAAGCTTACCGCAATGTGACTCTTGCTGAACGCGTCAAAGAATGCATGCCAGCTCGGGAACGTCGTGACTGTCAGCTCACAAGGTACGCCAGCAGCTTGAAGCTTCTTCGCAAACGCCACAAGAGGCTCCAAAGACGTAGCAGCGTCCTCCTTGGAGATCTTGGGGTTGATGAGGATAGCGACGTTTGCCATTGAGAATCCACCCCATCCTTCTTCAGCCCATTTGAGACCGTTTTCGGTGAGTATCTCCCATAACTCCTTGGTAAGCTCTACAGTGGCGGGGAATCCGAGAATGAGGGTTTGGAGTGTGACTCGAGGAGATGCGAGGACAGTAGCTTCAAGAACGACACCAAAGGTTCCACCACCACCTGGTACGAGTTAGCACAGCTTTCAAAAGACAATAGCCTTTACTCACCTCCGCGTAGAGCCCAGAAGAGGTCTTTGTTTTGGCATTCGTTAGCCGTGCGGAGAACGCCGTCCGGAGTAACGACTTTGTATTGAAGCTATTCAGACCGGAAATGAGCAACGAGACCGAGATGAGTCAAGCTGATGACCTACCACTCGGTCTGCTCCAAGACCCATTGTATTGGAAAGCGCACCATGTCCTCCTCCCTTATCGGTGGTGTCAGCCGCGTTGGTGGGGTTGATGGAAAATTAGAAGTTCACCTGCAACCAGCCACCTGCAGCACCAACTGTCCTGTCACTACCTAATTAGGAAGTTCAGATCAAACGCGCTCTTCACGTCCAAGAAGACGCGTCGGGTACCTCCCACTACTGTGATATTATTAGCCTCTGCGAAGGCGTAAGCTTCTCCCCACTGCACTCCAGCCTAGGATGATATGAGACGCCGATGACGAGGTCAAAGATGATAAGCTTACGCCGAATGTTACGCCGGAACTCGCTTCCTGACAGCCTTCAGGGACGAATTCGGTGTCCAAGGAGATCTAGGATATGTCAGAAACTTTGTCATGTAAGGAACATCCATTATCCGCGCATACATTCTTCAAGTTGTGGGTCTGCAAGAACAGCTGTTAGGTGGGATCACCGATGACGCCAGGAAAGGATGGCTTACCCACAGAGCTAGGGAGTCAGGAGCACTGCTTCTTCCCTTATAATCGTGCTGGATAGAATGGAATGTCAGGATTTGGCGACGTCGGTGCGGTCTGGACTAACGCCGGTGTTTTTGATGACGAGAGGAGTCTCGGTCTTCCTTGCGTATTCAAATGCCGCAGCGACATCATTGGCGTCCTGGACATCAATCTTCACAGCATGAGTCAGTTCAAGTTACGCGCACGATAATCGTAATGGAACGCGTACGTAGTCCCCTGGCACACTTCCAGTGTCACATTGCTGAGGCGGCTGGGTAGGAGTCCGATCGTTTGGATCCTGGGTGCTCAGCTGGCATTGCTGTCCTGTAGCTTGGCAAGTGCCCCACTGAGCTTGTACATAACCACCGAACACGGCGGTGATTGATTCTGAGATGGGTATATGCATGAGATCACGGCTCCATACCAAATGATTTACTGTATCTCACCTTCGCTAGTATAACCTGCTTTTATCTTCTCGCAAGCCGTCGAGTTGAACCCCTCCCTGAAACAGGGCTCTGCAAGAGGACTTCCCTTACGAAGACGGTCTCCGACTGCTGATTTCAGCCTGTTCCATTCATGCGTGTTGTGGTGGTGATGATGCCCAGGGAATGCGAGAGGCTGTTGTAGAGGTGCTTGAGCTAACACGGAGGATACTAGGAGGGACAATAGGAGGGCTCGATCAGAGAGCATGTTGGGAGTGTGATTTGGACCCACGCTGCATGGTCGCCTTATATACCCAACTGTCCTTAATTTTCCAACCTGACAACCTTTGGACATCTACGAACGCCGCCGCACACTGCCCCTGAAACAAGCCGAGGCTACACCAAGAGCATCTTATCGCCGGCCTACATCGTCAGCACAAAGTGTCCGGGTCGGCAACGTGGTTGTTACAGTCAAAATCTCGGCGCTTTTGAGGTTCCATTTAACATAAAGATGTCGAACGGGATATGTGGGTGAGCCAGAGATAGACCACAGCATTATTAGAAGCTGATGGAGTCGATGATCTACGTTTTGAAGTAGAGCTTATCCATGGAGTGTTCGAGCCGTCAAGGAAGGTTGTGGACATCATCAGCTCAGTTGCGGGCGTGGTCATTTTTTGGGATCAAGGACAGATCTTCCAGGTGGCAGTGCTCCCTAAAACGGCAACAACTCCGACCGGTCCAATCCGAGAACAGCCGGATTGCATTTGCATTTGGCCAGATTCTTGTCAGCGACACCCACTCTCGACCCTTGAAGTTCAAATGAAAATGCTTTGATACAACTCGACCTCTCTTTCCTCCTACAAAAGCGTCGAGTAAGAAGAGTGACGCTCATTCCAATGCTTCATGGTCCGTCTGGAGCCCGGCGTTTAATTCCGGGCTGATCGCTCATGGTTATATCCAGAACCGGTGGTTCAAGAAAGGCAGAAGGTGCGTGTGGCATCACTTTAGGTTATCTTCGCGGTTGCTCAAGAGTGTGTCATGTCCAGTCGATTTATTACCCCACCTTTGACATACGATCGATATCTTTCCTCCATCAAACGGCCTGAAGGCGGAACAGAGCAGCCAGTCCGAGCAGGACGAAAGTATTCTCATGGCTTTCGCAGAATGATCTTCATAGAACCTGCGGACATTTGAGAAGGGTCATAACTTCTTGATGATTTTTACCAGCCACGAAGGTGAAACTTCGGACGTCTAGGACATTTGCTCATCCAGTTGCTGTCCTGCTTGCTTCGACCTCTCTCCAAATCTAACTTTGTACAACGACATGCCACTCAACAATGACGCGTACTTTTTCCATGTACATCTCATGTACGTCTCTCCTGACGCACTCCTATATTCAAAGATTGTCGTCTCATATTCATATTCGAGATCAGTCTCCGAGTGGAGATTACGGACCGTCAGGTCCGCCCTTGACTCGTTGACACCTTCTCTTCCAAATTGGAACCAATTTCGGCCCACTTCTCCTGCAATTGTACCGTTCAACAAGCTTTCAATGATCATGAGGCCGACATTTGAGAAGCGCCGATTTTGTTTATAAATGTCACTGGACAGATGGAAACCTTGGGTCTTCTCAAGTGGAATAGAACTCACCCAGAAATCGCTCGAAACGACAGAGAATGGCGGGAAATGGCAAGAAGCCTGTCTTCTCCCTGTCCCCATTATTCCTTTATCTCTCAGTTCTTCTCACTTCCCTCGCTATATCCTCGGCTCAAGCACGACGAACACCGTCTCGCCCATATCTGGTACCAAAACGGGCGCTGGGTTGGGACCACTCTCAGGTCCATTTCGACAACTATTCTCTCTTTCTTCGAGGACAACGTGTGTTTCTTCAGTGAGTATGTAACTCTGATGGTGGCTCGTCACTGACGGAAACCTCTCAGTGGGGGCGAATTTCACACTTTTCGCCTCCCAGTACCTTCTCTCTGGCCTGATATCATACAGAAGGTCAAAGCTGCTGGATTAAACTCGATCAGCGTGTATATCCACATGGGTCTTGTCAATCCATCACGAGGCGTCATCGAACTAGAAGGTTTCCGCGCTTTACAGCCACTCTTTGATGCAGCCAAGGCTGCTGGCGTCTGGATCGTCTTTCGACCAGGTACGCTCACTCCCCCTCTTGTCTCTTCTTAACGACTTCTAATACTTCTCCAGGGCCGGTTCGTAACTTCTCTTGCTTTCACTGTCCAGCACTCACCTCGGCTACAGTACATCAATGCTGAAACGACAGCTGGTGGAATGGCCCATTGGACGACAGCCGAAGTCAAGGGGCATCTCAGAACGAACGATACGGATTGGAAAGAGGCTTGGCAACCTTATGTTGAGGCAATGGTCAAGGCTGGAGCGCCCAATCAGATCGGGAATGACGGACCTATCATAGGTTTATTCTTGACATTTATCACGAAACATTGTGCTGACCGAGAATGTCTTGTTATTTAGCTTGGCAGGTCGGTATGTCGGAATGTTCTTGATTCCGTTTATCTCGGGTACCGTACTGAAGAGAATTCGGTTATGCAGACAACGAGTTTGGGCAGGATCCTGCACCTCAAGGAGAATACTTCGCTGATCTTGAAGAGTACTATCACAACTCGCCTGTGTCTGTTCCGTTGACGTACAACGATGCTGGTCCACGAAGAAACTTTATCAATGGGACTGTAAGTCATGTTTTCTGATAGGTCGTGCCATGCTGAGATAAATTCAAACAGGGTGCGGTCGACCTGTATGGCATGGATGCCTATCCTCAGCGTTATAACTGCTCTGCGCCAGACGTCTGGCAACCTGTCCCGACGGATTATCACTCTTACCACTCTGACGTCAATCCGTCTCAGGTGTGGTATATTCCTGGTGAGTCACACGAAATCAAGGATTTGGGATACTTACTGAATTCCTTCAAGAATTTCAAGGTGGATCGGCCGATGCATGGGGTCCTACGTCTCCGGGTAAGGTTCTTCTAGTGGTCTCAAAGCCGAAAGTTCACAAGGAGGATAGGCTACGAAGGATGCAGAGAGCTTACTGGACCCCAATTCGAGCAAGTATTCTACCACATGTTGTGGGCGAGCAACGCAAAGATGATCAGCTATTATATGTTCTATGGGTGAGCTGCCAATTTCTCCGCTGATAACGTTAGCTCAATACGTCGCAGTGGTACTTCTTGGGGCGCTCTCCCCTTTCCTGGAGTTTACACCTCGTACGACTATGGCTCAGCTGTAGGTTCTCAACCTCGTTGACGACTATCTGATCTTAGAACCGTTCCAGATCAAAGAGTCCAGAGAGCTAACGAGCAAATATGACGAAATCAAACGCCAAGGTCTTTTCCTCAGGAGCTCCCCAGAATTCTACAAAACAGACTGGATCGCCGATACTTTGACTGGCCTTGATACCGCTGTCGAAAGCACACGACCTACGTTTGCCACCTTCCTGCGAAACCCTGACAGCGGTGCTGGTTTTTACATCGTTCGACAGAACGACTCGTCTGCGACGTGAGTGACATGGTTCCCTCCCCATTTCATAGGCTCACCCTCTTTCAGTACACCTACCGATCTCAATATCAACGTAGAAACCTCCGTGGGCTCGCTTCGCGTTCCATCGAATGGTCTTTCAATTACTCTCAACAGCAGACAGTCCAAACTCATCCTTACGGACTACGCATTCGGCTCCTCAAGGCTTCTCTATACGACAGCGCAGGTTCTTTTCGCCGGTGTGATAGATGGCAGAGATGTTCTCCTGCTCTATGGTGATCAAGACCAAGAGCATGAAGTCGCTCTTCCACTCACCGGCTCCACCCACTTGGCTCATCTGAGCTCGTCAATTGTCCTTTCTAAACCAGCCAGCATTATTCCCGCCAATATGACGATGGCCCGTATCCGCACAGGATCCAAGGGATTGGCGACAATCTGGGATTCAGATAAACAGCTCGTCATGTTTGCCGATACCGCCACAGCTGGGACATTCTGGTCGCCTACCATTGCCGGAAAATCAAGCGATCCACTCAAAAATTATTGGGGCATCGGCACCAACCAATCAATTCTCGTTTCTGGACCTTATCTCGTTCGCGAAGCTGAAATAGTTGGATCAACTCTTGCTTTGAAGGGCGATCTCAAGTCGGACACGAAACTGACTGTTATCGCCCCTCAATCAATTCGGTCGATTACTTGGAATGGCGGAGCTGTTCCTGTTGATCGTGCTGCATCTTCTTCTGTTACGACAATAGGAGGTTTCGTTGGAACATTGAAGATCAACCGAGCTCTGGCTTCCAGGGTCGTCGTACCGAAGCTCTCCAGTTGGAGGTACAAAGACAGCTTACCGGAGATTGGCGACGACTTTGACGACAGCTCATGGATTACTGCGGATAAGACTGATACAAATAGTCCATTCAAGCCATACTATGGCGATGGCAGAGCTTTATACGGCTGTGATTATGGCTTGTGAGTACGAGAGAACTGATTGAAATTGGCCTCTGACGACATTGATCACCTAGCTGCGAGAATATTGTCCTTTGGAGAGGCCATTTCAATGCGACCGGGTCAGAGAAAAGCTTGAATCTATCGATCAATGGGGGCGAAGGTGACACTGAGATTAATGAGTATTCGATCGAAGCTAATGGAGAACGGGATAGCATTTGCGGCTACGGTCTGGCTGAATGACGTGTTCCTAAATACGACGTACGGGAAGTGAGTTTTTCCCTCGTTCTAAAATCTGACGATATATTGACTGGCTGCTAGTTCCACAAACAACAAGCACGTTATAGAAGAAACCGACGAACAATTTATTTTCCCGATGGGCGCGTTGAAAGTTGGAAGGGATAATATCATCACAGTCGTTCAGGTATGACCATCATAAATGGCAAAGAATTCAGCTTAGCAATGATAGGACAATATGGGCTTGAACGAAACTGGCTGGGGTAAGTGCGCCAGGCATCTGTTGCTTCCTCCCAGCTAAAGGTTACTTACTTGTTAGGGACTCCCGAGAACTGCAAGAGTCCACGTGGAATAAGGGGTTTCCAACTTAACCCTGGCAACTTCACGACGTGGAAGGTACAAGGGAAGGTCGGTGGTTACAAGAAGTAAGTCGTCTGCTTCATAAACATGAAGGGCAGTGAACTGATCTTCCTCTAGCTACATCGACAAGACGCGAGGTGATTACATAGTGGCTTGCTCTTGTGAAACTGCATCGTTGACATTGAGTTTAGGTGTGCTGAACGAGGGTGGCCTCTTCGGCGAACGCAAAGGGTGGCACCTGCCTGGCTTTGATACCTCCGGATGGGTATCTCGCGACCTCGGCCAAGGGCTACCCAAAGCCACTGCCGGGCTGGGATTCTTTGTGACGACTTTCACGTTATCAATCCCCGAAACGTTTGACGCCCCAATGTCGTTTACCTTCACTGAATCGTTTGGTCAGCCGTATCGAGCCATGCTGTTTGTCAATGGGTGGATGATGGGTAAACGGATCGGAAATCTGGGGTAATTTGTTCCGGTCCCTTGGTCAGTAATTTATTGACGTTGTTGTAGGCCTCAGGGGAAGTTCCCAGTGCACCAAGGCATTCTTAACTATAGCGGCTTAAAGTAAGTGCCACTGTCGCGCTCGCGCATTTGCAGGTATCCTGTTGATCGTCTCTGTAGCACGGTTGCTATCGCTTTGTGGGCTATGGAGCCGAACATGACTGTGAAACCCAGACTTGAGCTCACCATCGATGGCGTATATCAATGGGCCTTGGATGAAGTGGGCGCTGAAAACCCGGTTTGGGACCCAACTGGACGGATTTGACGTTACCTCGAATATTCTTCATCAGCTTATACGACGCAGCTACATGATAACAAATGTTTCCACCGTTTGTTACATCGTTTGTTAATCGCTATAACACGGCATATCGACTTGACACCGTCAGACTGACGGGGTTATGTCGAGTAAACCCAACGGGTAACAACTGGTGGTTCCACTGTGCCCTCAGTTTCTGGAAGGGAGAGGAATGTATTGCCTTGACTTTTCTGATATCACATTGCGGAGAGACTCCTTTGCATCATCACCTGAACCTCCCGAAAGCTGACGGTCGATAGCGCCATACCAATTAAAACTGTCACCGTCAAAAACGACACATGGGTCGAGAAGATGCTCCCTAATCAAACTGCTAAAAGTGGCCTGCGACGATCCTCTTTGTCAAGCCGGATCATCGCGGTGGGATTTCTTCCATCATCATAGGCGGAATGATCCATGGTGGTACGTTTGTGGACCCACTGCGCTCGATACGGTTGATACCACCCTCTTGGAGTGTACATTCGACGATCTATTCCTGGTGGCCGCGATTCAGCAGATGCTTAGACGTCATTCATTGAACACTTATTCTGCTGTTGGAATCGTTGTGTTCGCGAAGACACCTACAGACTTCTATTTAGCGCTCGCATACCCCTGACCTTCTTGTCTTCGATTCTGCTATCCTATGCAGTTGTGGGTCCAAGGTACCATTCACATGTAACAGGACCCACATCCTTTGCTACCAGGGTCATAGTGGACATTATAGGACTAGCGTCGGGCAAAGTCCTTATAACTTCGGATGGTGACAGATTCTACAGGAATCTTGAGGCTATGCTCACCCAAATCGTTCTATCGCGCTCCCTTGAGCTCGGACAGCTCACGTTCATTCTTCGCGTTGTCGTTCAGGTTCTGTCTTACGCAGGGGTAACCCTCCTTAGCCTTATCCTCGTCGCCCATGCCCCTCGTGTCACGACCGTCGAAACCCACGATATCATCAACCGTCTTGTCGGGTCTGCGACAATGACTTGGTCGACACTTCGTTGGTTGATCGGTTGCTCAAAGCGTTCACAGAGACCTCCATTCCACGTCATCCTGGTTATCTGCTTTGCCATCTCGTACGCAGCATTTGTCGCTCTCAGTGATATTGGGATTCTCGGGTTGGAATCATGCGAGGTTGGAGGCCCCCCAACCTATCTACGTCCCGCTTCTATTGCCTCAAATGATACGGCTTCAGCCCTCATCATAAACAACATAGTCAACGGCACAAGTCCCTCCCAGATAGGGGTACACCGATGTGACCTTGCAGAGGTCGATTCTGCGGACCCTTACACATTCAACTGCATTCTCAACGCTCGTACATCGACGCTCGCAGATGCGGACTTCTGGAAAGGCCTAAATGCGACAGATACCGATGCGATGATGCCTCGCAGACTCCAACGCTTCGGAAAGGGAGCAGTGGATCCAAACAGTCAATACTCGTTTATGAATTCGTCATTTTACCAGCTCGGACCAAGCAATACTCGTTTGAACGTCGCTTCAGCCAAGAATGGTCTAGCCCTCTTCCCTCACTCGCAGGGACTCCTTGTCGTTGGAGGTGTACCAAATTTGGGACCTCGACAAGACCTCTCCTTGGGTAGCGTCCTAGCAATGAACGTAGACTTCGGCTGTATGTCTACTGGAATATATTCCCTAGATGATGGCCCTCAAGGATTCACACATGATCTCTTCGAGAACGACGATCAGTGGAGACTCTTCTCTGGCCCAGATTATATGCATGATCTTCTTTCCTCTTACGTGGATACCCTCAGATCCCTCCTTCAACCGATGTTCAATGCAACACCTCCATCAAACTACGACCTAAGCCCAGGGCTCTCGGCAACGCCCTCCCCTTTATTCACCGAAACGGCATATCCACCGATTGGACACGTTCGGAGTTGGACAACGCCAGATTCCATGGGTGAGGATCCTCTCAACATGCTTCAAGAATGTTCGAAGAGCCTTCGCACCATAGCAGGCGGAGACATTTCCTCGAATGAGGCAGGATCGTCATGTGGGTTTATGGGTGTCGGTGGAGCTTTCGAGGATGGGGCAGGGCGATTCTCGCGAATGTTGTGCGCGACTGCTACACAGCTTAGTATTGCTTCGCTTGAAGTGTCCACAGATACATTTGGGATCCCTTCCGTGGCTTCGATTATCCGGGCTCCCAGTCAGCTAAACCACATCCGCTTCAATCTCTCCGGAGGCTTCAATTCAACGTACGACCGCTACACCCTCTACCCTGCTCCAAATTCTTCCGACTCCCACTTCATTCTATCCAATCACGCCCAAGAAGTAAATCCCGGAACCGAGATTGGCTCTGGGAGCGTAGGTTCCCTGTTACCTCGCATCGGGAACGTCGTTCTTGATCCAGATGGTCAATTCACCACTCTCCTTCAATACTCTGGTATCTCATTGCTCAACAATAGCCTCGATCAATTCGAGCTTACCCCTGATGTAATTACCAGATGGGCTGGTGAAGTTGCTGGATCGGTCGTACAGGAGAGCATCTCCTTCAACGGATGGGCGGCACTCGACCAAAACCCAATCGCTGTCATCAGCAGAGGAGGGCGATTTGCCATTTGCTATGAACCGATATATGCGTTAGGATTCCTTCCTCTCGTGATATCCGCACTGATTCTGGTGGTTTGGTCCCTTTTCATGCTTTACAAGTCCACTTTACCCGCTGCCGATTCCTTCAAGGCCTCTTATGGTGGTTTAGGACCCTACAAAAGCGCTATATGTTTAGAGGCGATGACTGGAGATACCCTTCTTGTATGGGAGAACACGCCTCAACCCTCTCTTCAGGTGTTACCCAAAGGCGCTCCCATCCTGGGTGATCGTAATAGCTCCGCCTTGGATGCCATCCGATCGGGTAGCCCGTATACCACGTATCGCTTTACCCCTCTCGATTCAGATAGTTCCGACCACCAGGACTAACTTTCTTCTTACGGGACACTCCTCTATTCCATAATTATGATGTATTTATCTCGGTGAAATGAATGCGAGCCAGTCTATCTGGGAGTATGTGCTGTAGATCATCTCAAGCCATGATGAGATTATTTTTTCGTTGAACGAGGATTCATTAGATCAAATTTACGTTAAGAGTTCTCTGTGACAGTCCACTACATCCGATGCGTATAACAGGCGACCCCTTGAAGCTTCAAGAGGTGTAAAGCCAATCCGTGAGGGGCTTCAACCCCTTGCGGAGCGCCATGAAGAGATTCTGTCCGTATTGGTAATATAAAAACCCGAAGACCACCCCACTCAAATGACCTATGTGCCCGATTGGAGAGCTATTGAGACCATTAGAACAACACAAGAAAATGGATGACGTGACCATACCCCTTCCAGAACAGCCCAATTACGTCCACCGCCACAAGGCCAGCAAATGCCTGCTTTAATGAAACCTCAAGCCAGGGAAGGAAGAATAACCTAACTGTCATGTCGTCTGCACTCTCCGACATGGCCCCCACTGTAAATGCTGCAAAGACAGCGCCTGACATCCCAGCTACGTTGGCACCACTCGCTTCAATTGGATAGACGTCGTTGATTCGTCGACCGGCCAGTATCTTTTTATAATCTGGTCGTCGGAGAAAAGCCAGCCTTTGGCGAGCTGTCGCTATTGCTCTAGGCCAGGTGATCTTTGCTGTGAAGATGTGGAATCCAAGAGTGGAAAACACACCAGCTGGGACGATATCAGTGTTCTGGAAGTCGTACTCTGTGTTCCAAGCTTACCAGATATCAGAAAAGCAGAGACATGAGACGCAGATACAGCGTCAGCTAGCCACTCTACGTAACGCGAAGAGGCCGTGGGAGGCGGGTCGAATCGCATCCTCGGTCGCTCGAAGAACGAGACCCAAGCAGCTGTTGCTGTAGATAATGAGAATCTAGAAGCAAATGTTGCAAGGATCGGAACATACCAAAGCCTGGAAGTGCGTACGTGTTGAAAAGTAGATGAATAGGAGCATAGTGACTGAAAATATCTGAGAACCAATAATCGACTGAGGAGCGTGCGATGACCTAAAGACTCACGAAAACATGGCAGTGGCTAGAGTATATGATTTCCCCGATAGGGTCCTGTGAATGAATGTTCGCTCCATAAAGGACCTCAGACTGAAATCCTTGAATTTGACCCCAGGAACCTTCCAGGCGATGAACACAGCAACGTTGATCGCCCCCAGCATATATGCAGCTCTTGTGACCGGCAAGGTATCCTTGTACATGTCGACAAAATAATCAAAAATAGGCTTCAAGAGGATCATGCTCGGCCCTTCGTCAAATGTAATATGATGAACTGCTTCTTCGACATTCTAACACAGTCGGTCAGTCCAAAGATAGACGTTCGTTGTCCTTGAGTGATACTCGCCTCTCTGTGCGCCTGCATCTCAGCTCGAACCACTTGTCCTCGATTTAACGCGTCTGAGTCCTGTCCCGTAGCTTGAAATTTCTCCCTAAGTTGTAATGCCGCCACATTTTCTTCGAAGGCAGCGATGGTAAAAACGAGCCCCGAAAAGCCTAGAGCGAACTGATGTTGGTTGTGAGAAATCCATTGTCGAGTTGAAAACACGATGGCTTACTAGAACCTGATTACGGATTCCAACTTTTTCCCCTGCATGCGACATCGCAATCATTTCGTCGATTCCCTTCTCTAATGCTGCAGGATCCTCCTCATCTTCGACTTTTCCTTCGAGCTCCGGCCGGCGGGCTTTGGAGTCAGTTGAAAGAGGTTGGTTTTGAACATCATCCTTTGGAGCTCTAAAGCGAGTCTCCGAACCACTGTATAATCTTCGGGATACTGGTAGTGGGTTTCGAGGAAAATACGCGCGTATTGACGGTTGCAGGACCCTTGAGAATGGAAGGCGAGGCACGTTCCGATGAATAGACCGAGAAGCACGAACAAAATTCATCGGTGGTCGCGACGATTGAACGACGGACGATACTACTCAGGCCCATGCTCTGATATATAGCCATGCTCACGCCTCAACGCAAGGGCCAGCGAATGCGCCCACAATAGTCGGCAGTCGTTGACGCGTCCAGGAGGCAGGTCAGTGCACACGGCATGAGCCAAAGAGAGCGGATCAGATTCCCGAATGCTCCGAATTGCTGATGATATTCGCTCTGTGTTTGCCCTCTGACATCGACTCGCACACAGAACCATACAGCATGGGTGCATTGTCATATATTTAAAAGGTCAAGAAGATGTGAATTTCAACGGCAAGTTTGACCTCATTCTGTGAACCCATCCTGACGCTGGTTGAAGAAACCTCCTAAACGCCATCCAACCAGCTGTCCCATGATAATAGTATAAAATACCGATCAAAGAGCCCACTGCATGGGAGAACAACGCGATAGATCCACTGAAAACCACTGAAGTCAATACTCACTTCGTTGGAAAATCAAACAATGCTGACCTGGGATAGAACAACTCGCGAACTCCGACCCAACCTGTACAGCCCATCCACAATATATTGAACGGTAGGTATGGTAGAACATACTCATGGTCCAGATTCATGAAACATGCGCCCGCAATAGCCATCGAGGCACCTATCGCCCCTGTTTGGTTCAGGGGCACAACGTCAATGCTGAGTAGACGAGGAGGCATTAGTCTCTGATGAGCTGGCTTGCGAAGGAAAGCAATCCTCCGACGATACTGGGAAAGCATCCGCGGCCATTGAGATTTGCTCACTCGAATATGGTGAGCTAATGAAGCAAAAACACCAGCTGGGGGTTCAACAACCTTAGAGCTTGACTATATTCCAATCGGGGATCTCGCCCTTACCTGACAGAAAGAGGGCGCAGAGCTGGGCATTTGTATCGGGGTCTGCGAGCCGTTCGATGGGTTTATATGGCAGGCGTAACTGAGGGTGCGCGTCACGATAGGCACATGCTATATTTACTGGGAGATGAGCGCTGCCACCTGAACACACAGCAGCGAAGTACTCACCAACATATACTGAGAGGAACAAAGCGCTACTGCCAAGATGAAACCAGTGTCGATGACTATCGGGGGCAGAATTCAGCATCTCATATAGTAAATCATAATCCAACTTACAAGAATACGTTGGTAAGCAAAGTGTATGATCGACCAGACAATGGTCGATGAACAAAATGTCGCGAAAGGAATGGCTTGAAGTCAATCGCACGGCCTCGTAGCCTTATAACGGGCATATTCCAGGCGCCATAGAGCGCAAGAAAAACGGCCCCAATGGTGCCAGGAACTACGTACGGATTGGCCTTGATAGTGGCCTTGGTATAACACTGAGTATATCCTGGTCAGAAAGCGCAATCTCGAGAACCAGAAAGGTACTCACTTTCCGCTCGCTCATCTTTATTCCGTCTCCATTCTGCAGCCTTGCCACAACTGAAGCATCCAAATCATTGATGTTGGCGTAGAAGGCTGCCGCTGCGAAGGCAAGACCAGAAACCCCAAAGGCGAACTAGGATGCGTATGAACGACATGGAACTCGGCCTGTGATGGGGCAATCGCAACGTACGAGAATCTGGTTCCTTATCCTAATCTTTTCCCCATTTTTAGACAAAGCAAGAAACTCGTCAAGGTCTTTCTGAAGAACGTCAGGATTCTCGCAGGATGACGCGTTGCGTGATTTCAGATAGCCGTATTTCAAGATATTAGTCTCGCAAAGATTCGGTTCTTGCTTCCTAGACTCTTCAAAATTTCCGAGCGGCAAGTTCTCGTGCGAAAGTTCGTTCATGAAGGACCTTTTGAAGTTTGAGTGGGAAGATAGGACTGGTGGCTTCAAAAGTCGCGAGCGAAGGGCAGATGTTGGCTGAATAGACCGAAAAGAGTGAAGGAGGAGCATGAGGAGTCGCTGTCGGAAAACAAAGTAGAAGCGACCCTCTCCTCGTTGTGCTTTGGCCTCTGAAAGGCACCCTCATCGCGCCCACAACCATCGGCCGTCATTGACGCGTCTATCGACGGCATGGTCAAAGCGAGCACCGGATGCTCTGGACCGATTCCCAAGGCAATGGGAAATTCCATGGGATCAGCGACCTGCCCTAAAGACGGGAATTCCCGTTCGGTCCGGCATACCGACATTCAATCTTTGGCCGCTCGTGGCACAAGATTCGCAGAAAGCGTGCTTCGAGCGTTCCAACTCGAGGTTTGTTTAGGCTAGGTTTTTGGGCATTCAAGCTTTATTCTCGTAAAGCGTCTAAAACCGCTGAAATATAGCTACGCGGACCATTCGTGTACAGCCCTGTAATCGTGCGGGGACATGCGCCTTAGAAGTTAGGGGCTGAGCTTCTCAGCACGATCGTTCGAAAAAATCGTGGTACGTATCCATTTGAAGATATCGCGAGTGTACAGTGCAATATAGAAGTAAAGTTCAGAGATAGTGGGAACATATCCGTACATGATACCATAACGAATAGAAGATTCGGTAGCCATAAACAAACGGCTTGGAATTACAGAAACTCCCTCTGTTTTTCCTGGTCCGTTAGAGGAACATACTATCGTAAGATCAGCAAGCTGTTCTCTGAGAACTCTTCCCCTTCCTGCCATGCATCCTCTCGAAACAAACTCAGGACTTACTGAAACACCCATCACCTGCGTTCTGTGAACTTTGCCATGTTCATCTTTATCGACATGGTGAATGAACTGGGCGTATGTTCCAATGGGAATGAATATCCTCCCAGGAGATTTGAGTTGTTCGACCAGTTTCTCAGGGAGGACGGGAGCAGCGGCGCCGACATGGATTGCATCATAAGGTCCCTCTTCAGCCCAGCCTTGTCGTCCATCTCCACATATAATCTTGACTGACCCATTCTCCAACGCCTTCCCGAGCCCATCTTTCTTAAGGTTTTCTTCGCTCCAATCGGCCAGTTCTTGGATGTGCTCGATTCCGACAACTTTGCCTTGATCGCCAACCAGGTGATGAAATACGGACGAAAGGTATCCTGAGCCTGAGCCGATATCAAGAACCCGAGAGCCAGGGCGGAGGTAAGGTAGGAGATGAGAGACAGCATAGGCATGCATGTGTGGTGCACTGATCGTCGCTCCATATCCGATCGTTCTATTGAACCCGAACACATTGGTAAGTGTCAAGGTAGGCCAAGCATATGAAAGACCCACTGGGGCGAATCTTCGTATGCTGTTGACGGGTGCTTCACATAGTTGGCTCTATCGACTTTCGCCATCGCCTGTGGTTAACACTTGGATTAGGTCCAACAGATGCCGTCCAGACATTGATACTCACCTTCTCAATTTCACCCGCTTGGAATATTCCTGCTCTTGCCATGTTCGCTATGAGTTCTTGGTTAGTTTTACCTGTGCATCTCCACGCCATCTCGATGTCGTTATAAGAGTGGATGAGGAACTTGTGAACGGATTACTAAATTGAGGTTATGTCATTCACAAATGCATATCGACGTTGATATGACCTCATCCTCTCCCGATTTCCGAATCCTGATCCTGGGAATAGTTTGCCTAACCAGATTACTTTCGGGGAAGGGAAGGGCGCATCCATGTCCTCTTTCCAACTTTTGACCAACCCTTCGTCGTATTTTTGAGCCTCCGCTGCGTACACCTCCCACAGCTTCCCACAGGCTTCATGGTCCGGGTGCTTCTCAGGCTGTTTGCCTTCATCATGCCTCTGGGCCGCAGCTGTATAGGTAGCCCAGACCTTTCCAGAGTCCTCATTCATTCCTTCGTTGGGGAGATCTGTGCTGTCGACCATCTCATCTCACGATTCCCAATGTGTTCGCGTGAATTAATGGTAGTAGGAAGAGAGATTGTATTGCTGTTGTAGGCGGCGCCTATCGAAATGAATAATCATTTACTGAGTATAGCACCGCCCACGTTGTCTGATTAGTGCAGGGAGGGCGCCGATAGTACCCGTCAAGCTCAGCACTCAACGTCCCAGCCTCCAGCCACGCCTAGCCTTCAACTCCACCGCTTCAAGAGAATTCGCAAGCAAGAGAAATCATGAGGAAACGACACTTTGTAGACTGCATCCGTGCCACTCATCATCATTCCGGGCAGGGGCAAGGTCAACGCCAGCAAAATCACGTGCGAACCAACTATCCTGGTCGCGTTCATCGTCGACCACGATGTCCACGCTCGAATATGTGGGCTTACCAGCCTGTGCAACGCGCCTGCAAGGCAAGGCTGGTGTTTCTCCAGCGAAGCCAATCCATACGCCACTTCCTAAGGTGTCAGAGTCACCATCAACACAGACCATGCCATCCTCTCCAACTTCGAGCACAACATCACTGACTGCAGGCTCCTTCACGTCCCCCACCAATGCAGCCTTCTCAATGCTACCTCAGCTACTATTCTCTTCTGCGATACCAAATGCGTCCACAGAGGCCCCGAGGACCAGGCGAGGTAGTATGAGCATGGAGCAACGGCCATTGCTCAGCGCCCGGGATCCGCTTTCGTTGCCTATCACCTCGAATAATTTCAAGAGATTCGTCGCCCGTGCTGGTCCTATCTTCTGGCTTCAGGATAGAGTTGAGGAGATTGTGACTTGGAAGAAAGGCAGTTGCGTTACTGCGGCCTGGTTGGCTGGTTATGCATTCCTCTGTATGTAATCCTTCCTTTTACTCGAAGTTGGGTTGAGGCTGACCGCTAAGTAGGCTATTTTCCGAAAATGGTTTTCTTCTTGCCACATGCAGCCTTGTTGGCAGTCATCCTGGCCACCTATCAGTATCCTGCTGTGGCTGACGGGAAGAATGGTACAGCAACCTCGCCAACCGCTAAATCATCCAACACGTCGGAAACGACTGGTGGTGATTTCAGAAGCAACCTTGTGGATTGGCAAGCCAACCTGCAGGGAATTCAGAACCTCATGGGCGCAGTGTAGGTTCTTTCGCCATGTTCTTCCTTGATCTATTCTGATGGCGTTTATGGACACAGATCCGACGGTTACGACCTCCTCCAACCTCTCACACACCATTTCATACTCCAGCCAGCTCATCTAACCCGGAGCCCTCCTCCTCAAGGCGCAACCCCTTCGCCTCCTCCACGGTCACCCTACCCACCCTACATCCTCCTCATGCTTCTCCTGACATCTCCGCCCCTTCTACTCATCCTCAGTTCTCCACTCTTCCCCGCTCGGCTTGTCACGTTTATTGCCGGAGCTCTACCTGTACTAGCCCTCCATCCTGCTGTTGGTCCAATTTTGCTTCACTTGCTCGACGTGGGGAAGCGAGTGTATGACGTCTTCGCCGGGAACCGGGAAGTAGTCGAGGGAGACACAGAGGTTATGGTGTTGATGCAGGTGGTGCAGGACGCAGGAAAAATGGTGGCATTGGCAAAGCATAGGGTCATCCTCTCCCTCCTTGCCTGTCGCAGGTTCCTCGCCAAATTTGGCTTACGCTTTGCCTCAACTTACCTATCCTCCTTCTCCGAGGAAGAAGACACAAATAGACTCAAGCCAGTTCCTATACAATCCCTTATCGAGCGGTTTGTGGACGATGACAGGCTCGACGATCGAGTCTGGAGAAGCGAAATGAGGGAAGTCGAGATCTGGGAGAACGAAAGATTCCAACCTCAGGAGAGTATTCTCAGTCCCCGTGGTATGTCATTCTTTTTCCCTTTGCTACACAACACTCTTCTGACTGAGTTCATACAGACGAATTCAGAAAACGTCGATCAAGCTCGATTCTGTCCCCGAAGCTCTCCTACTACCCTAACGGCGACCTCGACACAGAGACGGATACAATCCCCCTGTCAGCCAAGCTCCTTACTCAAGGGTCTATGAGCTCTGAAGATCTTGGCGAACTGGGCCCAGGAACGTGGTCAAAATCCTACCTTCGCCCCACGGAAAGGAAACCATGGACGAGAGCACGCGACGGCTGGGGTGGTATAAGACCTCGGTTACCTAGCATCGATGGCAAGGACGGGAAGAAAGAAGGGAAGGGTGGAGAGAAGAGGAGGGAATCAAGTAGTGATGATCGCGATAAGGATGGCAGTAGTGGAGGTGGAGTTGCAAACGAGGGCGGCTATGTTAGGTTCGTATGGTTTTGCAGTTCTTTCCTTGCCGCCAACCTTTTTGACATGGTATTGACGAAACTTTGTTTTTCCGCGTAGTAGTAACCTCACCTTTTCTTTATCCCCTGGCTGGTCTTTCGTACAAACGGAAGGGTGGAGAAAGGATAGACTTGCGGAATGGGCAGGGGAAGCTGGGTACACCGATTTGGCAGGTTTGTCCTATCTTCAATGCATGAGTTGAAGATATTGGATCCTAATTCGTTCCGAGTAGACACGTCTGGATGGGTGTATACCAATGATACATGGGGAGGGACACCGAGGAAGCATCCTATAGCCGTCAGTGTGACGAAAAGAAGACGATGGACAAGGAGAATCTGGTACAGCGGAGAAGACAGGAACACGCGCTCTGACCTCTAACGCACCTCGTAACTTAAGAATAAATCTATGCGTTCATTTGATCTCAACTGGGGTTCTGAGTCATTGCGATGCTTATCAGCATGTGCGCGCTGAAAAGAGCCTTACATCTATCACCCGTCCCCCTCCTCTGTTCTGCTCTTGTCTGCCCGTGGTGATGAACACAAAGAATGGCCGCCTTCTTTTCCGGGCTATACCTCAAGGTAAGTTAGGGACCAGTTCGTCCTTGACGCCAACATTTGATAAACGTTGACACAAAGGATACCCCATCCTTGGCGAAACAATGCTCTACGATAACTCGGATAGCATTGACCTAGGCGGTGTCGAGCTTGAAGGTGGAATTTTGGTCAAGGTTATGGTCCTGTCTGTCGACCCATATCTGCGAGAGAAGATGAGATCCCCAGAAATTCAAAGCTACACGGTGAGTCATAGCATGATGGTCTTCAGGAAACAGGGAATAATACTGCATGAACCAACCTTTGTAGGCGGCATATGTCGTCGGAGAACCGTGAGTGAAAGTAAATAGATCATACCTCTGGTTGACTAACGATCATAGAGTCTCCGGCCTTGGAATTGGCAGAGTTCTTCGGTCAGAGAATGATCGATTCCGGGCAGGAGAGTACATATATGGCTCTCTTCGTATGTGATCATGAACGTGTACATTGATTGGTACTCAGCTTGATTTTATCTTTCTAGCTTTCTGCGAGTTCGCTGTATTGAAAGTCCTCGACGACTTTAGAGTTGTGAGGGACGAGCACAACGTACCATGGTCCACCCGACTGGGTGTCGCTGGCATGCCAGGTGCGGTCGAACCTGTATATTTACGCTGTTAGGTATGTGACAGATTCACTAGGTCAAACCGCCTACTTCGGGTGGTGGGAGTATTCCCAAGCCAAGAAGGTAGCTATGGGATTTTTACCTGTAATTGACCAAGCGTCTTACACATCTGTAAGGGGGACGTGGTGTTTGTGACTACAGGGGCTGGTATGCGCCTCCTATTTAGCCGTCATTATGGTCCTCAGGCTCCGATTCCTGATTTTTGCTCCCATACACAGGCCCAGTAGGATGGTAGGTATTGTCTCTTTCCTTGGGGTTGGATATTGACCTTCACTGTACCCCAGCATCGTCATCCAACTAGCAAGACACCAAGGGCTCAAAGTCATTGGGTCGGCAGGATCGGATGAAAAGGTCGAATTCATGAAGGAAATTGGCGCCGACGTTGCATTCAATTATAAAACGACGAATACTGCAGATGTTCTGCTCCGCGAAGGACCCATTGATATGTAGGTCAAGACGTGTCGCTATTGGGTTCAATGTGAACGGATTGTACAGATATTGGGATAACGTGGGGGGTGGAGCACTCGATATTGCTCTAAAAGCGGCTAAGAACGGAGCTAGATTTATTGTGAGTGCCCTTTGACGATTATTGGACGGGTCTAAACGGGTCTTGTAGGAGTGTGGTATGATATCCGGTAAGTGAATAATTTCCATTCCTTAGAGTGGAACAGCTTACGAGCTTATCCAAAGGGTATAACAATAACGAGAAGCCAATTAACGTGCGCCATAGCTGACTTTGGATACTGTCAGTAACTGATGTGGCGATCTAATATTTACCAGAATATCATGGAAGTGATCAAGAAGGGAATCAAGCTTTATGGCTTCTTCGTTGACGAGCTCGAAGAGAAGTATGGCCGAGATTTCGAGGTGCTATTCATTCCACAGATTGCATCCGGGAGAATCAAGTATCTGGAAGATATCACGGTCGGTCTGGAAAGAGCGGAGGAAGCCTTCATCTCTGTCTTCGAGGGGCGGAATCTCGGAAAGGCCATCGTCCGGGTTGCAGAGGATTGACATTCCAGCTCCATGGAAGCCTGTGAAGTGACAAAGATGAACAAGTAGAGGCAGCTTCAGCGAGGCAATTAGAATTTCCGGACATGCCTACACAGAATGATATATAGTTCCGATAAGTAGCGAGAATGAGTAATGAATCGAATCCGAATTCCTTCCTCTTTTTTCGAATTATGTACAAAGCATAGCAAGATACGTAGGATGGGAGAGGAATCAAATTGGACATTATGTTGTACAGTTGAAAGCGATGATATGCACAGTAAGAGGTCGTGATGAGTCATGAAAGTTCGATATGTGTGATAATGCAGGATGAAGGAAATAGGATGGGGTAATCTTTAAGCAGCTGCCGCTGCCTGCAACACGACGACACCAGTACCAACGCCAGCAACGACGAACGCCGTGGCCACGTCTCCGATAGTTTTCTGAACACCAGACCCAAGTTTCCCGTGCTCATCCATGAGGTCCTTTAGCTCTGTCGTATGATTCTCCACAGCGAGCCGACGTGAGCGTCCAGTGACGATAATCAATCTATCCCCAAGCCCTTGGGGTCCTTCGCCTGCTCCATTCTCTAAGACTGACGCTGGGGCTTCCTGAATAGCAGCACGTAAGGGTATGGGCGAGACCAGCTCGTGGAAGCGTATTCGTGACAGGGCTGGCGATGCTGGAGAGCCTGCAGGTGGTGAAGCATATTTTGCCCAGGCGATGTTATCCGCTGTTTCCGACATCATTCGCGTCTCCGTATTGTGCTGGCCATAAACTGTATCCGGGAAACCGCTGAAGGTTGACTGTGCAGACATGACGTTGATATCCTCCCTAACACCCGGCACCTTGAGCTTTCCATCGCTGACGGTTCTTGCAGGAGGTGGTGGTCGCAGAGATGCGTTATCACCACCAGGACGTTCGGTGACTGTGACCTCCCTCTTCACCATCTTAGCCACGGTCGCATGCATCTTTTCGTTGTTTTCACACATTTGTACCACGAAGTCGAGCGCAAGGCGGTCATCAGGTCCACCAAAGAAGGGTAGGAAGACATGCTGAGGACCAGTCCCGACCATAGACATCATTCCTGCAACGGAAGGAGGACTCTGATCGACAAACAGAGCGACATCTGTATGCTTCCCTGCTTCCGAAAACACGCCACGAACGAACTGCGAATGAACGATGGCGGCTGATTTTATGTTGTGGTCCTTGGATGGTCCGGCATTCGAAGATCGGAAGAGCATCTCGAAGGGATTGGTGGGTGACTTCATGTTATGAGACGCAGGGGATACGAGATGGGAAGTGGGTGACAGAAGCTCTGGCAACTGTATACCGGAGGTAGGCGAGAGGATAGACGCTTCATTTCCGATTCCATGATCGAGATGAGGCGGCAACCATGGCAAAAGAATAATATCCGATCCATGGTCCTTCGCATGCTCTGCAACGGTGTATGCCAAGTCATCGTATGGGACCATTGCCACCCTCGGGACTACAGGGAGGCTGTTGAGCTGGCCAAACATCCTGTAGATGGCCATGACAGGGTCTGTCCTCAAGAGTGCATCCGAGGCAGAAGAACGCATAACGGCTGAAGTACGATCGGAAAGCTCAATGAGTCGAAGAGCCTCAACTGAAGTGGGGGGTGAGAGGCTTGAGGGGACTGCTGCGCGTTTATGAGTCGACGAGCTTGACTCTGAGGACGATCGACCCATCGTCGGTACTTGGAGATGGGAACTTGGGGCAGCGTGATATGCTGGCTGAATCAGCTGGGACAGTGCCATGACGCCTGGAAGATGTTCCAGTTTGTCGAGGACAACGGTGAATCTCCGTTTGATTATCGAGTCATCACTGGCAGGACGAGTCTTGACGTCTTGTTCACCGTCGGGAACATGTCCAAAAGAAGGTCCAGTGGTTGTGACACGTTTACGAACATGAGCGGGGTAGAATTGGAGGACGAGAGGGGTGGTCATGAAGGTCAACACCAAAGCCTCGAGGACGAACATCGAGAACACTTTCTATGGAGGGTGTTAGAAATCGTGTCGCTTAAGACATAGAATAAAGCTGTTTACCGGCGTCAGGATGCCAGCAGAAAGGCCGACATTGAGGACGATAAGCTCTACCAGTCTATATGCGGGTCAATGGAAGAATACAGGAACAGTGCGGAAACATACCCTTTACAACTCATTAGCGAACCAATGGCTCCAGATTCCCTCCAGTTGAAACCGGCGGCATATCTAGCCGCTAGAGCGCACCCTCCAAACTTTCCAAAGAAAGCGGTGAAGATGATTGCGAATGTGTACCCCCAAGTAATGCCTATTTACGAGTCAGTAAGGGTCAGGGGGTGCCTGTCTGGCATACTGACCATCGTCTAGTAACTGTAAGTTGGTTGAGAGACCAGAAAGGGTGAAATACTGCAAAGATGCGTCAGCATGCAGCCACTCAGTTATGTAGCAGACGTACCAAGGGTAAGAAAATAATGGCAACCATATCCTCTAATTTCTCCGTCAGAACAATAGCAAGGCCCCCTTCACGAGGCACAATAATGCCGGTTACGAAAGCACCAAAGATGGCGTGAACGCCGATAATGTCGGTGAAGAATGCAGACCCGAAAAGTACCAGCATCGTCACTGTCATGAAGAGTACAGTCGGACCACTCTCAACTACACAAATACAGGGTCAGATGCAGACCAAAACAGAAAGAGGAACATCATACGGGATCCTGTCTCTCGGGCAAGCCATTTCAGAGCCCATTTCCCGGGGAATAGAAGTAGAAGGGTATATCCGATACAAGCGAGGAGAATGTATAGAGCAGTGAGCCCACTTCCGGCATTGACGAGGGCAACGCTGAGCGCCAGGAGAGTCCAGCCAACTGTGGGGAAGACCGGATATCAGAATCGCCGATGGGTCATGAAACATGTAATACGCACTGATATCATTTCCTACACCAGCCGACAAAACGACTATACCAACTGTTGTATCCAGTAGTTTTAACTCCGTCAAGATTCGGCAGAGGACAGGGAAAGCCGTTATGCTGAAGGCGACACCAGCGAACAGCATGAAGTTGGTGAACTTGACGCTATCGTCGATAAACTGGTCGTAGAGCGCTTTTGACAGTCCTGCACCGATGCCGAAGGGGATGACCATTCCGGCCAAAGCCACTGTCGCAGAAAGACGGGCATTGCGTTTAATGACACCTGCGTCGATTTCGAGGCCAACCAGGAAGAGAAAAAGACAAAGGCCAATGTTCGCTGTCAGGCTGAGATACGGGCGGGAGTCCTGTGGGAAGATGTGGTCCGTGAAGCCAGGGATGCTGCCTGCAGAGAAAGTCAGTATATGCGTGGCATATGGGATGAAAAGTTTTACCGAATGCAGTTGGGCCTAGAGGGTGTATGTGTCAACATTGGGCTCATATAGAATAGGAAAGCATTACCTAGGATGATTCCTCCCAATACCTCTGCTATAACCTTGGGTTGCTTGAGTTTCCTGAGACCAAGTGACAACAAGCTTGCAGTAGCCACGATGACACCTACAAGAAACCAACGGTGAGATGCATTCTGTGTGCATGTAAGCGCGTTCGTACCAATCTGGATGATCCATAACCTCAACGGGTCCGCAGGATTGAAGGCAGATGGGTCTTTGCCACTCAATAATCCTCCCTGTGATTATGTTCACCATCAGAGGTTGCGCGGTCATCAACGAAGTGTCAAAACTACACACCTGCTCAGTGGCCTCACGCTTCCAACGAAACACCTGAATGACATTGTCGGAAAACTCTGGCATGATTGTATCCCTCCGTGGTGAGTTCAACTCGTCGCTATATGCGCCTCCAACGACGGATGCGACGACGAGGAAGAGAGAGAAGGAGGGTGCAAATAGGCGAGGATCAAGCCCTCTGCTAAACTGCCAGTGTGGAGTAATGGTCCATCTTTCCTGTTGGGATTTGTTATGATCGGTCGTCTTCCGCCCTTGCCAACTGCCATTCTTGTTTTGATCGGGCCAAAATCCTCCGCCGATGCCGGTTGATGGTCTTTGATGGTCCAGACAACCAGGCTTGCACTTGTCCTAGTCACTAAAGTCATCAGTCCTTCGAGCACGACAGAGGATGGGAGGAAGAAACGAAGAGATGGGCGTTACAGCACCTAAGAAGCGCTGACGAAGATATAGTCCTTGACGAATCCTTGGTATGGCTTGAGTTCTTGGCACAGTAACGCCACCGCCGAAACCCTCACTGGCCTTCCCCATCAACTCGAAACACGTCTTGACAGAGAAACCAATTTGATACGACAAAGAATAGCAAGGCTCCTCGCCGCTTTATCATCGAACCTTACTTAGAACCCATTCCGAACCAAGAGTTTACAGATTGCAAGGCCCGGCAGCCACTCATAGCATGAGTCTTATGAAACAAATAGCTTTCAAACCCAAGAGCCCATCTAGGAATACCGGTCCGCAGCGCTCGACCATCGTCTAATATTAACTCGACCATACATATCAATGGAACGACCCGATTGTTCTTAAGATATCCACAGGACTCATTCATTGGCGCTTCTTTCCTTAATCGGCAAGTTCTCCATACCTGAGTGTGTTGCTACGAGTTATAAACTAATCGACGTGCAAGGTTGTATCTACTTCATACCAGCCTCGTACTCACCTCTCCTTATGGCTCTCGTCTCTTCATGTTGGCTTCTTGCAAAGGCTCGGTGTGCTATAGGCGCTGCTAAGAAAAGAATGTTTTCAAGGGAGACGCTTGAGGAGACGCTTGAGGAGACGCTTGAGGCTGAGCAAGTTGACCCGTATCAAAAGGTCGTCTTTCCTCCAAGACTCACTGGCAGTGATTGGCAAACTTCAGATTACCATCTCCTGAAGGCAATGGGTAAACTCAGAGAAGAACTCCAGTGAGTTTTCCGTTTGGAACATTGTAACTATCAGCATGTTGACCAAGCATCAGAAAGCCAGAAATTGCAGCGCGTGTCCGGGAAGTGACCATCTCCGATTCCCTTGACCGTTTGGGGGGCATATGGGATAAGAATCTTGGCCACGACCCGAAAAGTCGAAAAACTCTACATTATCGAGCTAAGACCTGGACACTACGTCAAATGTCTCGTGTCATACATATTTCTGACCGCGATAAAGGGAAAGAGGCTCGTTGCAGAGCTGCAGCTGAACAAATTTGTGCTGTCATAAAACAACTAACAAGGCTGGAGAGAATCACGTTTATTCAGGTTGGTCGAGAAGATTCAGTCACCTCACTTGTTCTGGAGTACTTCAGAGACATGCTTCAATCTTGTCAACCTAACCAACCCTGGTGTACGATTCGCCACATGAAGTTTGGCTGGATGGAGGGTGTTTCCTACGTACACGAACCGGCAGCAGACCCACGTAGGCCGAAATATGCCTTATCAAGCGTGCCGTTGGCTTCGTTGGATTTGGTGCTTGGTGGGATTATTCCTACTAAGCCCGAAGACTTGAGAAGGTCCATGGGTTCTCGAAACACTCTCCGGCGCATCATAAGTGCAACAGGAGGCGAGGATCGAAGTCGGAGGAAGCTTGCATCCCTACATGTGACGGTCAAGGATGAATCAAGGCTTGGTTACTCGATAATGGTCGCCTTGTTGGGTCTAGCTAGATACTACAGCGTTGAAGCGCTTCACCTGTCAACACGTTCCTCCATCCTCTCCGAAGCACCCAGTGAAGAAACTGGAGTTGCCCTTCGCGAGCTGCTACAACAAGAATGATCCACACTTCTTTGTGTCAAGTTGCCCGTTGCTTGGCTCCTATCAAGACCTTCCAATGAGGAAGAAGATACATTTTTGCGCAAGATCAGGGAACAGGAGTGGACTCTCGAGCTAACGAGCATGACCATGACCGAGTGGGAGTTGAAACGTGGCCAACATTTACCAACTATCGCTAACGCCGACATGAGGCTCCTCCAACCCAGGGGAAATGGGTCTATGGATGAGTCAACATACCCACAAGTGATTATGGACGCTCTTGACTTCTCTCGACTCATCAACGGCTTGGCATCTGCTCCCATCAAAGTATACCGGAAGGACACGCACCTGTACATCTGGCCTCGAAAGTTTACATGCAAGGTTCTGGACTTCGACTTGGGGCTTTTCAACTTGAAAGCACCTAGTGTGGACCTTTGGGCAGGAGATCTTATAGAGCTCAATGTCGTAACTCGCCCTCAAGCAACATTATCACTTCAACCCTATCTCATCAAGGCAAACGCGGGTTATATCAACCCGTTGTTGGAATACCTCATAGTCAATATCAAACTCGATTCCAACCTATCGGCTACAGATACGGAGGATCAAAAGTTCATTGAGGATCAACACGAAAATGTGCTTGCAACCCTTCTGCAAGAAGGCGCTGGCTGGCTAGAAAATGACTTCAGGGTCCGGGACATCCCATATATGATCGTTAGAATTTCTTGACGATAGAGGACGCACGACGGTCCCGTCAGTTTCACTACTCCCGATGTTCCTAAAGAGTGATGGCGGCATACCCGTATTTATTGCGATTGAAATGAAGTAACTACTCCCTGCAACTGGTCCCCGAAACCAAAATGTCACAATGAATGCCATGTTATCACTATTACTGGCGACCTGAGCGAACAGAAAGGAAGAGATCGAGATTAAGCTTTAATGTACATATCGTTGATAGTAAGTCGAGTGAAATCAATTAACAAACAAAGGAATGACGGTCAAAGATTTATCAAGAAAAGTCCGCAAAGTAAATATATGCACATTTAGGAACCATCCCTCTCTTATATCACCCAATCACGCTTCTCCAGTCAGCCTCTAATCCAATACCGGGACCCAGTCTAACCCAGCCTTACTTGAGCTCAAGCGGCGTCAGAAACAAGCGCTTCCTCTTCCGTCCTGCCACGACCAGCCTGCCCCGCCAAGCCATCGACCTTGGGCACCCTAACAAATGACAGACACAAGAACGACAGCACGACAGTGATCACCGAAACGTAGAATATCACTTTCGGATATGTGGCGACAGTCTTCATATAAACGAGGCCATACATCGCCGGACCAAGGATTTGTGCACTATATGCGTTGAAAACCCATCAATCAGCTTCTTAGCCTCGTGATAATTCACAAAAAAAGGAGTGAGAAGGGAGAAAGACATACCATATTGCTTGAACAACACTCAATGCACCGAACAACCTTCCGGTTTCAGTTCCTCCTTTCCTCATATACATCGCCAAGGCAACGCTCTGGATCGCGGGACTGAACCCAGTCCCGAACGAACCGAATATACTTGACAGAGTGAACGCCATGGCGGAGAAGGAGAGTGCCATGAGAGTATACGAAACGACTTCGATGAAGAGTGAGATACGAGCGAGTGACATGTCGAAAGAAGGAGAGTGGATCTCTTTCTTGATCGTTCGAGAGTGGGGAGGTTCGGAGGAGAGAAGAGGTTCTTCCTCGTCGTTGGTGTTTGGGTTCGCTTCTCTTGATGGTGATCTTGCATGACGAGAAGGAGAAGTAGGTCGACTGCCAGGTTCGCCTTGAATTTCCACCACAAAAGGTTTAGGTTTCGCCAACTTGATCACAACAGGGAGTATGAGTGTCAAGAATATACCCCTCGTAAACCCAACGACGCTCAACCAATAACCGAGCTGTTCGGAGCTCCAGTGGAAGGTCGCAGCAGCATATTGGAACTTGTATGAATACGAGCCCTGGAGCAGTCGATATGAGTGGGTATATGCGCATCAACCTAGAGGAAGTAGAACGAACCATGATTGTCAACGCAAATCCATACGCCATAGCCAACAGGAGGAGATTCCAATCTCTACCTCCACGTTTCAGCGGATTCCTCGCCCGTTCCTGTTCTTCTCTCTCGGATACCGCTTCCTCGACGAACACGCTCAACGGGCTCAAGAACCCAAGCACCCTTCGTGTCCTCTTTATCGCTCTACTCCATCCTCCAACCCTTGCAAGACTATCTGTGAACTCTTTCCTTTCCTCGTCGTATGCCTTCTTCGCCTCAGCTTTCTGGTTCTCCAAAAGTGGTTCAGGGTATATAGTCCAGATGAAGACCGTGAAAAGTATATGAACCGCGAGCGCCATATAGAAAGGTGCAAGAGCTTTCCCGGTGGTGCGAACGAAGATCGAGCCAATGGTTGGTCCGAATGCCATACCAGAGAACATGAGGCCGAGCGAGAGTGATAGGGTGCGCGACCTTGCAGATTCGGTGGTCGTATCAGAGATGTATGCGTGGCAAGCAGCAGTTGCAGTTGTTAAACCTGCATTAAATTATTCAGTTCGCATTAAGGGGTAGTGGATATATGTGCATGATACGCACCACCGAGTGAACCTTCTATTAGTGGCCCAAGAATCAAAAACCAGTATCCGCCGGGAACGCTTCTAACGTTGAGCGTAGTGATTATCAGAACGGCATCACTGGCCAAAAGACCAATGATCGATATGCCCATGACTTTCGTACGTCCATTCCGATCTGAATACTATTATCTCGACGTAAGGCGCCGACATCAACCACAATAGGCTTGGAAACTCACCGATCCCCAGAATCCCGTTGTGATACACGATAATACCCCCATCGTGGCCGATATCACTGATAGCAACACAAAAATAGTGAGTATCAATTCGCGGTGAGGTATGACGTAGAATATGAACGCGTCGAGGGGGTGGACAACGCGGACGCGGGGTACAACGGATCCCCATCAAACACGCGTCTGGGAATGGTACGGCATCAGTCACCTCTGTGCTGACTGAACAACTGCCGCCGAAGACTGCGTATGCGTAGCGGCAGGGGCAGACAGGTAGATCCCTGTCACCTCCACAGTGACACGACGATAGGATGGATTGGTAAGAAGGTAAAGCCGAACGCCACTCACCAGCCGTAAGCTTTGCCACTGCAGCTTGAACGGTTGGGTCTGCAGCACAAGTTTGAGAGCCCAGTGTTTCCTCGAAGGAATTTCCCAGCGCGGAAGTGTAGTTGCCAACAATAGGTTGGATTATACCGCCTATTGGTTTGATAACCCCTATCATACCACCAAGCGTAGGCAGAGTTTGCCTGAAGATATCGGGTTTATGAGTGCTGCACGCGAGGAGAGTGTAGATTTCAATCTTTGGTGCTAAGGTGGCAGACATTGCAATTGCTGAGAAAGGCATCATGCCGAGGATCCTGTCAAAAGATGCAATTATTGAGACCAGGCCAGAAAAGGCAGACTGTGAGCGAGACGCAAGATAAGACTCTACGTACCACCAAGGCGACGGCCGCCTCCACCATGGCAGCGTCTGAGCATGCTCCATCCTCTCATAATACCCAGCATCCATATCAGAATGTTGTTTCCCTGCTTCGAGACCGCTCCCAACTCTTTCACTTCGGGGAGTGGACAAATCAGCCAAAAGTTCCGCCGCCCTCTCACTGACGGCCCCATCCGGCACGACCAGCCCTTCTGGCTGAGTCGGGAAGTAAGCCACTCTTGAATCTCGCGACGTCGAGCGTGAATAAGCAGGTGCCTTCGCCTGGAGGCCAGAGGACGGAGAAGGGGCCGTCATGGTGGATAAAGGGAAAACAGGATGATACGAGAAAGCTAAAAAGAAACTAGCGTGTGTGCAATGTGTCAGAATGATATCAGCATGCTGGCGCTTGAAGGCGATTGGTCATTGGGTGCCTAGATGAAAGCCGCGTATCTGATAAGATAGAAGTCACTTCGTCATGGCGTTGACGTGATGGGATGTGGCAGATTGGCTGTGCCGCAGTGCCAAGCAGAAGGGCCTGGGTTCGATCCACGCGGTGGACGTGATGTACCATGAAAAGCCGGACCAGGTCGGTCGGGGAAGATTTTGAATGAAGGCTAGCATGGTTTTGCATTCTGCGGCGTCTGTGGTGGCCACGTTTTGAAGAACAACATCTGCCACGACACCGACAGCCTAGAGGATGAGCTCTTCCCCCTCCAGCTCGATCACCATAAGACCAGCGTTACCCAATCTCGACCCAACGTTCATATCGCCTGATGGACTAGTCATCAACGAAGCAAGTGCCGAACTCCTGGCGGAACTTCCAGAGAGTATTCGCAGAAGGCATCCAGCATCCGAAGACGAAGAATTTGGGCAGGAGGACGATGACGGAGCAGACGCCGACGCCGACTTTCGAGAAAGAATGAATCATGCACAAGGGCTACCTTGGTGGAGGAGACCTTCGGTTTGGTGGTAAGTTTTCGTCATATTTTCTTCGCCTGTATATCTCCTGACATCCTTCCAGGCAATTTGCTCTCCTCCCCTTCCCAACTATTGCAATGACGGCCACGATGGCGCCCGGAGTTGCACTCTACACCCAACTTGCGTGCAAAGTCCATCGACCAGACATATTTGGATTAACTGGCTTGTCCGAGGGTGCACCAGAAGCATGTGCAGAGGATCCAGTAGTACAAGCTTCAGTGGCTGCGTTGAGTGCGGGTGAGTTCTGCAAGCTGAAGCTTTTAGAGTCATTCTGTGTACTGAACAGCGGTACCGCCTAGTGATTGTGACGATGACTGGAATATTATGTTGCTTTACCACCTCATGGTGGAGTTCCGTACGTATAGTCTTTCCTGATATACCTCTCAGGCAAGATCACTGACTCATCCTTGCGCCATACATAGCTCTCCGACCGTTACGGACGGCTTCCAATTCAATCCCTTTCGACCTTCGGCCAGGTATTCACCGACTTGAACCGTATATTCGTCGCCTACCATATCATTGGACCAGGTACATGGGGCTCTAAATTGCCCGGAGGTTATTGGTTCTTGATCGTTGGATCCCTAGTTGAAGGATCTGTTGGTGGATTGACTACCGTGCAGGCTGTTAGTACGGGGTATTTGTGTGACTTGACTGGGGAGGCTGACAGGTAGGTTCTTCTATCTCCATCGGCATCCTCATACGATAGATACTGATTAACTTCATTAGATCGCGTATCCTGTCACTCTCCCTTGGCTTGACATTCACTGGCCTTGCACTTGGCCCAGTCATTGGCTCCCTCCTCATTCGACACACCCAGTCGATCATCTCTGTCTTCTATGCTTCTGTGGCTCTACAAGCTGCCTCCTTGGCATTTCTTGCTTTCGTGATTCCAGAGAGCTTGTTGAAGAGCCAAATGGAGAGGGCGAAAGAGAGGTGGCGGTATGAAAGGATGTTGAAACCCGATGATGGGCCCAACGGCGACGAGATCGTGATCAGAGCTTTCAAAAAGCTGAAGACAACAGTCAAGGGCGTTTTGAGTCCTTTGAGTGTCTTTCTGCTTGAGGATAAAAGTCGGGGCAAGAGGGACTGGAACTTGGTATTGCTGATATCGTCCTATGGAATCGCTTTGACCGTCATGGCAAGTCCTTGTTCTCTTGGGCTCATTCGTCCGCAGCTTCACTAACGATCATTCTTCTAGGGGTCATACACGTATAAGTTCCAGTTCGCTCAGGCGACGTTCAAGTGGGGTCCAGAAGAGGTACTTCTCGATTTTGCCAAAAATATGGAATGGATTCTAATACCTGGTTCAGATTGGATACTGGCTGAGCATAATAGGCATCTCGCGAGGAATATACATGACTCTCATCCTTCCTTTCGCCATAAAAGTGCTCAAACCAAAGCCCTATGTTATAGAAATCCCACCCACTGAACCTCCAACACCACTCAATCCAACATCCTCTTCCGAAACCTCCCCTCTCCTCCCAAGCCGAGAACCACCCACTCCAATACACAAAGACCTCCACACTCCATCATTCGATCTTTCCCTCTGCCGCATCTCCCTTTTCGCGGAATTGGTGGGGTACACCATCCTCGCATTATCCGCAGAGCCCATCGTGTTTGCCATAGCCGGTATCTTCGGTGCTTTCGGAAGTGGTTACTCGCCGGCGTTGCAGAGTGTTGGCTTGGGTATGTATCTGAGGAATGGAGGGAAGGAAAGTGGGAGGTTGTTTGGTGCGCTGGGGTTGGTGCAGTCCTTGTGGTAAGTTTCTCTCTGCATGACTAGTTGAGAACGTGGCCCTGACGAGACTCTCGTAGTACCCAGATTATTGGACCGTCACTGTACGGAGTGATATATTCTTCGACTGTTTCAACCCACCCACGGACGATATTCTACGTCTCCGTGTTGACCATTCTCTTGGCCTTCTTATGTCTCGCGCTGGTGCGAGTACCCAAAGTAGGAGAGGAACCAGGCGATAGGCTCAGGAGGCATTATCAAGATGATGAGGACAGTCGGAGTATTTTGATTGAGGATAGGAGGACTGCAGCATAGACCTGATGACACCATTACGTCGGTGCTTATTCTCGATGCCATTCTTCCCTGTTCTCTACCTCAATCTTTAGGTCGATCTTTAAGCCTTCCTTCCCAAAGAACGCTGGAGCCGCACCACGTATCTTCGCTTCCAAATTATTCTTTATCCTCGGCTCCATGAAACCCTTGGACGGCCCTTTTGCTATTCTGAGCATGAGGTATATCCTGACCGCACGAAGCTTCTCGAATCGCGGGCGTAAGAAGGTTTCTTCGAGAGTTTTTCCTAGTTCCACAAAAAAGTTGGAAACTTGGGTTGGTGTACCAAAGATTAATCTTTCCATCGGAAGTTCGACGTTCAATTGGAACCTCTTCAGCTCCTCTGAGGCCAGGCCGTGTAGAAAACTGATTGGCCTGCGGATTGATTCGTGCCGATGCATTGTGCTAAAACCAATATGAAGGGTACGCAGCGAGTGATAATGCCGTATTTGGAGGACGTTCTCGCCAACTAGAGATATCAGTGTTTGAAAAGTCAGTGGTTATAAGGGCTATAGACTGAAGGAACATACCCGGCAGTTCCCAATCCGCGTCTATCCAGCTGAATCTCTTCAATGTTCTCCTCGTCGCCAGTAGTAGGCTCGTTACTGCCTCACGACTAAAGGGACCCTGCAATTCCAGGGTTATAATCTGGTTCATGTTTTCGAAGGAGCTTTCTCCGATAATCTTCAGAAGAGCATTCTGCACGATATCATCAAGAAAATGGAGCCGGAGTATGGTCAATGATTCAAAACTAGGGCTTGCTCTTGTCTGGGCAAGCGCGTCATCTACTGCGCTGGGCACATCCAGAGCGTTATTATGAGCGTAAATGCACCGAAATTTGGCATTTTTTACGACAAGCCACCCTGCTAGGACCTCGGGAGGCACCAATAAACTTGCTAGAGAAAGGAGCCGGAGATTTGGGGCAATAGACGCAAAATCGGCGATCGCTACTTGGGTCTGGGGAGTGAGGGATAGGAAAGAGAATTCCTGATCCTTGCTATCTTTGGCGGTGCTTGAACCTCTGATATAAAGTTTATTCAGAGCAGGCGAGCAAAGGGCGAGAATGGAGATAAGGGCGTCTTGTCCCTTCGCTGACCAGGCGACCGTCGTGGAATCGTCATTGAGAGCAAAATCAAGGGTAATCTTCAATACCTTGACCAGAGGGAGCAATAGGGAGTCTCCCTCTAATGCGGAGCGGAAAGCCATGAGCTGCGCTGGACCTCTCTCGAGAACGACCTTTCTGTAGAGTATCTCCTGTGAGAACTCCCTCATCAAGGGCGAGACAAGCGCACAAGAGACGAGCTGTGCTTGTGGCAGCAAGGCAATGATCTCGCGAAGAAGTTCCGGGGGCAAGGTCATGTCGAGATTTTTACCACATAAACTGAGTGGGACCTTTTAATATACTCATGTCAACTCTTTCCGCAGCCGCCAACCCCGGATTGAGGTAATAAAGGTCGCATCACCGATTCTTATCATTGTCAGAAATAACACCCCCTTCGCAGCTGCGAAGTTGATATTGTAAATTTCGAGGCGTCTGAGACTACATCGCCTTAACCATACATTCAGTCGCCCTCGTGCTTTATAACAACCTGCAAGTCAACTGTCCAGTCTCCCCTCCCAAAGAGCTCTGGGGCGTTCTCTCGCAGAGCTGACTCTAGCATTCCTCTTTGTCTATGTTCCCATTCTTGTACGAATTTTGACATCGGCCAGAGCGTGAGATGTATTTTGATGGTGTGCAGGACCTCAAATGGAGGGTTTGAGATCGAAGGCACTAAGGTTTCTTCCAAGGTTCTTCCCAGTTGCCCAAACAACTCGATTGTATGGTTCTGCGCCTCGGGATTGAGCCATTGACATGGTATGTCTGTAACCAGGCAGAACGTCCTCATTCTTCTGAAGGTTGAATGGGATATCAGGTTGCGGATCAATGCCGTGCGTCGATGAGTTAATCGCAAGTTCCAGCTGTTGAACTTGACTTGGACGGTCTGGATTAAGGTGTATCGCTTCCTCAGTTGAACGTCCTGCCCAGCTAAATAATATAGGATGCGGTGAGCAGTCGTACAAGGAGAATATGGTCATGGCATGGCGTACTCTTCAATCCCACATCTGGGTCTGTCCACCTGAAAATTCTCAGTGTCTTTTTGGTCGACAAAAGCAAACGTGCGATGAGCGCTGGAAGGAAATAACCGTGAAGTTCGAGCACTATGATTCGGTCAAATTGATCGAAGGCTGGGTTCTTCATGAGAGCGAATAGAGTCTGTTGAGATGGCTGGTTGAGATGACCGAGTTTGAGTACAGTTATTTCATTAGGGGTTGGTTGTGTTGTTGGCGGCTGAGTGATTGCAAAACCATCGTCGGAGGACTTGGCAACGTAAACATAATGAAGTTCACTTTGTTGTGGAACAAGGCAGCTTGCGATAGCCTTTGAGGGAATGATCAAGTTATAAAGATAAATCATCCTTAGATTCTGGGCTAGTTTGGGAAACTCAAGGATTGTCGACTGCGCTTGTGGAGTGAGATTGAAAATGGAGAATGGCGGGTTTCCCTTTGAATTGGGCAGACGCGAACCTAGGATGTGAAGCTTCCGCAAGGTCGGGGAACAATGAGAGAGAAGGGAAACCAACGCCTTTTGTCCCTTCAACGACCATGTATTTCCTTTGTTTTTCAGGGTATCGTTGAGGGCGATCGTGAGATCCTTGAAAAAAGAACGCAGTCGTGGGCGGTTCTCTACAGCTGAGCAAAAAGCCACGAGCTGCTCGCGGTCTTCTTGAAGATTCACTGATCTGAAGAGTAACTCTTGCGACAGGTCCCTCATCAACGGTGACACGAGAGAACAAGAGATGAGTTGTTGTTGCGGCAGAAGGACGAGAATTTCGTGGAGAATTTCCAGCGGAATATCCATCTTTTTGGTCTAAACCTGGCTAATGTAGCGACGAGGCAGGGTATTGTTCTTGTTACCGTGCGCTGTCGGCTGGAATTTGCAAGTTGAAGGTTGAAGTTCAACTGATGACAAAGGAATCGCGTTGCATGACCAAAAGCGGTTGTGGGTCCACCAGTAAAATTTCAAGCGGGCAGGGAGTAGTAGGTAGTACACCGGTCGAATGATTTCTCTAAGACACTAGAGTTTCATGGTAGGAATTTCTCCAATCCTCAACTTCGCAGCTCCGAACGGCACAAGCTTAACGTCGACCTGGGAGCCAATGCAAGCATTGGGACTCGCAGGAGGAGCAGATGCCGTTCCACTTGTCAAACCCCAATTAATTTGACATCCCTTCGCCGTCATAGTAATGGGACTACTTCCAGGAGCCCAGACGTAGTACGGTAGCTTGCTGAGGCCATTGGAGTTGTCTTTGACGACAATTGTGGAAGGATTAATGGCAATTCGCCATTCCGTGGTAGGGAGCAGCTTGTGATCTTTCGTGTTTGAGTCGGTCTACGAGAAGGTGAGTCGGCATCTAGGAAATGTCAAAGGTCGGCTTACCGAAGTCAAGTACTGAGCTGGCGCATTGGGGTACAGACGCTTGACATCATTCAGAGCCTGACCACTCCTATTTTCACGACGATTAGAGTAGAGTCACAGAGCATGTGTGGTGAACGGACCTGGTTCCGGGGGTAATGGTATCATTATAGGCCAACTCGATAGCGTAGTTCAGAGCGCCACGAGTAACAGCAATAGCACCGTCAGTCCTCGTCTCGATTTGAAGGGGTGTGTTGAGAGAGACAGTCAGCGTCGTCGTACCGGCGTTGACCTGGAAAGGTGCCATGAGCACTCTTCTACAGACAACACGGAGTCCAAGAACTTACTGCGACTGTGTGGAAGGACTCTGAACTTGGCTTGACTGGATTCGCAGCTGCTCCATTAACCGAAATGGTGGTAGCATTGCCCTTGGCCCATTCCGGAATCCTTACGCCGAAAGTGAATGCCTTGCTGGCAGTGATGGTATATTTGAGGGTAGAACCAAATGGATAAAGGGTATCAACGGTGACTGCAGGTACGATCAGCAAGGAGTAAAAGGGACAGAGGAGAACCTGAGCGCCCACACCTTTCACGTTGTTTGATCCTCCGATCGTCCCAGCGAAGGTAGTCGGGCCCAGGAAGACGTGCAACAGCGCGCTTGCAGCTTGGTCAGTGAAGAATGAATGGGCCCAGAACTTCGGATAGGCTTGAGGATGATTAACCGTGCAGCACGGATAGTTCCTATGTATCCCATCGTGTGAGTTGAGTTAATGGTTTCAAGAGTACTGCACTGACGGTTCGAAGCCAAAAACGTTCGAGTTCCCAGAATTAGTACCCCAAGGCGCAGGGTTCATGTCCTGTGCCCAGATTTGATTGACCTCTTCGTCATATTGGTGGGCCCACCAGTCATGCGTGATAGCGCCAGGTAGAGCATTATACGCTGAGGAGATCAATGTTAGCTTACAACGCATGCAGAGCGAGCAATCGAGATCCTACCAATCTTTTCGACTCGGTCAGCCACAGAGTTGTTCCCAAAGGTCTGGTAAATCGTGGCGAGGGAGAAGATTTGCTCGCTGGAATGACTTCGATGAGTGTTTCTGCCTGTCTATAAGCTGGGACGGCTACCTACACGATTGCACATAGTTCCGTTCCTCGAGATGGATCCAGCCCAGCCAGGTGTTCGTCAGCGGAGAACGTCCCTATATTCGTCGGTGTCAGCTTGAGTATATGACACAAGGATCCAGTACTGACCAGTAGCACGTCCGTGATATCCATAAATGAGGTTCAGCCGGTCAAATGTATTCTGTTTGTCAGAGGCGTCATTGGTGAAGCGCCATGCTAAGGCTTCGGACTTGAGGGCTGGATCGTTCTCGTCAGTATACGCTTTTCTTACTCCTTCAGCCAAAACAAGTACCTTCGCCGTTGTTCACTCCGTGGCTAAAGCGGTTCTCATTAGCGACTTACGTCTGGGAAAGAGTAGCGAGCAGACTCACGTGGAGTGGCTGAAACCTGTTGTTACAGCTCCCTTCGGGAACGCAGAGGAGGTGTACCATTGTGTCTTCCAGGAATATCCCTGATTACGAACAAGCTGCATGGTCTCAATTAGCATGTCCTCCTTTCCTTGAGGTGCATTGTCATAAAGCCATTGTAGAGAATAGACCAGCTATGAGGATTGACGTTAACCACTGACGGTATAAATGGCAGGGCAAATCAACTTACCTCTTCCCATCGTACGTATTGGTAGTCGAACTGGAAGCCTTGACTAGGTTGTCCCTGCTGATTGGTCTTCCATAGGGTATTCGCGTAGGCAACGAACCTGTGCACTGCTGTAACAATTCGGTCGTGCTGAGTTGGGTCTGCCTCGGCGTATTGCTAGATAATGGGTCAGCAGAGTGCAAATATGCGAGAAAATGGTCACTGACGATCAACCCAAGGAGAACCAGATACCTTGGCCAGACAAGTCGAGGAATAGTTGCATTCGCAACATATGGCTCGGGTCCAATCCAGCCATCAGAACCTTGATTGTCTAGATTCCAGTCGAGGAAGTCCTTAGCCTGGGCAATGAGCCGAGCATCTTGAAGCTGAAAGGCGAGTGCTACGTGGCCATTGCTAAAATGACAATGTCAGGTTCAGAGCGTAGATAGAAGTACAGGCAAGGTGACGTACAACCAATACGGAGCAGCTTCGTGCATGTCACTGTACTCAATAGAGCCTCCTTTGACCCAGATAGATCCATTGACACTACACCATGGTCAGCCTCCGCCGCGGTGGGACTTGGGCGTAAGGAACCTACTAGCTGTCGAAATCGCGTAGATGACCAGCTAGGCCGTCTGCCTGGATGCGTGCCTGGTCAAGCTGCCATCCCGAAGGTTTGATAGAGCCGGTGGGAAGACGTTTATAAAGAGTTGGTTGCACTGCCAGAACATCAATCAGGCTCACAATAGAAGACACGACTATGGAGACTTACATGACGCTGCGCACGCATATTGTGCCAAAAACAGGGAAGTCACGGCTCTTAAAGGCGTTAACTGGCGCTGATTACACTTTCATGAGTCTTGGTTTGGAGAAAAGTGAAAAGAACCTCACCATGATCTGACCCTACTAGTCACGGTACCGGGAAAGAATTTAGGTTCACCTTCTTTCCTTGTGTTCAGTTTCCTTAAATACAGGCCTGCCTCTTCCAGAAACTAGACTATCTTCCAGCGGACTGTCGATGTCCTTCCAACGGGTGTATCAAGGCGCCCAACGGCCCGCCTCGTATTCCAAAGAAGCACCCCAATCGCCCCGAAATATGGTCATCTGGCTCTCAGCTGACTTCAAGATGCCTTCCGAAATTTGGGCGATGCAGGATTTTCACTCCACTCGAAAAAGAGCATCATGTTCGCTGAAATCCATGGCGGTACTGCCTGAAAGCCAGGAAGGGGTCGGTCAGTGTGGATGTTCATAAGGAGGATTGGAATCATTGGATTTGAATTGATCGCATTCGGACTGCTCTCACGTGTGACGGAGGCCTGGCACGTGTTCCGGCTATTCCGGCCGCACAGTGCCAGAATATCCGAATATCCGCCGCAGCCTCTTTCTCTTTCGACCATACCCGTTTGACCAGAAAGTTCCACCGTAGGCGCTAATTTAACAGAATGTGGTAGCTATGCGAAAGAAAACGTTTCAATAGTATATTCGCGCAGTTTCTCATGGACGAAAAGCAAAGCAGACCATAATAGGCGCGAATCGTCATCGACGTATCCAACTACTCATACTACTACATGCAAAGTGTGGCAAGTATTCGAGGGTGTTTATGCTCCATGAGAGGGTTGCCTATCATAAATCAAGGTGTCGAATGTTGGGAGTTTTCCAAGAGCGCTGCTCAAGTCGACCTTGAACTCTACGTGGGAGTGTGGCGGCGGTGCGTAAAATCCGGTTTCAAGTATCTTATCGAAGGCAGCCTTGGAAGACCATTGCGAGGGATCTTCATAAATAATCTCCATCCCCTTGAAAAGCCACATTCTGCAGTCCTTGCAGGTATGATGTCGCTTAGATTGACCGTGGATTTCTCCCTTGATGAATGCAAATAGGATGGCGTTATGAAAACGCTCGTGATATCGCACCTGTGGGGATGTTGGTAGTTACACCTACAGGCCAGAGCAAAACAATACGCACCCACTGTCTACGAATTTCCGAGGGTATTATATCCAGGATCTCTGATAAAGGACGATACATGAGCTCTGAGGCTGCATTGGCTAGCAGTTCTCGATATCCATGCTTGTACGAATATTGGAAGACCTCAAGGGGGTGATCGGCCGTCTGAGCCCTTTGAGGTGCTTTTAGTGAGACTGTCGAGGTTGGTATAGGACTTTTACTCTTACTCCATTCTATCATGGCAGACATTAATCGCCGCGAAGACTTCGTATTTTTCGGCAGCTTCTGCGACGTCTTTTAATACTTCAAACGGTGTTGTTCTGAGATCGGGGTGCCGAAGAGGACGGAGGAAGGAGAACAGGATTCTCAGTGTTTCTTGATTTTCTTCCAGTTTGATTATCTCCCCTTCTTCAGGCTCGAATTCTGGGGGAGGGAAAGCACCAGCACCGGCGTTGAGATGAGTGGAGTGAAGTCGAAAAATAACGCCATCACTAGACTGTAATTGGACATCGGCGTGTGGGTCGCAGACTGGATAAAGAAGGAAAATTAGTGTTCAGCGCGCTCGACTGAGCTTCAAAGCCTTACAATCTGGGGAATATTCAACGCTGGACATGGATGTCGAGGATAGGAAGTAAAACCCTTGTAACCCCTATAACAGAAGGCCAAAAGTTTCATGAAACGATCGACTCGTCGATCAAGATTCAGTATGTCGATATTAAGGCTAATTCATCGTGATTGCCAGAGTCGTGCATCACAAATTCATACATTTGACTGAGCTGCCTTGAATCCACCAATGTTATATTTCGAGAGATGAGGTTGAGCACGTCAAGCTGGCAGCAACGCCTATGGAAGTTCTCGTCAGGTATCATTCAAAACCTACAAAAGCGACTACGCAAGGAAATCTAGAGATAGCTTCGCAGGTACTACTTCCTGCCGAGAAGCCTTGCGTCGATAGTATCTTGAGTCAGACCTTCGGGTCCATCTCTAATCTCAATCACCTTGCTTACATCAGCCTGTGTTAATGCTTAGTGCTTCGTGTGTGACGTGCGAGAATCAGGATATACGCACAGTAGTCTGAAAGTTCAACAAGGCACTAGCATGTAACGTCATAAGACCAATTTCACTCGAGGATGGCGCCCAGTTGATCATGACCAATGGGAAGGATTTGCGCCCATCTGAGTGGTTAAGTTCATAAGAGAGAACGACATATCGTGGGGAGTTCTCCGGTAATTCTGCAAAGACAACTGTCAGTATTCCGTGCGCACAGAGCTTCATCGATGCGGCTGACCTTCAGCCAGTTCCTCAATGCTAATATCGTCAAACTGCTCTACCTCCTCCATCGCTAGCTTGGCCTTGTTGATCTTAATGACAATGGCTGCGCTTCCGGAGCTCCGTCGTGCAAACCGGAATTTGCGAAGGGAGTCTTTGATGGATTGGGGGATGTCGACGGTTTGTGACTATATCAAGACCATTAGAGGTGTCTATAGCGTTGTATATCCAGAACCTTACCATGGTGCACCGAGATTGAAACTGTGCTGCGCGGTAGGAGAAGAGAGGTGACGGTGGCAACAGCCCAAGTGCTAGCGGTGATCAAATCAGCACCTTTTCGTCATTAGGCTAATTAGGCAGTAGCATCTAATCTAATCGTTAATCTAATCCGTCAATTACTCATGAGCGCTGAGGCCTATCAACTAACGCCCACTAACGTCGCAATCTGAGAGCGCAAGCGCCACAGCAATAAACATACGGTTACTGTGGGGCACCCGCGCTGACAGTGCTTCAAGAGGCCCTCCGAAGGCAATGCTGTATTCCATCTAGGCTCGAGAGCTTGAATTCAGCCGAAACCAGATTTTTCGGTTCTCTAGCCTGAGATCGCGCCTTGAGAGCTTGAGACTGAAAGTAGTCAGAGCTCTGGGAACTATCTCGTTATCCACCGTTGGTGATCGAATGCAACTGATTTCGTCTCACTTTCTCCTCGTGGGTTCGTCTACACACCTCCCTCCGTAATGCGTCCACGTTCTGGCAGCATATCCAGCAGCATCTCGTCCCCGTGTACCGTTTCCGCTGCATCCGTTGTCTCTATTTCATCTCTAAACCTGAGCGATAGGTCCGCTCCCAGATTCCCTATCGTCATGTTGACGATCCGAGTTGTGGTATCGAAGAGGGATGGATTTTGGTAGACGATATCAGAACTTGAAGCGACGGATCGAAGGTTGAGTACCAGGCGCAACACCATCGTTGACGTGATGATTTGCCAAAAGGGTCCTCCGAGCGATTTGAAGTCTTCAGGTGCCAGCTGATGGGAGAGAAAGATGAGAAGGTGGCCAAAGAACAGCCTAGGGTATGTCTTACGAAGAACACAAGTATGCTGAAGAGGTTAACGAGCACGACTGCGAGAAAGTAAATTGTCCCATCCCGAATGAATATCCAGAGAGTTCGCTGAAACATTCGTTCGTACGACCTCCTGGAAGGAAAATAAGCATATGAAATGTCTGAAGTCCCTTGAACCCTTACTCTGCACGTAGTTGGATGATGTAGTCCTTGGATCGCCATAGGGTCAGGAAGAACAAAATCGAGTCATTGATAAGGGGTGCAATCCATATGGCGGCTATCAAATGTGAGATAAGAAGCAGAAGGAGTTACAGTCCAACATACCAAACGCCTCGCCCCTCCCAGTCAGGACACAGACTACGCTGTCCTGTCAGAGTTCATAGTCGCATCTCGTATAGGGAAACTTACCCCCGTCAAGTCCGGCTGGAAGCTCAGCCGCTATTGGGAACATTAAATCGTGACCGACCGAGGGCAAATTATTCTCAACTAACCTCCTCCAGCAGCGAGTCCGACAGAAGAAACGGCAATTTGAACAGACCAGAGTGTGAACAGTACCGCCAATAGTACATAACTTCGGTTATACAGGGCAAACACACGCAATATCATGATGACTAGAGGGAAGTGTGAGGATCCTGGTGGATGGGGATGAAGTCTCGAAGCACCAACCTTGGCATACTGACACCAATGCGACCGCTGAAGAGCCTTCGAATCTGACGAACCGCCGACAACTAAAAGGTCATCCCACTCGTAAGTTTGATGCAGTCGACTTTGCTAGTAGACTTACACCTAACCGAAGCTGTCAGCCACAGAAGCCTAGATTGAAGATATTTCGCTTACAGCTGCGGGCCAGTGAGGGTATGTGTATCCTAGAATGAAGTTGTTTAATCGAAGTGATCCACGGCGCCCGACAGCTCGGGAAATCCTCACCTGTGATAATGATGATGTACTGCAGCGGTGTCACATATCGGACTATCAAGAATAGCACCGTTGCCCCAGAGAACTTTTGCTTCCATATCCGTTCCACCTTTTCGAAAGTGAGATTGCGTTGGTTATTTCCTCTGCAGGCTAGACTCACTTCTTCACCAAACGTTATGACTGCATTGAATTGGAATGTCAGAAGTGTCAATTTACCCTCGATAGATAGGACTTACCATGGTCAAACGCCGAAATCACAAACGCCGCAATCAGAAACCGCACGTTTATCTCCCTGATCCAACGAAAGCAAAGTAGAGGATATGAGTGCATGCAGGGTCGAAACTGGCTTGGGTACTTACAGTCGCTGAGCAGCAGCGGCCAGCGCGTCTGCCGTTGGCGATTGAGACGACATGAGCGTGGGCCGTGGGCAACGTGGGAGGAGCTATAACCCGTGCCAGTAGGTCTTCTTTTATTGATTCGGTCATTTCTCTCAGAAGCGAATCCTTGACAGTGGCTTGATCGAACTTAGGTCAGAGTGGTCATGTTGGGAACGGACTAGGAAATCTCTAACCCACGTTGTCGTGCTTCTGTTCACTCTGCACCACAGGCTGGCTACAGTTCCGGACAACCAAAGCCACCAAGTCAATTATCCCCGAAGGGGGAAATTTTTTGGGAGAACCGACTTCAGATTCGAGCTCAGGACATCGAAATGCGTCGAAAAACGCATCTCCGAAGAATTTCCCACGACTTTTCGGCTGCGCCAAATTTTTGGCCAAATTCACCGCCTCCCTTGAGAGGTCTGGGCTCGGGTCAGTGAGGGAGAGGGCAAGAAATCCCGCCAGACTGTGTTTTCTGTCAAAACCAGAGCATGTCCATCCATTTGCAGTACAAATTCGAGCCATTTTAGCTGAACGTGGGTTTTGGTAGCTGACAAAGCATGTCGTGGGAACTTTTCTATCTTTTGACCAACTATTTTTCTGATTGTGGAATCGTAACCAGCCAAACGAAAGGAGTCCAAAAACGAGTTCCTAGAAATCCCAGGCCATTTTTTGACCGTGCGCCAAATTTTCGGGGTCAAAAATCAGCTATCTTGGGAACAAGACCATTTTAGGTCAAGGTATCGGTGCCAATCTACTCGCAGGATGAAAAGGAGTCGATTCCGATGGTTTTCGGAGATTCTCTACCTTTTCTGGTGGCTGGGTATCCCCCCGGAGATAGTTGGTGACTTTGGTTGTCCGGAACTGTAGAAAGAGCCTGTGATAGCTTGTGATGATTTACGGAATGTGACCTCAAACACTTACAACAAGGGTGATCAACAAAGTCACAGATAGAAGATGAGCCACTTCATTGCTTGAGAAAAAAAGGTCTCTCTCATCAACCATCGAGCTCGGTGAGAGAGGGAAAGACTCAGATAATGATGTTTTCACGCTAATGGAATGTCGGACTCCGAGTCTTTCTCGGTCGCCGTGACAACATTATCCGAATGTGCTGGTGAAATTCCATGATTACCGAGGGTGAAAGACGGTCGAACGCTAAACAGCTGGAGGTTTCTGCAAATCTGAAGCTGACGCCTTGATTGCAATTCGGCTTTCCATCTTTTGGCTTGACGATCGGCTGATCACTCTGGTGACGCTTTGGTCGCCATATGTGGTTTCGCCCTTCAAATTCTACACGTCTCCTGTATCGTTGGTGTAGCTCGAATACAAGACGCCAGCCGAGGCCAGGGTTGGAGTCAAACCTAGTAGATGGATCTGTGTTAGCCCCGAGTCGTTGGTGGAAGCGCATAGATTGAGTAGATTAATTTGCATCTAATCTAACCGGTGATCTACGTAATCAGTCAATGTTTTAACTCTGGGATCCGGCTCAGGTCGTTCACCGGTTGATTCAGAGCCAACACTCGCTGGCCCTGCATTCCAAGAGTGCAACGACTCCCACGGGGAAAAGGTTACCCTGAGAGGCTGGTGCTGATGCTTCGAGCGGCCCCGATAGCGACACTGTCGTCTGCCCGGACTCCAGTGATACGTCGACGACCCAGTCAAGAACAAGGCCTCTCTAGTAGGCTGAGAGTGAGATTGCGATTTGGAAATTTCATGAAAAGCAGTCAGAGCTCTGAATGTTGAATCGGTACCTCATCAGCTGCACTCGACGGCCCAATGAGGCTGATTTTGTCTCACCGTCTTCTTGCGTCGTCCTGCTATACACCGTGACCAGGATCATCGTCCGTCAAGCGTCCACAGTCTCTCAGACTATCCAGCGCTATTTCATCCCCGTGTTCCATCTCATGTGCATCCGCTGTCTCCATTTCATTCCTAAACCTGAGCGGTAGGTCTGATCCTGGATTCCCAATCGTCGTGTTAACAATGCTGATTGTGGAATCGAACAATGATGGATTTTGCCAATAGACAATGTCAGAGCTCGAAGTGACAGTTCGAAGGTTGAGCACCAGACGCAATACAATCGTTGATGTAATAATCTGCCAAAAGGGTCCTCCGAGTGATTTGAAGTCTTCTGGTGCGAGCTGACAGGAGGGAAGTATGAAGAGACGACTGAGCAACAAAATAGACGAATCTTACGAAAAACACGAGTATGCTGAAAAGGTTGAAGAGGACGACTGCGAGAAAATAAATTGTGCCGTCGCGAAGAAGTATCCAAAGAGTACGCTGGAACATGCGTTCGTACGATCCTCTGGGGGGGCCTCAGCATAGAATGGTGTAGGGTCTCTCCAATTCTTACCCTGCACACAGTTGGATAATGTAGTCCTTGGATCTCCACAGCGTGAGGAAGAACAGGATTGAGTCATTGACGATGGGTGCAACCCATATACCGGCTAGCACAGGACATGTGAGTCGTGAGGTAAAAGGAGTCACAGAAAAACATACCAAATGCTTTTCCCTTTCCGGTAAGAATGCAGACTAAGATATTTAGTAAGGACTCATATCACATCTAGTATAAGGACACTGGACAAGATACCTCCATCGATTCTAGCTGGAAGTTCAGCAGCTGTAGGGAACATTAGATCGTAGTGAAGCGGAGACAAGCTGCTCTTATCTGACCTCCTCCAGCGGCCAGACCAACAGCGGAGACGGCAATTTGAATGGCCCAGAGGGTAAGCAATCCCACCAAGAGTCCAAACCTTCGATTGTACAATGCAAACACGCGCAAGATCATAATGACTACGAGAATCATTAGCACTCAGAGGGAAGGTATTATGGTTAAAGGGCACTAACTTTGGCATACTGCTACCAATGCGACTGCTGAAGAGCCTTCAAATCGGACGAAGCGCTGACAACTAGAGGGTCGTCCCTCCACTTAGTTTGACGCATTCAATTTTGCTAGTCGACTTACGCCTAGGATGAGGCTTTTAGGCGCAAAACTTCAGATAGAAGATGCTTCGCTTACAGATGCGGGCCAGTGGGGGTATGTGTATCCTGGGGTGACATGATTCGATTCAATTGATCCACGCCGAGAGCATGAGAAACACCCACCTGTGATGATAATGATGTACTGCAGAGGGGTCGCATATCGGACGATCAAGAATAGCACCGTCGCCCCGGAAAACTTTTGTTTCCATATCATTTCCACCTTTTCAAGAGTGAGATCGTGAAAAGTGCGGCCTGCCCAGCCTAGACGCACCTCTTCACCAAATGATATGGCTGCGTTTAATTGAAATATGTCAGAAGTGACAATGTACCATCGACAGATACGACTTGCCGTGGTCAAAAATCGAGATCGCGAAGGCTGCAATCAGAAACTTCACGTTTATCTCCCTGAACAAAAGAGTAACGGGGGGCATGAGTGCATGCACGCTCAAACCTGGCTGAAATACTAACAGTCGCTGAGCAGCGTCGGCTAGCACCTCCGTCGAGGGCGATTGAGACGACATGAGCCTAGGGCGTGGGCAATGTGGGATGGGCCCTAATCCATGCTAGGTCATCTTTTATTCATTTGGTCATTGAATTCAAAGCGCATTCCTGGCGGTGGCTTGATCGATCGAACTGAGGTCAGGTTGGGAACGGACTAGGGAATTTCTAACCCACGCTGTCGTGTAGCTGTTGACTCTGCACCATAGCCTGGCGAGCAAGAGATAGACGGTGGTAATCTATGGGATTTGTTCTCAAACACCTGCAACTCCAAGGTGATAGAGGACCGGCTATGCCATCGTCTGGGAAAAGGTATCCCACCAACCAGCGAATTGAGCTCGTCGAGGTCTTTTCGGTAAGGAAACTTCAGACTCGTGCTCGGTCGTCGTGACGACATAATTCGAGGCCGAGACCTAAATAATGAAAGAGAAGAGTTCAGTGGCATTCAACATTCAACGGCTGAAGCTTTTACGCGACGGCTGAAGTCTTTATGCAAAACTGACCCACTTGATCGCGACTTTAAGCTCTTCGAGGCTCTCCGACCTGACGATCGGACGATCACCCTGTGATGCTTCCGTAGCTCTCGGATTCTACACATGTCTCCGATGTCCTTGGTTGGAATCTTGCGGAATGCAATTCAAGCAGTTATGATGCCATGTGAAAAGGTGAGTGGAGCGCTTAAAAGGATCTCGCATGTTAGGTTGGGTGGATGGCTTGGGCAGACATGTAAGTTGTATTGAAAGGACTATGTAGAAACAACATCAGTCATGCTAATGCGCGGCACGTTTCAATGCATAGGATCCATTGTATAGATGCGCCGTTACCGTCATCGGATGGCCTTCACAGCTAAGCTCTTGCCGGGTATACATGCTTGAGACAGTATTTTACTACGACCTGCACGAGGGTGTTAGCGAATACATCTCAGGAGCTCGAGCAAACACAACCCTCACCACATTGGTCGAATATTCACTCTTCCATCAGGCAAATCTTCACCTTGTTAGCCACTCCGTTGCGAGGCGTTAATCGACGTCGTGAACGTAGTAGGCAGCTCATCCTCAAACGCATGTCTTGGGGTACCCAAGTTGCGGAAAGAGATCCTTGCTTCTTCTCCGGGGTTTCCAAGACCCCGGCTGCCGAGGCCAAAGTTGGAGTCAAAGGTACCCGATGGTCCACGTACGATAGCATCTGAATTGTTGGCAGAAGCGCGTAGATTGAGCACGAGCCGTGAAACCATGACAGAGGTTATGATCTGCCAAAAGGGACCACCAAGGGATTTGATATCTTCAGCGCCGAGCTATAGATTTATCCTAATTGGTCAATCTGGTGAATACGGGTGCTTCGGTGACTTACAAAGAAGACGAGTATACTGAAAAGATTGACTAGAACAATGGCGAGGAAGTACATGGTACCATCTCGAACGAGCACCCAGAGTGTTCTCTGAACCCCGAAGGAATATGAACTATTTGTCCAATCAATCGAGGATGAGTATATGATCGCATATATAGACTCACTTTAGTCCCCCTGCTTCTTGTAGGTACTGCTTTGACCGATAAAGTGTAAGAGAGAAAAGTATGGTATCTGTTATAAGTGGCCCGATCCACAATGCAGCTGCCGTACCGTTAGCATCTGGGCGTTGATTTGATTGGAGTAGACAAACCGAAGACTTTGCTCTTCCCAGTGAGGACACAGTCTATGGAGGATGCGTAAGTTTCAGGGTTATGATATATGGGCGCTGATTATAACGTACAGTCCATTCCTGGTGGTAGTTGAGCCGCTGGAGACCTTAATCAGCAGATGCCGGTGAATGCGCTTTCAACCGCGTACCGAATCCGCTAGCAAGCCCGAACGCTGCAGCTACTATTTGCCCAACCCAGAGCGAAAGAAGTCCTCCAAGCAGCCATTGATTTCGATTGTACAGTGCATATACGCGGAGGATCATTATCACTGTATCCCGAATAATTCAGCATTCGCTTTCTTCGTTAGTACTGTAGATGGGACACACATTCACATACTAGGGCGTATTGTCAGCACCGCTCTAATAACAGAACATGATACGTACTAGAAACCATAGCTGCTGCCGCAGAGCCTTCAAATGCAACGAAATGAGCGCAGCTACAGCTCGGTAAGCATTGAAGGGCAATCTCTAAGAAGACTATCTTACGCCTAACGTAGATGAAAGGGTCAGTCATGAGCATATATGCACATCAATCTCGCAAACTCACAAGTTTTGGCCATTGCGCATACGTATACCCTAAAGAATCTCCTTGAGCACGAGGGTGACATTTGGAGAGTAGCGACACGTACCGAATATTGTAATGAGAAATACGCATGGGTTGGCGTATCTATTAATGAAAAACAGAATAGTCGCTAGACTAAACTTCTCGCTCCAGATCCTTTCAACCTGGTTCATTCAGTAATCTATCCCCCGCGAAGGTTCATTTCGAGCATACCTCTTCACCAAATGTGATGAGATGGTCGAATATCAGGATGGCAAAAGCGGCTATGAGAAATCGAACATTAATTTCCCTAGAGTCAGGATCAGGCCTAGAACAACTCTAAATCGGAGGCATTAAGACTCACAGCCGCCGAACGCCGTCAATTGCAGCCTGGTCGTCTGGGGTATAGCCTAGGTTTTCCATTTTGAAGAGTCGATCAAGTCAATGGTGTCAGGGTCGGAAGCCAGGATTATATATCTAGCCTCATCGCAGTACCCAAAGCAAATTCACTCACTCTCAGTATTTGTATGTTGGGCTTTTTGTTATTCACAGAGTCCGACTTCAACCGAACCCAAATATACTGCACCTCGTGTCGTTCCTGATAGATTTCCTTGCACTCTGTTTCGATTAAGAGCCCGGATCAAGGTCAAAGATATCAGGAGACTGCTGGGAACATTGTGGGTCTTCTCGATAACTGGAACTCTGGCTAGGCAGAGGACCGGGTGCCTTCGATATAGAGTAGGACGGCTGCCGCATCACAAGCGAATTCGAAGCGTCTTGGATAACAAGAATATGCCATGGACTAAGCTGTAACTTTCAGAGAACAATGCTTAGTTCTTGCTCGTGATGTGTGTATTTAGGGAGGTATACGATGATGATTGTGTAAAGGAAAGAACAAAGAAATCAGAGCTGAAATCAGTTTGACCTCTCGGCAATTCGGATACGGGGTAAATTTGCAGCAAAATGGTGCAAAATCGGTCATGTGACTTATATATGCGCAGAATGGCTTGTTTTGGGCTAAGTATCTGGCCCAAATTGCAACCAGGGCTTAGGAGTAAAACGAAATGTTGGCCAAGGCCAAGGTCGCGCATATTAGCAGGTATATTCTATTGAGATACAAAGGGATTATCCAAATGCCCGAATCACGTCCGCGAAGGTCAACTACACTCTACAAGTCAACTCTCCACCAACCAACGCCAACGTTGCACCAAGACACCAGCCCAACTCTGTATTCTGTATCTGTTTCCCAATCATAATGTCCCGATTATCCTCGAACTCATAACCGAGCCTCAGAAGGCCATACATGAACGTCAGATCCAGACAGTACTCTGGTCTATCCTGGAGTTCCTTCATGGCATTCGAATCGGTACCCCAGCGTTTGAGCCATGCATCGCGGCCTAGACAGACGTCCTTGGCGAGGGATGAGATAGACGAGACGGTGATCCGGGAGTTGGGGTCCATAAGCGGGGCAATGCGGTCGTAGAAGTAGGAGAGCAAGAGAACACGTCCAGAGGAGAAGGTATCCAAGAGAGATGGTTGGTATACACCATTGAAGGAACAAGGCTTCACTTCGCAGATACTGTTACAAAAAATGTCAAGTAGGGAACTTGGAAACCGACAAAGCAGCACTTACGCATCCTTAGCCATCACTAGCTCAATTATCCGGTTGCAAGCTTCAAAGGAACCAATTTGCTCCCCGTCCATGGTAACATTCCTGTCATGGCCACTTCTGGTATCTTCGATTTCTACTATCCTCCTCATGCCCCGCGCAAGACAAGGGTTTCCAATGACATCGCCAGTCTTGGGATCTTGGAGCATTCTGATGGATGCCATAAAATCGACCAGCGAATGTACATGCTTCCTGGCTCGCATAAGGCCGTAACCCAGGTATGAGTGCTGGTATAGGACATGCTTCTGCGAGCCGAAGGTGAGATCATATTTATGATCACCTTCAACGAGAGTAGAGTCCGGTTTGGAGAACTTGGGTTCGAAAGCAATCTGTGTGGAGGCTCCTCCGAGGTCAAGGACAGCGTAGGTAGACTTGGATTTGCTGTCTGCTCGGATGGTGTCAAGTAGGTAATTGGCGGTGATCCAAGCGTAGACGCCTTCATCTTTGCCGTCCATGATAACAACGGGATCCTTGCTAGCGAGGGGGAAGGGGTATTTGTCCTTGATATGGGTTTCGACAGCCTTAAGGATATCGTCCGCCTGGGACCCGTCAAGCAATCGCAAGCCAGCCGTAGCCTTAACTGCTACGGGTGTGCAGCTCTGGAGTGACATAGGAACGACTTTAACAGCTTCATCCAGCAGGGTATCAAGGGATCTAGCTGCGTCTAATGGTTGACCTGCGAACTTTGAGAGACCAGGTTGGGTCATCTTGAAGACTTCGTATTCGTATTTGGGGGATGGACCACAGTTATTGAACTTGTAGACGTGTATGCGAGATCCCGTGGATCCTGCGTCGATCATGAGTGCGTATTGCACCAGACGCGCGCTGGGGTCGTGGGGAGTGGTACATTCGAGGGTCTTCGATGGATCTGGGTCAGTTTCATAGGATAGAGGTCCATCGTGAGGAGGCTTTGGGGTAGTTTCAACGGAAGGTTTATGTGTCGTTGTCGTGTCGTGGCCAGGCACGATATCAACGTCCGTCGAGGCTGCTACACCTGCGTTAGCAACTTGATAGCAGGGCCTTCTGGGAGCAAAACTTACTTTCACTTGGATGCCAGTTGAATGACCTCGACTCTCTGGGTCCAAAGAACCATACGAGCCCAATAATTACACCAGCACCAATTGCAAACTTCTTCCAAGCAAAGCGCTTAGCCGGCCCTCGGCTTGGTCCCATACCGCCCTCGAGGCGTTCATAGTTTGCACTTCTAGGCGATATCGCCATTCTTGCACGAATATTTGACTTGATATTTGGCGCTAGGCCGCTCGTCGTTGCGGTAGGAGGGGAAGGTGGTGGGGAAGGTGGCTGTGAGGCTGTAGCAGAGCTAGAATCCGGGGCGGAAATTTTGGATTGTTCCGAAGCCGAGCTGTCGTTATCGTCGTTGTGTCCGCTATTGAGAATTCGCGCTGCCAACATTCAACATGGAATATAGGCCGCTTCAGACGACGGGGTATTGCTGCTTGGTAGTGCCTACGCTGGGGAGGACGGCAAACAGAGGTCGTGTTCATCGTTGATGGCAGCACCAAGTCCGATCTTTGTCATCATGATTTCCGTTCCTTGGAACCTCTGCATGCGGCTTGCGGCAGCTCTCTTGCCTCGTTCCGTCTAGCTTTTTTCCCAAATCGACCATGCATAACGAGAGCCTACCAGCAGATATTTTCGCAGAAATCCTCAGCCATGCCGATTTTCGTACTGCTCTTTCATGTTCCATCGTTTCGCGAACGATGAGGGATTTAACTGACAAGATCCTGTTCGCGGATGTCGTCCTGCGGAGAGATCTCGCTCAGCTACCACAGTTCCTATTTGCCCTCAACTCACAACCACATAACGTTTCGCACATTCAGTCTCTTTCCATCTATCTTGAAGAAACCGTATTTTTAGACAAGCGACACCTTGGTTCATCATGCCCTCAAGAACTTCAGGCATGCCTTGCGTCCATACTTTCCATTCTGTCTCCGGCGTTGCGGGAGCTGAGCCTCCATGGAACTGGACGGAAATCACATTCATTCTCTTTCCAGAATTTCAACCCCCCTGTGAAAAAAGCCATCTTCGATAGCATACGAGACGCCACTCTCCTGCAACGCGTCACTTACTCGCAAATTGTGTTCAGGGGCGAAGACTTTATCCATTGCTTGGGGAAAAGTTATATGAACTTTGACTGTGTGGAATTCTCGACCAATCCACTCCTGGAGGATATGCAAAGGAGCCTGCAACCACTACTTAGCTCGATGACAGAGCTCCACATTACGACACATCTCACCAGTCGTTTTAGCAATGTCTTTTCCAAACTCGTTGATCTTCCGTACTTTGAGCAGAACAATAGTCTTCATACCCTCCAGCTGCATGGCACCTTCAAAAAGACACTGATTGATTCCCTGCTTATGAAAACTCAACGGAACCTTAAATCTTTCTCGTGGTTTGATATTCGTATTGGCGGAGGAGGAGGTACATATCGCTCTTCTATCTTCATCCTCATTATTGACATTTATACAAACTTTGCAGGCCGCGTAAATTTTGGCGGAGCACACCATCTCGAGTCTCTGGCACTCGGCTTCAAGCCCACTTTTGGTTGGGCTGGGACGACTGGAGATTCCGCTATTTTTTCCCTCAAAAGCATTACCTCACTCCCGGGCCAGAAGAAGCTCAAAAGCTTTCATCTCCAAGTATTCACAATGATAACGGGAAGCGAGACCTGCGATCAAGTTGGTAAAGCTCTCGATAGGACCTTTGATTCCTCTACATTCCCAGATCTCCTCCAAGTGAGGTTGACTCTCATGGTGGAATCACGTCGGGACAACTTGGTGTGGGACCATGACTCGGTTCAACCACTTTTGGCCTCTGTAGTGCGAAGTGCTGCACCACGGCTGTGTGAGAGAGGAATATTCGATGTAAAGGTAGAAAGATGGCCTTCGTAGTAGTGGATCAGATTGCACTCTGACTACCGAGATAGCACTGCTACGGGCGGTCAAGCAACACAAATATGGCACTCATGCCATTTATCGCTTTGCTTTCAATGACTATTGCTTTTTAATTGATCTATGTATCGCGAACGATTTCCCCGCTTAGGAGACCTAGATTTCTGAGTGGCGATGGAGTTCAGACGAACAGTTTCGAAAGTACCCAATCTGATAAATCCTCATGTAATCTACTACTAGTAGTACATCATTCACCACCTGGAAGCATTCCCTGCATTATCCTACCTCCTTCTATACAATGGTCTTGCCGCTTTTCTCCACTATTATTCACCTGAGCCCAAAGGGTCGTAATTCGTGGTGGTTTAGGGACCATTTGATGAGTTCAAGTTGGGGTGAGTGCGACGGCCACAGTCATCGCCATCATCGTTGATGGCTATACAACAACAACGCCCGATCTTTGTCATCCTGCATCATGAACTCAGTTCCTCCAGACCACAACCTGCGCCGCAGCGCCTGCGAGCTCGCAACAGCTCTCTTGCCTGATACTACCTTAGCTTCTTCCCAAGTCGACCATGCATCATGAGGGCATCCCAGCAGATATCCTGGCGGAATTCCTCGGCCATGCGGATTATCCCACTGTTCTTTCGTGTTCCCTCGTTTCGCGGATCATGAGGGGTTTAACTGAGAAGATCTTGTTCGCGGACGTCGTCCTACGGAGGGACCTCGCTCAGCTATCACAGTTCCTTTTTTCCCTGACATCACAACCACATAATGCGGCACGCATCCAGTCTCTCACCGTTTTCCTGGAAGAAACTATGCTGACGACGTACCAACATCTCGGTTCATCATGTCCTCAGGAGCAGCAAGAATCGCTGGTGGCCTTCCTATCCATCCTGTCTCCCACACTACGCAGATTGAGCCTCCAAGGGCATGGATCTCAAGGACACTCCCTCTTCTCTTTTCAGTATTTCCAATCATCCGTAAGAAAGGCAATTTATGACAGCATACGAGACGCCACACAGCTACAGTGCGTCGCCTACTCTCGAATAATCTTGATGAGAAGGGACTTTGTTGATTGCCTCGGGAAGAGCACTACAGTGATTACTAGCGTCGACCTTTCGGCTGAACTACGCCCAGAGGACTTGCAAGAGAATTTACGGCCATCACTCATCCCGATGACAGAGCTTCGAATCGCTGAAAATCCATCGTATCGGTTGATCAACGCCCTCTCCGGGCTCACCAGTCTACCGTACTTCGAACAGACCAATAATCTTGCCATACTTCAGCTGGAGGGCAATTTCCCCCATCCCCTGGTCGAATCTCTTCTCAGAAAGACTCGAAAGAGCCTGAAAACTTTTTCGTGGATGAATATTCGTATTGAACGAGGAGGTACGTACGTCTCCTCCATGCTCTTTTTCCACTCGCTAACCTATAGAGAAATTTTACAGATCCCGTTGACTTCGGCGAAGCACATTGGCTCGAGTCTCTGGCACTTGGCTTTGGGACAACTCCAGGTTGGGCTAAGAGCTCTGACGCTTCCGCCCTTGCCTCGCTACGAATGATCGCGGAGCGATCAGGGAAAAGAGCACTTAGAAATTTCCAGCTCAAAATCCCTCTGGCGGTATCTCAGGAAGGGATAAGCTGCGAGATCGGCAAGGCCCTTGATGAGACCTTCACTGATTACTCCAAGTTCCCAGCTCTTGTGCAAGTGAAGCTAGTATTCACGATTCGAGAAATTTTTGGAAGGGAGGGCCAGGGGTACGACGCGAGTTCAACCTACACTCGTTTGGCCTTACTCGCGCAAGCAGCCGCATCCCGATTATGTGAAAGAGGGATACTTGACGTCAAGATAGTAAGCAGACCCCCGTAGTAGTATATCAGATTCCGTCAGGCAATCTTGACTATATCCTACCGTACATTTATCAAACTCTTGAATCGCTCCGCCGTGACTGCCGAACCCCGCCAGAACCATCCAGAAATTACGATGTCGCTCCGAGGCATTGGCCTCTCAACTTCACCTCATTTGTATGGGGCGACGGATGTTAGTGACACCTAGTCAGATTCCATCATGTTGAAAGCTTTCCTCTATCATAGAGATGTAATTTCCAGGCACACGCTGATAGTCAGAGTCCCGGGGCCAGACTCATTTTTATCTAAGTTAGGTATAGCCTGAGGCACCGTGGGATAGGCAGTATTTAGGGCAGGCTTCAACTCGAGCCCTTTCGGAACTCGGGCTACCAGAGCCGAACTTTCGACGTTCGCTTTGACCTTGGGACGCGTCAACGACACCCGACGGTTGTATTTGAGGTCAACAATGAAGGGCCCTCGCGCGAGCCTATAAACCATCACTAGGAAGGAAGCTTGCTTTGACCTTTCTTTCTTCTTTGCGACCCCATGAATCTGCTGCGTTCTGCGCGATGTCTCCAACGGCCAATCCGCCATCCATTCTCCAGGTTATCGCTTGCGACCACATATCCGAACGTGGGCTTTCGGCGGAATTTCTGGGTCTTTCAGGAAGTTCTTGATGAAGACCTGGGTCCTCCGAAGAAACGCGGCACTTCAGAGAGATTACCCTTTATGCCCCCGCCAACTGCAGACGAGGACGCCCTGGATGACGCTCTGGCGAGAATCCGAGAAATAGAGGTCTGCGAGGATCCAGATGCACTCCAGAGGGACCTCGACAAGCTTCTTGCTCTCTCGAGAACAGGAGAAACAGTCAAGATATGGAAGCAGATTCTGGTGAGTTGCGGTCTTTCAGCCCTCTGCTCGTGATTCACATTGTGGTTCCAGTTTGCCCTCGGTTTCTCTGGCTTTGTCTTTACCGTTGCAGCAGTCAAGACAAATCTGAATAGCTCGCAACTTGCTGAAGGAATTGAAGCTTCGGGGCGTAAACTGGAAGATCTAGATATCGGAACCCTATTGGAAGAAAAAATGAAAACTCGGGAAGAAGTAAGCCAAACTAGGAGTTCTGCGCTTCACAGACTTACTCAGAACTTTTTATCAATTACTAGTCTGTCGACGAAGTCATCAAGTGGTTCGACTTCGATAATGATTCTAATTCAACGCTACTTTTCAAACCTATCGTCGATGGCTTAGCTGAGGCCAGCAAGGAAGTAAAGCCAGGTCAATGGCCAGCGTACGCTCTATGCGCTATCAATATTGGGATCTTCTTGGCATGGAATACCCCTAAAATGAGATTCAGGGGTGTTTCCTTTAGTCTGAGGCCGTTTCTTACAAGGACATTCGTACACCGACCTCTGTCAGGGCGAACATACACTATGCTTTCTAGCATCTTTTTGTGCGATTTTCTTCCGAATTGTGTTGCATTCAAGCTCACTTCCGACCAGGCATCAAGAATTGATTCATGTCGGTTTCTTCACCTTTTTGCTTCCGCCTCATGGTGCGTTTTCCTCCACTGCCGACATTGCATTCGCTAAAGTCATGCCATCATAGCTCTGGGTACATGGTGGGCTCTCACGTGTGCTTCAAATTCTTCAGGCAGATCCGAATCTTCACTGGATGCCTTCGGTGATGCCTTATCCGTATCTCATACCTGCGCGCTGCTTCTCTCTGGCAAGTTTATATCTTCATCAATTGCATGCAAAATCAACGCCTGACTTGCCTCCAGCCGGCGTCTTTGGCTCTCTGGGCCACCACATCCTCATAGCGAAATTTCGTTGGCCAACACTACTCGCCCAGTTTCGGCGACGGATAGTGTTCCTTCGTAAACCCGATTTCACGAAACTTTTGAGAGGCAGGTCGATAAGCAAGGTATATCCTATCCAGATTGTTCCTATGAATAGTATTGGCATGTCCGGGACTATCTGGGCAAGTCTTGCAATAAGTGTGATTCACTCCGGGGGTGTTGAGATGTGGCCCGAATTTGAAGTCTCTTTCGAAGGACTCGTCCTTCTATTTGTTTCTGTGTCAACTTTCGGTTTGATATACGTGCCAATGTGAGCAGTTCATCTTTCTCGCGTATTCTTTTCACTGAGGATCTTGAACTAGGCTACCCGCAGCATATGGAGCCCATCTAGTCAGCGGCCTTTTCGGCGTTGTTTACTATCAGTATGGACCACAATTTTGGCTGAGGGTGCGACTTTTGGTGCGGCCTTTGACGGATTGGATGCACGAGAGGCGATCAACTTAAATGGTTGAACTGCAAGGTTCGATGTCTGCTCCTCAAGCTAACATAACTCCCTTCATGTGGCTCCATGTATTCCACCTTTGCCGCTTTACACCCTTCCCTCCAATTTTATTATCACCTATTTCAAATTCGTGGGCTCGTTGTGAATTTCGTGCCCGCCTTCGCACATACGTCAGTGTACAATCATAGTACGACATCACAACTGTCTGTCCAGCCACGCTGGTCTGCCTTAGACTGTTGATTGATGGTCGGCAACGCCACAACCCATCTTGCGCCGTAGCGCTTGTGGTTACCTACAACCATCATCATGCCCGACAATCTTCCCATCGACATCCTTGACCAGGTTCTGCGCCATCTTTCGCAGAACGATCTCACAAGATTCGCCCAGGCCTCTCGCCAGCTGGCTGACATCGCGAAGCCGCTGCTCTACAGCAACGTCGTCCTGGAGCCAGAATGGAGACAAGTGGCAACGTTTGCTGCCTCCTTGAAATCCGACCCAAGCGCCGTTACACTCGTGAAGACCTTACGAGTCCATATACGCCGTCAAAGAGATGATGAAAACCCCGAAAAGCCGCCGTCGGAAGGACAGCAGGGAGATCTTTGTTTCATTCTTTCCCGTCTTTCGCCCACTTTACAGCAGCTCTACTTTGGACCTGCTACCTGGAATCCCGAGACAGATTTTCGATCTAAATGGAAAATTGAGGCCTTCCTTTCCTCTCTCGGTCAACATGCACTCGATCTCGTCTCGCTTGAGAATTTAGACCTCTCAGCTGGGAGATATCCACTCGGTATATTTGCTAGCAAGAGTGTCCGCGTCGTCGGCGTCGGAGGTGGACCCTTCGATCTTCCAGAAATTTTGGATTTCAGTTCGTTCGTCCAACTCAAAGACCTTACATTTGAGAAAAACTGTATCAACTTCTATAACACCTTCATAGAGGCCTTAAAAGCACCTCGATTCTCTGAAGTATTCAACCCCGAAAGAATAGTTTTGAAGAGCTCCATCCATCTTGAAATGCTTGATGCATTACTTTCGACGAGCAAAGACAGCCTCAAGGAGTTGACATGGACTCAGTTGGGAATGAGTCCGTTTCCAGAACCGGAGCGTGAGTGACGATCCTCATACAATAACCATCGGCCAAGTGTGCTGAATATGTCTTAGAATGTGTGGTTCGTCTCCCCCGCTTGACAAGCCTTGAACGGGTCACACTCGGCTTCCTTGATATGCCTCACCTATACCGTGGTCACAACATCGTCCACTGGATTCGAATGCTGGTTTTCGAGTCACCGATCAGAGAAACGTCAATATCCCCCCTGACGGAACTTACAATGGCAATGTTGTATGGCATTATTCCTGTCCCGCGTATGAGAACACTGGGTCCAGAGCTTGCCCAACTCCTCGAAGAGGTATTCACATCCGGATCCTTCCCCAATATCCAAAAGATCACTTTAGCCTTTCAGTGGCCTAAACCAGATGAATTGGGGAATGAGGAGAAAGCTGACATTGTGGAGATGGCAAGAGCAGCGGCACCGAGATTAAGCAAGGCGGGCACGGGGTTATTGAGAATAGTATTTGAGGCCCCCGCCGAGCCCAACGCGTAGGTATTCTACAAGAATGGTTACCGAGTTTTGCCTCAGGAGACCGTCTTGCTAAATCGCATAGCTTTGTTGTGCCCGCCATCCTGCCCCCCGAGTCTCGAAAGTGACGACGATTACTGAGCGCTTGAGCGCTTATCCCATCTTCTCATGGGCGCTTGAACACGACCCACCTAACTAGATTTGAATTGATATCGTAATCTTTGAATTGATATCGTAATCTTTGAATTGATATCGTAATCGCAAGTCACCGCGAGAAGCATCGAATTCTTTGTTACACCTTCTACCACCATGCCAAGAGACGGCGACAGTCTTCCTATCGATATAATCAACGAGATCGCTGGGTATCTAACCCAAAAAGAACTGGCAATCGTTGCCTTGACCTCACGCCAGCTCGCGCAGATTGCCAAGAGATTTCTGTTCACCAACGTCGTTCTAGAGCCTGAATGGACACAGATAGAACTATTTGCGGCATCTCTCAGAGCGAACCCGAGCCTAGCATCTCTCGTGAAAACTCTACGAGTTTCGTTGACAAATGGCGGATGTCCGCCATTCAGTCAACAGCGACAGAATCTCCGGTTTGTCCTTGACTGCCTTCGGCCCACCCTCCAACAACTCCATTTCGGCCCGGAGACAACCTTACTTCAGAGTGATTCCCAACAGTCCTTGACACTGAATCATGTAGAGGAATTTCTCGCCCCGCTCGTCGTCCCCAACACATTATGTGTCCTCGATACAGTGACCTTTTCGAGCTTTTATTTTCATGAATACGGGACAAACCTTCTAAACTTTCTCGGGTGGAAGCGAGTAAGCTTCTTGCGCGTAGGAGGTGGCCCATTTGGTATTAATATGGACGCCGTTCAACCCGAGAATACCTTGGCCAGGGTAGAAGAACTTACTCTTTCGTGCAACTGTGGCTACTTCGATGATGCTTTGATCAATGCCTTAGCAAAGCCCAGGTTCCGTGAAGCTATCAATCTGAAGAAGCTCGAGTTGGAAGGGCACAATCGAGGCGAAATGATAGATGGTCTCCTCTTAGCGAATCATGCAAGCTTGGAATTTCTTTCGTGGGTCAATATGAGGATGGATGATTTCGTAGGTCCCTCTGGTCAGTCTTAGCAGTTTTAGGGGCCATTTACTCTGTTTGATTTTGAAGATAGCATTTAGGTTCCATCTCCGTCGCTTCGAGGAGCTGAAACAGTTGAATGTGCATGTTCTCGATATGGAGCGTGACGATTGTCAGTTTGACGTCGTTGAATGGATGAGATCCCTCCTTCTAGAGTCCTCACTCTCCGGCGAATATGGACCGTCCCGACTCGAGATCATTCGGGTAGCGGTGCAGTATAACATGAACGACCGGATGAAGGAGCACAGTCAAAGGCTAGGGCAAGTTATGGACGAGGGCTTCCCACCCCAGCTTTTCCCTGCCATGCAATCCGTCGCTCTGAGCTTTCAGTGCGATGAACCAGATGAACTGGCCTCGGAGGTGAAGGTTGATATTGTCAGCTCTGCCAGGATTGCGGCTTCAAATCTCTGCGACTCAGGAAAACTGCATGTTCGGATCGAACGCTCACTATCGCCAAGCCTCATCGCAGAATTCATCGGCCATTAGATGGTAGCTTTTAGCCACCATGTGAGAGGTGAAGCTCGTGCTAACTTTCGCCACAAGACCTACATTTGGTTTGTCAAGGGTTGGCACGCAGAGAAGTTATTCGGCGAGGTTTCATATTTTGAAGTGTCGAAAGTGGTCGATTGTCTGGATGTTCTGTAACGATATGCCTTGGGGGAGAAGATAAATAAGCGAATGTCAATGGTGCTAGCCCGGCTATTCCGGCTCGTCTACCTTTCCCCTCCAGTTAGGCAGCGTTATCCACGCCAGAAATATCCTCACGGTTGGAATATCGGATGGTCCTCTGCTGATCCAATTTACCGTTAGTCAAAGACGCGTCGTGGCGCGAAAAACACCAAGTTTTCCGGGGTGGTATCTCCGTTTATCAGGTCACCTGGGGAGGTCGGCCACGGGTGCACTCGCTCACGTTTGATGCTAACGGCTATGTAGGTTCCGGAATACCCGGCGCCTCTTTGCAGCTGCGAGCAACCCCAGCATGGACTCACTTGATTTAAAAGCCCCAGCTGGCGATATTTATTGCCCACGACGACCTGGAGTAGACCCGACCTAGATTTTTCGACAGCGATGGTCATCAAGTCTTTGTTCCCGCCAGTACCGCCCTTGCCAGAATGGAACACACATCAATTCTGCTTTAATCGGCCAGACCAGGCTGCGTGGCCAGAAGATTACACGCTCTATATCGATGCACGCTCAGGGAGAAAGAGAAAGTACAAGGAGTTTGTGGAGAGAATTCACCTTGGTGCAACGGGCTTGAACTCGCCTGTCAGTGAAGGAGGTCTGGGGATCGAGCCTCAGCAAGGCGAACTCATTGGCATTCTGGGCTCGAACTCATATGTGAGCAATTCTGCGCCTTTTCTCGTCAGAATCACGCACTTACCACATATCTCGATAGAACTACATTACCCTGCTACATTCTTGCCTTTACTTGACCGTACCATTCGCCCTAATATCCGCCTATTCGACCCCTTTTGAACTAGACCACGCTTTGAAGCTCGCCAAACCCACCCGACTCTTCGTAGATGCGAAATACATTCCCTCCGTCCTCCCTGTCGCAAAGAAGGCTGGCATTCCTTCTAGCAGGATTCACGTCCTTGATGGAGCAGTGAAAGGTCGAAAGAGCCTGAGTGAAGTCATCAAGACTGCCAGGGTCAAACAGACGCCCATTATCCCCGTTCAACCCGCAAAAAGGGACACCTTGGCCTATCTCGTCTTCTCTAGCGGCACCAGTGGACTACCTAAAGGTATGCATTCTGCTAACTACTGCCACGTTGGTCAAGGAGCTAACGAAGGACTTCTGGATAGCTGTCATGATTTCACATGGGAACATCATTTACTCCATGGGACAGTCTTTGGTCGGTGGTATGGTCACGGCTCAAGTACATACGGTGCGTTCTTTTATATCGCCCCCCTGCATAACGATTCTAACTGGACCTTTAGCCGCCTCCGTATAAGACGCCTGAAGGCCTTCCTGTCGTGCTGGCAGTTCTACCCCTGCACCACACATATGGTCTCCACTACTTCACCTTCCGCTGCTTCCTCGCTCCCTCAACATACGTTCTCATTGGACAATGGGATCTCGAAATTGCCTTGAAATCGATCCCGAAGTAAGTCACATCTTATGGTGATTCTCATACACTCTCTGATGCATCCCCAAAGATATCAAATCACGACCGCTCTTCTGATCCCTTCCCTCATTCACCAAATCGTCAACTACCCCCATGTCCACAAGATCGACTTCTCTTCTCTGGTCTATGCAGGTAGCGGCGCAGCGTACCTACCACCAGACCTCTCAACTAAGTTCATGAAGCTGATGCCTGGCGAGGCGAGGATGAGCGAAGGCTACGGCATGTCAGAAGGTGTAAGTTTCCGTCTGGGGAGCTCCATGGGAATATTCACCAATTTTGTCCAACTAGACCATTTCTGCAATCAACCAACCCTTCCCCGGCATTCTTGGGGGAAAGCAACCTCTTCCCGGTTCTGCGGGCATCCTTGTTCCAGGGATGGAAGCCAAACTCATCCGCGAGGACGGTAGCGAAGCTGGTGTGGAAGAAGTCGGCGAGCTCTGGCTCAAAGGTGGTAATATCGCTCTCGGATACTGGGGAAACGAGAAAGCTACCAAAGAGACGTTCATCGATGGTTGGCTAAGAACCGGAGATACGTTCAGGGTAACAGAGGGTGGTGATTTCTTGTATGTGTCCTCTCTCTTTCTGCACCAAACGTGACTCTGACTCGTTTCCTCGAATCAGCTTCGCCGATCGCTCAAAAGATACCCTCAAGATCTCTGGATCTCAAGTGTCTCCGGTCGAAATCGAGAACTGTCTCCTCGCTCATCCAAGGAAGCTCATCATTGACGCAACTGTCGCGGGCGTGAGCGGTGGGCGTACCTCTGACGAGAAAGTGCCAAGAGCGTGGGTTGTTTTGAGCGATGAGGGCCGGAAGGCCGGAGTGGCACAGGTCATCAAGGAGCTGGACGAATGGCATAAGGAGAACCTAAGCAAGTACAAATGGTGTAGAGGCGGCATCGAGATCGTAAGAGAGGTACGCCGAATGTATCCGCCTTCCAAATCGGTTACTTGAGCTGATTTTGCATCCTCCTGTAGATACCGAAGAGTCCGACAGGGAAGGTCCTGAGGAGAGTGCTGCAGGAGAAGTATGAAAAGCAGCTGGCGAAGAAAACCAGGGCTAAGCTATGATGACTTCAACGTTAACTTATCATTAACATAACCTCACGTACGAATACAGAAAATTTTGGTCTGTCCCCCTGGACCCTGGCTACCATTGACTGAGCGACAGTCTACCACGGTAAGACCATTGAAGTACAGCGCCAGGTCAAAAGTGATGAAAATATGTTTTGGGTTCCCTGGCGCGAAAAGCTCCACTCTCATCGCTTTCGACCAAGTGCTGTAAGCCCTATCCGACGGTTCAAATCAGTAAAATGGTTGAAAGTGGGTGACCCAGAAGACTTCTCCCACGCCGCCACATTTCTCTGTATGTTCACATCCAAGCTGGACTACTATATTGCCATGTCAAGCATCCTCAGACACCCAATTCGGCAAGATCTCGATCTGGATTGTGGTTGGTACAGTTCATTTCGCTGATTTTACCAACAACAACAAACAGCGCGTGATGGATCTATAGGATGCCCGAACCTAGGATCCCCGATCACCACAGCCATCAAGACTGGTCAAGTTCATATGTTTGATAGTCGGCTCATGTCATATCGAATGCACTGGGGCCTTCGAAGTATATATAACCTTTCAACGAACTTGAAGCGTACCTTCCAGCCTCCTCACACCTTGATATGAGCTCAGCAGCGGATGCAATCTTGAACCAGAACGCAGCTTTCTCAGTCGAAACTACCTCTATCTCGAATACAACCCGCTCATTCTTAATCCTGTTCCTCCTGGCGTTTTTGACAAGGAATGCGTCAGCGTTCATCCTGTTGTCCTTCGTTAGCCTATGCGTAGTGCTTCATGCTACCTACAAATCATACAAGCCACAGAACCTCCTGCTTGCCCTCGACGATGAATTGAGGATGACGAAGAATGTGCTCTACCAGGCGATGGATGAACTCGACGGAATGCGAGACTTGGGAGTGTTTGTGACCCAGTTGAGAAGGTAAGCGCCCACTAGTCCGTCAACGTCGGACCGATTATTTATGCAAAGTAGGCTGCAGTGCACGATTGCTGGTCACCGAATGAAAACACTGCAGGCATCTCTGAACTGGCGCCAAGAGGTTTCCTCGATGTTCACTGGTCTCGTCCGAGATATCCTCGTAACGCTGGAGGAAGTCAAAGGACTACGGGCGAAACTTGCGGTAAGTGTCTATGCCGCTGAATGCATTCACATGTAGTGTCAACCCATTCACAGATCCTCAAAGCGGAAGAGGAACAAAAACGATTGGGGGACCGATAACAGTCTCGTGCGTCCGCTGGTCACTGCTGTCAACCAGACAGCGCGAGCTTGGAAATGTATAAATAGTCCAATTTAGACATTGAATTTTCTGTAATGTAGTCTGGTGCAACAGGGTATAATATGTCGTTCTGTAAACCTTGGTCAATCGACTATCACCACCAGAAAAGAGATTACCAACCTAAAGTACACAGCTCTATGCATCACGTAGAGTCCTGGCTTCTCCTCGCCTCCCAAGACCGCCTACTGTGAACACCACGTTCTTCCTGGTCATACCGGTCGTCATCCCCGTGGTCTCCGGCATCACGAGACGAGTGCAGAGGTGCGAGTTCCTCAGCTTCTTGATCCCGCATGTGGCGCGACGACCCGTTACCAGGGCTGAAAATCTGGCCTAGCCATCCCCCTCTTGCAGATGCCAGTCTTGCAGATTTGGCTGCTGGTGGATACGATGCTGTAGGCGACGTTGGGGGTGGAAGGAACGTGTCTCGTTCAACAGTGTCAGGATTCTTGAAAGCGGATTTCAAAGGTTCTAGAGACGGAATCAGTACCGGAATAGGTTAAAGGAAACGAGAGAGGTTCACCTTCTCCAAAGACAGCGTCCATCTCTTCTAGTGGAACGCCTTTTGTTTCAGGGTATACTGTAGAACATCATGATCAGAAAGGTTTCTGTTGGCCAACCTGAGGAGCGCTTACAGAAATATACTGGAAACGTTTGACAATGAGCAAGAGAAGAGGAGCAATAACCAGAAAAACCTACCAAGGATAAAACTACACACGCAGAAAAATGCGTGCATGAAGTACAGGCGCCAATGGATAACATCTTGCAGCCACGGAGTACCAGCTCCAATCAGGTAGTTGAATGCCCAGTTCGTACATGTTGACAGTGAGACGCCTTTGGCTCGAACGGTGAGGGGCATAATCTGTAGAACAACCGTCAGAACAAGAGATTGGCGGGGTGGGACGGTGCTAACCTCTGGAGGGTAAAGCCAAGGAACAGGGCCCCAGCTAAAGCAGCGTTAGCATGATTTTGGCCTGGTAAAGGAGGGAGGCTGACCTGTAACCGAAAGCGGCGTTGTAGATGATGACCGCAACCACGACAGCGTTGGGCGTCCAGGGAACATCTAGGTAGAGCCAGAATCCAGTAGCTGACAGCGCAAGCGTCATCTGGTATAATCGTCAGCGAAGAACTGGGGCTGGCCGTTGGACACCTACGACAGCAGCACCAGAAAGCAATATGGGTCGTCGACCCCACCGATCAACAAGATACCACCTGGGCGGAAGTTAGCGCTCAATTAGACGGCATGGACAAGCGTGACGACTCACGGAGGCAGCGTACTGAGCAGGTAAATTATGGCGTTGATGCCAGTCATTAGGATAGCTTGACGTCCAATCCAGCCAGCAGCTAAGGGTTTCTTATTAGCAAGTGGTTTTGGTGACAACTTTCGTCAGATCTACCTTCAAATACACGAGCTGGCGTTGAAGGTCATGAGACAGTCGTCAGAACTGGGAATATTTAAGGCACTCACGAGCATAGTACGAGATTACTGGGAGACGAAGGAGGCAATCAGAAGACGTTTGAAGCACGGAGATGTTGAAAACAAACCGTTGATTCCATTCTGTCGCACCATGTGTCAACCAGACCCAAGCAGTGGAAAACCTGGGAAAACGTACCAACTGTGCAAATGCTTGTGAAGACATGGCCAGAAGAACTCTTCGCTTGTACCTCCGCCACATAGCAGCATATGTTCGTCCTTCACCAGATTCCCTCTAGCGTAGTATGTGAGTATAGACCAAACGGCAGACGAAACGGAACCTCCTACCTCTGCGACGACCTTGTCCTTGATCTCCCGGAATTCTTGCCTGGCAACAGGATCGTCGATGTCTCCTCCTTGTAAGTCTGCAAGAACGCGGAGCCCTTCCTCGTCTCGGTCAACATCGATAAGCCACCTAAGTTCAGAAAAGTTAGCTTGATCTGCCACTTTCTGAGAACTGAGGCTTACCTGGGTGACTCCGGCATGAGGAAAGAACCACCAGCAAGGATCGCCCCAATAACAGCCTGGATGAACAAGGGAATGCGCCACGCCATATTCGAGTCAATATATGAGCAGAAGTAATCTGTCCACTGTAAACGTGCAATCAGCGCTAATGACGTACGGTGGCAGACGAGTACACGAACCACAGAGAACGCGTATCCGAATATGTTGCCAGTGAACTCAGCACAGGCCAGGGCACCTCTCTGAAGACCGTGAGCTGATTATCGAGCCTAACTAGGGAAACAACCCACATGGTTCGGCGGCGAAATTTCGCTTTGGTATATGGGAGCAATGGTCCTGAAAGTGGGAAGTCAGACAATCAGGCTCAGATGCTTGACCAAGGCTATGACACGCACGACAGAAGCCCGACCCCAAAGCCTGAAATGATACGACCAACAACCATGGTCCCGAATCCTGATGTAAATGTCTGCACGAGACCACCAATAGTGAAGACAACCCCGCCGATAATCAAGGTTCCCTTCCTGCCTATCATGTCCCCAATCTTGCCGGTAGCAACAGAGGTCACTAGAGATGAATTCGCTCAATAATTGTTCATTTGGACGCCAAAGGACGAACCCACCGAACGCGCCTATCTCAAGCACAGAGACCATCGTTCCGACCTTAATTGGCCCAGGTTCATGGAAGTACTTTATAAAATGAGGACCAGTGATGATCCCAGACATCACGCTGTCGGCCTATATCAGCTCCTGTTCCTTCCTTCACGCCAGCTCATCGCAGCAAATTCGAGGTCAAGGACATACCCTTGGTCATAGCCAAACTTCACATGGATCATTCAGTGACCAGTTCTGACTCAAGGTGCTCTCACATACCAGAAACACGGCCAAGCTGGCAAATATCGAGATCGAATAGAGCAACGGCTGTCCCACAAGCCTCCATCGTGGCTTTGGGTACGATGAGCGAGCCATGGTCGGCAGCGTTGAGACCGTTTGGCTTATGTAACGCAACTTTGGTATCACTGTGGCAGCGGCTTGATGCTCCAACGTTTTCATTAACTCGGCATCTCTGTGCATAGGAACGAGGAAAGATGTTGTGAAATTGAACTGGGTATAAGAAAATTGCAATACGAGAAAAGCTAGGTAAGAAATAATCAGGCTCGATAGGCGACCACATGTCCAATCCCCAGGATTTCCCCGACCTCCTCCCAATTCTGCTGCTCGAGAAGAGCTGGTAATCTACCAGATACATACAACCTCAGCAATTTCGGAAAGCTACTCTTCAAGAACCCTGCCATCTGATCGGGTACGGCGTTGCTAACATCACAATCCACAGCCTCTAACAGGGCGAGGGAATTGTTGGATCGAGTTATGGGGGTCGGAGGAACCGTAACCTCGGCGACGTCAAATGTGAAAGCAAGGCGTCGTAGTCGAGGACAGTGATCTCGGAAATGGCCTAGACCCTCCAAAGTCACTTTATTTTGCACCTTTACGCATGATCTGATGAAGAGTTCTTCTATGTTGGACCATGCGCATGCCATTTCCTCGACTGCATCGTTATCCAGGGCAATAGCGGTGGCTCCATGACGAGCTGTATATCGGAGCTTCGTGAGCTTTGAGGCGGCTAATAGTGGTTCGATCTCATTTCTTGAGAGTTTCTGTGAAGGCTCTGGAGCAGAAATCCTCAAATTCCACCCATGATAGATGGTCAAATTCCGTAGTGTGCCCTTGCATCGATCGCTTAGAGTTTGGAGGAAATCTCGGAGAGATACGTCCTTTTGACTATTCCAGTCAGCTTCGACAAAGGCGTCCGTTATCTGTTGAGAAGACACTGCCTTCAAGAGCTCGTCGCAAATAGCGAATCCGCTGCATTTGCGTAGGCGAATGACTTTGAGGGAAGGAAAAGTCCTCGAGAAATCCCATCCCTGAGCAATACCAGGTCCTGTATCGCAATTAAGCTCCAGACGCTGTAAGTGGGGAAGGTACGCAATATGTTGCACAGCTTCCCTTGATAGCGATCCAGCGGATAAATTAATCAAAGACTCCATCGAGCTCTGACATAAGATGGTCGATAATGTGCTTGCTCCAGGATCTTTCGTAAGAGGGGCGCAATACAACCTTTCGAGCTGATTTTGATCTAGCACGTGCGACAGGAGAGAGAAGTAGCAGCGAAGAGTGCAAGATACTTCTGTGGCACGCATCTCGCTTTTGGGTAGCTCGACTGAGAGGGAGGAAAGGCGTGGTCCGAGCAGCATATTTACGAAGAAAATACGTCCCGGAAGAACGTTGTAATCCAGCACAAGCTTGCGTATGTTCGGGAGGATGCACTCTCCTTGGGCGGCCTGAAATACTGCCCTGTATATAGATGGTGGTAGCTCTTCATTGAGGTGGGAAGAACCGTGATATTCGCCAAAACTTCTGATTCGAGCAGCATATTTCCTGAACCTTCCCCAGTCAGAAGGGAGAATATCTCGGAGGAAAACCTACATAATAGAGTCAATCCAAGTCTTCCTTTTCCCGGAATGTCCCCCAAACTCACCTCCTCGGCGCGACACCAAAGATCAGCCCGGAAACATTCGACGAGGGGTTGTAAGCTGGGCACATGATGCCATATCCTGTCGATGGCAGGTTCATGTAGAACCGTATTGACCCTTGCTAAAGACGCTAAATCACTCCCGGCACTACTACCATGATTCTCCACAAAACCAAGGATGTAATCAACAAGGTCTATTACGGACCAGGCACGGTGCATCTCTTTTGATAGGTGGTTGATGGGGTGGAGGTAGTTAGTCCTGATGATCCTTCCGTCTTCCGCGGTAAGCTAGAGAAGGCGTCGCCTGGGGATGGTAGAGGTTACAGGCAGAACCCCTGTGAACTGGACCCGGTGTAGGCTGAGTGACTTCGAGGCTGACCTCACCTTGACCTCACGCTACCTTCTTCGACCATGATGCTGCTCTAGCTCCATCAGCAAAACGGCAGCTGACTTGATGCCACTTGATCGCTACTTGACACTACTTGAAAACCCTTCAAGTAGTCCTCAAGTAAAATTTCCCTCAAGTGCTGCAAGCTATGTCCTGATCTTGCAGCATACTTGTGCACTACTTGGTCAAGTCTGGTCAAGCTCATCAAGTAAAACTGGATTGTACCAAGTTGCCCTCAAGATAGTTACAATTTCATCTCAATACACTCAAATCAGGCATCAAATAATGAGAAATTCCATATATTTGCATAATTCTACCATACAGATACTGGGAATAGTACAGAATGCAGAGGTGAGAGATAGGAGTTGGTAGGTAGGGGGAGCATTCCAGACTATACTGAGGTGGCAGTCATATAGCAGGGAGGCAGGGAGGTGATGAGCTGGCATCTGTAGGTGAAGAGCTGGCAGTTGTAGGAAGGTGATGACCTGGCAGTCCTAGGAGGGTGATGACCTGGCAGTTGTATGGTGGAGTTCTTCAGGGTGAATGCAGTGGGGGATGAGCTGGCAGTAGCAGGGTGATGAGGTGATGAGCTGGCAGTAGTGAGGTGCATGATAGAGGGTAGAGGGAGAGTGAAATAGGTGCTAGAGGACTATAGAGAAGGGTGAGAGCCAACAGAGTCAACAGAGGGACATACCTTTTGGGATTTCCCACCTGCACTGGGTCTTCCGGAAGCTCCTAGCCCCTCTCCAATGTATACCATGCATCCCCTTTCAATTTGAGACCATTTGCGCGTGGTGTGGAGGCTGGAGGAGGGTGGTGGTGGAGGATGGTGGTGGAGAGAAGGAAAGAGGTGATGTGTTGGCACGGCTGTGTCGCGCGTCGCTTCTTGATCAGAAAGTTCCCACGGTCAATAGATAAGGCTACGCACTCTATAACAAGAGATCCGTTGACAATTTAAGAAATCGGACTTCAGAAATCAATCTCCCGTGGTATAAAACCCTTAACCGGCGCATAGAGGCGCGTCAATGTGCATGGGTTAGAGTGCAATATAACTAGAACCTGGACTTGTGTATGTTCAGACTTGACTCTAGATGCTGTTATCACCATAACCTCAGATTCACCTCAATGACTGTGCTACTGAGTTAGTTCATGCCTGAGTGTTAATAGAAGAGCATGGGACACAATTTCTCATGTAATAGTCAAAAATATGACATGCTTGACCACTACTTGAAGAACTACTTGAGCATCACTTGAAACATACTTGGGGTAGCTTGAGCAGTATATGTGTTCTAGATTTCACTTTGGCAAGGTCTAAATTTTTTGAGAAATCAAGTAGTGCATCAAGAGGCGCTCAAGTATGTTTCAAATAGAGTGTCAAGTGATAATACTTGATGACACTACTTGACATACTTGAAGTCAGTCTCAAGTAGTTCTCAAGTAGCGACTTTTTCAAGTACCGTCAAGTGAGTTGCCGTTTTGCTGATGTCCACCGGGCCGGTCATCCGCTCACCTATATTCTGCAAAGGGACCACGATTTTCTTCTTATGTTGGATCAATGCTAAGAATATCTCAATCAGAAAAATCCATTCGATTATCATCATCCTCCGACTGCTCATTGCCGCCGATAAGCATAGCTTCAATCTGTTCCTTCGTATACTGGAGTACTTTCTCATCGTGCTGCCTTGTGATCATCCTCTCGTTTCGGCTTTCCCGAATAATTGGTTGGAGGTTCCTGTCAGGGAATCGTGCCATCCCTTCCATCCCTCCCCAGTCGTAGTCAACGAGTAGTAGCCTGCCTCCGTCCACGATGAAGTTTGGTGGCCGAAGATCTCCATGCACATATCCATTATCGTGCAAGGTTGACACTATGTCTTCCATTTCTGAAAGCCACCGTCTCCCTTCTTTCTGAAATATTTGCGAGTCCCATATGTGTGTCGCCAGTGGGAAGTACTCCATTGCCACTCCTATCCATCCTCCCACAAGCTCCTCGAACCCCAGCAGTTTTGGTGCAAATCCTCTTGATGCGCAGAATTCATGCAATTCTTTTCCATACTCCCTAGTGAATTTCACTAGGATCTCCTTCGTATTCCCTTCGTTGTCTTTCGTCTTCGCCACGTAAACATATCGATCCCTCACCACCAGCCCCAATCGCCTAGTGATCAGGAACTTGATCATGTTTTTGCCCTCACCTTCGCTGCTGCTAACCCGGCAGAGCGCTGAGACGTTGGGAAGCCGTCTCCGACGCTTCGGAATGGCTATGGGCGGCTTAGTTGTGAACGCTTGTGCATCCTTTTCAATCTTCGCCAGTAGCAGTCGAGCAGCTCTGAATGCAGAGTATAGCCACCCTCTCGCTGAAAGATCCCTGTCGTTGCATACGTATGGCATTGTGATAGGGACACATCGGACCTGTGAGTCAACCATTACGAGGCCGTGGAATGAGATGGATGCACCTAATATCATAATAATATCGAGTCAGCCAGGCAGCAAGACAATTATTCTCCATCTTACCTCGTAATACAATTCCGAGACAAGGCTGACGCCATCCCAAAGCGACTTCTCTCTGAGCCTTGGTCGCCAGCCTCATGAAGTAGCCCGCCAGCTGAGGCTCGGCCAAAGCCACATATCGCTTGACTTCGACAATGAGCGATGGTCCACCATGGCTCACAAGGATATGCCCACCACTGGTACTCCGTCCCTCTACACCATGCACTAGGCGCTTTGCCCCTCCGGGAAAAAGTATGTCCAGTAAAAGGCCCTCCACCTCATCCTTCTTGACAACTTCCAGCCCAATCCCTCGCATTTTCTCAACAAGCTCGTCCACGAGCCCTTCGAGCTCTCCATCACTACCACTTCCCGCCTTGGCCGCCTCATCCAAGAATAACCCAAATCCGTCGTATAATAGTGGTAGAGGCGGGATGTCAGCGTCCGGTTGCGGACAATCATCCAGTATTCGTTCTTGCTCGCGCATCTGTAGCTTCTCGTACGTAGATGGGCTGTTCAGCCCGCTGGGAGCCGTGAGCGCTACCTCCCGTGATTTTGCCTCTTCCAGATACTCAAAGTTATCGTTCACAGCCTTCTTCCGTTTTCCAGCTACAGTGTTCATCAGCAGCGCATATATTATTCCATAGGGATCACTCACGAGGTTTTGATGCTTCGTTTTCTGGAGGACGTTGTACGAGAATATGTACCGTTTTGTCCGGCCATGGGCCCTTTTCCCCAACTTCGTCCTCTGGGTAAAGTCGATAGGCAATTCCGTCTAGCTGTTTGCTGTCGGGTATCTCTTCCGCGAGATGGATGGCCTTGAGAAAGCCTGAGGTTAAGTCCTTAGATGGTTGTGGGTTGCATAGCTTCCACACTGTGAGCTCGTCAGCGTCAAGATCTTGCAGGTTGTTGGATTTCGCTTTTTGGACAGCCTCTCTTAGATCAGATATATCTGTATGGGTATCAAGAGACAATTTGAAGGCCGACCCAATAGCTTCGTGTTCATGGTTGATGAGGAGACACCGGACTGTAACCGGGGACATCGCGGTTCTGTGTGGTGAGCTCAAGGTACACAGCCATATGGAAAGCCTAACGGTCAAGCTGATGGCGAGAGCTGCCGCGCCTGATAACCGACCACTCAACTGTTGGAGGACACCGGACACCTCATCGCGTACTCATATATTATATTTTGGTTGGTGTATCTTAATTAGGATAGAGGGTGTAATTCTATGTTAGCGGATGAATGTTGTAGTTGGTTATCTCAATCGTCATCTGAAGCGTCGTAGTACTCATAACTGTCCTCCGAGTCACTAGAACTCTGCGACCCCTCAGAATAGACACTTCCACTCAGGCTACCATCCGATCCCTCACTCTCTGTAAGACCCTCCGACTCCGAGCTCGAAGACTGCTCAGCCTCGCAAATACTCAGAGCGTGCAGCGGCTGATAATGTCTGTTGTTCTGTTCATAGTCGTCCATATAGTTGATAAGAAGGCCTTGATCGTCGTCATTCTCATCGGTGTTGTCGCTGGCGGAGTCGACTACATATTGCTTTGCTGCTCGCCGAGGAGGGGCCCAATCTTCGTCCGGCTCTATTCCAGTCTCCAAGTCCGAGTCTTGCAACTCGAGATCAATGATTGACGCTGGTGGGGCATCCGAGTCTTCTGCAGTTGACAGGGACTCGTAGTCTTCGTCTATAGAGGCGTAGTCCTTGTCCATATTGGCTCCCAAGCCACTAGGGCCGGTATGGGCTTTCGCATGCGGTTGAGGTTGGTGGTTGTGAGACCTGTCGCTGGCAACTTGAATGGGTACTGATGCCAATAATAAAGGCCTGCTCCGAAATCTCCCTCCTCCCAGTGCTCCGCCAGTAAAAGTGGGCTGGCCCACAGCATTTTGGTGGTCTCTCCCAAGGTCTTGGTCGGCCGAGGATCGATTTCGCTTGTACCTCCGCTTCTCTCTTGCAGGCTCTGAGTCCATATCACTACTAGTGGCGCTCAGCTGGGCACTTGAACGCCGGCGCTTCCTTGCACCTTTCCGATGACGCTTTCTCCGGCTAATGCGTAACGCGTCTGCACCATGGTTGGATTGTGCTGGTGGCGAGGAAACGGAGGCGGCCTTCCGAATCGTCGATATCTTGGCCTTGATCTTCTTCAAGTCGGAGGTATCAAGGACCTTCGTGTCATCTTCAGACTTCTTCTTTGCTCTTCTGGTGAGCAATCGGCACATGAGCCGATACATCCAGAATTCGTCAACAGCGGGATCGTATCTACAGACTGCAATGCTGGTACAAGTAGAGTCCATATGTCAGCTCTAGTATCAAGCCAAGCAACAAAAGTGGACTGACATGTCATGGCCTTGGCTGGTTCGAATTCTATGTGCGATCCCACAGTAATCAAGTGGGCCGATAGCGAACTTTCCAGTTTGCTGTGTTACTGTCTTGAATAGCAGTGTCTGCCTTTCACTGTCTGCATATCGTTTGTAATTCGACGATGGGGCAGTTCTATACACGTAATTCATCAGTGTCAGTGCATTCATAAATGCTTGAATGAGGGAGGCACATACTTCGCTTTTGCCATGCTACTTGCTCGGGATTTTGGAGACAGAAGCGACCATGCTGTCCAGATATCTGCTCGATGAATGCGATAGACCTGGCTTTTCACCCAAGGCTTGTTTCGGCGGTGCATCCGGGGGTTTGTTGCTGGTGCATGGGGCTTTGTGTTTGTACGGTTGTCATCCGAGTCTGAGGCAGCAGTCTTGCATGTTGGGAAGAGCGTTGTATATGCCCTCAGATTTAGCCAAGACGGCTTGGGACCTGACATGGACAATCATCAGCCTGACTTGTAGCTTTCATAAATGATCAAATAGCAACTCACCAGTGATTTTTGCGTAGTAATCTGACAATGGTGAGCGGGAATTGATGCAAGCCAATGGTAGGTCGGCGTCATGAACGAGTTCGGTCCATTTTTCTTGACCAAAAATGAGGCTTCCAAGATTTGAGGACGTGCGTTTGAGTGCCTGTTGGAGGCACTCAGGCTCAAAAGGGTCGTATAGGCCACCTTCATTGGACTCTGAATCAAATTCACGGAGCCAAAAAGCATCGTCTGCTGTCTCAGAATCCTTTCTGGATATGAATTCCTAAAGTATGCAAGGCCTTAGGACCGGAATAGAGATGTCATTAGGTTAAATTAACTTGCCTCATATGCTTTCTGAAGCTCCCGCTGCCTGGGTGTGAGGGCGACCCGTTGCTTGCCATATACATTTAGAAAAGGCTCATAATTGAGTCTGTCTTCGGTGGAGACAGCAATCACCCATCCATGCATCTGTCGCTTGACCGCTGCCCTAGAGGGATACAATTAATGATTGAGCAACGAGTGTAGAAATGAACATACCAGATCTTGTCACCTTCGGTAGCAAGATAATCGTGCATGGCAGCACACAAACGTGCTGTCCTCGAAGGAGAGTCAAAGAGTTCAGCCTCTGTTATGTTCAAAGGAATTCCTGCAGGCGAATTGTTTTCCCTCGAAACATAGAGAGATAACAGAACCACTCACCAGCAAGATAGAACAGTTCACTGACTGTGTATACACCAGTCCCAGGAAAGACGCCGCTCAACCGTACAACTGTCACTGCTGGCAAATTGCGATGTCGCGGTAGACGTTTCTTCCTCTTCTTCCTCTTTCCAGTGTCTTGTTTATCCTCTTCGAGATCGTCGATGTCAAAGTCATCGGACTCGCCATTAAAATTTCCAGCCTTTCTCTCCTCAATGAAATTGACAACACCCTTCAGAAAGAGTTCGAAGTCGTCTACAGGGTGGGGATGGTGAGAGGGTAGCTCGGTTCGACTTCTGCCCCAGTATAACTGTAAGATCGTTGTTAGCGGCTGGAATCGAGCTGGAACGCAGCTCTCACCTGGATTAGCATGTCCTGACTGTTGAAGGAGACAACATGCGTTTTGAGCTCAATGGCGAACCCAACCTTGAACCCTCGGTCCTAGACGAGGCGGTCGGTTTTGTGCCAATCAACTGGAATGACATACAAGCGGATAGGTTTGTAGCTCGTACCTGTCGGTTCACCTTCTCGATTGAGTCCCTCCACTCCTTTAACGTGTAGATCTGGAGGTTTGTATGCTTCAGTAACTGCAGCTGCATTGCGCCCTTGTTAGTTCATTATAATGTTACATAGGTATCATGCTTGAAACGAACGCACCTGGACCCAAAGCGGTCGATTATTCCTGTCATTGAAGCGGATGACAATGTTGCGCAGATCTTTGACAAACTCTTCAAGTACGAGACCGTGCTCAGAGATGGGTACATCAGTGCCATCTTCCGGTTTGTACTGTGGAGGAAACACCGGTGTTTGGTTGACCGCTCCAGTAGTCTTGTTCTTGCCGCTTTGTCCACGGAGTACCGAAGAAGTTGAGCGAAGCTCATAGGTGTGACCTTCATATGCTCGAGAGTCTGAAGGATGTTGATCCTTTTCTTTAGCTGTGCGATCGATGTGGAAGCGAACCACTTCTCGATCCTCCCGACGAGTGTTGGCGACAAAGTCCTGCCCTTGCTGTTGGCCCGTCAGAGTCTCGCGACATTCGGGCATTGTTGGTGTTGAGGGAGAAGGAACGACTCCGAACGAGGTTAGTCACTTGGGGTCAAAGGGACATACATTGGCGCCTATTTGCTTGAGGCATCTAGATGCTTGTCTAGATGAGGCAATCACGTCGAACATTTATGACAACGCGCATTGAGGCTCAGAGCAGCTTGTGGAATTGCTGTCATGGGTCTCAGGGGCTTTATTGGACCTTATAGCAAAATGTTCTGGCCTGAAAGCTTAGTGAATATGTGCAGGCCAACACCAATTATACCTACATTATGCAGCCTGCTTTCGATCTGCGTCCGGCGGTGATTCCCGATTAGGCAGTCGCGTCTACACAGCAGGTGTCACGCGCACCCAGCTGTGGTCGAGCAAGGACAGACCGCTCCAGGATGGAATATGCTTGTGGAATTTGTTAGACCGGCTCTATCCAAAGGAAACAATACTACAGATTACATATCCGGCCTTAGATCTTAGTGAAAATGTGCAGGGACAATAGCTCTAGGCCAAGCCATTCTCCTCAACGTCTAAACGCGGTCGATGTGACAAGTGACGCGTGACTGTACAGCCACGCTCCTTGTCGATCGTGTTGAACTTCTGCTTCCGGCTCGATGTTTTCATCGCGGTAATGGTGATTATTGACACTACGGGCTACTTCTCGGGCCAGTCAGGTATGTCGCTACTGCACCCTCTTCTTCTACTTCGGCATCTGATGCCGAGTCATATACAGGGAGACCTTCGGCTGCAGCTTCTGGGTCTAGAGCGAAGCCCGCATTCAGGAGCACTAAGTCGCCGTCGTCCTCGTTATCGGAATCATCTGCATGGGACATCAATGGCTGGCCAATGGAGGAGAAGATTCCAACTCTCACCAGGTCCTACCCCATGATTTACACCTCCCATATAGCGAAGACCACCTTCTAGCTCCTGGCCCTCTTTAAGCGCTTGGAATTCCTCTTGCATCTCGGCGAACATGGCAGCATCTTGTGCATCTCTGAGATCAATCTCGGTCAGGATACATCGCCAGCTCTCATTCAGCTGCTGTGGTAGCGCATTCAAGACGGCAACAAGATGGTCTCGAATGGTGAGGTATACAGTCCAGATATTTTCGATGTCGAGGCTCGGGCTGTTCATGCTCACATACACTTGGTTGACTGTATTCGCAAACTGCGCGGGAACCAACTCAAAAACTTCGTGCTCGGGAGGTGCGTATAACTTGCGAGCATCTGCAATTGCGTCCGGCTGAACCTTGATCTAGAAAACACTGAGCTTCGTCACGGTGGCAAAGTATCACGATTAATGAACTTACTCCAAAATCAAGCACACCGTAGCGTTCGGGGTTGGCTGCAATATCATTGGGTGCTCCATGAGGTAAGATCTTGTTTTTGTCTGCCCGCTTTGTGGTGTTGTTAATCATGTCCCGCCAGTGATCGAGCTCTTTCTGGATCCAGGGAATAAACAACCATCGGAATAGCATCCTGAAAGCGAGGTCTGTGGCAGTCTCCGCCCATAATATTGACTACTTACGCCTGGATAGGATTGTCCTTATCATACCATTCCTCCACCAGCCCGCTGTCCAAGACATCCTCAAAACCAGCGCTCCAACGCCGACGCAGCTGTGACCACGTTATTTCAGGCATAACGTTCTTCTTCTCACGTTTCCAACGATGCTGCAACATCTTAACCAGTGCAAGCCATGGATCGTGCCACTGCCGCAGAAAGGTGTGGCCGTTTGCAACCCCATAATTTTCTGACCCAGGGTCACTCTGAGTGATCATGGGCATGACTGGAAGCTGTGAGCAAGCATCTCAACTAGTCTGAGCTGAAATTTACCCACATCCTAGACTCTCGACTGTGTCCAGATAGAATCCCACCTGGGATTGCTATTGGTCCACCAAACCTTTAACCACAGAATCTTGCCAGCAACAGGATCTATTCCGACATGCAAGGCCAGTCCGAATTTTGGTTTCCATTTATCATGTTGATCCATCGCCCAGATATCATTGACTCCAGCTGCCCAGAAGCGCTTGCGCTTCAAACGATTCGCCTTGCGCTGCCTGATGAGCTCGGGTTCATACTTGCGAAAGTATGCTACGACGATTTTACTGATCAACTCAGACAGGCAGACACCCAATGCAGAGATTTTGGACTAACCGTGACACTAGCATTCGCTCTCGGTGGAACAAGATGCTCTTGACATCTCGGGTTCCTGCGTTGGGATAGCGTTTTCGCAAGCCAATCATGGCGTTTCGGATAGTCTCAGGGGTATGGGCCTGCTTGCGAGTCCGCTCAAGTTTGAGGCTTTTGCGCCATGTCTTGAAAGTGGAAACACTGGTACGGTAGACGGTAAGTTCGTGTCAGATCTTTTCCCCTCCAACAAAGAGATGTGGCTCACGATAATCCATAGATCGATGTGTCAATATGTTTTTCTAATAGATGCTTGACAATGTCTTTGTCTGTTTTGCGCATCTTCCATTGAACCATAATAGCTTCTTTGAGCGCAGTGGTTAATGGTGCTGGTTCAATGTGAGACATGAACAGGGGATCATGAAGGTCTATCTCACGGGTTGGTTTCCATTGGTTTCCACGTTTTGTTTTCGGCGGGTCTTGCTCTGTTTCAGAGGCCATTCTGTGCCAGGAAGATGGTGACCGTGACAAAAGGTATGTGATCGATTGGACCATCAGCGCTTGTTTGATAACACTCGCGTTTTTTTTTCGTCTCAGCTGGGCCCACCACCACCACCTCTCTCCTTCTCCCGTTCATCTGTCTTGTCCCTGGCAGTGCAGTGGACAATGAGTGAACAAGCTGCCCTTCAGGCTGACTTCACTGAAGACGTCGATGCCGGCTTAACAATTCAATGCGCACGCAAGAGCTGTGGCAAGACGATCCTGCCCGATGAACCCCGCGGCTTCATTCAAAGCAAGACTTCTGGAGCCGTAAAGAAGTTCTGTGACAAATGTTATCAAGAAATCGCAGGCAGGCCAACTACTGTCCGCACTACTGTCCGCACGACGCTTCGTACAATGCCTGGTATGATAATCTGACACTGGCAACTTCGTTCTGTTTATTCATTACTAACTTGTTGGTAGCCCAGCCAAAATCGTCAAACACGGTACAGGGCCAGCAAACTCAGTTGTCACAGCAGCATCCTCAGCAGCAAGTGATGGGATCCATGGGGCCACCTGCTCCCCCTCAACAAGGCAGCCTGTCTGCCCGTGGCCAAGCTATCGACGTACAGACGATACGCCAGAATGTTAATCATGCACAGCGGAAGGGTAAGTTGTTGTACCTTGCATGGCCAATAAGAAGTCCTGATTGATGTTCGCCTGTGCGCAGATTCGGACATTCTGTCTCGCCAGACAGTTCCCCTCCCTCGAATATACGAGCAAGTCCAGGGTGCAACTGTTCCAGGCATCGATCCCAACCTGGTCAATCAGATGCTTCGCCAATTGGGATACAGTGAGAGCCATGGACAGTATTTTGCTGAGCGAAACGAACAGGCCAGTAAGGCATATGCCCGACCTTCTGTCCCAACTGCTGCGCCTCCTAGCACCGCGGTGGGCGCTTTCCCGCCCACACCGCTAGCAATGCTTGGGCTAGGGGATCACATCAACCTACTTGTCCAGTTTGGACACGAAGTTGGCTCTGGTGCCAAGCCTAAGATTGAGGTTATCGGGGTGGGTACATCTATTCTTGTAGCGCATTACAGTGAACTTACACTTACTTCAGGGTATTCAAGAAGGATGCGACCATGTGCCAGCGAAGGCCACTCCTCCTCAGCTGTGCAATATTGCCTGGAGCAAACTAGAACCTCGCATTGTTCAGTTTCTCCAAGGTTTTCCCCTTGATCGTTCAAGAGTGACAGTTCGAGAGATTCCCAGTTGGGTATCACTCTCTGGACATCCATCGCCCTCCAGTCCCTTTTTCTTCAACCTCTGCTACACCAAGGGCAAGGGAGGGGTTGAAACATTCAAGAAGCCACGTACTATCCCAACTCTGGCTCTCGTAATGGACGAGCACCAGTGGTTTGAATATCAGAATTACCAGGGAAGTCATGAATCAGTGGTAAGTCATATCCATTATGCAAGACAGATTTTACAAGTACTCACGCTTGGACTCTACTCAGAAGCCTGATCGGGGACAGGAGAACAGTGATCATGAAGTACAAACTGCTATGAGCACCGCAAGTAGGGGTGGATTTATGAGGAAGCGAGCCAGAATGGTAAGTTGCATCAATTGGCCGATAATACTCAACAATGAGATTAACACTGTCCTGCTCAGGACATTGAAAGCCCCGAGATACAAAAGAAAATGGCGGCTGAAATAGCTGAACAAAACCCTCCCCCGTCGCAACGCTTCAAAACAGCTCGTACTGGAATGAAGGACCTAGATGTCGGAGTCTCTGCGCCCAGGACGCCGTCACCTCCGCCGCTCAAGCGCGTTGTTGAATACACCTCGCCTGATGCGAAACAACTTGAAGCAGCTTTGGTATCGGGTGGAAGTCAGAGATCTAGCGCCGTTCATATGGCTGGAAAGCATCTCTGTGAGTAAACATTTTTGTAGATGTATGTATATTGCTGATGCATAATAACAGATGATGCCCCTCGCCCAATCCAGTACTACGCGATTCCGCAAGTCAGCCTTTCTGTGCTGCTGTCAGGGGGCGAGAAATGTCGCTTCTCGCTTAACTACGCCAGCGCCCAGTCTGGCATCTTGGTTGTCGAGACACAGAAATCGATTGGACAGGGTGCTACAAAGACGGCTCACATGGGATTGTTGACAGTCAATGGCGGTCAGCCCGGCCAGTCTGGCCTTGGTACAGCTGCGCAGCAACCTGTGGCAGCAAAGCGCTTCTACGTCCCACAACCCCCAGAGAGCACCAATCGAGCTGCTTCCAAGGAAGCGAAAATCTCTCGGCTTCCATACGAGCAGGAGCTGAGCAAGGTTTTTGATGAAGGGAACCTCCTCTTCTGGGCAACCTCACTCATGAAGATGGCATATGATTGGATCGACAAGGAGCTTCAATATTGCAAGGAGATCCTCGATGAAACATGTCCCTATGAAATCTTCCGGCTGCGATTCGTCTATGCTGGTGTAGCAACAATGAGCCAAGACTTCTCATTCCGTCCAAAGGAGGACCAGTCCAGTGGAGCTAGTGGCAGCCACACTTTCAAGGCTGCCAGTGCGGGCTCTCCTGTCATCCGGGTGTCACCTGGTACCGTCTATCTCATTGAGGAATTCATTCCCTGTAGACCAAGCGCATTCACCAAATATGTCCACAATGCCGATGCTGTTCCTGCTCTACCATCATTTGCGGGCAGGGACTATGAAGTGGCCGAGTTTCTATGCTTCATTCAGCATCTGCAGTACATCAAGTCGAAGGGCCTGGTGTTCCTTTCGGACTTCCAAGGTTGGTGCTCCATGCAGATTAGCCTATCGTGTGCGCCTAACCTTTTCCTCAGGAGCTGGAAACTTGTTGACAGATCCTCAGCTTATGACCGCTCCGTAAGCTGTTACTTCGTTTGGGTGCTGAGAGAGTGACTAACTTTGTTGTGTCTACAGTGCCCTTGGAAATACGCTCTTTGGTGACGGCAACGTCAATAGCGCATTTGTCAAATTTCCAGATCAACATGTCTGTAACAAGTACTGTCGTTGGTTTGACCTCGATGCACTTCCTGGAGTTGTCCCTACACAGCTGGTTTCAGGGTCAGATTAGACTCTGGCATATGCTGCTCAACCAGCCCGAGCGATCACAAGTTCCGAATGTTTTCTCTGAGGGTTCAACATTTTCCTTAACAATTGTTTCGTATTTTTTCTTTTGACCCCATACCCTCTGTGACTTGTTCAACCAAGATTGTCACCTATTCCGATTCTCCTTCAAGTTGTCTCGATCTTATTGGACCCTTGTTCAACCAAGAAATTACTTGCCCTTCAATTCGAATATGGGAGACTCAACTCTCCTTTGGAGCATCTCATAGTAGTCACGGCGCAGGTACTTGATAGACCCACTGGCAGTGGTATCGTAATACTCATTGTTCCCGTTTGTGTTACGATAACATCGGCGGCCGGACTTTTTCCTTCTTTTCATCTTATCATTTTGTCATCACAGCGTTAATCTTTCTTCATCATCTTATCATCTCATGATTAACGCATAGATCTTTATTTATCATCTTCACAGCTTGATTGTTGACTTGCTCTCTTTGAGATCCAGTCAACCTATTATTTACTTGTTTACTTGTTATTTATAGCATATAGCGTACTTGTATAAGTAGTAGACGACTTTCAGTCTAGCTTCCTCAGCTTGACCTGAAAGCCTATACATTGCTATTCGCTCTTACTCGATTCGCTCTAACTCCAGAGCTCTTCTCTGATCGTCATCGCTCATCTCTATAAAGCCTGTTAGAGATTATCAGTGGCTAGACCCTTAATCTAAGCGAGTGGCAACTCTTGCTTAACAAAAGGTCAAGCTGAACGAAACGCCCGCTATCCTAGCGTAGGCACCCCCAACCACAAACCGAACGTACGGAGTACCCCTCCGTACAACACAGAAGAACCACGGAGCGTAAACACTCCATTGACAGACCCCCGAACGATACCGAAGTACACCTCTACGACAAGCGATTTGCCAGACTAGTCAAAAAACCCCACCAACTTGCAGTCTTCGTAAAGAACACCGAGTCGTGGTGGTGGTGGAATCATCAAACCAAGACAAGAGGACCACAAGTAGACAATTCATTCTTTGTCGACAGACCAGACGACTTCTTAAGAAAGCGCGACCCAGTCGACTTTGAGATCCCTGTTGTTCCAGTCAGCCCACAACCCATTCACACCCCTTTACCCACTTTGGCCACAGTCGTTGCCCCTATCCCAGTAGTTGCATCCACCTCTACTCGACGTGTTTCACAGACCCCCCCACCAAGACCCCCATCTAGTGGAACCTACGGTCTTAGAGACGAAGACGACGAGGACGACGAAGGAACAGTAGAAGCCACCCCAAGACCAAGACAGAAAGGAAAAGGACGAATAACAGGAGCAGGACCTTCTATCACTCGAACCCCCAGCGGAAGCAATCCCGCTTTTGATAGCCTTCTCCACGGACTCGCAAAACTTGCCTCTAGAACCCCCACACCCAAACCAATTGAAGAAACGGCAGACGCCCCAGAACAGAACGAACCAACTGAGAATCACCCCAACAACGACGACCAAGAAGGATCCGACGACGACTCCGGATCCCCCATTGACGAAGAACCAACCGATAATACCGAGCAGCAGGCTGTGGTATTAGGAACTGTTAGCGCAGCTGAGCAGAACCCAAATCAGAATCCCCCCGACCCAGAACCCGAACACCCCGACAACGAAGAAGACGAAGACATGTCTACCGATCCAACCGACACCCCTATGGGAAAACCCAGCCCATTTGCAGGAGATCGAAGGACTGCAAAAGGATGGCTGACAGATGTCATAATGTACATCATGGGACACAAAAAGATCAAAACCGACGAAGACAGGATCCTTTGTGCCCTCTCCTTCATCAAAGGAGAACCCGCTCAATCCTGGAAGATCAATTTCATTGACAAGAAGACTGGGGACGACAGAATTGATCTTGGAACATGGGCAGCATTTGTCACGGAGTTCAGAACGTCCTGGCTCCCCATTGACAATGAAGGAAGAGCAGCAAGCCAATTACAAGATCTTAGCATGAACACAACTAAGATGGGCGTCGACGACTATATCAACAAATTCAAGACTTTAGCAGCAACAGCTAAGATCACCGAATTCAACGCGTTGAAGACCTTCTTTGAAGAAGGACTACTCCCCAGCTTGGTAGCAAAGATCCACGATCTACCAGAAACTGCCTTCCCAAAAACAATGGACGAGTACTACAAGAAGGTGGCAGAAGCAGACTCCAGATGGCGAAAAGGACAAAACATCATTCGCCGTCAACAAGGGAAACCACCGCTTGAAGAACCTAGAAGCGTCTTCACTTCCCCTTCCCAGACAATCACCCTCTCTCCTGGAGTACCTATGGACATAGACGCTCTTTCTGTTTCAGAAAGAAGCGAACTTATGCGCAAAGGACAATGCTTCATATGCAAAGAAAGAGGGCACATTTTCAGAGATTGTCCGAAGCGAAAGAAGAACTTCAGAGGAAAACCCAAGCCCAAGAATACCACGTCGGTTCGATCCCTTGAAACCAACCCCACTACCCCCGAGACAATGATCAGAGCCATCAAGGGACTATCCCCAGAGGACAGAGTCAAATTCTGGGACCAGATAGCAGAAGAAATGAACGATTATGACAGCCTTTTTGACGGGGCGGACTGAATCGACGTCAGTCCCAGCCCCCATATGTATCTCCTCTATGTCACATGTCTATCACTATGAAAATTCTATGCGCCTTCCCCTCATAGTGTTGACACCAAAAGGAGAGAAAAACGTCGAAACCAAGGCCCTCATTGACTCTGGAGCAGAAGGAACATTCATTGACAGAAACTTCGTCCGAACTCATAATCTCAAATCGCTTCCTCTATCCACGCCAATCCTAGCACGAAATGTTGATGGAACGACAAACAACAATGGAACTATCACCCACTACACGGTTCTAGAATTTACCTGCAAAGGAAGTAAATTCCAAGAACGATTCTTGATAACAGGATTGGGAAAGGACCATATCATTCTAGGCTTCCCCTGGCTGAAGAGGGTCAATCCGCAGATTAATTGGACAAACGGAACATTCAAGATAAATCCCAAACTAGTTCGGTCAAACCCTTACCGAGACTGGCGAAACCGAAGAGACGCACGAAAGATAGCCAAATTGCGTCTACACCCCTCGACAGAAACCAGCGAAGAAGACGATGAAGATCACTCAGAAGACTTGATAGATCGAGACGAACCACCTAAACCAGAAGACAGCGACCTCACCATAGCCTTTATAAAAGGCGAACCGATCATTGGAATCTTTTCACATGAAGAAACCCCCTTGACAAAAGAGCATCGAGAACCGACCATGCGACAGATTCGAAATCTGAACCTTTTCCGAATCATGAGACAACCAGGAACATCAAGATATCTCCCGACCCAGAACGTTTGGATAGCAGCCAAGACATCCAAGTCTCAAGAACTAGAACATTCAAAGAAAGAAACCAAACCGACGATTCCCCTCGACCAACTCATACCCCCCGAATTCTCAGACTACAAAATGGTATTCGAAAAGGAAGCCTCGGAACGTTTTCCCCTGTCACGACCATGGGATCATGCCATCGACCTGAAACCCGATTTTGTTCCCCAAACTTGTAAGGTCTACCCTCTCAATCTAAAAGAACAAGCCGAACTCGACAAATTCCTCGAAGAAAATCTTCGAAAAGGCTACATTCGACCCTCCAAATCACCACAAGCTTCACCTTTCTTCTTCGTGTCAAAGAAAGAAGAAGGAGCCCTTCGCCCATGTCAAGATTATCGCTACCTCAACAATGGAACCATAAAGAACGCTTATCCACTTCCCCTAGTAAGCGATCTATTGGACAAGTTAAAAGGAGCGAAAATCTTCACCAAACTCGACATTCGATGGGGATATCATAATGTGCGAATCAAAGAGGGAGACGAATGGAAGGCTGCTTTCAAGACAGCAAAGGGACTCTTTGAACCATTGGTTATGTTCTTCGGACTATGCAACTCACCAGCGACATTTCAAGCAATGATGAACCATCTCTTTAGAGACATGATTGACGAAGGATGGCTCATCATTTATATGGACGACATGCTCATCTTCTCCGAAGATAAGGCTACACACATTGAACGAACCAGAAGGGTCTTACAACGACTGAAGGAACACAGTCTATTCCTGAAGGCTGAGAAATGCAAATTCAATGTCACCGAAGTCGAATTCCTTGGAATGATCATTAAACCAGGACAGATCCACATGGACCCAACAAAACTCGACGGAATAAAACAATGGCCAACACCAAAAACAGTCAAGGATGTCCGGTCCTTCCTAGGATTCGGCAATTTCTACAGACGGTTTATTGGGAAATATGCTGAGATCGCCAAACCACTGAACGACCTTACCAAAAAAGACCAACCATTTCATTGGGGACTTGAACAAGAAGAAGCCTTTCAAATGCTCAAACGAAAGTTTGAAGCACAACCGGTCCTCACCATGCCCGACCCCACGAAGCCATTTACCATTGAATGCGATGCATCAAAATGGGCCACAGGAGCAGTACTACGACAGAGAGATGAAAATGGAGACTGGCACCCTTGTGGGTACATCTCCCACTCCCTAACTCCTGCAGAACGAAACTATGAAATCTACGACCGCGAGTTATTGGCCATAATCCGCGCCCTCGAGACATGGAGACACTACGTCACAGGAACCCCCCATCCTGTAACCATCTTTTCTGACCACAAAAACCTCACCTATTTTCGAACGCCTCAGAAGCTGAACCAACGACAAGCCAGATGGAGTCTTCTGTTATCCCAACACAATGTGAATCTGATTCACGTCCCCGGAACGCAAATGGTTCAATCCGACGCACTTTCCAGACGTGCAGATCATGTTCCAGAAAACGACACAGATAATGAAGATGTCACCCTTCTACCAGATGAATTGTTCATCAAAGCCTTCGACACAGAACTCCATTCCGAGTTTCTATTACAACTAAGAGAAGACGAATTCTTTTCTGAAGCAGTCAAGAAACTGAAGGACAACATAACACCCATCAAATCAGCCCTAACAGACTGGGAAGTAAAGGACGATCTACTCTTTTACAAAAACAAGTGTTATGTCCCGAAGAACGAACACCTCAGGAAATCGGTCATCCAACGATACCATGACAAGCCCTCAGCAGGACACCCTGGAGTCTTCAAGACGATGGAATTAATTTCCACAGACTACTGGTGGCCACGCATGCATGGAATGATCAAAGAATACGTGGAAGGATGTGCACTTTGCCAGCAAATGAAGGTCGACACACACAAGGCAAAACCCCCATTACTACCCCTAAAATCAATTGCGACACGGCCATTCCAAATTGTTACCATTGATTTCATAACCGATCTACCCGAAATTGATGGAAATGACATGCTAATGGTCGTGGTAGACCATGGCCTTACGAAGGGGGCAGTTTTAATTCCTTGTTCCAAGACCATCGACGCTGCAGGAACGGCAAACAATTACATCAACCACGTATACCGAAGATTTGGATTACCCGACAAAATCATATCCGACAGAGGACCTCAGTTCGCATCGAAGGTTTTCGCAGAAATGGGAAAACAACTACAGATCACTCTAGCGATGTCAACAGCCTATCACCCCCAAACAGATGGAGAAACTGAACGAGTAAACCAAGACATTGGAACTTATCTGCAACTCTTCTGCACAAGTTACCCAGAGAAATGGCTTGAATACGTGCCGATCATGGAATTCGCTCACAATAATCGAGTACATTCAGTCACACGAAGAACCCCATTCTATCTAATGAATGGATACGAACCCCGATCCCTTCCCCTAGCCTTCAATAAATCCGAAGTACCAGCTGTAGAAACCCGACTCGAAGAATTAAAGAAGGCCCGAGACGAAGCACTAGCTGCTCACGAACTAGCTCGAAGAAAAATGGCTGAACGAACAGCAGGAAACTTCAAACCATTCAAAGTAGGCGACAGGGTTTGGCTTGACAGCAAGAATCTCAAGACCAACTACGTCTCAAAGAAGTTCACCCCTCGGCGAGAAGGCCCATTCCGAATCACGGAAGTGATCAACCCATTGGCATACTGACTAGAACTACCCAAGTCCTGGAAGATCCACAATGTATTCCACGCTGTCTTACTCCGACCTTTCAAAGAAACAGAAGTACATGGACCTAACTACACTACCCCTCCCCCGGAGATCATCAATAACGAAGAGGAGTGGGAAGTGGAGGCCATTCTAAATCACAAGAAGTATCGGAATTCTAGAAAATACCTGGTGCAGTGGAAGGGTTACCCCACTTCGGAGAATACGTGGATACTTGGACGACAGTTCACCAACTCCAAGGACATCCTAGACGCTTATAAAAAGAAGAAGAAATTACGACAACTCCTCATCAGTCGAACCCCCGTTCACAGATACATCGATCAGCCTAGCTTTTCAACCGAACTCAAACCTTCTTCACTACAATGTCTGCTTCCACCTCTGCCACCACTTCCTCGGTCGCCACCAGCCTTGGCATCTGGGCTACCGACCTCGACGTCTTCATCATGAAGAATGCCAGATGCGAAGAGGACCAACTTGCATCCTTGAGGGACTCCCTCGAAACACACGACTACCACCACCTCAAGGACCTAGTCCAGTACATGCTGGACTATGAAGAATATCGCCGCAAGATGCTCCATCTCCAGATGGAGGCGAAGGTACACCGGAGGATAGGAGAGGAGATACATAAAGAGATGAATGAATGGGATGAGAAGATGAGGGATCAGTTCTTGAAGGAGTTCTTCAAGAACGATGGAGGAGCGTTTTTGGACACTGTCTGTCCAAAACGCGGTGAGATTTTCAAAGACGACGAAGAAACCACCGACTGGAACGACGTGTTTGCCGCACGAAAATGGGAGGAAACTCCCATTGAAGACCACAACATTATTCGAGACAATGGCAACACTTGGACTACCGGCAAGAAACGGAAGGCGCAAGGCAGCTCTGTAAAGAGCGTAAGGCCACCGCTGCGCCACAAACTTCAATTTGGTGCGCCTGGGGCGCCCATCAACTTTCAACGAGCCCGACGGACCGGAGGCCCCCCACTTCCAAAGTGTCAAATTTGCAACAACGACCATCATCAAACATATTGCTCAAGGTTTCGATGCAAATTGTGCCACACAAGAGCGCCTGGACATTACTACGAGAAATGCCTGAGCCTGCGAAGGAGCGCATGGAGGAAGATCTAATTGAAGCCAGGTGTCTTCAACCCTAGGGAGGAGCTAATGTTACGATAACATCGGCGGCCGGACTTTTTCCTTCTTTTCATCTTATCATTTTGTCATCACAGCGTTAATCTTTCTTCATCATCTTATCATCTCATGATTAACGCATAGATCTTTATTTATCATCTTCACAGCTTGATTGTTGACTTGCTCTCTTTGAGATCCAGTCAACCTATTATTTACTTGTTTACTTGTTATTTATAGCATATAGCGTACTTGTATAAGTAGTAGACGACTTTCAGTCTAGCTTCCTCAGCTTGACCTGAAAGCCTATACATTGCTATTCGCTCTTACTCGATTCGCTCTAACTCCAGAGCTCTTCTCTGATCGTCATCGCTCATCTCTATAAAGCCTGTTAGAGATTATCAGTGGCTAGACCCTTAATCTAAGCGAGTGGCAACTCTTGCTTAACAGTTTGTTGAATACCTGCTACTCGTAATGAATGCCTTCAATTTTGAAATCGTGCGTTGATGAATGCCCACTGGCAATGCCACTGCTACAAAGACTGCCGAGCTTCGCACCAGTGATACTTCCATTACCCTAATTATATCATTCATCAGAGTTTTCGGGGTCCACATCGATGCCGAAAGTGAGCTGTGTTCCAGAGGATGATGACAACAGACGCCTAGCTCTCGCGCATCAGCTTGACCGTTAGGCTTTCCATACAGCCACACGCTGGCCTTTGACTCACGACGGTGACCACCATTGCAAATCTCAAGCCGAAATTGGTCGAATCGGTGGCGTCTTTTGCACACAGCTTATGGGCGAAAATGAGGGCACTGACTAGACGCGAGTGTCACACTTTCTTCCCGAATTCGCATCTGTTACAGGTTGAATTTAGAACCAAGAATATTCTACAGAATTATGGAGTAAACGAGTCAACCCATTCATTGCCTTCTTCAAGCTCAAGCTCTGCTTGGACCTTATCCCACTCCCCAGAACAGGTCACACCTCCGATGTGCCACTGGCTGAATTGCTCTAGGTGCGGAAAACTATCGCGTAGGAAGGCTGCGACCATAGCGGGATCATCTATCGGGGAATGAATGACGTTGAGATCTTCTAGTTTACATGAAGATGGTCTCTTCAGTTTCGGTGGACCCCCGGCTGGAAGTCGCGCATCGAAGTGCATTACGAGCACTTCGAGGTGAGGACAGTTCTCCGCGAGTGCCTGGATCCCGTTCAATGTGACATGTCTTCTGGTGTCTGCATGTTGGGTGAAAAGCCTCAGGGCCTCGATGTTCTTCCAGGACTGTGCCATTCTCTCAACGATGGGATCATCGAGACAAATGGCTGCTATCGTCTCGACGTCAAGTCTTCGAAGGTTGTGAAAGACTAACATGGGTTCGATGTAGTCACTGTTCCAATGCTCGTTATCGTACTCCTTGAAATCAGGCCCCTGATCATCCAGAGCGAGGGTTTCTAAATAATTTGGGTCGCAACGTTCGGAAAGGAGAGATATAAGTCGCTTCCAATCGGATCCACTAGCATCCCAGCATCTGAACTTGGCGCTGACGAGTCGGGAGTTCTTTGGCAGGAGGGAAATAACAGAGACAAAAATTGAACCTCCATTACAGTGGATGGTGATGTCGTGGAGAGAGGGAAAAAATGTCTCGTCGTTCCCCTTTTGTATATTCGCAAATGGGTCCATATCGCCATGCTGGTTCTGGAATACGAAGCTCTCCAGAAGTGGCAGGAGTGCAATGTGCTTCGCTGCTTGGGGAGGGATATCATAGACGCAGATGTGGCGCAGTGAACCCGTAAAGGAGCAAAGTGAATCGGAAAAAGTTTGGAGAAGCATTGGGTGTAGGCTTGGCGCCAGGGTGAGATGCTGGAGGCCGGTATTTTTCGCAAAGATGATGGAGATGACATCTTTCGAGCCGTGCGATCGACCTAGAGCGTATACGCTGGTTGATGGGGTATCCTTTATGCTAGGGAGGGTGACGTGATATTTACTGACTTTGTCGCCAAAAAGGGTTGCTGTGAAGAAAGCTTTGCCAAAATCCTTGCCGTAGTTGAGATGGGCTTCTGTTACGTTAGGGAGAAGTGGATGGCCTGCTTGGATGCTCGCCAAGTGGAGACTCTTGTATACCTGTATGTCGACATCCTCGTAGGCTTTCCAGCGTATCTTTTGACGGTACGAGCGTATATTGTTGGCGTACAAGCGAACTCTCGTCAGATCAGAAAACTGAAGATCTCGTCGAAAGTTCTGAAATCCGATGTCTACTGAGTAAAGGAATCAGGATTTCGAGGGGTAAGTGAAGTTTACCTGAGTAGAGGAGTCCCAAACATCTTCCGGGAAACACTTTGTCAAAGGCCAGAGATTGGGAACGATCTGCCACAAGTATTTAATGGAGGCTGCATGCAAAGCCTGTGAGGTTCGTGCCAGAGAGGCAAGAGTTTTCTGGCCACTCCAATCCTCCGAAACGGCACAGCATATTTTCTCGTACAGTTCTGGAGCAAGCATAGATTGACGTTGTGGTGAGGCTGCTGTTGGTAGAAATAAGGTTGTGGTTGGAGACAAGCGGGCCCTTTCTGGAAGAATCTTTATAAGTCCAAGGTACGCCTCAGGGTCCGAACTTGGCCCATCGGCCAACCTACAGTTCGTCTGATTAGTATCACGCCTGGGTGTACCAACTTGCATCGCTTCGTATCCTTCTCTTTGGAGATAATGCCCTGTGTACTGGAGGAGTTTCATGCGAAACCAGCCTTTACCTATTGGCATATGCACTTCAAATCTCAGCTGTTGATTCGGGTGCTGCTCTATTTCCCTGCATAAATTACAATGGATGACCGCGGGCTAGCCCAGGTAGAGGATGGTGGTATTAATCACTTCCGATGTGATTAATACCACGCAGCATGCAATGTGTCTAAATCGCATACACGGTGCTTCCAAGGATGCTGATGATCAAGAGCTTGTGGGGATCGGCCAAGCGTCAAGGCGAAAGCACGAAAATCAATTCCAAGATGCTAAATGAGCACGAGTAAGTCGAGGAAAGGATAATCTACAAGTGAATTTATCAACGGCAATCGAACCTACACACCACCTTCCTCAAGCTCAAGCTCCTCCTGAACTACGTCCCACTCCTCGAAACAGGTCATTCCACCATCATCCCACTGGCTGAATCGCTTCAGATGAGGAAAACAGTCCTGGAGGAAGGAGGCAACCAAATCAGCGCCATCTATCGGTGAATACATGACATTGAGTTCATCGAGTTTGCATGATGATGGATTTTTCAGTTTCGGTGGGCCTCCAGCTGGAAGTCGTGCGTTGAAGTGCATTGTGAGCAAATCGAGGTTGGGGCAGTTCTCTGCGAGCGCTTGGATCCCATTCAATGTAACGTGCCTTTCGGTTTCGGTATGTTGAGTGAAAAGCCTTAAGGTCTCGATGTTCTTCCAGGAGTGGGCCATTCTCTCAACAATTCCATCATTGAGACAGATAGCTGCGACCGTGTCAAGATCAAACCTTCGAAGGTTGTGAAAAGCTAACATTGGTTCAATGTAGTCACTGTTCCAATGGTCGTCGTCATACTCCTTCAAGTGTGGCCCTTCATCATCTAGAGAAAGCCTTTCTAGATAGCTTGGCTCGCAACGCTCCGAAAGGAGGGAGATGAGTTGCTTCCAGTCAGATCCGCTGGCATCCCAGCAACGGAACTTGGCTTTGATGATTTGCGAGTCCTTTGGTAGGAGGGAGATAACAGAAATACAGATTGCAATCGCATCACATTGAATGTTGATGCTTCGGAGAGAAGGAAAATGTATCTCGCCGCTCTCCTGTCGAACATTGGCGAAGGGATCTGCGTAGCCATCGCGATTCTGGTACCGGAGCTTTTCTAGCAGGGGCAGGCGGGAAATGTGCATCGCTGCTGTGGGTGGGATATTACAAATGTTGAGACGACGCAATGAACCAGTGAAGGAGTAAAGAGAATTTGAAAAAGTTTCGAGAAGCATTGGATGCAGGGCTGGCGTGAGGGTGAGGCGCTGGAGGTTGGCATTTTTCGCAAAGATGGCAGATATGACATCCTTCGAATCGTATGATCGATCTAGGACTTGCGCACAAGCCGACGGGGTATCCTCGACGCTTGGAAGGTCGACACGATATTTGCGAACTTTGTCGCCAAAGATGCTCGCCGCGAGAAAAGCTTTCTCAAAATCCCTTCCGTAATCAAGAAAGGCCTCTGCCACATTGGGGAGCAGTGGTTGACCCGCCTTGATGCTGACCAAGTGAAGGCCCTTGTATACTTTGACGTCGACGTCATTGTGGATACTCCTCTGTATCCTTGAACCGTATGAGCGTATGTTGTTGGCATGAAGGCAGAATCTTGTCAGGTCGGAGAACTGAAGCTCTCGTCGAAATTTCTAGAACCCGGTGTTCAGGGAATTGAGTAAATATGACGGAAGTTAGCAAAGAGCCTGAGCCCACGTACTTGGGTAGAAAAGTCCCATGCATCTTCTGGCAAGCAGTTCATTAGGGGACAGAGATTCGGCACTTCTTGCCACAGGTATTTAATGGACGTCGCGTGCAACGTACGCGACGTCTGTACAAGAGACAGGAGAGTTCTGGTACCGTCATAGTCCTCTGAGGCCGCATAGCAAATTTGATCGTAGATTTCTGGGGCAAACATCCTTTGACGTGGCGGTCCTGGTGGAAAGGATGTATGAAGCTCGTGGCTTAAAAGGAACACATCCTCGAGCTTAATTGCGTGATGAATTGAGAATTTGATCTCAGGGTCTGGAACGAGGTTTGAGTGTCAACCGTGACCAGGCGATTGCCCATATTTATGCCGTCAATGGATATCAGTGCTAGCTGAACGACTTGTATTCCGGGTTACGGACAAAAGGTGCATCACGTAGATGGTTGGACTTGTACGGTACAAGCTTACGACAATGTTGTTGTGGCAAAAGGGGGTCTGGTGACCAATCTCTGGTCACTTTCCTCAAGCTCTAGGGTTTCTTGAACCTCATCAAACTCCTCAAGCCACGTGGAGGACCCGCCATTGTCCCATGGACTGAGACGCTTCAAATCCCTCAAAAAGGAGATGATCCGAGCGGAAACTACGATGGGAGGGTAAAGAGCATTGAGTTCCTTAAGTTTGCATCCCTGGAACGAGTTTAGATCACATACACGTTTATTCTAGGTATGTCAGTCATCGAGCGCGTGAGGCGATCAGCTAGATAGTATCGAGGTGAAGGAACAAAAAATAAGCTTCAGGATCCTCAGTAAATTAGAGAAAGGATATCTGATAAATCTTTCTGTATCGAAAGCACTATCCTATACAACGCTTTGCGTGAGCCCAAGATCCCGCTGAATTATGTCCTACTCCTTGAAACAGCTCATTCCAGGATGACTCCACTGGCTGAATCTCTCCAGGTGCGGGAAACAGTCCTTCACAAAATCCGCAACCATGACAGAGTCATCTATAGGTGAATATATGACATTGAGTTCCCCAAGTCTGCAGGAGGACGGGTCCTTCCACCTTGGCGGTCCACCAACTGGAAGGCATGCATTGAATTGCATGGTTAACAGATAGAGATCGGGACAATTCTCTGCAAGTGCCTGTATCCCAGTCAACGTGACTTGCCTTTCGGCATCGAGGTTCTGAGTGGAAAACCGTAAGGTTTCTATCTTCTTCCAAGACTGGGCCATTCGCGTGACAATGGCATCATCGAGGCAGATGGCTAGACCAGTGTCAATTTAAAATGCCTCGAGGTTCCTGAAGACCAGGAGCGGTTCAAAATGGTCACACGTCCAATCATCTCCCACTCTACACCCCAGATCACTGAGTGATAACTTCTTTAGAGAAGTTGGATTACAGTGCTCCGAAAACCTGGTAATGAGCTTGGCCCACCCAGCGCCGTTTGTATCTGAACACACAAACTGAGCTTCTGTGATCTGCGAGTCCTTCGTTAGGAGGGATATAATAGATAGGGAGAGCTTGACTCCTCTTGATTGGATGGCTATCCTTCTAAGGGAAGGAAAATAGGTGGTGTTACTGTCCTCGTTTGCCCGTGTGATTTCCTCAAACAGATCCAGATCGGAACTTCCTAGGCTGAGTTTCTCCAGGCATGGTAGAAGTGCGATGTGTTTTGCTTGTGCGGGGAGGATATAGGAGAGCTCAAGGCTCCGAAGTGAACCGGGGAAAGAGCACAAAGAATCGGACAGCGCCTTGACTAGCCTCGGATGAGAGCCTGCCATGAGGACCAGATGCTGGAGGCTGGCGTTGTCTGCGAAGGTAGAAATGATGACCTTCTCTGATTGTCCCAGAAGTTGTATATCAGACAACGTTTCCTGGTACAAACCGATGCAGAGTCTGATGGTACACTGGGAAACCCTGTCACCGAAGATGGTCGTTGTAAGAAGGGCTTTGTCGAAATCTCTTGCGTAATCTAGAAGAGTGGTTTGCACGTTTGGGAGCAGCACTTCGCCAGAGTTCGCGCAGACCGAGTGAAGGGCCTCATAGAGGTCTATGCTGGTGTCTCTGTGCGTCTGATCCCAGTATCCTCTTGGACCATAAGCACGGACATGATCGGCATAGAGGCGAAACCTCCTCAGATCAGAAATTTGAAGGTCTCGTCTAAATGTCTACAGTCGCTTGAACTGAACGTATCCGAGTCATAGCAGTCGCAAGCAGATCCTTACCTTGGTGGAAGTATCCCATACATCTGCTGGAAAGCAGTGCGTCAGAGGCCTGAGATTTGGGATCTGTTGCCAGAGGTGCTTGATGGCTACTGCATGAAGCATGCGTGATGTTCTTGAGAGACTAACGAGAGTTATCTTGCCTCCCGAATCCTCCAGAACAGTAGAGCAGATTTTGTCATAGAGTTCAAGAGCAAGCATCGCTTCATGTGGCGGTGAGCCTGATGATCCGAGTCGATGCTGGCCGAAAGGAGGTCATGCCATCCACCCATTACTCAGACTGCAGCTGATCGTGTTCCAGTCATGATCGTGTTCTAGTAAACTATTTCAAATCCTCAGCTACCCTCCTACATACAGTACTTGTAAACTAGGATTCGCTCTCTTCAAGCTCCAGAGCCTCCTGAACCTCATGCCACTCCTTAAACCCCCTAGAGAAACCACAATTATCCCATTGACTGAACCGCTTGAGATGCGGGAAGCTATCCCTCAAGAAGGAGATGACCCGAGCAGAATTTGCTATGGGAGAATAAAGAACATTGAGTTCCTCGAGTTTGCATGCCGATGGCGATTTCAACTTTGCTGGTCCCCGTCCTGCAGGACGTCTTGCATCGAATGAGATCGTGAGTGTGTCAAGGTCAGGGGAATTCTTTGCAAATGCTTGGATACCCTTCAAGGTAATCTTCCTGTCCGCTTCCCTGTTCTCTGAGAAGAATCGTACATCTCGAATCTTCGTCCATGAGGTAGCCATCCTCTCCATGAGGTCGTCGTCGAATTGGAACGCTCCGTAGATATCGACTGCAATTCTCTCCAGATTGGAGAAGGGTAGCAACGGCTCTAAGTGCTCATAGTCCCAGTCGTCGTCAGATTGCTTTTTGTCCCAATCCGGGCCCATGAAACTGTCCTCCATTGAGAGTGCTTTCAATAGAGCTGGGTCGCTATGTACCGAGAGGCAGGCGATAATTTGTTTCCATCCATCCTTCGTGGCCTTCATGCACCTGAAGTCGGCCTCAATTATCTGAGCGCCAGTTGGTAGGAGCGACAACAGCGATAGGCAGATTGGGGCGCCGTTACACTGGATGCTGATACTGCGTAGGGAAGGGAAGCACGTCGGACCACTGAGCTGATTCTCCTGTCGGATATCCTGAAATGGGTTGCCCTCCACGTCGCGCAAGTCAAGTTCGAGCTTGCTTAGGTGGGGTAGAAGGGCGATCTGCTTTATTGCATCCGTGCCTGGATGGACAACGGACATTTCCAAGCCACGGAGCGTACCAGTGAAGCTGCGTAATGCTTCGGAAAGAGTTTCGATGAGAGTTAGATGCAACTCCGGGGTGATGATCAAGTATTGCAAGCCGGTCTGTTTTGACAAAGTCGATGATATGACTTCCTTTGAATTTGCCAACGTGCTAGCAGTGACTTTGATGGGGTCGTTTGGTTGGACCCGGGGAAGATGAACGTGGCATCTGCGAATTTTGTCACCACAAAGGGCTGCGAGGAGAGACGCTTTGGCAAAGTATTCATCGTAGTTCAAAAGGATGGCTTGCACGTTTGGCAGCAGCGGTTGCTTCGACTGAATGCTGACAGCATTAAGGGCCTTGTATACTTGTACATGGGCATTCTTGTTCCTTTCCCAGTGCACATATGGCCCGTAAGAGTGAACATGGTTGGCATGCAGACGAAACCGTGCCAAGTCAGAGACTTTGATCTTTCGTAGGATCTTCTGAAAACAGACTGCGCTTCAGTAAGACGAAACAACCTCTCCAAGAAGCGGTGATTACCTCAGTGGTAGGGTTCCATACGTCTGCCGGTAAGAACACGGTCAGTGGGTAGATATTCGGAATACTGCGCCAGGGGTGCTTGATGGCTATTGCGTGCAGTTCGCGAGATGCCTGAGCGAAGGCGATAGCAGTTTTCTTCCCTCCTCTTTCTTCTAAAGAGGCGGAGCAAATTCTGTCATAGATTTCTGGGGCAAACATGGCTTGACGTGGCCGTCAAGGTCGAGGCGAAGTTGTGAACCCAAAGAAGCCTACTTGTAAGCGAATGTAGGGTCAGTTCGAATATTTCAGGGTCAATCGCCGAGGAACGAGGCCCACCTCATTGGACCAGCGGCTCATCATATCCCGAGGCAGTTATTCTACGCCACCGTGGTTTGTTTTCCTGAGCTACAACGTGCATGGTCGTGGTATGTGGGCAACCGATAGTCCCAAGTGGGTGTCGCGGACCGAAACAGAACCTGGTCCGTGCGTGATCCCTGTGACAGGACGCGTCCACCTCAAAAAACGCGTCGCGTCGCGTGAATACATGCGTTAGTATTCCTACCAAGGTGCTGAGAGGTTGCATCCATAAAATCTCTCGAAAATGAAGTCAGCTCGGGGCTTATCGTCAGGTTGAACACAAAAAAAAAAAAAACAATGGATTGGCTACTACCGAATATACAACCAGTAGAGTTCCCTGCAGTCAAACCCCTGAACCTCTCCTTAAGTCATCCAACAAGTGGCCTGCTAGATGTCAAAATCAAGATCCTCGTCAGAGTGGTCAGAATCCGGAAGATCGATTCCCATGAGTTCTTGAACCTCTGCCCAATCGTCAAAGAGGGGCATCTCGCCCATGACAGGATACGCCAGCTCTTTCAGAGCGGGAAAGCTATCTTTGAGGAAGGCTGCGACCATATTCGGGTCCTCGACGGGAGAGTAGAGGACCTTGAGTCGCTCCAATTTGCACGACGAGGGCGGATTCAGTTTTGGTGGACCGTTGTAGTCATCCACTGCATCTATGGGCTCTCTGGCATTGAAGTACATCGTTAATGATCTGAGGTCGGGGCAATGTTTCCCAAGTGACTGGATTCCTTCAAGATTGACTTCTCGTACTCCATCAAAGTCATCCGCATATAAGCGCAAAGTCCAAATCTCGGTCCATGACTGAGCCATCTTCTCGACGAATTCGTCGTTGATCCGTAGGGGTCCGCAAATGTCGATATTGAGATTGGTGAGATTTTTGAAAACGAGGAGGGGTTCTAGATGTTCTCGAGTCCACTGAAGGGCGTCGTCAGCTTCCTGCTCCTCATTGTCATTTCCATCATGTAGGGTGAGGGATCTGAGGCTTGTATGACTGCAACGTGATGCAAAATCGTTGCTGAGTGTTTTCCACTTGGCAGGTGTCGCATCGAAGCAGCGGAAAGTCGCCTTAATCAACGGTTGGCCGACGCCCAGCAGTTTGAGAAGAGTCGTGGGCACTGAGAAATCCTGAGAAACGACCTCGATGATCTTGACATTCAGGAGCAGGGGATCTTCCATGGCGTTGATGAGTGACGAGAGCACTTTGTCCAATCCTTGGTAGATATTCGCCTTTTTCTTCGTCTTCCTTGTTTTCTTCTTCGCTTTCCTTACCCCTGGAACGAAGCCGTAGCACCGCACATACGCAGCGTGCATTTTCAGTTTGACCAGGTCCAATGTTTGGACTGCTCTCAGCAATTTCTGTAACGACATTAGCTACAACCATAAAACTGCCACACACACAAGATAACTGACCTTGGCAGAAGGATCCCATACGCCTCGTGGTAGCAGGTTCAGAAGTGGGTGTATGTCAGGAATGGTGTGCCAAATGTATCGCGTTGCCACTGCATGTCCAGCCTTGTGAGTTTGAGCGAGGGCGATGAGGGTTTTTGCTCTTTCTTTCTCCTCTGTCTCCGACACAAAGGCGCAGATACTGTCAAAGACATCGAGAGGTAGAACTGGTCGCATTTTGGCAGAGAGGTCAAAAGGGCTGGGCCTGGGAGGCACTGGTGGTGGTGGTGGTCGCGGTCGAGGGGCAAAAATTTGGTATTGATCACCATCGGCCGATAGCAGCTCCATAGCCGCGGACCTTCTCGAACTCTTACAGTGGGCTCATATACATTGAATATGGCTCGAATATGCATGACTCTGACCGAAACTGCTCGCGTGCCTTCAGTACAAATATCGGTACCCCTTCCTCCTCTCCATAGCTTGTTCAAAGGTCAAACCCTCCAAACGCGCAGCCTCTTCAACTCGGACACGATCCGTCCCCTCCATAATAGCGTGTTCATCTGCATCCATCTTCTTGTTCCTCCTGACCAGAATCTGCCTGATCCCTGGAAACGGCAAATTAGCCTCGGGTGAAAATACACGATAGGAGGCGGCTTACAGAGGGATAGAGCAGAGCTGAAGACTAAAGCAGCCAGTGAAATCGCCATAGATTGGTGGTACTCCGGCCCCCATTCGGCTTTCCAGGTGTAAGATCCAATGCTAGAGAGGACTGTCAGGCTTGATGGCAACCTGATATCGAACGCAAGGACACTTACAGATTTCCTAGATTTCCGACTCCATTAACAATTCCAATAGCTGCTGCTCGTTTGCTGTCACCCGAACGTAAGCAAGGGGTAGGGAAGGCAGGGGAGGCGACTCACGCTGGTGGCCTTGGGATCGTATTGGATACCCATACAAGCGTCATAGCGAAGCCTGGGTGGGTTATCGTAAGCAATGCGCATCTATGTTCGAACCTAGTAACTTGCCTGCATAACCACATGCCATCAGGAACATAGAAACATATCGAGCAGCAGTATGCATCGTTGAAAGAGCAATGATGAAGCCGAGGATGACGCCCCACCACCATCCTGAGATGTGGAAGAATCGTTCACCAGTACGGTCGGCGTGCCAAGCGTTTAGGCAACAGATGATAGATGCAAGAATCCACGGTGGTCTAGTGATGCAGTCAGTATTTGCGGGATCGAATATAGGAAAAGACTCACGCTGCAAGGAGCAGACTGATTGTTGTATTGTATCCCAAAGTTTGCGTGAGCCTGAAACGGAGGTGGAATCAGCGACATGCCTCAACATCATGCAATAATCCTTACGTTGGAAAGAAATTGACGAAGCTCAACCCGAGTAACTGAGCCACGTTCAAGATGCTGAATATGGCGACAAGTGGGTCCTTGACAGCGAGTTTAAGCCCTTGCACCGGACTGTGACTCCATCAGCACCTGGTCCTCTTCAATACTTTGCAACTGGACTTACGAGTCTGCTTTGTTGTCCTGATCGGCTTCGCCTGCGTCTTCTGATAGTCGGGCTTGCCCAAGCCGACGCTCAGCGAGAGACATCCATCGCGTATTGTGAGGCTGCGAGAGAGGAGATAAGGAAAAGAAAAACCAGAGACGAGAGAATTTGACACACATAGTCTGGTAAGAGGTACCTATAAGAGATTGCATCAATAATGGACAGTAGCGAAGAAATGGATAGCATACATGCTGGCAAATCCAACGAAGATCGTGATTGCTCCCTGTTAGACCAAGTTTGAGTTGCCTTCTTCGATAGAGCTAGAGAAACTTCGTACCTCGATGAAAAAGAGCCTGGTCGTTGAACATCGGTCAGCGTAGAATCTAGACCAGAAAAGTGTGACCCTACCATCTCCACGCTCTGATCCCTTGTTTGCCCTCCATCCTGGATAGGATGCCAGCAGCCATAAGCTACGAGAAATATAGGTAGGGAGAACTCGACATGTGACAATAGTACTGACAGAGCCGAATGCATTCGAAATCAAGAGTCCAGCATACAAAATTGCCGACCTCAAGGCCAGTTCCTACAACAAGTCATCAGGAGGGAATTAGAGCGACACGAGCCAGCTGCCTCACCTTCTTCGTATACCACCGTGAAAGGAGATAAATGGTCCCAGGGTAGAATGCTGCTTCAGGCAGTCCAATGAATACACGGCACGTCAAGATACCAGCCAGATTGGTTGTCACCTGTAGCACGTCTCAGCGGTTTTATATACCACTATCGCAGGGCCAACGTACCCCAGTCAAGAGACTGACAAGCCCCCATATGACGACACAACTACCAATGTAGAAGGTAGGCCTGTAGGTGGGGTGTCAGTAGCTGGAGGTTGGATATATGCTATAAACGCAGACCTTGAGATACGATTCAGGATCTGGACGTCAAGCATCAGCGGTCTCCCAAAAAATCTGGCGAAATAAGGAGGACTACGAACCATATTTGATGGAATCTGAGCCGGGCAGTATGAAGCGTAGAGAATTGCAATGACAGTCGCATACTCGACATCTGTAAAGAGGGTAAGCTCATCTGCATCGTATATGCTATAATTGCGCCTACCAGAGATGTGGAGGTCCTCCTGCATTCCCTTGAGTCGAGCAGCCGTGATAGCAACACGCTACATACAGATCACTTCAGCCTATGAAGTCCGAACAAGTAAGGAAGATACTTACATCAATATAATTCATGATGAAAATGATCATCACAGTCGGAAGAACTCTCCAGTCCAATTTCCGAAGTAGTTTCCTCTCCATCCGAATACGCTCTGCAGAGCCAGAAGGAGGGAGCATATCGTCATCTTTAACCTCAGTAGCATCTTCAACATGGTCGATGCTACTCAGAGATTCTTTCTTGCCAGGCTTCAAGTGGGAAGGCCCACTCGAGCTCGATATCGTTGGAGAACCAGGATGGGAGCTCATGGCCGTGGAAGCAGGGAAAGAGCGATAAGAGGTTAACAGAGTCCATTTTTGAAGCTTCTTATATGCGGGCCGTTACATTGAATGCTTCTCCACTGTCAGCAGGGACACGGGACCCATTATGATGGAGAAGCCCACGAATTTGGTGAGAACGACGTCACGCGTTCAGTTGCTGGAAAAAAGGTTCTGGCTAGCATCCAGCTGTCTAATAGGGTTTCTGAGCTCGAGGAGACACGAAAGCGGTCGCAACAGTGCTAAAGCAATCCGATTTGTGAGAAGGTGCATGATGGTCAAGAGCAAGACGCGTCCGGAGGGTAAAGCCATCCTTCCAATAAAGTCACGTGGCTTGTGCGCAAACTTTGGCGGCAAAATGCATCTTCCCTTTGACTGAAATTCGAGGGCGATACAGTACAGCTATATTGCTCGTGGGCGAGGCATACAGCAAAACGAACATGTTTACAACATTCAGGATCCCAGAGTCCTTCCTGGTCCCCAGTTATACCCAGAGGTAGTCGCCCCTGTACTACTTCCTCCACCTTGACCACCAGTTGCTAGAGTCCTCCTTGGCGGGATAGCCCTCACACCACCCGCAGATCCTCCAACATTATTTGGTGGCGGCGGTGGCCCAGTTTCTCCAAGTAAGTTCCTCATCCATTGAGGCGCTTTACCCCACTCAGCCAATACTCCGTCTGCAGAGGTTGAGCCTTGCCTTCCACCCCAGACGCCCCAATACCAGAAATGACCGACAACAGCTCCGGCGATGGATTGAGCTGCTGCTGATGGGCCACCCATGAGGAGGTCCATACCGATCATGACGTATGGGAGGAAGGAGACGGGGAAGGTGAAGAAACCCATGAAGTTGGTTTGGGCACCGAGGGGTGCAAGTGCGGAGGAGAGGTAGGTGAGGCACATGAGAAGAGGGCGAGTGAAGAGGAATGGTCTAAGGGGAGTGCTGACGATCTGGAAACCATCAGTTAGATGGTAAGAACGGAATGAACTTTTGAGCTGAACTCACTATAATCGACACACTGGCGAGAAGGAGTTGGTATGCAAAATCGGCAGACCTCCTCAAGTACTGTCCTGACTCTAGTTGGTCACTGGTCCGGCTGGATGGGACGTCGGAAAGAGGCTGACATACAAGCGCTGAAGTACTTACTATAGCATCACAAATTCGAAGATATAGTTTATTCCACTACCTATGCAAAGTGGTCAGAATGATATACCGTGACACGCTATGAGCAACTTACTCCCTAGGAAGAAACTTGACCAGAGTCTCCAGACCTAGAAAAGTCAATCGGCGTTAGTCGACCCTTCGTACCCTGCCATACCTCTGCTCACCTGAAATTTCTTCAGCACAAAGTCCTTAACAAACAGTACCTTGTACGCTGAGACCAGGTTCATCAAGACTGGTACCGTCACCGCCAACGATGAACCACATAGGAAACGAGTGACTGGTGGTATTTTACGAAGCTCAGCGACAAGTCCATCCATTTTGTAGAGATTCGTCTGATAGAGCGCGTTCCAAAGGTCCTAGTACACCACGAAGGGAATGTTTTTGGGAATGTTTTTGGATTTCGTCCCCGACTACTTGCCAGTCGCAGTCGACGTTGATGACGGCGAAGAGACGGAGGCTGTTGAGCTCTGCGAACGTGTACTTGACGTGTTCGGTCATGTGACGTAATCTCGTTCAGATAATTCTCCGGCCCGATCTTCCGGAGCAATCTGCAGCCAAGAATCTCTAAATACACCAAGTATTCGGAGGTTCTCTTCGAAACTAGGGGTTCGCAGTCAAATAGTTGAGAGATATGCCTGGGCCTGGGAGAATAGGGCCATATAACGCGAGTACTCGTGGAGGATACTAATACGAAGTTAACTTTGAATTCTTGTATTTAACGCTTCCAATTACAGGTTGCCTCAGAGCAGGGTTTCGATATCAAGCATATTTGAAGGTAATCATCTGGCTATTCTTGAGTAGCTAGAGGATCTAACGAAGGCAGACTTCTGCTCGGACACCGCGAGCAAAACGGAGAACTTGAATGCGGCAAGCCAGGAAAGCACAGCCACATGCCTCTCTTGTCTTCTGCCAACAATTGGCAGCTGTCAACGTTCTCAAAGAACGTAAACGCGGACGAAGACCTTCAGCGACGAAACCTTCCAAGGATTGAGAAATACAGACTGAAAACGTGCTATCATCGTTTAACCTAGTCGAAAAAAGTCGGTGACCATGTGCTGTCCATTTATACCAACCACATATCATGTACACCTTGGGCTACCTTCTTGATGGAGGTCGAGCGCCCTGGGCAGGTGACCGCGAAATGAAATGTATAAAGGTAGGGTTGATATCTCGATTATCTTCCGCAGACAACTAAAGCCAACTCTCCACCTCACTCTTGCCTAGCTTTTCAACAATCAGCAATGTCAACGGATTCCTTCGATTATGTCGTCGTGGGTGGAGGCAATGCGGGACTAGCTCTTGCTTGTAGGCTCGCTGAAGATTTGAACGTTACCGTCTGCGTTTTGGAGGCTGGGGAGGACCTGAGAGGGGATCTGAACACGCAAATCCCAGGAAAGCTAGTCATTCGTCAAGTCTAGCGATAAGACTAATCGTTCGTCATTCAGGACTGGCGAAGCAGAATTGGGGCAAGAAGGCTACCGACTGGGCATTCATGACTGTACCGCAGGTTCATGCGAATAATAAAAAGATCTACATTCCAAGGTAGGCCCGCCTCCTGCCTTGAATTGTGCAAATCTCTGACTTAAGCGTGCAATAGAGGCAAAAGTCTTGGTGGTTCAAGTAACGTAGGTGATATCGCCGCCATGTCTGCCTTTGACTAACGGTATATCCCAGCTCAATCTAATGGTACTTGGCCGGTAAGTTTGGACGCTCAGTGACTGGTTCAATCAATTTCTGAAATCTGGGGAACAAATAGCCCACCGGCTCACGAATATGATGGTAAGCAGAGCGACCCGGCGGGTCTGGAAATGACATCGACTGATTTACCCTGCAATAGCTTTCGAGAAACTGGGTGCGAAGGGATGGAACAACCGAGAGTTTACCAAGTATATCAAGAAGGTAATCTAGGTCATTCTTTCTCGAATTTCTTTGCTGACACTTTTTCAAAGAGCCAACACCTGGCCTACAAGCCGGACGACGTTGCAACCTGGCAGGTCGAAGCTGATGCTGATCTTTATGGCTCAGGTCCCATCCCGAATACGATGTCAGCCTTCAAGCCCCCATATTACCCGCAGTTGGTAGAAGCCTATGAAGAAGCCGGTTTATCACTAAACCCGAACCCGGTAGGTATCTTTTTGGTTTCTGAATGTTGCAATCCGCTGAAATTTGTATGAACGCCAGTCGAGTGGCAACAACATTGGGTTCTGGCCAACTCCCATGGCTATTGACCCCGAGAAGAGAACGAGGGTCTCCTCAGCTGTTGGCTACTACACCCCTGTGCAGGGCCAGAAGAATATTACGGTCCTTACCGGAGTTCAAGCGACCAAGATCTTATGCGCTGGTGATGAAGCCGATGGAGGCGTCGTCGCTGAAGGGGTGGAATATGTCAAGGAGATAGACGCACCGACATCTCAAGTCGAAGCTGGAGGAAAGGCGACAACTCATGCCCAACCTCGCGAAAAGATCACGTCTCAAGTCAAAGCTCGGAAGGAGGTGATACTTTCAGCTGGTAGTATCAAAACGCCCCAATTACTTGAGCTCTCGGGTAAGCCTTCGAACATTTAGAACTGGTGAATATGTTGAATTGATGTCTTGGAAGGTATCGGCGATCCAGCCATCCTTAAGCAACACGACATCAATGTCATTGTCAGTCTTCCCGGCGTTGGGAATAATTTACGTGAGTGATCCTAGTCCAGGAATACGTCTCGGGCCTAATAGATTGTGTCAACAGAGGTTCGTTAAAGGTCCATCAAGAACAAATAACTTTACTCATTCGACGATCTCAGGATCACTTCTCGACCTATTACGTTGCCGAAGTGAAAGAAGGCGTTGAGACCGACGACGTTCTCCGTATTCCTGGGCGAGCAGCTCAAGAGCTAGCAGAATTGTATGTCGTTTCTCGCTCAAGTGAACATGTTACCTTGGACCTAATGCCTTTTCCTCAGCAAAACTGAACAGAAAGGAAGGCTATCCACCACCCCTCTCTACTTCTCTTTCATCCCCTTGGATACTATCGACGAGGACGGGCGTGTCCGTAAAGCTGCAGCTTCTATGGCCCCAGGAGATATTCACTCTGCCTCGTTCAACATCCTACAGGATTGGATGAAGGACGATACAAACAAAGAACTAAGCCAACTGGAGTAGGTATTCCCCCTTTCCCGACTTCATCCCTGTACTAACTCGTGGATCCCCAGAAACATCTTTTGCGATCATTTCCTTCCGACTATCACCCAACCTCTCCCAGTGCCAGGAAAGAACTACGTAGGGATGTCCTTCATTGTAATGCACCCATACGCCCGTGGATCGGTCCACATTACTTCAACAGACCCATTGGCACCACCCTCCATCGATTTCTCCGCCATGAGCAACCCTGCCGATCTGGCACTTCTTGTTGAAGGAATCAAGTTTGGTCGCAAGATACTCAACTCGAAATCCTTGGCCGGCTTGGGGGCTACTGAAATTCATCCTGGTGTTTCTGCACAAACGCATGAGGAGATCGAGGCCGCTGTCAAAAGTCATGTCGAAACGGCGTTCCATCCTGTTGCGACGGCATCTATGCTTCCGAGAAATGAAGGGGGTGTGGTTGATCCCGAGTTGAAGGTCTACGGAACGAAGAATCTGAGAGTGGTGAGTCTGCTGTCGCCCTCGGGTTGTTCGGTTTCTGATGTCAAGCACCTTGTATAGGTTGACGCTTCGATCATACCCCTCCAGATTGCTGCCCACCCTATGGCGACTGTGTATGCAATTGCTGAAAAGGTATGTTTACTAGATTCGCCGTCTTTGCTTATTCTAACGTGATTATCGTTTTCCCTCAGGCCGCCGATATCATCAAAGGATCAAATTCGGTCACTGGTAAATTATAGACGTGGCGTATTTTCCGATTTGACATGACGGGACGACGCACTGGGCACGCGCTTCCTCCTCCCATGTCAGTAGGAGCTGGAAAACACGTTTATACGGTACCCGCTTATGTTGATGCTAGCCTAGTTGATGTCCATGTTGTATGGATCCCTTTGGTCTCAATATTACTCGTCTGCTCTGAGGGTGGTATCTAATGACTTGACGCGGCCAGGAGGACGACAGAGGCAATTCTCTGATCATCAAGACGTGGCAACGTTTTGCAAGAAAAGATATAGTCAGAGTCGTCATACTGCTATCACACTCTGATGGCATTCATTCAAGAAGCGAGCTGTAGCTGCGACAGTCGAAAGAGAATGGCCCTTGCTCTGTACTATAGTTTGGCGCTCATCGTAATCGGTAGCTCTTCTTTTCCAGAGAAATAAAGTCATACCGCACATTCTTCGACAACATAAGACCTGATTCCGAGAAAATCCCATTTATTACTATTTGGTTGAAGAATTACTTCAAATCATTTCCGTATGAGTGAGTTTACCTGCAATATCACCACCAGCCTGAGAACCACGACACGGGAGGCGCCACGGTCATTGGTGATATTCTTCCCGGCTCTCAAACGTCTTTCATGCAGACAAACATGCGTAGCGAGAAGAAGCCCCCCTGAGAAGAGCTACTCTGAGACACTGAGATTCGCGAACATTCACATTAATAATTAACAAGTCTGATCACAGATAACCCGTTCAAGGCTAATTTTGTCTATCTCCTCGATGAATGCCTCTAGTACATATTCCTTTACATCAACGTTCCCTTCATTCCAGTTCCCCTCATTCTCATTCCAGAATACCCCCGGCATCCCTGCTGTCACCAGCATTTTCGTTCGCGCGTTTGCGATCTGCACCTGCATTAAAGCATACTTCCCTGGGTTCCGTCTCGCCCACTCGGCCATCATCGCATTCCTCAACGTAGTGATTTCGCTTACCTTTGATGTCCACTCACCCTCGGGTGGGTGCCGACTGAATTCTGAGAGTTTGGTAATGTCATACGTCTGAGGAAGCACCGTGTAATCTGCTTGTATCATGAGTTCGGTGATAGGAACACCAGGATATTTTCGAGTTGCTTCTTGACGAAGGTATGGAACAAACTCGCAAGCCTCTCGCGGAAAAATATATTTCTGGAATTGGAGATCAAGTTTGTTGGTACCTTGAGATGTTTTCTCTATAGATGGTTATCTTGAATTAAGAGCAATGGCTTTTTGCAATGTATACCTACCCCGCATTTCAGCTCGTTTGAGTTTGCACATCGGCTTGTGCACCTGGTTCCAGTCTGTTCTCTGACATTGTTCAGAGCAGTAGTATGCACTCTGACATTGTTCAGAGCAGTAGTATGCACTCTGACATTGTTCAGAGCAGTAGTATGCACTCTGACAAGCACTACATTTCTTTAAGATGTTCTTCTCGCGCTTTTCGTGGCACTGGAGAAAGTGGTCCTATGAGTGGAATACAAGAGGCTATCAAAACGGGTACATACATGAGCGTTATCACAAGGCATCACCTTCTTGCCAGCGGTAGCCCTGGCCTCTAAAACTAGCAAATTTCGTGCTGCAGTGAGGGTGCAAAGGTCCCTCCGCGCTTCCGCACCGGCACTACGCTTGATACGCTCCACTTGTGGCGAGGAACTGAGCTTTTGAATGGCTGCATGGACTGCTAGTATGACTGGACGATAGACGAGGTACTTGGGAATCTTCCGGCTAACAAGGTTGATAACAAGTTCCTGGTCGTCGGGGGTCATCTTGGAAAACCATGGACTGGCATCGACGAAGGCGGTGAGTATACCAGCATCGACAGCTTGGACGATCGAAGTGAAGCCCTCGTCTATCTCAAGCATGCTGTTCAAGTGGGAAAAACAAACGGAGAAGGCGTCGAGGAGGTCGGGGTTTCTATTCTGATTGAGTGTATTGACCACTGCAACTGCAGCCTTCGATACGGTGGTGATAGCGCCCGCTCTGAGAAAGGCAAAAGGAAGAGGGTCTGAACTATCATGACAGAAGTGATCCAGTAGGTCAAGGTAGATGGCGACGTGGCTGACGGGCTCCAAGTTTGGCTTGTTGATTGCCGTACGTAGTCTCGAAAGCATGGGTTTGGCAACATTGTCAGGATTGCCTCCTGCCGCAGCTACGATTCGTTGAATGGGTGTCTTGTTATCGACTTCAGGTGTGATGTCTTCTGGGTCTGGCGTGTTTCGGAGAACAGCATCAAGAGCCGCTGAGGGAGTAGGAATAGCCAACATCTGGAATCCGATGTCCCACTTATCTTGCATAACCCACATTTGGGTAGCCAATTCGACGGCGCCTGGAGTCCTTTGAATGGCTTTTCGAACAGAAGCCGAGTGACACATGGAATACCACGCAGCAGCAATAATTTCGAGGTGATCTTTTTGAGTCTGTGCGCTGTTCGCGATAGTTGTCGGTGCTTGACATTTTCCGATGAAGAAGTATTTGCTCCAGGCGAGGACCCCGGGCCAGGCAGCGGTGAGTTCCTTTACCCACTCATCGCGAATGATAGGATCATCCGGGTCTTCGAACGTGCCTGCGCTGATAACGTTGCCAGCTTTAGACAGCCCCTTAAGAGACATGTAGGCAATAGTGTTTAGGCTGGTCTTCTTCCGGGCATCCTGAGAATGTGGGGGGACTTTATCTGCTCGAAGATGCAAAATGAAGACGTCAAGGACGCCTAGTGGCAGGAGGGTGTCTGGAAGCTGAGAAATAGATTAGCACTGCAAGGTAGGGTAAGAAAGGATGTGCTTTACCTGATCCCATACATTGGCGAGCCGTTCAAGAGTCTTGGTCTGCCCTTGGCGAGCATCGTCTAAGACCTCGAGGTCGAAGGGTCACCAATCTCTCGAAGGACAAGATAGCCACCAAGATACCTTTCTAGGGTCATACTTAAGACGCATTAGCATCCGCTGTCTGTCTGACATCGCCATGCTTCAAATGTCTATGCTATACGCCGTTTGAATGACAGGCAAGTGATGGCCAAGGTGATGGCAGGAGCTGAGATAGAGAGTGGCTGTGCTTCCCTACAATGCGTATCAACAATCCGAGTCAATTGGGCCGCTCCGGAACGGACCTTCAAAGAATTGTGCCATACATCGCGAAAAAAATCGATTATGGTTCGCTTTGAATTCGCAATCGTATTCGAGAATAACCCCTCAGGCCTCAGCCACCGCTTTCCAATACGTCCTGCGCCGGACGGCCGTCGAGTAGTATCCGATCGAAATTGCTTTATTCTTAATTCAAATATATATCAGTCTATTTCCTCAATAAACGCCTCCAGCACATATTCCTTCGGATCAACCCTCCCTCCGTTCCAAAACGTTCCCGAAACCACCGTTGTCACCAGATTCTGCCCTTGTCCATATACGATCTTCGTCTGCATCAAAGCATATTTTCCTGGGTTCTGCTTCGCCCGCTCGACTATCATCTCATTCCTCGACATAGCAGCTTTCCCTCCCTCTGAGGTATTATCATCCTTGGGTTGATGCTGATCGAATTCTGCGAGCTTGATGATGTCGTACTTCTGGGGAAGTACCGTGTAGTCTGCTAGTATCATGAGTTCAGTTATAGGCACGCCAGGATATTTCTGAGTTGCTATTTGGCGAAGGTATGGAATGAAGTCGTGAGCTTCGCATGGGAAGACATAATGATGGAATTGACGATCAAGTTTGCTGATAGATTGAGATACACCCTCTGAACACACGACTAGCATCAGTCAAAGTTCAAAGACAAGGGAGATCGCACACGTACCGAGCCTTTCCGTTTGTTTGAGTTTACACATCGGCTTATGTGCCTCATTCCATGCCGTCCGCTGACATTTCTCAGAGCAGTAGTAAGTACTTTGACACCCGCTGCATTTACGGAAGGTGTTCTTCTCGTCCACTTTCTGGCACTGGAGACAAAAGTTTATGAATAGAAAATCTAGATGACGAAAAGGCAAGTACTTACATGGACATTATCGCAGGTCGTTTTCTTCTCGTGGACAATCTTCGCTTCAGAGACTCGTTGCCTCCGTACCTCAGTGAGCGTGCAAAGGTCCTTCCACGCCTTTGCCCCAACACTTCGCTCGATACGCTCCTTGTGTGGTGAGGCCTTGAGCTTTTGTATGGCAGTATCGACGGCCAATACAACCGAACGATAAACGAGATACTTGGGGATCATCTGACTAATGAGGTCGATAACGAGTCCTTGATCGTCTGGAATCATCCTGGGGAACCACGGGCTGGCGTCGACGAAGGCTGTGAGCATACCGGCGTTCACCGCTTGAATGATCCAGGTGAACCCTTCGCTAGTTTCGAGCATGTTGTACAGATAGGCGAAACAGGCGGAGAAGACGTCGAGGAGGGCAGGGTTTCCATTCTGATTGAGCATGTTAACCACTGTGACAGCAGTCCTGGACACGGTGGAGATGGTATTTGCGTTCAGAAAAGCGAAACGAAGAGCCTCCCTGCTACTTCGGGAGAGGTGACCCATGAGATCAAAATAGATGGCGACATGGCTGACGGGTTCGAGGTTTGGCTTGTTCATTGCCGTACGCAGCCTTGAAAGCATGAGTTTGGCAACCTTTTCTGGGTCCCCTCCTGCTGCAGCTACGACTCGCTGAATGGGTGTCTTGTTGTCAACTTCTGGTGTGATGTCTTCTGGATCTGGCATGTTTCGTAGAACAGCGTCGAGAGCTGCAGAAGGGGTAGGAATGTCGATCATCTGGAAACCAATGTCCCATTTATCTTGCATGACCCACATCTGGGCAGCCAATTCGACTGCACCTGGAGTCCTTCGAATGGCTTTTCGAACAGAAACCGAGCGACAGACGGCATACCACGCAGCAGCGATAACGTCAAGGTGACATTTCTGAGCCTGTGCATTGTTTATCGGGGTTGTCGGTGCCTGACACTTTCCAATGAAGAAGTATTTGCTCCATGCGAAGATCCCAGGCCAGGCAGCAGTAAGCTCCTTGCCCCACTCGTCACGGACGACAGGATCACCGGGGTCTTCCCAGATACCTAAGCTGATGACATTCGCAGCCTTAGACAGTCCATTGAGGGACATGTACGCGTTATCGTTGAGACCAGTTCTCTTCCGAGCATCGTCGGTATTCCGAGGGACCCTGTCCGCTTTGAGGTGTGAAAGGAAGACGTCGAGGACGCCCATGGGTAGGAGGGTATCTGCGAGCTAGATCTTGTATGAGCATTGCATTTCGCATCAAAGAGTGCAAGAAAGAAGAGATACTTTACCTGGTCCCACACATTGGCGAGTTCTACAAGGCTTTGAATGTGGCCATTGCGAGCTTCGTCCAATACCTCGACGATAGATGAGTACCATCGGCCGAAAGAAGATAAGGTAACATCTAAGATACCTTTCTGGAGTTGCTTCTAAGGCGCATAAGCATCCGCTGGGGGTCCATTGCCATATTGCTGCCTATGTTCAGCAGCTGTCAGCGATCCTGTCTGCTCGGCTTTGAGCGCTTGAGCGTCGATGGCAGGAGCAAATTGAGATAGGCCGTGGCTGTGCGGGAGATCCAATTCCCATCAACTTCCTGTCCCTTTCTGGAAATCCATTGCCACGGTCCTCAAGTTACGGAATTTTCCCTCGGCATCGTGCCTCACGTTGCCCAACTACCGTCCCTCGTCGTCGAGGACGTCTTGGGCGACCATCCCTCAAACTACAATGCCAAATCCAGCTAATCTCAAGCAGAAGCTAGCTCAACTCTCTGCGGCTGCATCTGCCTCATTGCCTCGGGATGGCGGATTCAATGGCTCTGACTCTCGGTCCCCAACGATAGCGACCTTCAAGAAGAACCTCAAGGCTATGCCTTTCAATCCGCCATGGTCAAGGAGGCCATCGGAGTCGTCAAGTCAAACGTCGTATACCTCCACTGAATCTGGGCGCGTGCAGCAGATCATCACCAAGCTAATCTTCCAGGCTGGGGTAGACTACGAGTGGGTTGTTCAATCAGACTACCAGTTTTCTGAATTTAACAATTCTTGTGTATAGGACAAGACCACTGTATGTGTCATATAACTGACCAAGAAACGAAGCCTCATATTTACCGGCAAAGGGTAGTATTTAACGCCTCTGCTCTGCCTGATCCCAAGGAAGTGTCGTATGACCTCCTTCTTTCGTGAGTCATGCGTACTTCGGCCCTCACCTGACGCTCATAAGCATCCATATGTAGCCGAATACTGTCATACCTTGACTTATATGGTACGTCCTCCATGGCTACCTCCGAGTTTCAATACTTTCTCACACCAAGTTCCCAGTCGAGTCAGACTATGCTGTCGTCTTTTTCGCCACGGGCGTCAACCATACACCAGGCTGGAACTGGGTCTGGAAGGCTTATAGAAGCTTGAGCCGGAAATACCGGAAGAATCTCAAGCAACTGGTGCGAACAGCAGTCAGTGGCGTTGTAAGCTGGGGCTGACTCCACCACCTGCAGTATATTGTCCATTCCTCGTTTTTCTCCAAGAGTACGTGATCCGTCATGCCGACGTGGATATGAACTCATACTTGGCTACAGTGCTATTTTCACTCGCTGGATCGCTTATAAGGTAAGAATATTTCGAAGCCTCCATTCCTGGTTGCTCATTAAATAATCATCACCTTAGTCCCAAATTCTTCGCGAAGATTGTATACATTAAGACCCTCTCGGAGCTGGCTACCCGAGTGCCATTGACGCAGATTGATATACCGCCTGCAGTGTACAGGTGCGTGATTTCCCTCCAGTCCGCAGGCTGTGGCTGACATTCTGTCCAAAGGGAGAACCTGAAGCACGAAACGGAGATTTCGCTACCGATACCTGCTCATTCAAGTCTCTTTGGTGTACCACTGGAAGACTTGATGGGTTATGATGGAGAGAAGGGTGGACTACCTAAAGTAGTCAAGGACGCCATCCAGTTCATTCGTGAAAGAGGTATGTCTTCATTCTGTCAGGTGCACGATCATGCTCATGCGTGGCAACTAGGTCTCTATGAGGAAGGACTATTCCGACGGTCACCATCGAGTGCAATGCTGAGATCAGCAAAGGAAGCCTATGACAGAGGTACTTTCTTTCTCTATCGTATTTCTAGCGATGTCTGATCGCAGGAGCAGGCCATGTTGTATCTCTGGAAACTTTCAATGATCCGCACCTGGCTGCTGTGCTCCTCAAGAAATACCTCCGTGATTTACCGACACCAGTATTCCTCGAGAGCCTATACCCTGTCATTCACCAGTGTCCTCAACCGACCACCAATCCTTCGGATATGGCAAGTATAGATTATATCCGGGGAACACTCTTGCCTGCTTTGTCTCCTTGTACTTACATACTCCTAGCGAGCATACTCCGTCAGTAAACTATTTCGACTACCCCGACCCTCAGCTGACATTCATTGACCACGGCAGACCTGATGCACGATGTCTCTCTCCATGCAGAGCAGAACAGAATGGACGCCTACAACCTCGCTGTGGTGCTCTGCCCCAATCTTGTCAAAGGCACCAACCCCGCCAGAGACGTCATGATATGTGCCGCAACTGGCGTTGCGCCGCCCTCAACGGCCGTATTCCAACCCTTGGCCCCATCCTCCAGCAACACCTCTTCCCCTGCTTCATCCCAGGTTCTCACCAAGACGAATCTGGGATCCATCATATACCTCTGCATCCGTCGGTATTACGAGATCTTCGACGAGGTCTGGGACAGAAGTGAAGCGCGCATCCCACATTCTGGATCTGGACAGAACGAAGTTGGGGACTCTGAGTCGTCCTCGCAGAGCTCGACCTCAGGTTTTGAGGATGACATCCTAGTCATGCCTCTTGGACCTTCGGGAGCTGCAGCCGCAGATGGGCACTCAACGCTCAAACCCAAGCACCGGAGTCGACCCTCGAGGGACAGTACCACGCGATCTGTCAACACTGGATATGGGGCTACCAACGGGAACGGAGAGCGTTCGCCACCGACAGTATCTAAGGCTCGGTCTGTCATCAGTATCGAGAAAGGCAGTCCTGGACAATTTGGGACGGTTGGGAAGAAAGGATCGATAGCGGTTGGGCGCGGAACGACCAGGAAGTCGAGTGGGTCTGGTGTTGAGGCGCTGGGTATTACGGCAGAGGGGTTCTTTACAGCACCGAAGACGGCACCTCCTGTCCCACCTCGGTGGAAGAAACCTCAGACATAATGCTAGGTTTCTTGGGATGTTTTTGGCTCTTAATTTATGTCACTTATTTATTGGTTGGCACTAGCTGGCAGTGCGAGTCGCTACTTATAGCTGATATACCTAGTCTTTTTGGTGTTTCCTAGTCTTTCTGTATCTCTAGATTTGCATTGATTTGCACCGAATATATACGCTGACGTAAAAGCCCCTTTAAACGGAAACCTTGGGCAGACATGTGTTGATCCATGGGCGTCTATAACCAAGTCATGCCGTCAAGAATGCTGTTGAATCGTGACCGAGTCTTCGATTCATCTTACCGCTATCATCTTGCCCCTTCGAAGTAGAGGGATCTAGCTTTCTATCAATATCTTGCCCCGAATCTATAATATCTGGTTTCACCACTGTGGACGTTGGTGCATTGTACCAGTGCTGGAACCATTACTTATCTCGGTGCATATTAATCTTGGCTTGAAGACTGAGATCGTCAAGAACTTATCATGACTATGCTTGAGGAGGGACGAAAACCCCTCGATGTATATCCTGTCTGGAAGAACCTAAAATGGTTAGAAGACTGGATAAAGAAAGGGCGAGAGAACGTCCCTTGGCCTCGCCTACTTAACGCGAGTGATGCTACTCTCAAGGTTCGTCGTCTCTTTCCTATTCAAAGGACCTACGTCTATAACTCAATCCCATAGTACTCAGGACCTCTCGCTGTATCTTCTTTTCCTCGTCCCTTCCCGACTCTGCCTTTCAGTTACCGAGCGCGTCGGATGAAAGCCTTCATCCCATTCCAAGCTCTGCCAACTAAGATCACAGTCCATGATCCATGGAACCTCCTCGCTATGTCCGCGACCAACATGTATGGGACTAGCAACATCTACGCACCGGGAAACAAAGACGACTGGAAACATGTCGAGGATAGGGTTCATACCTATCGCCTGAAGATTCAGGATGAAGGAATGCAAGAAATGTATCATCGCTGCGACAATGTAACAGAGCAACAAACAAGATGCGTTGAAGATCTTATGAAGACCATGGAAGGCATATGGAAAAGCGATGACGCGGGAGAGTTCAGAGTTGTATGGACTAAAGAAGATGCTTCGGATGCGAACTACTACTTCAAAGGGGCACCTATCCAACTACAGACTGGAGATCTTTTATTCCCGCCCACCTTCCCCGATGATCCCACAGACTCCGAGTCAGGCACCTCTTCAAACTCAATTACCGTGGAGCCGCCCATATACTTGATCCACTATCCCCCACCTCCGCCTCCCACGCAATCCAAGGTCAAACCCCAAGCCAATCTGAGTGGTATTAGACCGCTAGGCGAAAGTACCCATGTCTACTTTTATCCCAGGAAGGATGCGGGCAGTGGGCATCATAGCCGGGCGTACAAGGTCGAATGGGAAGTCCCAAGAACTTCCATCTTCCCTGAGAGCGAAGACGGAGAAACCTTGAAGGACCAGGATGAAGTGGCGAAAGGAAAGAGGAATGACCAGGGGGAGGACTACGTTCTTTGCGAGGGTTGTATCCAGGAAGATATTGAGCGACAGCTTGTCGAGCTCCTGTCAGCGGATTGGGATATGGAGGCGAGATGGAAGGTCGTATCTGGTCAGTTAGCCAGAACCGAAGTTCCAGCTACGGACCCCAAGCACGACGTCACCAATACCATCCACGGCGCTTCTCTCAAGCTGGCCGAGAATCCGCAGGCCAGTGGGGTGAAGGGTGAAAATACTGGTGAGGAACCTCGAGTGGAGACCCCGTCCTCGGAAGGCTCTGTGGCAACACCTAGATCTTCCCGTCCTGATTCACCTGCGTCGGGAGCAAGTGACGCTAGTTGCGCATCCAACCCCAAGACGAAGCCAAACTATGTGTACACGTACACGGGGCCTCTCAGACCAATCTTGATCACGACAAGGTATCAAGATCGTCTACGTCCAACATGTCTTCATCTCGACCCACTTTCCAAATTCATGGAGTTTCCGGAGCGCCATGATCCAGAGGATATGGATAGACAGCCTGACGTCCAGGCTACCCCTCCTTCCTCTTCCCCTTCCTCCTCTGCGCCACCGCCAACAACCAAGCTACGTGCTCTGGCCAAACTCGCCTATCCTTCCTCCCATATATCGAGCTGCAGCCACACAGACTGCAGTGAAACTTCAGCAGATCATCAGGAGCTCCTGAGGGGTGAAGCACGGTGCTATGAACAGTTCGGGATATGTAATGAGGGAGTTGGGTTGGAGATGTACACCCACTGGGGGAAGAAGCGGGACCCGGATGCAGAGGAGGGAGGGGATGAAGGGGATATCGAACTTGGTGCGATTGTACCCAGGTTTTATGGGTATTGGGTACATGACGAGGAATGTTCGTGTGAAGGTAAACCGCCTCCAGAGGTTCAGCCAGAGGAGGGAAGGAATGCGGAGGAAACATCTGCAACCGAACCAGGTCCGGAGGGAGAAGAGGGAAGGAACGAGGAAGCAGGTGAAGACGAGGAGCATGTAGTAGTAACTGAGGATGGAGGGCAAGACATTGCTGTTGAGTCCGGAGTGCCTACGAGTACGGTTGAAACGATGGTCACCAGCGATGGCCAGGCCACAGTGGATGTGGTTATGGCGGATAGCAACGAGGAGGCGCCGGATGAGGAAAAAGACGACGGGGATGAAGCTATGGAAGTCACCATGGCTGAACCCCCAAATGAACTGGTCGTGAAGGACAAAAAGAAGGACAAAGGCTACTTCAGCGATATTCTTCTCCTGGAGAACTGTGGCTGGCCTGTCCATGGAACATCACTCAGAGATGACGAAAAGTACGTTTCCTTAGCTTTCCTACTGGTGCTCCCTCTCATCCCCATTTCATTGTAACAGGGAAACAATCCAGAACATCTACCGCCGCTTCCACAATTACGGATGGACGCACGGCACGCCTTCACACAAGCGCGTCCTGTATCACTGGGGACCTGTGAACAGAGCGATGGGAGGGAGAAGTACGGATAAGGAGAAGAGGGTGCTGAGCTTTAGGTTGACGAATTTTGGAAAGTCGACGTATCATGATGGGTGCATGAACGGAGAGGGGGAAGCAAAGCAGAAGTGGGAAGGGGAGACATCCAAAGAGATGGATCATGTGTTGAGCAAGTTTTCGGTTGAGAAGGTGGTTGAGAGTCCTGCACAGACTGATACACCGACAGAGGAGCCTGAGGATGCAGGAACTGTTGAACCTGGGATGGAGGTCGTAGAAGCTGCCCAGACTGTGTTGGCTGATACAGGATCGGCCGAACCTCAGACGGAGGTTGAAGGAACTGCTGAAGCTGGGGTGGCAGATGTGGTCGCTGAACCTGAGATGGAGGTTGCGGAGGTTGTTGAAACCGTGATTGTGGAAGTTGCTGAAACCGTGGCAGCGGACGTGAGAGGACCTCATGAATAGGAAGATTTGGGATTTTTGTTTGGGATTTAATTGGACATTTGCCCAGAATGCGAATTGTATTATAGATGTTGCCAGACTATAGGCTGCTGGGGTGCATACATACGGGGCCTTCATACTCTTGTAGCAACCCAAAATTCGGCTTTGTATATCCATCTCATCATAGCAGTCTGATCTCCCGTATATTCGCACTCTACCGCCCTCTGTCTCTTTTTCGGATCTCCTTCTTCCAGGCTAGGAGTGAAATCAAACCCAATCTCCTGCGCTGACTCGATAACTTCATCAAGGCTGAGTTCGACCTTGGCGTGTCCGCCTGAAGTCCAAAGGAGGGGACCTAGGTTGATCCATGTACCTCCTGGTTTGAGGAGAGAATAGATTTTCTCGAGGGTGTCAAAGACGTTGAGGGAGGTGTCAATGAAGAAGAGAGTCACGACATAGTCGTACTCGCCATTGTCCTCTGGGACCGCTGTGGTCTGGTCCTTACTCCAGATGAGGGAGCGAGAAGTCTTGGATTTAGGGGTGGGTATTTGAAGGAAGTCTCCCTCAATGAGGTGTAGGTTGGGTGTCAGGCGCGGGACAACGTCTGGGAATGTTATGGAGCGGAAGAGATTCTCGTTGCTTCGCTGGTGCGAGAACCAGTGAGCGAAAGGGCGTAGGGTATGCTCGTCTGGTGTTTGGGTGGATTCGGGGGAAAGCAGGAGGCGGAAGGCCAGAGTCATGAAGTAGGAGAATTCATTGGCAGTGGTGTCATACCCTGCAATATGTGGTCAGAATGGGATTAGGAAGCGAAAAATATGGGATTCCATACCGAGTTGTGAAATCTCCCAAGCTAGCCTGCCTAAACCAGAACCTGGTACAAGAATTCGCTGTTTGGCTCGTTCATCCTTTGGAACCTCCTTCAGGACATCCAGAATAGGACCAAAGATCCTTTCTCTCTCAGCAGCACCTTCAGAACTCCAGTCCCTGACGAAATGCTTGAGTGACTCCCTCACTCTGCCCATGTCACCTCTTGCTGCAGGATACACATCTTCAACACCAAGCTCCTTCTCCGCCATCTCTGCTATCCTCTGCGTCAGAGTAGCATTCAGCTCCGTGACATAGGTAAGCTTGTCAAGCTTCTTCATATATCCAATCTTGTTGCCGAGACGTTTATGGCTGCGACCAAGCATATTGTAGCTTGCATGCCTATGTGCGATCTCCTCGCGTGACAGTTTGCCGTATTGAAGATAGGACTGGTATGCCTTGTTCAACGAGTAAGGTCCATCTGTCGATGGTGAACCACTCAGCATGAAAAAGCTACGAATTTTCGCCCAGCTGAGGCTCTGATGAGAGGGCAGGTTCGCCCTCAGAGCAACGAAGAAGAGAGCCACGGGGAAAAGACAAGCTAGGAAGACGTCAAAGGTTAACGCAGGCGCTCTGCTCATTTCCTCGGGTTATTTAGGCGATTTTATGAGGACATTGCCGTCGTGGTCGATGGTCTGCGGGAGCACCATGGTCAAGCACGGCGGACGCGTTTGATGCCCAAAATGTGCAGCGTGGCGTCGCTCTCAGGCTCTCGCTTACACTTTCGTCGCACGGTCATCGTTTCCGCCAACCATCGCCATCGTTCAAGCAAATAACGCCATTGTCTGTCAAGAGGAGCTCAAAGAATGCACCCAGTGGCGTTGAACATTGAACTTGCAGGTCGAGCAAAATGGGGACTTATTCTTGTCACACGGACAGTAAAGCAGGTCTCAATAGCTCAGTGGTAGAGCATGCGATTGCAGATCGTGCGGTCGGGTGTTCGAACCACCCTTGGGACTAATTTTTTATCTTTTTCACCAACCACGATCATCACTTACTGACACCCGTTCACAACGCTTTCTGTGAGGTCATGCGACCTGTTTCAGAGCAACGCATCGCACAATCCTGTGTTAATGGACAGCTAGAATGCAGAGTCCACCTTCACAATGCACGAAATACTGGCTTTTTCCATTCTTCACTGGACACCTACACGTGCAGAGAATACTTTTAAATGGACATGAGGACGCCTCGTGTTGACTATAGTCTGGTGATATCATCCGGGAGCCGTTCGACGTCCAACTACCCTGGTTTGAATGCTCTGCTGCATTCCTGTCAATCGCCACTTTTCTTTCAGGTCTTCCAAGTCAAAAGGCACGTCGCCCTTGAACCAGCGTTCTCGTTCAGGGATGATGCCTGCGACGATTCCTACAAAGACCGATTCAGCTGCTGGTGAGTTTTCTGCCAATTTTCTCAGTTTTTTCTAATCTTTAATTTGATAAACTGACGGATGTATATTTAACAGAGTTCTATCTGGTCCCGAACAAGAATGGACCTGGTAAATCTCTCATTCGTAGAGTTCCACCTCCTCCAAGCGTCGCTCCTCTTCCCGACGACTTCGATGCTATGACCACCGGAGGACAGTCAACCTATACACGAGGGGGACGCGGTCACGGTACCAGACCCAGCTGGGAAACGCATGGGAGGACAGGGGCTTCTCCCCGTGCCGGCTCTGCGAGTGTTTCACCTCTGGATGACGATTTTGACGCGACATATACTGCGGGTGCCACATTGACGCGTAAAGCGGGCTCCAGTATGGACGGATATGGCGATGTGAAGAGTTGGTTGAAGGGATCAGAATCAAGCCCCGGGAGAAGCACAGGAAGATATCACGGAAGGGGTAGTAGTGAGGAGTATACTGGTGAACAGAGGAGCCATATGGACGATATAAAGAGGAGACTCGCAGGAGATTCACCTAATCGCGCTTTGACGCCCACTCGGAACCGAAAGGAACTCTCAAGGAATGGGAGTCTGAATAAGGAACGGAACTTCAAGATCGAGAGGATCAGTCCTCCTGCACGACTAGGATCTATCCCTAGACCTGCTCCTCCGCCTGTCAATACAGCGCTAGAGCCAAAGCCGGCGAACGAGTTCCAGGAGATCAACAGGCGAATCCTAGAAGATGGACCAGAGAAAACTGTCTTGATCTCGACATGGCGAGAACAGGTGGCCGATGCAGCAGAAACTCAAACAGTTGTCGATGTTTATTACCTTAACGAAGACGACTATGCCGAAGCTCAGGTGGAGGAGAACCAGCAGATGACGGCCACGACGACAAGGAGGGCCAGTCTACCCCCACCTCCACCCAGTGCTCCAAGCATGATTGACGGAGAGGGATCAGAATTTCGAGCTTTCGCTGATGCAAAGTCTATCACAGAGTCATCATTCGTCTCAGAGGTATGTACAGCTGGCCGGTCTGGAATCCTCAATCCTAATTGCCTTCCTTACAGCGAGGCCCTACGGTACCTCCAAAGTCTTCCAACCGCAGCTTCAGGTCAGAATTGGCAAGAGAACGATCTCTCTCAGGGGCCTCTTTGAATAGAACGGCCCCTCCTCCCCGGACCATCACCCCAGAATCATCCAGTCGTGGCCACATCCGACAATCATCCAATAATTCCAGCGGCTCTCTTGGCAAGCTTCCAAACGGGCGTAGCAGCCTCCCCCTCAACGTCAGCGTCTCCCCACCTCGTTCTTCAACACCAGGGAAGAACAGGCAGGATCCATCTTTCCTTGCAGGTCGTTCCTCCAGAAACCTCCACCAGCCAATCACGCCCAGCGAGATGTACGCAACGAACCCTATCCAACCTGGGCCTTCATTCCGGACCAATGCGGATTCTGCATCGACTATCAGCACTATCAAGTCAGCTTCGGTGACTGCATTTGAGGACGTTCTGTCCTCTTGTGAACCGTCGTTGCTTCATATTTCACCTGCGTTGACGAGTTTGGGGATCACGAATGAGAGCCATTTGAAGGCTATCACCAAGATGAACGAGGAGACCAGGGATAGGGTTCTTAAGGAGGAAGCATTGAGGCAGGGCGTTACTGTGATGGAATGGGCTATCTTGCTGGATAGGATACATACCCTTTGACTCGTCGCTTCCCTGCTATTACAATACTTTCGCCGCACGCTGGCTCCGGTTCTATTGGTTATGGTGTGTATGGGACTGTTGTGGCCGCTTCGTACTGCTTATTTCCGGATTATATATTCATCTTATGTTGCTATCTGCCAATTTGAACCCCGCACAATCACTTTGCATTATATTTTTGCGAATCATTTCGCTGAGGTCGTTGAGCATCCGGGAGTTGACGCCACCGTCGTCAATGGAGGCAAGCGCAATCGAACCCCATTTGGACGTGGGCCATGTTGATCCTACCCTTTGACCACCTTTGCAATTGTGCCCGACAACGACCAAGATCTCGCGTTGGCTAACGTCCAGACGCGTTAGAAGCCAACCAAATCGTTATCAACGACGAATTGCCTGCTATAACTCAACGACGAGGCCATATTGTGCAATTTAACTAGATGGTGACCAATAGAGGTCAGTCAAGCATTCCTGTCTCATTCTTTTCGCTTGCTCAACGGTGCTCTGGAAACCATTCTAGTAGGCCATCGGCCTACAATATACTTGCAGGAATCTTGCTTGAAGCACCAGTACATTCGGTCTCGAGATACCTCGAATGTTGTTGAACGTCCGGAACGTCTTCGAGCCGTTCATCTTGGGCTAGCGGCAGCAATAGCAAGGCTTGAACAAGAAGCACAGGATCGGCCACTACAAGGAGACACCACTCCTGTACCCTCCTCAAAGCAGGTCTTGGACCCGGATGATCTGGCTGCAGCTATTGGAAGACTCGACATTGAAGGTGAAGGGACCAACGACGCGTCTGGGATATCAACCATCATCAATATTGTCAAGTCCAACGCAAAGGCTGACATCTTGAACAACCCTGCTGTGAAACACATTCATGGCGACATAGACGGAGACGTCTACCTCGAGAACTTGGCCAAATGGGTAGCAAACTGTACCGAGAATATTCAGAACCTAGGTTCTGAAGTTCCCGAAGGTTATGCTCAGGGCGATCTTTATTGTGAGTAGCTGCGTCTTCGGTTCGCTTGACGCGTACTAAAGCATTTCATTAAGTATGTCCCGAATCCCTTGAGGCCATCCAAGGCGCTCTGGGAACTGTCTGTGAAGCTGTTGATAGCGTTATCGCAGCCTCAAGGGGAGGCGCATCATCATCAACGTCTTCTTCGCGTGCCTTCGTCGCGGTCAGACCACCAGGTCATCATTGTGGTGAAGATTCCCCATCTGGGTTCTGTTTTGTCAACAATGTCGCAGTTGGAGCTGCCCATGGTCTGTTAGTCCCGCTCCAAACTTGGTTGATCGAAACTAACATTCCTCGTTTTTTCAGCTCATCTCAAATATGGGATTAATCGAGTTGTCATCTTTGACATCGATCTTCACCACGGAAACGGGACTCAATCCATCGTATGGCAGATAAATGAGGAAGCATACCGAGAACAGCTCGAGTTAGAGGCTGGTGCCCCACCTAAGGAAGGTGGTTTACTTCGCGTTTATTATGGATCTGCGCACGATATCTTGTCGTATCCTTGTGAGGTAAGGGCTTCTCTATATTGGTCTATTTTGGCTGACTGATCAATGGTATTGTAGGATGGCAAACTAGAGCTAGTTCAAGCTGCTTCTGCCTCGATTCACGAGGCCCATGGGCAATATATTGAAAATGTTCATCTTGCACCTTACAAGTCCGAAGAACAGTTCTGGGAGGAGCTGTACGATAAACAATACGGTAAACTACTCCGAACGGCGACGGGCTTTCTGGAGGGTACAGGCGGAGCTGGTGACGATACCTTGATATTTATTAGGTTTGTCTTCCACCTGACTAGATGTGATGGCGTGCTGACGGTGTTCTCAGCTGTGGCATGGATGCATGCGAACATGAGTATTCCTCAATGCAGCGACACGGGCGAAAAGTGCCGACGTCCCTGTACTATCGGTTCACCCAGGACGCGTGTAGGCTGAGCGAAAAATTCGCTCAGAGGCGTATTATCAGCGTGCTAGAAGGAGGCTACAGCGACAGAGCGTTGATCAGTGGAGCCATGGCTCATATATGCGGGTTCTTTGCTAATCCGGATGATGAAGAACTGAGAAGAAAAGAATGGTGGCGTGTAGAGAATCTTGAGAAGGTAATTCTGACATCAGACTGCTTGAACTGCACAAGCTTATCGTTGATTTTTCTTTGATAGATTGAAAAACTGCTAAAGAAACGGCGGGGTGGACGTGCCTCTTTGGGAGGTCCCAGTCTCAACGAACCATGGCTTGAACGAACGCAAGATATCTTTCAGAAGATCGATTCTCCCATCCCAAAACCTGCATTACCTCCAGCGCCTAAGCGGAACCTCCGTGGAACAAAAGCAGGGGGAACTACAACCACAACACCTGATCCCTCCCCTGGTCGACCCAAGCGGACTACTGCTACTGCTTCTTCTCCCGCTGCTTCGCCCAGCAAGCCTGCAAGGAAGGTTAAGGTGAAACAACCCGAAGAGAACAAGAGCCCTAGCCCGCCGCACATTCCCTTGGAAGGCTTACCGAATGTCATCCCTGCTACGAATGTTGGAATTGGTATCGATGATAAGCTTTTTGCTCAGCCCGGGGAGGATGTGGCGAAAGTAGGGATGGCAAAGACGGGAAGCGGCGAAACAAGCCCTATAACTGTGGCGAAAAGGCTACCGAAGGTCAAATTGAAGCTTGGACCCCACCCTAAGACTGTCAAGCAGGAAGGTTCGGGAGAGGATTGAGGTCCTGTGATCGAATTTCTGGAGGGGTTTCAGGGGAAACTGTTCAATGCAGGTTGGATATACTTATTCTTATCTCTTCGCTGTAATAATCCGTTCACATGATCCTGTCCTATTAACTGGTTCGCTTCGGTTACGTTTCGATTGAAATGACACCGACGGGTCCAGATGCGGTGAGCTGATCTGCACTCCAGGACCACAACACGAAATATTACCTCCGTCGTCGACCGCCTGCTCCTCAGGTTATGATTGAGGTTCATTAAATGTTCCAATGGGGCGGGCGATAGCTAGGTATGAATTGAGGCTTCGTTTTCTTGGTAGCTGACAATGGCCCTCCGCTGGCAGGATCTCGTAAAAAGCACAAATAGTGTGTTATCCACCCCAGCCTCACTCGCCCACGAATGGCGCGGATACAGCACCGTCGCAGGCAGCTATGCTTCCACCTGGCGGGAAATGGAATGGGTCGCGTCTGGACTCATCTGCTATAGAGGCAGTGTATCGGCACGTGATTGGAATACCCGTAGGTGGGAATAGTCAGGCCGAGGTCCGTGAAAGCTGAACGTGGAATTCAGAGAGCCATGTCGGGGCCCGTACCATCTTACCACCTCACTTTCAGAACACAGGCGAAATCTACTCTTAAGCTCAATACGGGTGTGATTGACTTCACGTTTAGTCTTTGGCTCTAGTGTGACACCTCTTCACAGCGCTTATTTTGGTCCTACTCCCAGAGAAATCAGATCACGAAGATGAGCGGAGACATAGTACGTCCTCGAGCCCATAACTCTCAGTGATTATTATCTAAATGGTGAGTCTAGTTATACCCTGGAAGGTTCGTCTATTGGCTTCTGTCGCCGGTAAAATCCTCATCCATCTTTGACTCGTAGATCCTTCGCTTCTCCGCTGGACAAAGTCAAGAGATCAGTATCGCTTTCTCTAATCAACTTGGCGTCAGGCTCGGCTCTGCCCATACACAGGACCGTAAAGAGGTCACTGGTGGAGTCATGCGGGCCCTCAGTGACCATCAACGGGTGTGTTTTGTTTCTAAATGTCGAGATCGATCTCTCATTCTTTAACACCGCTTTAGACGACGCTGACCGGTGACAAACAAGGATATTACAGCTGGTCCGAAGTTGAGAGTGCGTCCGGGGTTACTGCAAAAAACAACTCTGGAGAGAAGCTCGATATCGAAGTTGGACGGTTTACGAATGATTTTGTATTTGAAGCGTTCGAATGCTGGAAGGGTATGAGGTGTGTCTGTTCCACTAAAGCTTCTACTTACAGCGCCAACTCAAATTTACGGTCTTTAGCACTGGAGAGACAGTCTCGTAAGGCCCCTCGATAGCGTCTCTGTCCATCCTCTCACCCAGACCTACTAGTGTGCATCAACGCTCCCGTTTGCAAATATTTCATGCTCAAAGGGGCAACGAGAAGACTACCCTCCAATCGCTTACCCAAGGTCACAAGATGGAACCCGTAGAAGAGTGGCACCTATCGCAGTTGAAGACCCGTCTGGAGGGTAGGTCTGTCACAAACGTATTCGAGGTCGGGCACGAATTTTTCACAAGGAATATGACAATTGACTGTAGCGTAAGGTGTATGAAGATTCTAGGAACGGGGATGCATTTAATGTCAAACTTCAAGAGGAGAGACGGATCGCGTTCGACGGACCGACCATATCTAACAGCGATCACATGGTTCTCAGCAGATACACGGCGACAAAGCTAGTTTCACAATCGTTCGAGGAAGTCATCCCTGAGGTCAAGCAGGAAGAGAGCGCAAATAACAGCGATCATGAGGACTAGTCCAACTGGTGCCCACATGCACATAGTGAGGTTGGTGACCGGAGTCTCTCAGAGAGAGTCACGAGAGTACTATGTATTTGCCCAATCTGGGAATTTTCTTTCCTGCTGTGAGGGTTGTAGCGTAGCAGACGAGAAATATTTGGCATAATAGATTAAATACGCCGACGCCTTGCAAGACTAATACATATCACACCGTGATCATATCTACTCGTAAAGCTTCCATTTCTGACAGAGGAGAAGCGGATTGTTAGGAGCTTCGAGGACAACCTAAGGAAGGCAATGTAAGTTGAGCCGTACATACAAAAATCGGAAGTTCCACTGACTTTGCCGTCAGCATTCACCGAAAAACAGTGCATCTGGCCGCTGGCGATTTCGTGAATCCTATCCTCCATTAGTTGAGATTGAGCCATGGTTCAGTTTAACGGAGATGATAATTACGTATGCTCCCCAGTACCGTGACCAATCTCCTGTATTCTGAACGAAGTTTCCTCGATCCTTGTGACAACCTCGGTTCCATTGAATCCCACGAAGAACCCTTCTTCCTGGTTGGCAAGAGACTGAAGAGTAAAGGAATAAGGTGCCACAACGCTGTCAAACTTAATTCTAAAGTTCTAGATTAAATCGTATCAACTTGTTTATTAAATTACTGGGGCCTCAACGGGACAATGTAACTCACTGCTCGATGATCGGTATTGTCGGGATTGGGAGCTAGCCCAAGTTGGATGCCTTCCTTTTTTTCGGTCGAGACGACCAGATATTGTTCGCTTTGGCGGTTCAAGAGGCGTATGACAGCTGACATTTCGATTGAGGGTGAGGAATTGACTGTAGAAAAGAGTCAGCCCAAGAAGCGCGATTTATGCCGCTTGTTCTCCACGTTTTTATATCAAATTCACTCTTCATTATTCAGGATGCTTTGAAAATTCAAGACTGATCTCGCCGCCCCTTCTTTCCGGGGGAAGCTGGCACCAGCCTCATTATTCCCTATGCCGCCGCTGTTTCGCCGTTCTAAAGATTGTACGTCCAACTAGATGTTTCAATCCATCTGTCTCGGCAATTTCTAGCGAGGTACGAAAACTCAAGTTCATGAATTAACCCTGGTTTTATTGTTTGTACTTTTCTTCTGGCTGTATTGTTTTGGCGAATTGTATTGGAGTCCTGGACTGCTCTGCTTCCCTCATGCAAGAACACAATGGCGAACCTGGGGTTTGTCGGTTTGTTCAGGTACGGTTATCCCACAGCTTCAAATCTAGAATCTCTCGGGACTGACAAGAGGTTGAGGTCCTCAGGAGATGAGGTCCTAATCATGATCTTCTTGAGCTTCTTGGCCGTTGAATATATGTCGGATTTAGTTTTCAAAGATGCTGTGAGCTTTAATTCCTGTGCCCGTTCTACAGATTGGAGTGATTACCTAGCTCAGGGAACCCCCGAAGCGCAAACGGCTTCTCAGGAACCTCGCAGTCTAGATTCTACCATGTTCGATTCGATACTCTGGCACCCCATGGTACCTGAGGATTCAAATCATTCGCCGGGGTAATATTTCGATTCCGCGGTCCACTCCATCAGTCCATAGCCACTCTGTCCACGACTGGTTGATCGATGCTAGCTTACTCTCAGTGTCTCGCTCACATACTCGGCGTTATCGAATCGCCGGACGACCACCAGGCACAAGAATGCGGAATGCTGTGCAACAATGTCTGTAGGAGACAAGTTCGGCGCAGCAATGTAACGAGCAAAGTAACTATACTTTGCCCTAACGGCGGCAACATGATAATCTCAACGGAATCCCTCCAGGAAGCTCCAAAAAATCTCATTCCTTGACTGCACACGCTAATTCTCGCTTCTACTTCGTAGGTACATACTGCGCTCTAATTCCCACTTCCAATACTTAGGTGTGTGCTCCGCGCTAATTCCCACTTCAACTCTTTGAGTACATACTCCGCGCTAGTCCCCTCTTCCTCAGGTATATACTCTACCCTGACTTGCCGGCTCTCAGGGCATGATAAACGTGCGCGAAGAATCCATTGAGTCCTCGCATAATGGATTAACTGCAGCTTGCAAAATGAGACATGAGGTGCTTTTTTGTATTGACAATTCAGTCCACCCGTCTCGGCGTTTTCAAAAGCCGGACCAATGCGTTCCTGTACATGCAGTGGAACAAGACAATGAAATCCCCTTATTTATGTAAAGTGCCATTGACACATTTCCTATAAAGTCCAGAGGTCGAAAGAGCTCCCTCATCTCATCCACCCCCTCCCATCTACTCTGAGTCTTCAAAGTTTAAACGCACTTTCACAATGACCACTGTCGACTTGATTTTCAGCACTAAGAACCACAACCCCAACGATGACAAGACCAGGGGTTTGAATGGAAACAAAAGTGAGTTGCATGTCTCCTTTGAGATCTACGCAGTGCTAAACATATTGGCAGCTATTCTACTCATGTTGTCCCCTATCGGGACCGACAAGCTTTATAAGGACGTCCGTACGTTTATTGTTGCCTTCCTTGTAGGTATGCGACGCAGACTGACTCGGACTGTCTGCAGAACCTCTTGCGTGGAAGGTACGACCTCACCATTCTCGGACAAAATAACATTCTCTGACCTCATGGTCTATAGGTGCTGACCTTTTCCAAGGGTCAATCCCAGGATTTACCTGTCACCTTCAACGCCAGCTTGGGCTTTGCGCAAAGCTCTATCAGTTCCGAGAATATTGTTTCGGCCGGGGTTAAGGTAGAAGTTAAGCTTGGGGACAAGGTATTCCGAACTTATACCTTCCTTTAGTTTGTCGCTTAACTCTGTCTCTGTGCGCAGGTCACCTTGACAAATAACGGCGGGTTCTGGGAGATGTCCGCACCCGTATCCATGCCTGGGTCCAAGTTGATGAAACTGGTGAACGGTAGCCACCAGCAAGTCAATGTTTCGGCGGGGCTTTTCAACAAAGACAATCACGAGTATGAGCAAGTTCTCACCTGGCGCGACGTCAGGTATGTCACACCATCTCATAACGAATAGCAGATTCTCATTGTTTATCAACGAACCCCTTAGCGCTGGAGATGGACCTACGTGAGTTGTCTGACTTGTTTCTTCTTACCTTCCTCAAAATGAAATTAAACTGACGCACACTGGCAGCATCCAATTCACTCCCACGCTTCGCATCTATGCTACCTCCGAATATAAGGAGACCGAGCTGTTGAGAGGCGACATTGAGAGTAGCCTTCTTGGGGAATGGGATTTGGCTAAGCTCTGGTCTCGCGCCGATCCAATCAAAGTAAACAAGTTCATCGTAAGTAACAAGATTTATTTTCAAGACCAGGGACGACGTTGATCTGGCATATTGTAGATCTGGCAGGACTCCAAGGACGGTTTCCGTCTTAAGATCGATGGCGGTGAAAATGGGAGAAATATGGGCGCCGAGGGCATCAAGGTCTAATCGACTATGGTCTATACACTAATTGTGTTGACATAGCTTGGACGTACCTCCTGTACTGCCGTATTTATCAAAGCTTATGCTCCTGTTGTCCGCTTTAAATAGCACTTTATACTTCACAGAATCCAGTCAACGTTGTGTTCCGATTGCCCTCTATTGGTTTTCTCTGGCATGGCTAGTCACCCGCCCTCACTTACATTGAAGACCAACTCCAATGACTAGGGCGTATCTGCTGGCGTTGAGCTCAAACAGAATTGGGTATACGAGATCCAGCCCCCCAGACTTCAAATTAAGCTTATACATATCCAGGCTTTCAACGAATGCGGCTCCAAGGAGCGACTTCAAGGTGAGATGGGCTTCGGTCCTGGCAGCAAGAGAGACCCCACACAAATACGGTCATAGGTCGTCTTTTCGCGGGCGATGTGAGAAGACTAGACCGATATACTCAACAACTCGTCTCGACTCGTCTCCCGTAGCCTACAGCCACCAAAGCGAATAGCGAGGAGAACTCGCCCGTTCTGAACCCTCCCTTGGCTATCTTCGGCTAGCGCTTCCATAGAAAGTCGCCAGCCCGAGTTCCGAGGGATCAGAACCAAGTTTGTATCCTCAATTGGGTTTTCACGCAGCTCGTCGTCTGTATTGGTGGTCCTTTTTCCGAGCAGAGTGTCAGAAAGACATTCTGGATGATATCGAGCAGCACCGTATTTCCTGTGCGGTCAGGTTGTGGTGGCGATGGTGGTAGGTGTCTACCTCGATGTCGAAGTAGGTGAAAACAGAGCCTTCACGTCGGATGAGGGATGTGGGCGAAGACAAAAAACGGTTGTATTGGGATCGCATTGATGTTTAATGGCTAAAGGGCTAGGAGACCTAACGTACGAAGCTGATTTCTCGTTAGATATACCACAGAACACACCAAGAATGAAGTTATATCCGCTCGCTCCCTCCTACAACGTGCTCAGCAAACGACACTCCGTCACCATAGTCCACACCGTCTGATTCACCAGAGGAATGAAAGAATCAGAAGTTATCGGGACCGAGAGGGAGCTGGCGGCGGTGCTAAGGTTTCGTACTTGAGCTCGGAGAAGGCAGCCATCTCTCTCCAGCCTTTCGGTGGCGCTCCTGTCACCCTCTTCCTACTTTTCGACCCGGCGGATGTTCATTGTACTACTAGGGATTTGCACCTGCGAAGTTATCAAGTTCCAGGTAACCTAGCGCTACCATGAAGGATAGACAGGCGGCGCTTGTGTAGGCAATATGCTAGGCTCTAAAAACGGTGTATATATCGCACTTGAGGAGGTTGACGAGCATAGCGGCTATATTGAGCACGAGAGGACAGATTAGTGGTCATGGTGGTGGTGGTAGTGGTGAATGCCGTATAAGCCGAGGTCATGTGATGCATCAGCTGCACTGACTGTCAATGATCTCTCCCACTTACGATGTTTAGAGTCTCGATATCATTGGTCTACTAGCGGACACTCTCATTTGACGAATCCGATACATTCTTTCCGAACCTCCAAGAGTGTCACCTGGTTTCTATCGACAGGATGAGCCCTCAGCAGATATCGCTCTTCCTTCCCTCGAAATTGACGATCCTTCACTTGACCATCAGATCGTCCGAGTCCTCGCTGAAAGCCGGAGGCCTCGTTTCGAGTACTCAGACAAGGTGTAATAACCTCCAGCGGCCAAGCATTGCGGCCAAGAGCCAATTTCCCGTGTTGAATGCAGCGTTTTACATCTCCCTTCAACATTTGCTCCAGCTCATGCATGTTCGGACCGGCCTAGTAAAACCCTTAATTCTTGCAGAGGTCCGTAAACCACCGCAGCGTCAACAGCTATAAGTATCGATTGTTGGAGGAGGCGATCCAGAATACCAGAAAGGGGACACCGGCAAGCTCTAGGCAACGATGGGATCTGGCAGAATCATTGCCTACCATCTCAACGCCAAATTCGGAGACTAAGGGTCGTGCATCAGACGTCAACACTATATACCAGCACTCAATTTGGAAGCAAATCAACATGCTTTAGTAGGAACCGGATATCGATCAAGAGACTACCAAACCGTCTATGTGACAGGCGGGGCTCTTTTCCCTCATCAGGCTCTTGGAATCGTAGGCACTCCAGGTAATAACGATCTTCGTACGCCCATTGACGGGGAACTATCTAGCTGCCATCATCACGCACGGGCTTTTCTCAAGGCCTTGCTCGAAATTTGGTACCGGACAACCAGCACAGATGAACACACCGAATATTACAAAAGTGGGAAGACAGGGAAGGCAGCTTTATCGCGCCATGGCCGATCAATCCCTCAGAATCCGTTTGTCTAGGGAAAATTGAATCATGATTCGGGATTGATGTCATTTTGAATTCCCAGAATGCGACGGCAGAGGCGGAAAAGGGAGAAGGCTCCGTAACACACCAAATCAAATCATTGACTGATACTTTCCAAAACGACCTCGAAATCTTTCGTATACTTCGCCATTGTCATGTCATGCCATACACTAATACAAGGCCACACACATTCGTGGTTCTGGATACATCAAGAGTCCCCCATCTCTTTAAGCAGAGGGAACGATACAAACTCCGGGAGTCCAGCTCGTCTATGCAACATCGTTTAGCGCACTAATCCAGGCAATGTAGAGTCCAGAGAGTAAATCAACTTACATGGCCGACACAGGCAAGTCCGGGACAGCAATGGTCGAAAAACAGCTCGCACGCGTCGTGTTCAGAATTACATTGCGCTGCCCGGGCCGCATTGGCCCTCTTATCCAGGAGGCTGAGACTCAAACTCCTAGCTTGATTCTGGTTCTTGTTTGCGTCGGCGATCAAGCGTGTGGCTTTGGCAATACACTCGAGATCCTAAGGGAAAGTAAAAGTCAGTCAAACAGTCAATGAAGAACGACAGGAAGTTTCCTGTGAAAGAAAAGCTTACGTTAAGTGCACATTTGACGGGGAAGGTAGTCTCAACAACGGCGGCTGAGGCCATAGCAGCGAGAAGAAGGCCGGAAAGTGTGAGTTTAGAGAACATTGTTAAGAGATTAGATGCGCTCAAGTGAGGTGTTCGAAGAGGGCTGAGGAATAATAGAGGGCAAGACCAGCCAGCTTTTATAGCTCACAGACGACTGGAAGCGCCGTTGTGGCCACTCCAAACACATGGGGGACTCTTCTAGAACTTCATTATTGGCTGGCATGGTGTACCACTGACAGACAGCCTGAATGCATAAGTCGACTAGGACAAAAGATATTCTCGTCCTGGTTAGACCAATCTGCAAGCAGATTGCCATGATCTCTGGTGTGAGCCCTCGATAAGGCAGTCTCCTCTTGAAAGGGGTGGCAGACGCCTCGAATGACTGCAGACTGCACGTCATTGGAAAATCTGATTTTCATTTCAAGCTTCAAAATCGGAACGCTCGGGGGATATTGCTCGTGTAAGCCATATGTAATCGTCTCCAAGAGGGAGTGAGGGGAACCGAGCAGAAATTACATTCCAGAATAAAACCACGAGCATCGTGTCAATCGGTGTGATTCTAGGGAAGTTGGTCGACCAGTCACTTTGAGTAATGCAGAGAAAACCGGCGGTATGACCCACAAATCCTAAGCTTTGGTGAGAATGGAGAGCATTAATGGGCACCATAGTTAGGTCGTACATAACCATGCAACGGTGAAAGTTCATAACAGAGCCAACAAGGAGGTGACTGGTGGTGAAGCGATCAAGGCGTAGATCCGTGGGTCACGCTGCGTTGATCACTGATATGAAGCCTGTTAGACGAGGTCAGACGGGACTCGAATATAGTGTATTTCTATTTTTTCGACTTGTCGAGCCTTCTATGAAGAATCTCGAGTGGCCCATCTGTGACTGGTCAATTTCTTTTTCTGGAGTCCAATCTGAACCAGACTCTGGACCAACCTTTTATTTTCGGCACTCTGTTCTAGCCTACAGAAGAAGAAAAAAAGGTTTTCGGAGAGCAGAGCGTTCAAAAGAAGTGAAACCTAGTCGAAAAGATCGTGTTGGTCTAGACAGCAAAGAGAGGATGAGAGGGAGCCTCAGCCATTATTGGCACACTGGGTGATAGCAGTATTTTTCGATACCGTGACCAAGTTCCGTATGACTCTCAGGGTTTTCGATTGAGACGCTTTGATGCCCGCCAACCACCACGTAGCTGACGAAAATAGTCATGCAAAACTTGGACCCCGTTTGGAGGAGGGGAGTACTTACCACGATCATCATCCGCTTTCTCAGCGGGAAGAACGACCCAGACGATATCATCGAGCGAGGCAACCACGAGCTTCTCCTCAATTTGGCCCTTACCAACAAAACACTCGCGGAGATTATTCTGGCAGAGCTATGGCGAACGCAAACGTCAATTATACCATTGCTTAAATGTCTACCTGAAGGTGTCTGGGAGCTTCGGCCAGGTGACCCAAAAGCCGTGGCGGAGAATGCGCCTCCTATTGTACGTGCCCAACACAACACTACACCCGGCCAAAATTGTGCACAATTTCTTACCTTATCAAACCTCAGATTTTGCAAGATTGCTTGACTCATCAAGGGACGAAACTTTTGTGCACAATTGTGCGTAAAATTGTGTACTGGGCACAAATGGAGGACAATTCATTGAGCAGCGGTATACCAGTGAAGCAGTATCAGTTGTGCACAATGTGCGTCCGCAAGTTGTCCACAATTGTGCACAAAATGTGTCAGCAAGTCGTACACAATTGTGCACAATTGTGCACGACATGCCAGTGATGCATGATGCTCCGCCGATCATGAATTTGGGCTGGTTGTGGGAAAGATCACTGGAGCTATTCCTGTTTAGAAAGTTCAATTCTGACGGCGGTCCGTGCGTCCAACTGCTTTCCGCCATCGCCAAGGACGCATCCTGAATATCTCACAACCCCAACATAGAAGTCATGGCAGATTGGCCATCATAAGGTACCTAGATTCTACGAGGTGGTTAACGGTAAGTGTGCTTGTCTATTGGCCTTCAGCATCGTTCTCATGGTCTGACAGGAGGCTCCGGGCACTCGCTCTGGCGTGCCAAAGTCGCACGGAAAGACTACCTCCACTATCAAGCATGTCACAAGGGATAGCCAGGTCTGCTTCCATACCTTGGCCACATTTAGTCTCCAATTCCCGCTAACCCCCCACCCTAGCCCCGACTTGTTTCAGCAATAAGATCGTAACAATAAGGAAAACGATATCAGAGAGGGAGTCGATATGTTGCGGGCCGCCAATGTCACGACCTTTAGCCAGGTATCAGGTAAGGAGACGACCTTTTGTCTTCTCATAACGACACTCAAAACATTTAGCTGTCGTGTTGTCAAAGTGGCAAAGAACTTCATCTGTCAAAGACCAACTCACGCAAATAGCCAGAAGTCTTCCCCGGAGGCTATCGTGAAGCGACTTTCGGCGGAACATCCATCGTATGATGGCCCTCTCATATGCTCATCCATCTCTTACATTCCAGGCTAGAACGTAGTAGGGAATGGCTTACGCCTTGGCAAAAGCAAGGGGAAAGGTACGCAATGCCTCTTCTCCTACGTGAACTGTTCCATCTGAACTTCCTACTCAGGCAGTGATGAGACAGTTGGCGCTTCAGCTAGCTTCCCCCACTCAAGCTTCCATTGACTCCACCAATTCAGCCGATACCGCCGATAAGGGAGGACACAGGCGCTTTCCAATATCATGGCTCTGGGAGCAGACCCGGTGGTTAGTCGGCCCTTTGACTCTCTCCGATTTCATTGCTCACTACGTCTCTGGCTTACAGGTTCAATACAAAGTCGTTACTATGGGCGGTGTTCTCTTCACTGCTAACGAATAACAACGCGAGGGGTCTTTACCGTTTTGGCTCAACGCAGAAGCGAGCAAGAGTACGCTTCACTCAAACCCGTGCAGATGTCTGCACAAACGTGGAACACCAGTATCGCACGCAAGGCAAGAATCAGGGGTTAAGATATGACGATCGAAGGAGGAGGTTGGATTGGTGCTGCTGGCGTATCTGACAGCGGATAAGGGGAATTCCACTCCAGAGGTGGTACCGATGTTCTGATGCATTGGTCAACTCCACCGTGATGCTTTAAAGGGCGATTCGTACGAATCTTGGCCCGAGGCGACCTTACCATTGCTCCTTGAACTTTGACTATCACCCAGCAATTACACATGATACCCGCTACTCCTTTGCATCTTTTGACTCGCATGGGTGCCACCTAGGCTGGAACTGGAAAGTGTTCTGCGAGACATCAAGGCCACGCCGACCTCCACTTCGCCTTTGGCTATTGGTGTGTAGATCGCGGTGAGCATGGACAAGAATATCCGCCCTCCGATGCTCATGTTCGGTGTTGATAGGGTCAAAGCAGAAGAGGCGGGACGCGATATGTCGACGGGAATAGGGACCTTACGGAGGTGCTTGTGCTGATAGTCAGGACGGCGAGAGGGTTATCCAGACATCTAGTTTTTGACGTATGAGTATGTCGAACTAGAGGAAGTGGGACATACCTTGGGTACTCGCATGGCAATGCTAAATGTGAGAGTTCGAACAAGCACCAGTGTAAAAACATGTCAAAGATATTTCAACGATGTTGCTAACATGGGCGACTCGGATTCATCCTATCAGCCACACATGTCCATGTCCTCCCCGCTAGACCACCCAGGATACATGGTACCGACACCGACAACGAGATGTTCGAGTTCATCAATATCTATCAGCTTTCGCCGAACCGATCTCTCGAGAGTTCCAAGCGTCAAGATCTAGTCAAGATTGTGGGTCCTGGCCCGCAATTTCCTCGGCCAGTCAGCAATGGGACATATATCACGATCTTGGCTGGCCAATGTCAGCTCTGTAAAACTTTATCTCGAACGACCATAATGCGCATTCGCTCTATGTTATAACAGTCGTACAATGTCGCGAAAATACACAGCACATTAGGGTGCTGTCTACTACGAATGAAGTGGAAAGAATTATATATCTTCCGGGCCCACCAAAGCCAGCTCTACTATGCGTCCGTGCCCATTGACCGCATATGTTGGGACATCTGACCACACCTTTTCACAGTGCTGAAGCATTGATTCGAAAAGATTAGCCTGTTGCAGAGCAAATGCCCGCAACCCATCTTGTGTGGCTGCATCAGCACTGGCAGCAGATGCACATTCCGGTGATGCGAGTTTCGTCCAGGTCTGAGCACGACGCCTGAAGAATCGCTTGGTGCGGTGCATTTCCTCCTGAAGTAGTAGGACTTCCTCCTTCCACCTCGAGGCTCTTGCTTTGCTCTTACAGAATTCGATCCTGAGATCTGGGGAAATGATGTTTAATCTTTGTATGAAAGAACTCTATATTCTGCTTACCTTCTTGTAGAACATCGTCGCCTTCCTCGACTGAATAAGCACCTGTCCTCTTCCAGATCCAAGATAGCTTTTGTGCATTCTTTCTTTGTTCCTTGGCGGCCTTTCGCGATGGCACCCTTTCCTTTTTCTTTTGGGACTTTGATTGCATGTGCTTTGGAAGGTTGTTGTCGTTGAATCCTCGAATGTCGGACTTGTTTAGAGCAGGAAAGTCGTCTTCAGCATTAGAGTGGCCCAACTTAGGAGCGAGAAGAAGTATTGCCTCTCGTGCAGCCTGGTATTTGCTCACTGCAGTCGAAACCTTCCCATCTAAGCGCGAAATAATATCCCTTGAGCGTGTGTTTCGACGCTGCCCTCGTTGAAATTGATCCTTGTCTCGATAGACGTAGCTTCGAAGGCGCAAGGAATTCCGTAGCTCATCAAGGGCATCACTAGCTTGTGCATGGCGAAGGTCGTGTTCTATCCTGAGAAGTCGTTCATCGCATTGAAACCCTTTTTCGTCCTTCTTTTTGAGTGTTGCTGAGGGGAGGAGGAGGTTGGTCGCATACATCAGTGGTTCGGGGGCCGCTGAAGTGGCTTTCGCTTCTTGTTGCCTCAAGAGGTGCACGTCAGGCATGTACAAGAGCTGGATAGACATCCAAGCAGAAACCTTGCGTTCCAATACGTTGATGCGATTTTGATACGTGGCCTTTTGGATGGTAGTGGTACTCTTTTTCGATACCTGAGCTGCTATATGTCGCCTTGGGGTTTTCAATTTAGAGGCTCGGAAACCAGGACTAGGTCGAATTTGACTTACTGTTGTTCCTCGAGATCCATACCAATGGAGATAAGCTGTGCTGCTGAGATCTCCTCGTGCTTAATGTAGGCAGTTCCGTCCTTCCTCTTTTCCCTGTCTTCCTTTGCTAATCTTTGTCGGACCGATTCTTGAGTGATTGCTTGCAGAGCAGCCATGTTAATGACGTCAGTGCCAAAGGACGTAAAGATAAGTTCACACTTACAAGCATACTTCTTCTCGAAAGGATTGGGTTTGGATGAATCCTTCTCCCATTCAGCGAGCTGTTGGCCCCATAGACTGACGTTGTCCTCAGGTAACCCCAGAGTAAACTGGTTGTGCAAAAAGCGATAGTCACTTGCTTCTTGAACAGCTTCCTTTATTTTTCTTCGGAGTAGGTCCGCTGAAATTGTTTCAGTCAACCCATGATGAATACATAACGAATTGATTCTAACCTGCAGAGGTAGTCTTCTTCCAGTTTGAATCGGAAAAGTGATCGTTGAGAGTGTCTCGACGAGTGCCGGGGCCCATCTCCATGCTGCTGGGAGCAATAGGATTGATTCGAGACCAACCCCTTTCTACTGACTCGCCGTCGGTTCTGCCAACATAAGGCGAGAGGTTGAAGGAGTACTTAGTCTGGCAGGACGTGACGTGAGCGGGGAGATGGAATTTTGGTACGAGGAATCGAATAGAAGGCTTTCTGTCATTGTCGTCTTTGGTTTCAGCAAGGTGTTTCAGGTGCATATGTTCCGGATACTGCAGCATTCTCTGGTGTATTTTCGTGCTCCACTGGCACGAGATATCATACGATACAACCAGGTCTAAGTCGTGAAGGTTTGCCTTCCGAAGGCTGCCAAAAAACATATAATCTGTGTTTACAAATCTGGAACAAACGCATATAACCATCAGCATCGGCAAACCTCTGAGATCGAAAGACATACCTTTCTCCCTTGAAAAGATCACCAACAGATAGGGGCCTCTTCATTTCATGGTGAGCGCAGTCAACTGTGACAACACCTGTGGCAGCAAATCCTCTTGCGGCTCGTTCTGCGTTGACTGCCTTATGGTCAGAGCATGTACTTTTCTGAATGGCCGCCATCAGGAATGCCTGAGGTGTGGCCAGATACGACGACGTACCGGTTGGCTCACTTTGGTATCGTACTCTGCTACATGAGCTCGGTATGCTGACTGAGGCGGCCAGTACGACCATCCATCTCCAAGATCAGGATCTCTTTCTTCGTTGGAAATATTTCTTCTTTTCAAACGAAAGTTGGCGTCAATGGCAAGGAATTGAGCGTGGAGATACCTGTAAGGCCATCGTGAGTATATGCGGGACGAATAGATGAATAAGAATCACCGTTCTTCGGGCTTGGAGTCCTTCCAGTCGTCCGCCATATTGATCCCGGGTTGAGGGCACATGGGGCAGAGAACTGCAAGCTCGCCTTTCTCTGTACCGGCAATCCCGCCTTCCTTATGGCCCCTCCCTCCCCGCTTGAGTTGCTTGAGGTTCCGGTACTCTCGAACCATGGCTAGGAAGGCAGGGTATCGATCCTAATAATACAGTTTCAGGGGTTGTGTGTGTGTCGGTCATCACGATGTACTATACCTTCAGAGAGATGATACCTGTGTTGTCCGACCAACGAACTAATGTGTTGTAAAATTCGAATTGCGAGACCTTCGATTCGAAATTGAGCAGCTGGAAGTACTTGAGCACGGAGATGGTTGCTGCTGTCTTTGGACGCTCAGTTGATGCGGGATACCATCCGTTCCTGAGGATCTGGATATGCCGGAGAGGAGCCGTCTCACAGCCGCAGAAATAAACGTCAACCTCTTGGATACCGTAGGTATCGATGACGATGAAACCATCTTGGTGGGCCCGCTGAGGATTCTTGCAAGTCTCCTCAGGCAGATGACCGAGTTGCACTTGCAGCCCAAGGCCTTTTAGTGTGCCACGATGGAAGAAGGCATCCTTTGTCCAGGTCTGAAAGGCCACTAGATCAAGAGGTGTTCCAGATAAAAGTGCAAGAGTTTGTACCTCGATTATATGAAGGGGGTTACGACGGTGCAAGGCGACGATACAAGATCGGCAAACCAGCTCCGAGCCAATGCACTGGGTGCAACGGTAGAGCGCTTCTTCACTGGGGCAGAGGGCACACGCGCCAGAAGATTGTCCGCAGCGACCTTCCTGTCTGATCATCTCGAAAAGGAATTCTTCTCGTATCGAAAGCCAGTGGGATACAGGAGCGTACTGTATCTGTATGTTAGCTTTGGATCATAGACAGCCAAGCTACACTCACTGGAGTCCGCTTTTCCGTCTCTGAAGCTGGGTGCCGATCCTCTACCTCATCATCAGCGCAAGCTTCTACTCGCGACATTTCTTCAATGTCTTCGACAGTGGTGATTCGTGGCGACTTGAATTCTCGATTGCATAGGTCTGAAGACCCTACGAAAAGGGATTCAGACTCCATGTGGCCAGGGTGGCGGTGGTGTCGGGTTCTTGCTCCAAGTGCACCGTTAGGTAGGATGTGGTAATCCGTGCAAACGACTGAGCTCGTACTAGCAGAGGAAGGCCCCGACTGGGTAGGAGCTTGCAGGAATAGCGTCGTTAGAGAGTTGCTTTTGCCCATCTGTCTGTGATGCTATAGGCTCGAGCAGGCTATAGTAGTAGAGGTAGGAGGAAATGGATGAGGTGTGTCAGATCTTGTGGTGGACGCTGGTTGTCAGATATGGGCTCTTTATACTTCTGGACGGCTAAACTCTTCAGGTTACGGTCAACGCAGGCTGAATCATCACATATGACACAGAATAGGCGGTTTGGGTGCCCTTCACAGACTCCAGAGGAAGGAGCGATATACTTGACATGTCGAACTTCATAATTGGAAATGACCAACTCTGAAGGAGCCTGGGAAGGGTTGGCGCCTGGTAGTACACCATAACAGGGTAATCATGATTAGGTCAGAACATATTGGCCTGGCCCCAGACGCTGATCGGAACGTGTTGCGATTGAGCGATAATTGTGGGTGATTACAACGACTGATTAGATTAGATGCAACTCCAGGCGCGTTTCCTGGGTTCAAGTTTCGATGCTAAACCACTTCGATGCTAAACCACAAGCAGTTCTGAAAGCGCTTGAGATAATCTAGTCTTTGAAAAATTTAGACACCGGGGAAGATGGACTATGTGATGAAAATGGCGGCCTCACCGCGGATTTTTCCGTCGTCCCGCTTGATAAATCGACACTCACAGCGGGAAAAAGCCCTGATTAGCACTTGAACGAAAGCCGACCTCAATCTGTGTCGTTCTGAGCGCAGGTACCACATGAGATATGATCTGAACCTATGCCACTGAAATGTCTGCAGCGCTTTATTCGAGTCGATACAAGAGATAAGTAACGAAGGAACGAATTGTAAAGGACTATCATCTGGCCATCCAGGCTAAGTCATCGATGATGACGGTTTCTTCTTTCAGAGAGTTCTGGTGCTGGAGAGAACCACAGTTAAAAACGTCCTCGAGTGTACTCTAGATTCAGTGGTGTCTGCCTCAAGACGGAGCTCTCCCAGTACAACGTTCGAAAATCAAGCCTCCGAGTCGTACACATCAATTCTACGCTCGAATTTGGTACCTTCCTGGAATCTCTCTACTCTTGGGTAGTCAGTCGAGATTAGGTATTTTTTTCTGCCTTGTGATCGCCGTTATCACCATAATTGCTTGAGTTGAACAAGTTCGGATGAGGGAGATCTCCATATGCTACTTCTCGAGTTGATGGTTGTCTCAATTGTCTATCTCAACGTCAACGAACGCCTTGACCCCTCATCGACCAGTATCTATACAGCTGAGTGGTGACACAAAAGCTCACGCGATGGTTTGTCTCTTCTCTAGCTCAACAAATTTATCATGTTTGCGTTCTCGGCAATAATCTTAGATTGTCTTCCCGATGATGGTGGAGACGGCTCGCATACCGTGACTACACGCTACATTCAAGTTTAGACGTGTGGCGTATCCTGGCGCGGTATGACTCGCGATGTCTATCTGTGCGATCGCACCCCAACGGCCAGGTCAAAGAGTTCATCCAACGGGACCAGGTGGCCATGATAGAATTTGCCCAACTCAAGTTGTCAGAGATGCATTATCAAGCCCTAAATATTGTACAATTACTACCAAAATATATACTAATCATCGGATACTCTACTAAGACCCGTCGGATCCCAACTAGTTGTCAATAAGTATCAAAGCAAAATGTCCACAGAAGTGCTGCATCAGAACATGAAGCATATGAGAATGTAGGTTGATAGTCGCCCCGTTTAGGACGCGCAGTGTAAGGGATGCCGCCGGAAGGATAGCCTCAACAATACAATCTGATACAACGAACATCGATCTTGCAGAAAAGAAGCCGGGTGCACAGTTCCAGTAAATAGTAAAGGTGTGGGGAGGAGGTACATCGGCCTGGCCACGCTATTGTGACCGTCAATATCATCATAAGGCAATGAGACAGCAAGGGGATGCTTACTTCTTGCATGCTTGCGCTATACCAATTGAGGACTGGCGTGAAGGCTTCAAGGAAGGCAGTTAAAGCGAAATCTGAGGGATATGATTGCTCAGATGTGTGCAGCAATTGAATCTTGTCGGCATGCCAGCGAAACTTGAGCGATGGTTGACGTGGGAGAAGATCTTCGGGGAAACTACAGTCCATGTGGTTTGAAACGTGCGTGTCGATATATTTTAGCCTGTTATCCAGCAGTCTGGTTATTCCCTGCATCAATGAACGGGATAAATCGGCAGGCATGTTGTTCTGGACAGAGAGGAGAGGGATGCCGTGAGTGTCCCGTATTTGGAGAGTCCCACTGCCCGAACGTTCAATGGATATACTCAAGGGTATCATAAAACACCTTACTGGAATTGATCGCCGACACATGAGACTTCCACATAGGGTTCATCTTTTCTTAGATCTGCGAGCTATTGAGTAGTGTCAGCCCCAGTTGATAAAGAATATCGAACAAAACATACCTTAGCTGTGAGAACATCCAAATTTGCACATTTTAGCGCTCGACGTGCCTTGGCTCTCGTTTTTTCTAGACCAAGGAAAACCTGTCGGTCACTTTTGTAGACCACCGTATTTGCGCTTGCGTTTATGTTCGGAATACCGATTGTAACGGTTTGCAGACCCGTGGGGACGGCGGGTGGCAATTCTGCAGATTGCTGCAGGTGACGGTCAGTCCATGGTAAAGGTGCCTTGAGTGATCGTAGGCGCTCAGACCACAATATCTGGGACCAAGTTGCACCTCTTGGCATACTGAATGTCGCATAATGCTTTGCACTGTCAAGACATCAACAATCGATCATCAGGAGTTGTTACGTGGGGTTCGTACTTGTTAGATATGGCCTTGAGAATTTCATCCTGGAGCTCTATGTTATGACACAAGTGGTTTGCATGCGGATATGTTGCAAGGATGGCAGTGGGTAAAAGCATCTCGAGTGGTAAAGGGTATTTTGAAGCCAAGTATGCGACTGGCTCTACTACGTTTGATGCCAGCTCCCTGGTTGGCGCGCGGAGTGTCGAGGCGAGTATGAATATAGCAGCGGCCGGGCCTACATCAACGTAGCCTTCCAGGTCGAGAGCCAGGATGGTGAGGGCGTAGAAAAGAGTAGCTGAGAAGAAATGAGCTATGCACTGTGACCTTGTCTCATTGTACACGTACCAGCTGAAATCAGCTTCGACCATCTCAATCCATTGGTATACCAACCGCTGGCGCCCTCGTATCCATAGTAGGCAAGGAACTTGATGACAGTCTTGGGTTTATGGAGGATGCGACCTTTGATGAGCCTAGAGAATGGCGTTAACCTTCGTTGACTATGGTGGCGGGAGGAAACGAACCATAACACCGCTGTGACAAAGCGGAAACACATCACAAGGTGGAGCGCACGCCCAGCTCCCGTGGCTGAGGCAGTTCGCGCACAAGCTTCTGCTATACCAAGCAAGCTTTCACACGAAAGCATGTCCCGATTATCGAGCAGGAGACATATCATCTCGCGAACTCTTTTCTCTACCTGAGATATTTGTGTAGGGTCTGTGGAAGCACAAAGGACGGCTCGCAAGACGCTGCTGGTCAAGTTTGATTGAATGTCCACCACCTCTGGTAAGTTTCAAACTTTTGCGTAAGGAGCTGGTACTTTGTTGTTTGTGCCTCTTGTCCTAGGTTGACCTGTTCTCTTCCCGCCACGCGAGATTCCTTGGTTGGAAACAGAAACATTGTTCTCCTCTCCATCCAGTTTCTCGGCCTCTAATTGCGAGTCAAGATCGAAATTGATAGGGGCAAATCGCAGAGGGACGACGCCTCCGTGCTTCAAAACGCCCTGAGTTTGCGGCTCGAAAATGTCCCCGGATTCTTCTTTATTCCTTAGGTCCTCCTGGTCCTTGACATTGCTCCTCTTGGGTTTATACTGTCGGATTTGTATCCTAGTAGCGGGCGGCAGGTGGATCGGGTCGGGCTGATAACGACTATCTGGACTTTCAAGTCGACTTTCTACAGCTGGAAAGCTGCCCTTCTGTGGAGAATCTGCCTCTGTTTCTGGCTCCGAACTTGGTGTTGACCCTATTTGTGACAGTGATGTTGCACTCGAGGAGGTGTTCGGCGTTGCGCCTTGGGGCGAATCCGAAAGCGCAGATGGGCTGAATGGAAGCGAGTTCTCCCATCCGCTGGGACTAGGCGAAGAATTTTGAAGGTGGGCGATCGCATATCTACTAATCGTTCAGAATTGCCTCATTAATTGGTAATGATGGATTCGTACCCTTCATATCCTCCTCCTCTCTCGATATCGTCTACTTGGGGCTCCGTTTCTTGGGGAATCAACGTCGAGTGCTTTCTGTTGTCTCTCGAGTACGCCCTGCTAGCAGTAACCTCTTGGAATTGGAGTTGAACCGCAGCCGAATCACCTATTGGGGCGAGTGGGGAGATGTGGCTTCCCATGAACGCGCTCGGGATGTCGGTACAATTCTGAGGCTCAGCGGTGGTAGGTATATAGGGAAGGCTAGGAGAAAGATGGCTCTCGAAGCCATTAGGACTCTCAGGTTGGGATGAATTGTTTTGGTGGGGAAAGCTGGCGTTGATCGAGACCGGTGGTCGCGGCGTTCGGCCCAAGTCTTCATGAGCCGGCGAGTATGGAGTAAGGTGTAGGGGTTGCGCAGTGAGTTCCTGAGGGCTGATAGTAAACGGCTGGTGCATGTTGTACGCCGGCTCTTTGCTTTGGTTTACAGGCATGGCTGAGATGCTCGGTGCAAGGATTTTCGGAGAATCGTGAAGAGCCACCAGAGAACCATGTGGTCGTCGCTGATTATGCCGTTTAACGACATTATCATCGCTCAGAAAGCAGGCGAATCACTCACCACTGCCCCATTTTTTCGTCCTCGTGCTGGAACCAAGTATCTGGTGGTTCTCGCCGGCCTCGTAACCTCTACCGAAAACGATGCTCCACTCGTGCCCTTGAATAATGGTTCTAGTTTTCCTGCGATTTTCATGAGAGACGAGTCAATGTCAGGGAAATACGGAAAGAGTCTACCAAGTTCATGGTTTCCTGCCCATGTGGGTTCGTGGCCACTTGCGTCGCGCTGAGCGCCCCATTCTCCGTGATGATGAACTGGATATGGACCAGGCGTAGTCCATGGGTACAACGCTAATGCCTCACTTGGCTGTTGAACATGCTCTTCGAGTTTTTGTACAACACCTTCCAACTCATCTCCCCAATTCCCTGTTTTGTACCACCAATAGAGGGTAGATACTTCTTCTGGCGCCAGCTGCATGAGTGGTGGTGACGCTGGATTGAGATTGTGGGTATTAAAGGTCTGCAAAGGATGATGCATCGTTCATGGGTCCGCACAATGAGAGGCGTGGTTGTGGTGCACCGTTTGGGTGGGGCCAACAAGCCAATGGAGAGGTGGGAGACCCCAAATTTGGACTTTCATGTCAACAATCGAATCAATAAGGTGCAAACAAATATCTTCCGCCTTGTCGTCTCTTCGCTTATTACCTTCCTGTGCCTCTTCATAGATGATTTAAAGCGGCATATATGGAGTAAGGGCGATGTATTTATTTATTCTACGGCTGTCCTCGTCCTGCTTGCAGGCATCATTTCCCGCCACTATAAACTTAGTAGACAAAGAGGTGACGCAAGAAATCCTGGGTTTAACCGACCCGGAATTTCCTGCATCCAGGAGTACAGGCGCCATTCGGAAGCCAGGAATTGAGCAGTTTCGGATTCTTTCTGAGGCAGCGCAACAATGTCAGAAGGTTTGGACAGCCCACGTTCCCATCCCCGCAATGTACTTGATTGGCAGATGTGAGCGAGCAATATACCTAGGTGGCATGGATCTCGATTGAATGTTCAATTACGAAGACGAAAGTGGCATTCACAATCCTTCAACCCGACGGCTGCCCCATGAATAAAGGCTTTGACCGAGGTAGGGGAACGTAAGAGGTGTTTAGTCCAAGTGCGGTGGTATCTATGCCCTTAAAGAACGATCTATGATCGGGGATCTCGAGGCTCGGCACGTCGACAATGACAGATCATGGGTACTCTCACACTCTTCATTTCAGGTTTCGTCAGCGGTATGATGAAAAGATTTTAGGAGGGACATGTCACCAGCCCTTCGAGCTCTGATGTACAAGCGGGTATGGATCAACCTTTCTGCTTAACTACCCAGGTCTCGAGCTCTCGAAGATCGGCATATATCATATTATTCAGATGTCTTTGCGAGTCGTTACCGTTTTGCGACTAATGCCCCCTACCCAATTCATGAACTCACATCGCCCAAGGGACCGATTCCATAACCCTTACCAAAGAACCACTCCCGTTCACAACCCTCGCTCGGGTCGTCACCTGCAATACAGTGGAGCCACCGTTCGTCGCGTTTCTGATACTCATGAAATCCCATGTTTGGATGAGAGTCCACTGGAAGATGAGGTTGGTTTACACAACGATGGGTAAATTAAAGACTTTCGGGACATGGGCTGAAGTGACTGACTATATCTCGAAGCGCGATGCCCTCGATGAAACCGGCTCAAGACCACTCCGGTCATGGAATTACCAGCCTTGGTCCATTCCAAATTATGAACGGAAACGAGAGCGAGTATTTTTCGGTCCCCTTCATTGACCAGCATCACAGCTTGTCATATTCACGACAAGATTTGTCCGACAACCCGCTCGAGTCTAGCATGACCCGTGCCGGCTCTATGGAAACCGACTCGCATTCACCACACTTGGACAACGCAGACGCTTATCCTCTTGATAACTATAATCATGGTGACATTTCTGGCATCCCGCCGGAAAAAACCCCTTGTGAGCGTGAAACCGATCGTTTGGGTGGTGATCATGGCCACGATGACGATATGGATTCCAATGCAGACAGTGAATCGTCATTCTCAAGTGGAACTTCGTACTTCACCGATTCAACCTCATTTGACCATGAGAATTTCCTGGACGACGAGGCTCAGGCGTGGTGGTTGGATCTGATCTGGCTGGGGAGTACACCTCAATGGAAATTCCGTCAAAGCGTGAAAAGGTGTTCAACCTGCTTTTCCTTCATTCATTGATACCTCGGTGACACACATGACTCTAAGTGTACACCTGGTCTAATGCTGAGCAACAGGCATCTCGATCCAATCACCGCGGTGGCTGAAATAGAGTTTGGAGATGCAGGTTACCCGATCAAGGAGTTTTTCCGCCTATATCGAAAATGCCCTTCCTGTTCATATATTGTACTTGCCCGCCGATGCGACGACCATGTTTGCGTATGAAATTGACAGAATATCCAGTAGTCCTTTGCCTCGATAACGTGGCTCTTCAGTTTCCAGCTACCTTCGGTTTGTGCTGAATCCGGTCGCACGGAGGCGTGTAGCCCTGTGGCTTATCGGCTTATCGGCCAAAGGTCGGCCTCGTGCTTTCCCTGAATGTCAAGTAGGAAATGCTGGAAGGAAAGGCGCCCTTTCTGCAGCCGCGGTACCCACACGCCTGTCGAGCTTCGGCGGCGTTATCAATGGCGTTTGCGACCGAGGCTCAGTCTGATCAGCCCCTTCGAGGCATGAGGAGGTCTCGGATTACTCGACCACGTTGGCTTGAGGTTGTCACTGCTTCTTCGACATACTACCCACCAGAATTCACGCTTTCTCCCACCGAGCTAGGTAGAGGCAGATCGGATATTTTTAGGATGCTAAGTAGGCTTCTCGTAGGCACGGGAGTTGACTGTTTATTCAAGGGTACATTCACTCACATAAACATGTGTGATGGCTCACCGTTATCGCCGAAACACGCCCGGGATTCCACCCTCACCATCACTATCCAAACACGTACGAAATATCTGCTGAGTTAACTCCGGCTCGTTTATAACCGATTCTTTGACTACATTCCATTGACAAGTTCTGATATTGACAATCGCTAGCGGAATCACTTGGGATCGAAATCAAAGCTGCCTAGACTCTCTACACCTCTACGCTACGAACACTTGATTCACTGCCCGCGTCACTCTCCTTGTCACTGGCTCTATCGTCATCGTGCGCGACTATGCCAACAGAGGAGACAGACATGCCAATCGTCGTGATCCCCATCACGAGGATCTCGATACAGTCAACACAAACTCGCCAGATCTCTTGTTTATCATTGCGTTCAACTAGGAGCGCTCCACTCAACTCGGTGAGCTGACCAAGAAGGTGTCGTCCAACCTGTGCGTGACGAAGAACCGCCTGGTTCCATTCGTCAAGTTGTTCTTCCTGAATTGATAGGGCTCGTATCCGTGAAAACTCGATGGGCCAATTGAGCACACCACCCCAAGCAGATGCCCAGGATGACGTCGCACCGCTGAAGTGGTGGAATTTCTTCAGCGCAGTCCAACGTCGTGGTACCATGTTAGAAGGTGTATCATCGCGCAACCACTGCAGGGTCAACGACTGAGAGAATTTTGGAGGGACAAAGACGTCAACCAGCCGAGTTGATTCTCTGAGATTCCCCGAGACATCAATTGCTGTCGACGATGCTTGCAACCGAGCCGTGGCTCCGCCTATAATTGAGACCTTCTCGCTGCTATTGATGCCAAATAGTCAATATTAGGAAAATAATGAGGATGGTAGTCACTCACCGTCGACTACGAAGCTTCCTCTGACAGCCTCCACTTGTCTTTGTGAGTTCCGAGTGACTAAGATCACAGATTATTGGGGCTTCAGATGAACTGGTACGTGTATACTCACTGCTGACTAGTGGAGTACCGCTGAAATTTTGTGAGCCCGTCTGCTCCTCTTTGTGATGCATTTTTGATCGCTTTCGCCTTTTGTCGCCCCATAGGAGTAGGAGATATTGAACAGGATAGATCTAGTTGATGACACGGTAGGGGACCGGAATAGTCTCAATTTTATAGCTCAGCGCGAAGGGGCCAGGACTACCTCTTTGAGAGGATCTCAAGTATCGATCTATTTTCTGTCCGACTTAGCAATGATATGTCATTGCAACAATTCGGGAACGAAACTGGCTATGTAATGACTATTTGCAAACCGAATTCGGTTCTCCAAAGTTGCGCCTCAGATTTGCTCAGATCATCCACCCAGTCCAATAGTCCAAACCCAGTCCAATTATGCCATGAACATGACGATGGCGACGATGCGTCAGCACTAAAAGGCGCCCCTGACACTCAAACTGACAGTCAACCAAGCCCACCATGTGGGTTCAGTGTCCATTACTCCTTTAGGTAGTAACCAGCTCTGCCGTTGGATATACCAGGAAACAATTCATTTCCGCCAGCCCCTTACAATGTCAAGGGTCGGGCTATATTAAGAGGCGCATCTGGATGCCAGGAATCCAGCGGATTTGGTTGTACCGTCACAACCCGCCTTTCCTCTTCTCCCCTTCTCTTCACTTCGACATGCTTAAAGGCGGTTGTACTCTGTGGGTTACATCCTCTTTTTTAATGACACCTATCGTTCTGATCGCTTCTCATAGACGTCCTCCAGCTCCAATGGACTACGTCATTCCGGTCCAGCTCTTTCCGAAGGTCCCCATCAATGACTTTATCCATACGGCAAACTACTACCAGGCATTGAATCGCCTCAAAACGAAACAGAAAGCGTAGGTTATAACCGTGATACTCGATGTTGACATTCTCAAGACCTTCTTAGACTTCTTGAGAGCCTTGTCGGTTTTCAAAATTCTTCCGTCTTCGTGAATCCTACGCTCGGATTACTTTCTTCTAGGGCGGTGAAATGTGCTCCTTCTTCTCTGGTCCTCATCGACGCACCATCCAAGCCGGCCGTTTTCTTCATGACTGGAATAGTTGTTAGCAGCAATATCCTCAGTACTCGACCTCCCGTACCAGGTGCAAAGCGAACGCTTACCATTACCCCACATACCATCCCCTTCCGCCGAACAACGGAGTTCTGGGGCAAAACATACGGAAGCAAGATGAAGGGGCCTTTTAGCCCCGAAGGTGTTACCTTCGAGACTGCTCCATATTTAGAATGGCGTGATGTCAATCAGAGTAAGTCCACTCGGCACGAAATGGGAAGGTAGCGCGTATTGATTTTATATTAGGACCTTCTGAACTGGATGATCCTCTGACGCAGTATAGCGACGACAGTGAGTCTCTGAGTATTTCTTCGTCTTCCTCGCTGATGTTCATGCCATACAGTTCCGGTCTATGACGGCGCCTGCATAAACCTCGACCAATACAAGGACGGCCTTCGTTCCGAGTATCTATCTGGATGGCCCAGGGTCCACTCCAGAGACTTTCAAGAACTTCCGAGCGGAGCGACTGTTGCAGCAGGGTACACTGTGGGATTTTACCGCGACGAGGTCATCCTATCGGCTAGATTCGTTATCATGATTGCTCCGCCCATTGATAGAACCCAGTTGGAGGTGGATAACCAGATCGAGAAGTTAGCCACTGACGGAGAGAATTTGGGCCGTCCGGAGAATAGTCATTCGGATGTACCACATAGGAAACGAGCAAGGCTAAGCGTCGATTAGTGTCCCAAGCTCCATTATGTTGCTACTATTATTTTTTTTTGTTTCTTCGATCTGTTCTGAATGAAAAAAATTGATGGATCACACTTTAAAAGCCTCTCAGCAAGCGCAAGCCTAGTGATCCAACAAAGTGGTCAGAACCAGTAATAAATTCGCATCTTAATGCTGTGGTATCGTTATGATTCTTCAGAGTGATGATGGAATGAAATCACATTTGCCGATTTCTCTGCATAGACTAGACTCATCGGTATCAAAGACGAGGAACGTAGACCGCCACAGATCCAGGCGACGCTAAACATTACGATAAAGTCCTCGGTTCAAGATTCAACGACTGTATCGACTACCACTATGCACCAGCACCAGTCAGACTGGGGTCCTATCCGTTCAAACACCAATGCACGGAAGACGACGTCTACGTCCCGCCTTTCTGTCTTGTCTTCTCCATGCGTTCCTTGGAAACGAAGGTCGCCCAATAATCTCAACAGGGTCGGAAGCATCACGAACGAGAGCTGAATGGTGGCCAGATCAGTTTTGACATAGGGATCAGACCGTCTTGCTTTCAAGCACACAAAGACGGCTGATACACTCCCTTAGACAGCTTCCCAGATGGCTCATTCACTCAAAGAACTATTGTCAAATATCAATTCCTTGAAGGTGATAGGAATACAGAGGAGGGTTTGATGGCGTTCCATGGCAGAAATCAGTTTGAGCGTTGTGAGCCACTTAAAGGGAATCCAAGGACCTGAACTGGGTCAATGTTAGCGCGAAACGTCCAACAAGATGAAAACCCGGGAAAGGCGGAGGCGGAGGCGGAGGGAAAGCACCAAGTACCTAAAACGGATGGAGACTGGCCACCCTGCCAGTGGCTGGTATCTACGCCTTCCCTCTCTATACACGTGTCAACACCCTAGAAACCCCTCTTGATCGAGACTCTGGTGACTTCAAATACACCGTTTGGCCGTCCATGGTCCCTTGGAGCAGCCTTAGCTTCAGTGTCGTTCTAGCCGGCCCGTGAATACCATCTATCAGTGAGACTAACAGTATCATTGCGTACATCGCCGTCCATAGCGACTTCGACGTAAAAGCGTGCCTCCGCGTTGAATTGGAGGTGAAAAGATCTCGAACGCTGATGAAGGTCGAGGTGCGGATGCGTTCTCGAAACCAGTTCTGAGTTTGGAGTCACGGTTTATCTCTGGTGTAGGTTTCTCCCTTTTGGGACGCTCGATTTGATCCCGCTGCATCTTATCTCCTGCTTGCTGATGAACGTGTTATCGCGATCCTTTCTCAACGGTTTTACGATAGCGGATTAGATGTAAAGCTCTCCGTTACCTCTCAGCATTGTGAAATGGTCTCGTTCTGCTCTTCTTTACGCTTTTCTATCCTCGCATCTCGTCGTTGTGGTACTGGCACTGCGACTGTACATCATTTACTAACCAAGTAAATGTTCCGTCATCGATGCTTCCTCCATCGCAGGTCTCCCTGTCACGGTTTTGAGCCCCTACTTCGACTCTTTGCTCAGCGCCACCACAATGATTCGGGAGGATATACTTACAGAGATCGTCCTCGCCATCAATATTTGCGTTCCTTGTTCTGTCGGCGCATCATATTCTCTTGAACCTTTACCTCTAAATTATCCCTTCATCGAGCGAGTAGAAATATACATCCACAACTTCAACTTGCTGCTACCCTCAGCAGCTCTGAGGTCGTTGAGCTCTATGGCTTCGAAAACCGAGCTTTTGAAGGTGATGTTATCACAAATCTGGTAGATGCGAGCGGTTATTTTTCAGTCAAGGAATCAACGGGTGCTTGACATCTCAGTCAGTAATGATGTTATGACGGCACTCCGTAGGATGTTAACATTAACCCACTACACTGGGGGTGGGAACAAAATAGAAAAGAAGGAACCAAATTATCGTTGACTGCATTGAGATGACCCAACTGGACATCCAGACTCGGAATGACACGGGAACGGCGAGACTGATGGCCCGCTCCGCAAAGTTGGGAGTGGAACGTGGAGTCCAAACAGGAAAGATCTGCGCGCATCGTGATAGGTTCAGAATCACGAACCTTCTTACATTATACATGGGGAAGATGCGTTATTCCGGATGAGGGTTGGGACAATGACCAGAAAATACTGGAGAGTTTCCGGTTCGGCATCATACAGTCTCTTCGCACTAGTGGCCATTCTGGTATCATATTTCCCCTCGACGGGATGTATCATCACGAATCGTCGCTCGCGAGAGTTGTTGAAGAAACCCTATCGTCAACATTTCCAAGTGCTCCGCATTAATTCTGACATGAGTTTACGACCGAGCTCTGAGGCTATCCACTTGACTGCCCTGTACTCTAAAATCCAGGTCCCAAAGCAGTACACTCGTGGCCTTCACCTTTCCCTCCAAGCTGCAGTACAAGTCTGGCGAATGCCTGTAATGACAATGATAAGACATTAGAATAGATATTCGAAGAATGTGCTCGCCTCTATTTGTGCAGGGTCGGAAGTATCAAGGATCTCCTTCCCTTGTGCCTCTCGAGCCTTCAGATAAGGAATATTCCACGTTAGAAAATGACCGTCAAAGCCAATTCGGTGACACTTTTGGCGCTGCCAGAGTTCCCTGCTATCACGGTTCCTAAATTCTCTGTTGAAGATAATGACTTCAAGCCCGTAAAGAAGGCGTCGCTTGTTGACGAACCTTTTATCATTTACCCCTCGATCACTGGGACGAGTTTGAGGTATCTTGAGCTTCAGGATCAGTCTCTTTGTGTCCAAGTTGCGTTTTCCGGTAAGGTATTTGAAATATCGTTGGTAATATTCGTTGGCTCTTTGCTGATGCGCCTGCTTGAGCCGTTTTTCGGCTATGGTGACTGGAACCCGACCGTAAGAGGATGAAGAGTGGCATAAGTCTATCAATCCTGGCCTCCGAGATCGATTGGCAGTCCTAGTTTGCATCCCGATAGGTCTCGGACCGGGTTTCTTGTCACGGATAGACAGAAGGGATGAGTCGTCCTCCCAAGCACGACCGCGGTCAATGCTTAAATGGCTACGGAGCGGCAAACACTGGAATGGGACGTACAATTTTTCGCCGTACGGCACCTTATGCCAGAAATTGGCGATGTCTTAAGGGAGCAACAAACCTGTTGGTCAGTTCAATCTATCCAGGACGCGGTTCGATGACGATCCATTCAGGTCAAATCGGAATTGTGGCACTGATGAACAGAATATAACCGAAGTACGCAACATTGTTAGACGTACCTTCAAGTTGGCCCAGAGTGATGCGTAAGCAACGCTTACTCTGCAAACTCTGCGAATTGTCAGAGTGTTTGACTTCTGATGATATCTTGTTCCCAAGCCCAATATGGAAGTCCGTGAACAGGGATCAGACGCTAGAATAACTATCAGGCGGGGAGCATTTATTTGGCCCACGTTCCTGAAACAGACTTTGGCAGTCATGACGGCCTTGTTGGTGAAAATGGAAGCGTCTAAGATGGGTACTGTGACCTCTATTCGACCTGGAGATATTTGCCTCAGGTCGAAGACAATACATCAGCAAAACGGCAACTCACTTGACGGTACTTGAAAAAGTCGCTACTTGAGAACTACTTGAGACTGACTTCAAGTATGTCAAGTAGTGTCATCAAGTATTATCACTTGACACTCTATTTGAAACATACTTGAGCGCCTCTTGATGCACTACTTGATTTCTCAAAAAATTTAGACCTTGCCAAAGTGAAATCTAGAACACATATACTGCTCAAGCTACCCCAAGTATGTTTCAAGTGATGCTCAAGTAGTTCTTCAAGTAGTGGTCAAGCATGTCATATTTTTGACTATTACATGAGAAATTGTGTCCCATGCTCTTCTATTAACACTCAGGCATGAACTAACTCAGTAACACAGTCATTGAGGTGAATCTGAGGTTATGGTGATAACAGCATCTAGAGTCAAGTCTGAACATACACAAGTCCAGGTTCTAGTTATATTGCACTCTAACCCATGCACATTGACGCGCCTCTATGCGCCGGTTAAGGGTTTTATACCACGGGAGATTGATTTCTGAAGTCCGATTTCTTAAATTGTCAACGGATCTCTTGTTATAGAGTGCGTAGCCTTATCTATTGACCGTGGGAACTTTCTGATCAAGAAGCGACGCGCGACACAGCCGTGCCAACACATCACCTCTTTCCTTCTCTCCACCACCATCCTCCACCACCACCCTCCTCCAGCCTCCACACCACGCGCAAATGGTCTCAAATTGAAAGGGGATGCATGGTATACATTGGAGAGGGGCTAGGAGCTTCCGGAAGACCCAGTGCAGGTGGGAAATCCCAAAAGGTATGTCCCTCTGTTGACTCTGTTGGCTCTCACCCTTCTCTATAGTCCTCTAGCACCTATTTCACTCTCCCTCTACCCTCTATCATGCACCTCACTACTGCCAGCTCATCACCTCATCACCCTGCTACTGCCAGCTCATCCCCCACTGCATTCACCCTGAAGAACTCCACCATACAACTGCCAGGTCATCACCCTCCTAGGACTGCCAGGTCATCACCTTCCTACAACTGCCAGCTCTTCACCTACAGATGCCAGCTCATCACCTCCCTGCCTCCCTGCTATATGACTGCCACCTCAGTATAGTCTGGAATGCTCCCCCTACCTACCAACTCCTATCTCTCACCTCTGCATTCTGTACTATTCCCAGTATCTGTATGGTAGAATTATGCAAATATATGGAATTTCTCATTATTTGATGCCTGATTTGAGTGTATTGAGATGAAATTGTAACTATCTTGAGGGCAACTTGGTACAATCCAGTTTTACTTGATGAGCTTGACCAGACTTGACCAAGTAGTGCACAAGTATGCTGCAAGATCAGGACATAGCTTGCAGCACTTGAGGGAAATTTTACTTGAGGACTACTTGAAGGGTTTTCAAGTAGTGTCAAGTAGCGATCAAGTGGCATCAAGTCAGCTGCCGTTTTGCTGATGTAGTCAAGACACGAATTTAAATTGGCTGGATAAGATAAAGACAGGAGAACGGAAAATCAAAATAAAGCTCGGGAAACTGAACATAGGATAAACAACGGGACATCTAGTGAGGAGTCAAGAGTACCCCGACAAGAAATTGTTCTCGAACGAGACCTTTGACACTGCTTTAAGAGTTGTTAATGTGGCCAAGAAGCGCAGAGTTCCGAAGTCTTTCCCCGAATGTACGAGGTGGGATGCCATATATCGCTCTCGTAATTCGCGCCTCATGGCCTGTCACTCTGCCCAGACTCCGTCAATGGAGGTTTCTCCAGAGGAGGCCCGCGTTCTGCTTGACATGGTCGCCCTACGCTCATCAAACAAAGACACAGTCACTCTGGAGAATAAAATGCGGGCAGTCATCCATGAAAATTCCTCAGCTATTCGAGCCAGCGGGCGAACTAGATCAGACCACAACGACAACAGGTCAATGGTAAAAATACAAGGTCAGATACTTGAGGGGTCCGCAGAACTCGGCTGACGGATACTAATATTTCAGGACTCGAGCTTGTCAAGCAGCTTTGTGGCAGCCACGAAGAAACAGGGGAACCGACATTAACCACCCATAATCAACTTGACAAAGAGAAGTCAGTTCTTTCAGTGCCACATGTAAGTTACTCAGGAAACGCCTTCAAGAGTGATATTCTCATAGCGTCAAGTAGATCAAGAAGCAGACCCCCAATTTGCAAAGCGCCGCCTATACTTCACCCAGCAAGCTACAGCCCTCCCAAGGCTCGAAATTTCGTTCATTCCGGTATTGTACCGCCTCCACTTCCAAGGATACCAACCGACGCATTTTCCCCAGCCCAACCCCTCGGTATCGTACCATCCGCCCATATATAAAGGGGAGCAAAGGGCCCCCAACCCAGCAATGGACCCGCACCGTTTTCCCTGCAACCGAATTCTCCGCTTCACTGAGCAACGCGTCCGCCAGTTCTTCCTCGCCTCACCCCATTATTCCAGAACAATCGCTGCTGCTGCACAGACCAAAGGGCACCGAGTTCTCTTTAGCGGATGATATCGACGTCAATACGATGACGGTAGAGGAAATGATGAAATACGTGGATTCATCCATGGGCCCCACGTTTGAAGCATGGATGACTGAAATGAGCCACTATCAGGAGGAAGCCGAGAAGAGACCAGAATCCAGGTGAGTTTTCATCCAGTTCATGAGGAGACCTCCCACTGAGTATTCTTGGTTTTTATTGTAGTCTCGAGGGTCAAAACCTAAACCTCGGGTTTGTTCATGAAGACTTGCTAGATCTCGGGCGCGGTCTGGAGCAACCTGTCGTTCTTCCAGGTGAACTTGACCCACAAACGGAGTCACGGCCAATTTCGCACACCAGCGTGCATGAAACTGCCCAACGGACGTCCGGGAAGCGCAGACAGCCAGATGTTGTCGAACAACAGAGCGATAAGAACTCGGCAGAGACCACTAGTCACTCACTCGCCGGCAACAGAGCGACATCCTCCATGAGAAGGAAGTTTCAGGATTCGCCAACGCTGATCGACGTGTCGTTGGTTCAGGACGTCACTTGTGCCTTGACGAGCAATGTATTCCTGGAGATACTGGATGTAAATGTGGGTCGAGGAGCTCGAGCGCTTGATCTTATTGGGCAGATGGTGGACGTTCTTCTGTCCCATAAAGCGGAGCTATCAGCTGAAAGTCTCCCTGAGATAGCCTGGAATTGTCAGAAAACGGCGCATTACACGGGAGTAGAGAGAATGCTGCACTACCTTTTGAATGTCTGCCTCGTCACAAAGGGCTATAGGTGTGTTGATTTCTACATCAGTCAAGGCATCGCCGCGTCGCCGAACTCCATCTCTCTCATCTTCTTATTCATCTAGAGCGACTTTACTCCGGAATCAAGATTCCAACAGTTACGTGGCATCCCCTGCCAACCTCCTGACTCAGTACCTTCACCCATACGACTGCAGGAATGCTACGCTGTACTATGCAAATGGCTTAAAATGGGCTAAAGTCATTGTCAGAGGTGTGTTCCCTCGACTTCCTTCGACACTCTCCAAAGTCACGTCCCGAGAACAGGTACCGTTTTTTATGCACTCCTCCTCGAGGCATTCGGGATGGGAGACTTGATTAATGCTTGTCCTGAGATGGAGCTGCACAGAATGCTGATCGACATGGAGGAACGCTTGGTCACACTATTCGAGACAAACATCCTCGTACCCGTTGTCCACCTAGCAAGCCTGTTCCCGTTGAACCTGAACATCCTCTTTCCCTCTCAGTGGGAACAGAAGCTCTTCGAGTTGAAGGGTGACGAGCTTTGCATCGAGGCGTTACGAACGCAGGCCATCTTCAGGAGACTCTCCTACAGGTACGTCTTACAGTGGCATGAGTTTCTGACCTAGTGACATGTATGTATGTGGCAAGCCTGAGGACCGCTTGTGGTCTCAAGTGAGCAAACGATTTCGTGGTACGACATGGAAGCCATGGACTCGCTCGAACGATGTAGCCAATCCCTCACGAGTCGTCCAAACGGGCGAAGATCTGATTGTCAATACTTATTGGGCACAACCATGCATCCTATCGACTTATATTGATCAGTGTCGTGAATCACGACCTCACTTTGCCTTCGCAGAACAGCGCAGACAACAGGCACTGCTGGCAACACGACCTTTGTATTGGTCGGATCTCAAGACGAAGGTTCGTCGCCATTTCAATCACTGAAAATTCCGCTGACACATATTACCGACCAAACTCAATCTAGCTAACGTCCCATTGGTATGGAAATACAACCTTCCTGCAGGTCACGAGCGCGATTGTTCCAAGGTATTGATCTAGGTTTTCTCTCACTTCTTTCCAATACTCAAAGCTCACACAGCCCGGTTTTGACCCTACAAAATGTTCTCGGGACTCACCTTCTCTCCGTAGTCAAAGAGCTACCGTACAGCATGAGAGACAGCCTCCTAGCAAAAGCTTCTGGAGTACTTGGTACCCCTATCCCTGCCCTCGACACCCATGAAGCGACACATCAATTATTCTATCGCACAGTTCCCAGCCTCTCATCATACTTGGAGCCTTCCTTGAGCCTCGCCTGGGGAGGAGCTGAATCTGACACCCACACGAATGAGGACAAAAAGCGTTTTGACAACCACTTCGGGGATGTGTTTACCTGGCTTCAACAAAGGGTGAGTTGTTTGTGCGGATACCGACTTCCTGTCTCCTGATTTCCGAGTTTCCCCCAGGCGACATCGCACAGTTCTATTCCTGCGACATTCGACTTTGCATTCACTGGCGCGCGATTCTATGCTCGTCGGCCGCCAGGAGTGACAACTGGTCGTGCAATCATGATCATTGCGGATGGCCCGGTACCTATCATATTCCCGGACCTCGCACTTGTGATCGCCGTTGAGAGTGGGGACATCCTTCTGTTAAATACGAATCTAGGGATCCCTAGGCTTCGCTTTCTTGTTCAGCATCATTGCGGCCAAATGGTTTCTCTGATCCTGGATTGAGGATATTTAGATGTGTTGTACATACCACTTTAGTCCATATCTTGAATTTATAAGTATGAGTTGGCAACTTCAAGGGATCGGTAACTTTGAGACGCTCTATGTATGGAAAGTTTGCCAAATGAGCCAAAGCACCCGTCTCCTCGCCGCCACTTCCAATGACCAAAGGTGCAGGCTTGGGATATGTATTTGCATAAGACGAAAATGGACATGAAGAACCAATTCTCACCCCACACCGTAGTCTCACTTCTACCCATAGATCTGTTTTGTGGCGCAGAATTGTGACGCATTCTGTTGAGTCCCCACACATCCACACATGTACACACTCCGCCGAGAAGATCACACAAAAGCATCGAATAATATGCATCTGCTTCTCCCAAAGGCTTTCGTATTGTCGAAGAAATTGACTTTCACCCACCGTGAACGACCGAAGCAGGCATAATTGAAAGCCAGAAGCAAGGTGTGATGGCTTTCCAACCAAACGCCATGGTATTTCTCTGTCGTACTTAGTCGTAAGCTATACATTTAGATTGACTTGAAGGATACGTAGGTGTGCACACTCGCTATCAGCGAAAACCGACCGCAGAAGTCTGCTGACCTTCGGGGCGTACGACCAATGATGATTGTTGCATTGGTTATCACTTGAAACGTCAAGCTGGGGTGGAAATAGGAAGCTCATGGACTGAGCTCATTCGGCCACTTTGGATCTGGTTTGCTGCTTTGTAAGTTGCTGGAGTGGGTTCGTCTTACGCTTGCACAGTGGTGGGATATCATCGTGCCATTTGTCCCCCACATCATGATAACCGTCTTGTTGGCACTCTGATGTCACCAAGCTCCGTTTCCTCTGCTACAGCTAACGCCTCGCAGTTATCACACGGTGACACAAGTAAACGGAAAATCGTGGTGCCACTCGACGTATTGTTCTAGAAGAAGAGAATAGATTCAACCCGGAGCGGATATTTGTTGGGTGCATAGAAATTTGGACACGACCACGGGGAGGTTAAAGAACGTGGCCCGGCAACCCTTGCAGCTATGTGTACAGTAAGATACGAAGGGACCCTATTTTGATTTAAGTTAGCCGACCTGCTGTACGTTGAATCCCTGGATCGGTTCAGGCGAACGGAAACTAACCCTTGAGAGTAGTGTTGCCTATTTAGGAAAGTGAAGACCGTGATCGAGCCAGAAACCACTCTGCCATTGCACAACCGTTCTCAAGTACCGGAGACCTCACGATTGTGGCGTCTCGTAAGTTGTCCGAATTTTTCAGTGTCTGTTTCACCCTCCATTCGGATCTATCCGCGAGCTACGCAAACCATAAGAATATCCGCTCTGGTATTCACTAGTACATCCCCAACCCCACCAATTCGACACCCATCCCATGTCTGGAGGCGAGAGCGAAGACCGATCTCGAGCCTTGGAAATGGTATTAAAGGCTAAAGAAGAGCTTTGTCGTGTGGACTCCTCTTTGTATCAGGACTTTGGGCGTGCTCTTTGCTGGGCCAAACGTTGCAGGCGAGTAATTGCTTGGGAAAGGGTTCAGGTCTGCTGAAGAAGTAAAGTAGAATTCCCACAGTGGACATCATGACGTACATTCTCGTTCACTATTATCAGTATCCGGCCGTCATTAGGGCCGTACAAGCACATCTACCAGAAGGCTGCCGCCTCATGTTTCTGGATTCACAACTGGCTTGGGTGGTTATCCCCCCCGAAATTCGAATTGAAGTGAAGCTGACAAGGTAAATATAGTATCATCCCTTTCTTGTGGCCCCGATACACACTGACTCCGTTCATTTGTTAGCCCCTCCGGACCATCCGCCCCGCTCAGTATCCCGATTTCGCCTAGAACGCTTCCATTATAATTATTGCTGAGATTGCTGAGATGGCTACGCTTAGATGGGGTAATGCTCTTTGCGTCTAGTTTCAATGATCAGAGAGTGTGTTCCTGAAGCCAAAGAAGATCAGTTTCGAGAGGAAGTAATGCTGCTTTACTACGCATCTGGGCTAGTGAAGCTGATGTTCTTCATCTCAAAGTTGCCTCGTTGAATAGAGTTCTCACCAGCAACGTTCATTTCAGCGGTCAGCTGCCTCGTCCAAACCAGCTTTACCCTGCCAGTCTCAATGTTATCCCGAAGATGAGCGACCAACACTGACTTGGCTTGCTACCTCTCTCTGCGTGATCGATAATACGTAAGAGCAAGAATTGTGTCGGAAGTCTTCGAAGTATTGGCAAGAGTCATACATATCTCGTAAGGAAGCTATCAGGACGGCAAAGCTTTGAGTCCTGATCTAGCCTGTCTAAGTCTGGAGTTAGTATAAGTACTTGCTGTCTGACATCGTGAAAAGCCAACCTGAACAGACAGGCCAGTCCTCTCTTATCCAATGACAGGAAGCGTATACCCAAGAGAGAAGCGTCGGGCAGGGTCAACGCCAGCTTCGGCTTCATTGACACTTGATAGTTCACTTGGGAGAAGCTTGCGTCACTTCCGCAGCTGGTCAGTACCGATTCACGCCCTTGGAGAGTCGCCTCGTTCGGTAAGCCTCGGTCCAAGCTCGCAGGCATCGCCGCTTGAAAAGGCTGGAAGCAGCAGTTATAGATGTGCCGTTGACAGGTATATGTTCGACATCTACATCAACCTTAGAGAAATGCTGAATGATTGCCAGGTTGTCCCAGTACGGATTTGCGGACCATTATCTTCACAAGAGGGGAGATCTACTAAATACAGGAGACCATGAAGCACCTGCATCACGCAGAGGCCCGCCAGTCGTTGCAGACCAGGATCATGACAACCTCCACAGAAACTGTCGAGTCTACACAGCCATGAAAGCATCCGAGGATGTACCTTTAAGGTGGTTTCTCCAGGCCTTCCGACGCTGTTATCATTGTCGATCTGCCGTCCATCGGCATTTTGCACATCACCTATGCGTCCCAATTGCGGTGGAAGGAAGAATGGCGTTATACCGGACAACAGGTGATCTATGTCGGGATTTATTTCATCCTATCGGGGTACCCCTCCCCGCTTTAGAAACCTATTACTCGATGTGTCAGGGATGTCTTTGCATGATGGATATTTCTGCCCCTGACCGTCGTCACATTTGTGATCTCACGTACGACTAAAACCGGCAATGCGGCTTCTCATTAGACACCTAATCTAACTGGGTTAAACCGGGTTTCTAGAATCCCAGAACGGTGTGATTCGAGGAATAGAATACCGGGCTTCAATATTTTGCTTATGACTGAGAGAGGCATGAATGTACAATCAATGCGCCGGTGATTTCAATAGAACATTAAGAATATACCATTCCCACCCTGGTGCCTTAAGGTGATATTTTTACCATATCCTATCGAAAGGGCAGGAGGTCACTTGACCTATCATCTTGTCGATTTGCGAACAGAACAAGAGCTTCTAACCATTGATTCCTGGGTATGGGCGTTCGTTCCGCATGAAGGTTTAGATACGCTTTGTTGATGGTGGACCTTTCCGCTCAATCTTTGGTGCGTTACGCAACTGCTCGATGCGGCTGTCCGCTCTCTTCATCCCTGCTCTGAGCTACCCGGCTGGTGAGAGGTATTATTCTCGATCGAAGTCCTCATTAATTACGTCTCGTAGAAAAAGTTTGATGCGAACAATGAGGAACAATGTTCTTGGAATTTAGACGACCGGCAATTCTTAGGCATTCGGGTTCAATTGTTTGCCGAATATGGGCAAGGACCTACAAGAGCCAACAAGGACTCAGGATTTGGCAAGGTCCGAAGGTGGGAGACCCTTAACCGGCCAAATTTCGGGTATTTCGCGGTTCCTAGACAATATGAGCCATCCTGCTACTTTTCCTTCACACTCATCGCTACGGGTAATGAAATCTGCCTTGCAAGACTTGGATCATGCATTATGGATGAAGTTCACTCGTCCATGAGGCTCAGGCACACCAAGACGTTCCATTTTTGATCGCTCCATACCATGGCATCGCTCAACTGCTTCAATTCATGGTGTACAGAATAGATAGTTGACAATAAATACAAACACAATAATTACTGCTATCAATTTTACTGCTCAAGCATGATGACGGCAAAACGACCCCGATAATGCTGGAAGAGGATATCTAGAGTGTCAGCATCCAACTTCATGACATCGCCACTCTGCGACTGAATCACGAACGCCGTCTGTGCAACAATGTATGAAATCGGACAATCGGAAACGACGATCATCGCCGAAGCGGACACGAATCCAGGGGCGCAGCTATGGTAGATGCGCACCTTCGTAAAAGGCAAGCGCCCTGACGAGGGAGGGGTTACCTATCATTTTTGAAGTGAGGGACAGTTCAAGGAGAGCAGAAGTATTACTCACGACAACCTGTTGATACCATTCCAACATGTCATGGAACAAAAGTTGAAATTCCTGCGCGAGCCGTTCATCCGATGTATCAGTGGAGTCATCAGAATCAGAGGGGGAAGGCTGCTTCCATCTGTCGCTCGAAAACTCTATCATGGGCTGGGCGGGGAAGTCATCGTCCGAATCGAAGCACTGGCCATGCGCTTGCTCGTGTGTATTGACCAGCTCAATATGATTCCGCAAAAAAGTGTTGACCTTTCCTAGTAGGCCCCTTCGGATTGTTGAAGGCATGCTTGTATAGACCGAGAAAAGTGGGGCTCCATCTTGACCTGTCACCGTCATATTCGCGCTAGAAACAACACATGAGGAAGGCATGTCATTCTTGGGTTGGGAGGCCGTATTTACCCATTTAGAGTTTCATTCGTTGACATCGCAAGAAAGGAAGTCGGACCATGGAACTTGCCATACTTGGGGACTTGCAGGTGGCCGAGCTGTTGAGAGAAAGAGATTTGTGAGGGCTCATCCTAAGAGTAAAATTTGCGTTGACCAACCTCCGCAATTAACTCGTCGAGGGCATCAATGCGCCTAGCTGCTTTCCCTTTAACTCGAAGTGACTCGATCAACTGGAAAGTTTTGTGGTCTTGCTCAGGTTGGTCACAAAGAGTGATTGCCCGTTGCGTGCGTGAAAGGTCAAACGGCGTCACGATAGTGATGCCCTTGGAAGCTGTGTAGTGTCGTCCACCCTCGGTAGAGCCAGTTGTAGCTCGGTCGTCCACTGTTGTACCTGGAAGTGCGTGATAATGGGAAACACCAAGTCGGGTGATCAGAGGAAGATTGAGTAGACGAAGGTCCCATGTGGGAGACCGAGGGCATTTCCCTCCGAAGGTCCTGTTGAAAGAGCTTAGAAAAAAATTCTGATAGAACGGCAAATGGCATACCAAGTTAACTCAGAAAGCATCCAGTCAATAGCCCAGGTATCGTGCCACATGCTAAGATTTAGGAGAGGGGAGAACGCCAATGCACTCTTGGAGAGCAGGATATCCAAGCCAAGAGGGTACGCCTCCGCCAACCGCGCGATGGGCTCCAGCAGACACTCCTCACTCCGAGGAAGGAGGAGTTCGCGAACAATACGGGCGAGAGCCTTGACATCTGTGCGGTGAGCCTCATCGATACGAGAATCCCAGCCAGCTGCCAGGAGAAGAACGACCAGAAATGGGGTCCCTACGAATGTAAATTAACCGTTGCTGTAGTCCAAGCGAGCAGACACGTACCACCCCATATCAGCGTCATCCATTTTATTCCCTCGTTGTACCAAGTGGTGCGGATGCTAGCATGTTGATCCTGGAGGTACTTTCGCAGGATCTCCTGCGGCCGTTTGCCGTGAGCATGAGCGAGACTGTAAGTTGATCAATGAGACACGTCCAAATGCTGTCAACGAATGCCTACCTGAGAGTCTTTGATGTGAAGCGGAGTTCGAAACTGACATGCAGGATCCGGAATTCTCCTCTAATCGAGTCAGTCCGCATACAGCCATCCGCCAATGCACTGAGGTCGTCCGAATTTGACGACGCCAGACTGCCTGAATTGGCCTTCAGGGCTTCCAACATTAGATGTATCTTGCGATGTAACTGGCCATCAGACTGCTTGGAAATCTCGCCGAAGAGAGAGACCATCGTATCTTCAAAATCTTCGAGCAACTTGTGGAAGGCTGGCGTCGTCGTCCCAATTCTATCACGGCCAAGCAAATCCTGGCAAACGGAATTGGAAGATGCCTTCGCTTGACTTGGGTCGCTGGGTGGCTCTCTTTTGTCTTCTTCATCGGAAACTTTGGAGCGACTCTGGCTTTTCGCTTTCTTCATCGGGTTACTGGTTAAGATTGGTGTCTCGGGCTGACTACGCTTCCTGCTTTGTGTTCGATCCGACGAGTTGGCGACAGGAAGAGGACGCTCGGGCTGTCCGAGTGAAGGTATTGCATGTTTCCCGTCCCCCCGGTAGGTTTGAACCTGGAGTCCTTCCAAGCGAGGATCGCCCTGTCCACGTATCATCCCAGTCAGAGATTGTCGTTCGGGTCGAGAGGTAGCGCGGTTCCTGCGGGCATACTAAGTGCGGTCCTTAAGTATTATTACGCATAGCTTACGTCGGTGCCTCCACCTGATTTGGAACCTGAGGTTGGCCTCCATCGTCCATCGTGATGGCCGGCGTCTTGGAGCCCGGGTCACCGGCGAGAAATACTGAAGGCAGATGTTCTCCTGGTCTATCCTGGCGACCAGATAGCCCAGTTGTGAACACACTCTCCTTAAACACCAGGTCTCTGACCAAAGACTCGACATTCCCGGTCTGGTTGACGAGGAAGCTATTGTCTGCTGGAGCGGTGAATGTGGCTGGCTCTCGAGCATCGCCGTGCTGAGAGTTTGACAGGCTAGGGCTCCCCGTGATTCGAACCTAATAGTATTCTGTGAGTGTGGTGTAATAACAAAGCGAAACATCTGGGAACTAACATTGAGGTCATCTGGTTGTTGATTACCGGTAGGTGCCAGGTACTGCGACGTACTCAAGGGGTTGGCGTGCATGTGTCCTTCGGCACCACCCACCCAGGCGTTTCCTTGATCAGAGTTAACTTCATACGCCATTGACGAAACTCAAGGTCTCACCGTAATTATCCACTACAGACTTCCCGCCCTCTGAAGGCGACTCTATTTGCTGGTGAGCATTGACGAGAGGGGAATGTGGGAGACTGTTGCTGGATATCTCTCTCGGCGAAAAATAGAAGCCGCCCGGAGGATTCATGCCATTGCCCAAGTTGACTGAGACGCCCCCACCCCAGTGGTAAAGGCCGCTTGGTTGGACATTTTCGTGTCTTGGCCACGAATCCATTGCTAGCCTGAGGTTTTCTGTGTAGAACAGACGGGTCAACGGCGATCCTATGGTACGGACGCGACATCTTGATTTATGTTCTTCTGGCTATCAATCTCGGGGATATGTTCCTTGCTCACCTTAGACTTAAGGAACATTCAAAATATTCTCTGATTGCGCGAGGAGAAAAATATTTAGGAGGCGTACAACTGCGAATGATTCCTGTCGGACTAGTCCTTGATTTTTTACCACTCTGACAGTCGATGTATTCGCTATAACATCGTAGGACCCGTCTATTGAAGTGATCAAGTTGAGTCGATGCTACAGTCGAACTTTGCCTTGACGCTCTAATCCGATGAACCAGAATGTGATCGACGCCGGGCATGCTTTGGCGGCCTTACCTTTGCGTCTACCGGTTCTGATCTGTTTCACTCCGGTCAAGTTATCATGTGTTGCAATCGCCGTGGCGGCTTGAAGATCTTACCAAATGGATCACAATAGCTCTTCCCTGATTCTTTGTTCAGGGATAGTTCTCGGTCGGAATATTGGTTCCTCAGGAGCCGTCGGAGCTTCCCAATGTCCTGATATTAGCGTTGGCATCGACTTATACCTATTTTACTACTGAATACTAGTTCTTGCACTCAGGAAGCCCGGATCGGTGAAATTACTCTTTGACCATTTAGTATGTCTATCTATCTGTACGAGTCAAAGTCAAAAATCCAGACTTGAATGACGTTTTGGACCGAGGTGTCTGTATCACAAGCGTCAAACAATGTTTTACCGGATCGGATACTCGGAGGTTTTAGAATGCGAATATTCTTTTCAGGCGGCCATGACAATGGCCCAAACAACTCGCTAAACGACGGAATGATGTCCTTTCAAAGGGTTGACTGGCTCCTGAGAAGGTGGTCGCTAGGCATGGACACCTTGTCTGTCGCACCCCTCAATTGTCGGATCTTCACCTTCGCTAGCTTTACGGCCCCCAATCGAATCTAAATGGGAATGGACTAGGCACTTACCGCCACATGAACATGGCCACTTGCTAAATCCAAGTCAACCATGACTATGGGACAGATGACACGGATGTACCATCGTCAGCATTTCAGGATGACTAGAACGTGCTCACGTAGCTGGTTAGTGAAGCGACATGATCAAGTACTCCTACCAAGAATCGTTACCTATTCTCAACTTGCCAATCCTGAGGCGAAATCTTGAAAGGCCTGTATATAAGATCGCTATCTCTGAGAGCAGAGACGTTACCCTCATCGTCGAGGATACATCGATCCAACTACAGATGGCCAAGGCTGCAATCTCTACTCCCACCCGTCAGCAGACGCGAGTGAGTTCAATCTCCCCTTTGTCGTGCAAGGACTCGCCACTTCGTCGAGCAACCCGCCCTTCTCTTTATGGTCTCTCTCCTCCTCGCAACGTTCGGAAGTACTCCCAATGGAAGGCACTCAGCAAACAACAGAAAGAACTGTCATCCAATTTAACTACCTACGATGCACTCAGTAACACTGTTGTATCGATCGCTTAGTAAGTCTGAGTCGATGTTGTTGGTTGAGTTATGACCTTGGAAACTTACGATTTCCAGTCCGTGCAGCAAAGATGGATCTCCCATCCCCGACAACCAGGTCTGGATGGTGCCAGACTTTTACGACTTTCCTACACTCAAGTGCTTCCATGATATCAAATGCACAATTTTCAAGTGTCAGCGGTCGGGTGTCTATTTGGACCATTTTATCGCTTGCTGTCGTCACTCTTCCATGGAAAGATGCAATTTTTGGAGTGAGTGTAGCTTTCATCTTTTATAACGCATTTTCTGAACAGATAACGTTTTCCTAGTTTCCATCACTCAAGTTGCTCGTAACGTTGATGGCGAGTTGGAGACCGCTATGTACGAGCCTCGAAAGCCAGATGACGAAGCTCAGATACGCCAAGGTATGCATACCAACTATTAATTTTCGAGCACTGAGATGGACATCTCCTATTAGCAATGGAACTCTCCTCTCGTTCCTACGAGGCAGAACTGCGAGAGGCCGCAATGAGCTCTGATGAAGAGGGCAAGGTGGATCAAAGTAGCTCGCCTTCTAAAGCCCAGGATGCACTACCCAGAAACACACCCACACCCTCAGTCACGCCTACCAGGAGGCAGACTCCTGCCGCAAAGACTGCAGGAATGACGCAGGGCCAAGTGGAGCTTTCGATTCTTGATTCTGTGGAATCCCCTTCACAGAGTCACAGCCATGCGATTGAGGCTGGCTCGTCGGTACCCAACCTCTCGACGCCGCCTATTCAACCCCTCCCCAACCCGTTTCATCTTCCTGCTCCTACTCAACACACCTCCCCCAGTCCCTTAACCCCTGAACAGACAGGGCTCTACGACGCAGTTCTACTCAAGATCGCATGTGGAGCAGACGTATTATTGAGGGATATTTTAACGATATTCCGTCGTTGCGATGACTGCCGTTCTCTCGTTGGAAGACAACACTGGGAGCTTCACAAGCAAGAATGCCAGGGACAAGAAGACAGCGCTCGTATCGCGAGCTTCAAGAGTAGAGCTGACGTCGTCTTTGACATGTCATCTTCGGCGGGTTTGCCAATTAAGGTCTTCGTTGATCTCTTCGAACCATGTCGGTATTGTGGAACGATACGTACAAAAGGCGATGGTCATCACATTTGCGACCTCACCCGTGAGTAAACTGTTCAATATTCCTCGCATTATTTATTCGAATGTACCGTTGGGATCGTAAACTGTATGTCGCTGTCGTTTATTTATCAAATCCAAATATTTCCCCCGATTAGGACATTGACAGCCAAAGATGGATGGTTCCTCGAATTTCGCATAGCATTTCCAGTGGACGGTTGTTGTCATAGCTAGCTTGGCAGTCCACTGCAACTCAAGTAGCGCTCAAAATCATCTCTCGCTTATGGACATGGAGTTTACTCTCCCTATCAACCTCTGACGGGGCCAGGCGTTTCTTGGTATTTTTCAAGGAAGATTCAGATAAATTTAGACAGGCCGAATCAAAACTATTGTACAGATTGGTAAGAAGATAAAGGGACGCTCCGAGGCCTTTACCTGCCATGATACTTCCAATCGGTGATGTCAGTACGCTTAATTGACACTTTGCCTATTGAGGGCATTGATTCAATGTCCCTCACCACAGTAATAACGAGGGTGGACCGTTGAAACACATTGAACTTTCCGCGTGGCAGGATTGCGCCATATATGCTGAAACCTGGCGAACCAACGGGAGCCGAACCTACATGAGAAGAAAAAAGTGCACGTACCATATCTTTTCTCAGTTCGCTTCGATCACCTTCACGCCTCATCGGGCTCCGCCAGAATGTAGTCAATATGAACAGATCTATCTGTTAGGATGTGTGTGTATGTTCTAGTTGACTGAACTCTGTCCTTGATCTACCTTTTTCTTCTGGGTATCGAACCACACTGGGCTATAGGAGAGAATATCAAACGATATTTTGATTATAGTACCCGCCATGGCTGCATTGGCTGGCTGATGGCCTATGTACTTCGCTACACGCCTCTACTGTTAAAATCTACCCATCCTTCCCCGCAGTTTCGCCATACTGTAGTATCAGCTCCTGCGTGTATGTACCATAGATCGTATCCTTGGTGAAATTGAGCAGTTAGCAGAGGTCTTCACTCCCCAAAAGCTGGATCCTTACCAAGCACGCGAAGCGGCGGCTTGACGATGACGCTGAAAATGTGTCGGTTGCTAAGAGTCAAGTCAGGCGAGGTGCATACCTTTGAATAGGAGTGACTGTATGCCCCTGAAGTGCCTATGGGCGTGTCGGAGAACCATATGGCAGAACCAAAACTGTCATCAAGAGTACGAAGAGTATGTCTCCGAAAACTACCCACGTTAGTAAGCACCAGCCTAGCTCATCAATATGCCTTCAAACTACGAACGGTTAGCGAAGCTTTGACACCAAGATGGGTAAGAGTCGGCGAGGCGATGGTGACCTTGAGAAGATGAAGCCCAGACCTGAAATCCATCATCGGGTCTTCCCACACGGGAAGGACGAAGTCAGATGGCGACTGGTGTTCCCTTCAAGGTCGAAGTTGGTTCGAAGGCCAGATTTTTGCACAATCTGAACCGACCACAGCCGATCCGCCAGATTTTGATCTATGGGCTAGGCAGAAAGTTCGCTAGAATATCGATATCGATGCGAGTTAAACCAGCTTTCATAAGCCTGTCTAAGGGGAATCAAGGATGGAAAAGCTCTATGCCGAAGGACTTCGGTCCGTTTGTACCTGTTCTACATTCTGACCAGCGAAAAAATACCGGTACATGCTCGGGTTACGCCAAGGTTTTGGTGTGGCTAACAGGTTGACCCCACTGGCAGTCAACCATCCGAAGTGGCTTCAACCCTGCTCCACATTGGCGAGCGTAACAGCCTCATAAAGTCCCATTTGGAAGGTAGGCAGAGGCTATGGTGTTGCCCCCGTCAGGAACCCGTATAATGTCAGAGCTGAATCGAACTTGGAAGGTTGAATAGCCAACCCTACGACTTTATCAATCTCGTCATCACAATCACGTACACATATCGTTGCGTCGACCCATGTCCAGGAAGTCCAGCATACCTTTTCCTTGTCATCGCCGTTGACAAGAAATTATCTGTTTAGCATCCATCGTACCTCGAGATGATATATCCACCGAGAGCAAGCGATTCCTTCGATGATTGATGACAAGGTCAGCCAGCTTGCAGCCAGCTTATAAAAGCGGAGTGACAGGCACCTGGATATTTGCGTCAGCTTCACTGAGATCCGTCATGGGCATAGGCTGGACTACAGTCGCTCAAGAGACCTTCCTCCTGAGCGAGGCCAAAGCATTTCAGGAGGCGCAGAGAACACATCCCAAGCAACAGGCTCTTAACGCTTTCTGGAACCACGTTTACACGACGTGGTTCCAACAATGGCCGTTGGATGACGGTGAGGACCTCGAACAAAAGAAGAATGTAAGCATCTTCCCGGAATCGTGGACTCGTTTGACTCATCTCTCCAATAGTCCATCTATAACTGGTTCTACTGGTATGTTCGGAGCAAGGGCAAGCGTCAATCCATCGTGGCAAGAAACTACATCCGGAAAAGGATCGCCAACGGTCGCAAAGGCGTGCTTCGCCCACTTCAATTATATCACAAGCTATATAAAGCCAAAATAGCACCCATAGTCGACCGAAGGATCAAGAAGGAGAAAGGGACAACCCAAAGCAAGAAGATGAGCATCCGTCAGAAAGTCTTGACAGAAATGTGGAAAGACGAGGATGAACAAATCCGACAAGAGGTTATAGATGCCTGCCAGGAATTGCGAAATCACGTTAAACCGACAACCTCGGAGCCGACGGCAAGAGGTCCCCAAGATTATCGCACGTGGGTGACTAGTTTCCAAATTCGCGCAAATTGTTGACACGTGTTCCTCAGTGCGTTGCTGAGTCTCCCATCTGTCCTATGTGAAGTGCTTCAACCACTTTGCGAAGACACTGGTTGGGTTTTCTTCGTGAGCGCGGGTGGCCCCAATCCAGGATCCAATGGGGAAATATTTTTTCAAAAGTTAGTATCTCCTAATGTGGAACGACTTGTAATTGACCACCCTGAAATTTAGCTACTACTTCGGCGCCAGGGATCCAGATGGCAAGGATTTCAAATCGGCATATGCTGCTTTCGAGAACAACTTTCAGCAACCATTCGTGGACCATGTCTCGAAGTGCTTCCGTAAGTACTTGCCAACGCTTGAATGTACGCCCGCCTGACCAGTATACCTAAGCAATTGATATTCGACGATCTCGTGCTGTCAAAAATACCGCCTCAGCAGTGAACACAGCAGAGCGCTCCGCGTCGATTCAAGCGGCAACAGCATCTAACAGCGACACTCACAAAAACTCGAAGAAGCGGAAGGCCTCCAAGAAAAAGGCTGTTCCAACGAGCGACACAAGTGATACTGAGAGTGAAGGCTTTTTTTCTGAACCTCGTGAATCCACCTCCGACTCGGATGGAGAAAATGAAGAACTATTCTCGAGAGGAAACCCCGCTCTCGATGCTGGTGGAGTCACAGATAAGACGCAGAATCGCCTGCCTCCATCAGTACGTTTTGCAGATATGACATTCTTTACGCTCAGCTTTTACTTATGTGACGTACTAGACCGCACCCAAAGGATGGTTGATCTCAAAACCGTCGCCTGCAGCCACAGTAACCCCAGGACCTGATGTCACCCATAGCCACGCTTCAGCTTCGACGTTCGACTCAGAGTCAAATAGAAACCCCCCATCGAACACCAACACCCGGTCGCATTCGCCACAGGGAGGTGATACTATCCTGTGAGCCTCGGTGGCGGACGTTCATCGCTCTCGGAAGGGTTCCAAGTCTTCACCATTATCTTTGGGAGCTCCCCAGGTGGCGGACGCTCAGCCCCCGCTGGTCATCAATCGCGAACCAAGCCTCCAAACGACCCCCTCCAACTATATATCCGCTTCATCCTCTCCACTGCCAAAGGACTGTGGAAACCCCACTAGGTCTAGCCTCGGCGACGGTTCCCTTTTGTCTCCAAAACTTTCCCAATCGACTTCTGGCAATGCATCCGTGATGGCCACTCCTGTAAGGAAGCAATCACATCCGCCCCAATCTGCACGGCGAGGATCTAGTCTTGCTAGTCGGAAAGGATTATTTGAGGCTAACTCATCCCTCCCTTCCACGCCCAACCACGACCCGGTAATTCTTCCCACCACGCCGAAGCCAAAACATCCAGCCAAGGACCCCACGCCTCCAATGGCCAGTTCTTCGAGTGCTGATTTCCAACCCATATCAGTCCCTCAAACCGAGAAATCAAGTGACCCTGCCAGCAAGGTTTCCCCCAGAAAGGGTCCAAATGCGAGCGATGAAATTCACAGGCAGCTTGTTCAACCGCATTCACAGGCGGATATCATCGCTCCCCAGTTTGACCGTAGTGCCAATGTGGACTATGCGCTACCTGGTGCGACGATTTCGTCTCCATTGGCTGGGCCTCCTTCCCCCGATCCTCGAACTTCCAGAAAGCGCAAACTACCTAAAGCTCGCCCGACACCATGCCCCACGACCGCCTCGGGCTCTTCCAGTACTTCAAGAGGAACAGTTAATCCTTCTCCTGTAATCGAAGAAGACGAGGCTGGGCGCAGCAAGCGAACGCGAAAACCAGCCATGAATGATAACGGAGAACCAGCTTATACCACGTCGAGCCGCTCGTCAAAGAAATCAAAGAAAAGAAGTAAATAGTGCTACGCTATCATCCTCGGGCATTTGATCCTACGAACCCCAAGTATTTAGGTAGATATTGAAGGACGCCTTCGAACAATATACTTTTTCTCTTATGTTCTAGAATGATGTATACAATGTTAGCACTGAGCCAAGGCAGTGACATTGTGGGTTCTTAAAGTGGATGTCGCAAATCGCTCATTCCAGTTCATTTGGTGTGTACATGATGTCGTTTGAGCCGACGACGACTCGGCGAATGGGTGCAAGGGCTACGGGCAATGGACACAATACACTGCTCTGGTAAGGCCGTCACCCACCGAATGAAAATTCACGATCTTTGCGGGTCTGTCCATGTAGTCTGTACTCCGAATCTCAATATTCGACCATGGAACGGAACTCTAATCCCCCTCATTTCCCCATCCGTAGGTACAGGTCAGCCAAATGAAGACTCATTACCCCCAATCCGAAGATGTGAGAAATTGATACAATAGGCAGCCATGCCTTTGTCAATAACGCAATTCCACCATCGTAAGCAGCGAAGTATGACCACACATTGCTCACGTAGCCTGATGTAGAACCAAATAAGTTCATCAAAGGCGGGAGCAATGATTCTTTTTTGATAGGTTTTTAGGGTCCGCGGGGCATTCATATATGAGAGTCCTGTAGTCTTGTGTCGCGGCATTCCTTCGATCACAACAGCAAGAAATATTGATCCCTCTTCTCAGGCTCTTTGATCCAATTCCACCACTACTTTGACGGCACCTTCCCATACTTCCTCAACTATATTTCCTCCTAACTTTCTGTTTGCCCAAGTTACTGGTAACGTGGAAAGGAAGCTGTGCCCATCTATTTGTGAGCGCAGGGAGAAGATCCGTGAACCTCAGATCAACAAGGTATGCCCCAGCCTTTATGCGATATTTTCTATCACGGCTCAAAGTCATTCAGACAGCATATCATAAAAATGATGCCCCCGGCTCGTCGCTGTGGAGCTGCCGTTTCGCCGAAAGGACTGCTAAATAGCATTCCGGGACCGAAGAGCTATGCCGCTAGCGTCCAAAAGACGCAATCCAACGGTTCCACCTCGGTCACCGCTTCCCACCCTCCTATATCTCCTCCTCTATTGGGGGATCTTCGTCGAATGCATTCAAGCTTAGTGGATGCATCATATCCGCCTAGTAAGAAAGTCACGAATGTTGACTTGTCACCGGAGAAGGTGGTTCTCTTCGAGAAACTATTGATGAGCATTGCATATTGTGGAGAGGTGTCACTCAAGGACGTTCTCGCTATATTCCGTCGGTGTGATCGCTGCCGTTCGCTGGTCTGTAGAAAGCATTGGAAATCACACGATAAAGAGTGTAAGCGGGCATATCCCGACACACGAACTGCGGATTATCTTCATCTAGACGACGTTGTTTTCTCGTTGGCCACTTCCAATGGCCTCCCTGTTGAAGTTTTCGACGCGTTTTTTGTTCCACGCGGCTGCTGTGGAACACTTTCCATCCAGGGTGATTCGGAACACATCTGCGACCACACCCATGACTAGGTAACACTGGCAGGGAATCATGCGGGACGCTCACCGCTTTTATTATGTATGCTATCTCTACTGGTTTCAAATCGATCGTGTGCTTGATCATTACTTGGATGAACGTTGCGATCAATATTACACTCCCTTTGACTTGTGGGTTGAGAGCCAGTGCTCCACATGGCGGGTTACGAGTCCGGATTTAGGTTTTCCAGGTTCTCGGTGGCTGGTATGCCCGCTACCGTTCAAGGCAGTAGGGGTTTGAAGGGCGCCAAACGCGACGTTTGGTTGAGAATTTTTCTTGGTCCGAGTCAGCGGCTACGAGAAATCTCGGTCAAGCGCTTTCCTCCGATTCTTGGAAGTGGTCACCATAGTATCACCATCGGCTTTGAGCCAAACCTAAACCCAACTATTACAGGAGTTATTATAGCGTTATCGCGCTTGTGGTGACTCTACTCCCGACGATATTTAAAGCATATGTTTTGACCACGAAATCCTCGCTGCTTTCCCGAGCCGTGTAGACATACTTAATCGACCTCCGACAGACCAGTCAATTTGAATTCCGTGAGCTGTTAGTATGTCTATTGGACGATAATACAGGTCCCAGGCTATAGATGATTGTACTTAGTCCTGATTTTGACAACATCCATGGTATATCGCTCACCTGATTGGCTCCCGACTCGTACTAGGAGGTTCTTGGAAGAGACCGAAAGAGTGACTGTAGCTCAGAATAGCTCAGAAGTTTTCTGGTGACTTTACGAAGGTGGCTTTATTTTGGGCCTTCTCCACGGCTCTGATCGTTCATTTACAGTCCTGCAAGCAGATGTTGCGACGAAAGGGACGGGTGAGAATGGCTGCATCGCCGTAATGCCGCAATGCCGCATTAAGCCGCGCTCTGCCGAATGATCGCAGGTGGACTCAAAAGGTTAACTTCTATTGGGTAGAGACAGCATCACGGAAAGTACCCTTAAAGACAGAGACTGACGCCGGCTGGGGAACTTGCCCAATGAGCGGGCCAGAATTCATCATAAATCAACACATGGAGATAGTGTCCATCGAAACTGAAACCACGTTTTACGGAGCAACTTTGCGGTAACCACCACTACACTGCCACTCACTTGCTGGCAAACCATCAATTACTTCTGGAGAATCTGTCCACGTTCGAAGAGAAATAGGCCACATTCTCAGCGAGAATAGTCTATTTGATAAGGGTGACGATATTTAGGAGGGGTGTCGCCGGCTGATACGACCAAGGTGTGTCCTACTGCTGTCGCTGTCGGACACAAATGCTCACTACCACTAGCAACCGCTCAGTCTCGTACTGCAGGTGTGCTACCTTGTCTTCGGCTCACTCTCCATATAAACTGCTGGCACTGAGTGGTCAGTTCGTTCTGCGTCGCCAATCCGGATTTGCCAACACCTCGCGATATTGTGCAAACTGACCGCTCAACACCGACTCAGGGGTCCATCAAGAGCCTACTACAGCCAACCTTGTTGCGCCCAATGGTCAGGCGTAGGGTAAGTGTCCAACTCGTACATAACCTGAACCTTGTTGATATCTCTTTGCCTCTGTAAGCCAGGTTCCCCGATCAGTACCACTATGTCACGCTAACTTTTCTGGTTTTGGCTTATTGCTGCATGATTCCGTGAGTATATTCCTTCTCCAACAAGCTCGGAATGCTGATACCCTTCAAGCCCCTCTCGATAGCAATCCTGTCATCAACCACGCCAAACCGCTCGTTCCACAGGTATTAATCGTGGCCTGAAGGGTGTAAGGAAACAACCGCCCGCAAGCGTTGCGAGAGATAGCAACGGAAAGAAGAGTAAAGAGACTCCTGTTCACCCGAGATACAGCGAGCGACAATCCCATAGGTAGGTGTGCCATCCTCGTATATGGCATATCAACTCAACATTGACCTTCTAGAGCCCCCCCATCGGCCACGACTCTTTGCATTAGACCTTCTCGGCTACGTTATTCAAGATACCGCCATTATACTCTCGGCTCCTCGTCGGAGATCTATATATGCACCATGCTCGACAAGAGTCGTGCCTTAGATCTTCCGAAATCTGAGCTCGGTGGGGGTCTTTAATGAACCAGGCAATCATTCAATGTCGTCGCTCAGTGCATTGTATAGCGTGTGCCTTTGACACATTTGTGTACTTTGTGCACAATTGTGTTGCTTGTGTACGTGTCGTAGTCGCACAATGTGTCGCTTGTGCCTGATTGTGCGATTCGGCAAGGGCGTCAGGTATTAACTAGTTACATCATAGTTCTTAGCACAATTTGTGTGGTTTGTGCACAATTGTGTCGTTGTCAAGAATTTACGCAAAATTGTTGTATTGATAAATCAATGATTTTGTGCACAATTGTGACAAGGTACTCTCAACACAAGTAGTACTCGACGGTCTTTGGTCTCACACTCTTTTAAGTTTCTCAATAGGTTTCCTCTTCCACATGAGTGGTCACGACTACTCTTTTACCACAAGAGAGTTCACAAGCTTGTCTCTCCCATTTATGATGCTCTTGCACCTGCAGAAACTCTCGACATCATTGGTCTAGCGGTATCTTGTTATCAATCCGATGCACTCTTCCCGAACCTTCACGAGTGCCACCTGGTCTCTATTGACAAGCTGAGCCTTCAGCAGATGTCGATATTCCTTCCCTCGACATTGACAATCCTTCATTTGACCGTGAAATCGACATCGCTGAAAGCTGGAGCCCTCATATCGAGTATCCAGAACAGATGTGGGACCCTTCGACGACTGAGTATTACGGCCGAAGACCAATGTCCTGTGCTGAATGCGACGTTTTACATCTCTCTTCAATATTTACGCCAACTCACGCATCTTCAGATTGGCCCAGTAGAGCCTTCTATCCTTGTAGAGGTCGGACTAATACCGCAGCTCCGAGAGCTAGAAATCTCTATCGTTGGAGAAGGCGATCCGGAATACCGTCCGGGGTCATTCAAATCGCTCATCAACGTTGACATCACCGTATCCCGAATGCAACACGCTGCAAATGTTTTGAGGGCGGTTTCCTCCGATAAGCTCCAATTCCTCAAGGTCGATATCAATAATCGGACTGCTTCCAATGCCGCTGAATGGCGGAGGCTTGTCTCCCAGCTTCCGAGGTTTGGCAAATCTCTCGCCAAGGTAGCCATTGCAGAGTCGGATCTCCTCCAAGTCCTGGATGCAGACCCACCCGCCCTCAGTAACCAAACCCTTCGCCCCTTATGCTCCCTACCCGAGCTTAAAGCTCTGTCGCTGAAGATCAAGGGCCTTCTACAAATCAACGATCAATTCCTGCAGGACCTTGCGAAATCGATGCCCAGGTTGCAGCACCTCTCCCTGAGCGTTCCCCCATACCAAGCGATTTATTCCAGGAGTACCAGCATCACCTTCAGAGGACTGGAATCGTTGGTCATCAGGTGTGCAGAACTCCGACTGCTAGAAATATACTTCGACGCGAACGATGGCCTCTCTATCGATACACGCCCAGGAAATGGAATCCACAATGCTCAAATAGATCACATTCATGTTGGCCATTCGCCCATTGAAGATCCTCCCAAAGTGGCGGTATTTCTTTCAGCGCTCTTTCCCAACCTACAAGAAATAAGGGTTTCTGGAGAGCAGAGCGTTCAAGAGAAGTGGAAGCTGGTTGAGAGGATCCTGGTGGCGTCGAGAACGATGAGGGGATGGGAGTCTCGGTCCTTGAAGGTTGAATAGAAGGAATATTGACTTTTCAAACCTGAATGAAGGGGTACCATTACATCCATTCTAATTATCTAGACCGTATACAGTAGTTTCTATGGGTAATTTGAAGCAACAATAACCAATATGTTTTCCTAGATCAGGACGAAAAATCACTTTTATCTAGAACATGAGTCCATGCACGGCCCATTCGTAGACACCCAGAAACACAGCTCCACCAGCCGATATCCACATTGTTCGAGGGACGACGCCAGCAAAGAGAGCTTTCATGCCTTCGTTGAGGTAGATGCCACGAGCACGAGCAAGCAAAGAGGGCATGCGTTCTTTGGTTGTGTCCTACCAAGACCTTCAGCAAGGCGGCATAGGACAAGACGAAGAGAAGCAACAAACCCTCATGTCCAACATGACCCGCGTTTTTAGGACGTCAAGAGGCGTGGTAAAGGCAGCAGCAGTCCCGCCTGCGATGCTTCCACATAGCGCAGCCTCGTGTGGGTACAGAGGTTTCCTATTCAGCTTGCGGGAGAGCTGGGACTTCAGAAATTCGTAGAGGGGGAATTGGAAGGATGTGAAGGGGATCTAGAAACAGATGTATCAGCAACACGTCGCCTTAGAGGTCAAACGCCTACATACCTCTCGCATGACTGTGATTCCAAAACCTCTATAGAAGCCTTTGAAACCGTCATTCAACAGGACCTGTCTTGCAGCTGCAAAGGAAGATTTCCCGAGCTCTCCGTAGGTCGATGTTTGTGTCCTTGTCTTGATGACCTCTGTGGGTACTCGGACTAGACAGGCAGCCTGCAAAGCCAATAAATTAACTGGTATGTCGAGGGGAAGGAAATAGAACGTGCCATACAACTTCTCCGACTGAAGCAGCAGCCATGTGGGTTACGGGAGCGAGTTCAGGCGATAATGGCGAGTATTTCTTCAGGGTATCATACGTCGAGAAAAATATGGCAGCTGGTGTTTTGCGTCAACTCCTGGCTGAATATCGGGAGTCTCGACACGAACCTCCTGGTGCACTTCCAACCACCACGCTCCCTACTCCCTTATAGATCCCACTAAGCCCTCCAGCTCGCAAGAAGCCTTGAGAAGATTGCAGACGCGTCTTGATCGTGTCAATTGGGAAGAATAGCAAATCTACCGCCGTTCCAGCAGCACCCCCTGCCTGAAAACGCAAACAGCTTAGCACAGTTCGGATATCAGAGACCGCGTATACGTACCGCCAGAGACTGCCAGAAAGTTGGCTGAGCCTGTGTCGAGCTCATTGGGCTCAAGCTCGTCGCACTCGTGTTGGCGCTGGTCAAGCGAGAATCTGCTATGAGCCTATGACGGTATTCGCCGAGGCATTTTGATTGGCTGACAAGCTTAGACCGCAACCAGTGCCAGCCACTTCCAGGAATTCCGAGCCGTTGACCACCGAGAAGCGGCTCGGATAGTCTGGCGATTGATTGACATATGGAATCCTGTCTTCGTACACCAGAGGTATTTTCTTTGATCTTGCTCGAGCTACGGGGATTCCCGTTCGCACCGCTTGAGCAAGAGGAGCGCGTCATCTATCGAAACCTCGCTTTGACCTGTAAATGGACTACAGAGCTTGCGTTAGATGAACTTTGGAAAGTTCACCTGTCTTTAGACCCTCTTCTGCTGACTTTCCCCTCAGAAGTCATTTATACTGAAGTCCCCGGACCAAGTGATAAGAAAAGACCTTTAGCGGTTTGTAGAACTTCTTATCTAGGACGAACGAGTTAATTGACGTCCTATCAGCGTTTCAGATCAGAGGTAGTGTTACAGCAGAAACACTGGGACAGAGTGCTCTATTATGCACCCCGCATCAAACGACTCTTTACGGATCTAGATACGGACTATGCCAATGACGATACATGGCAGCTGTTGAATACGCTTCGGCCTCCTGGCCACCCTCTACTTTTACCCAATCTCAAGCGCCTAGCATTCAGAGGCACTGACCAGAATCTTCACAACCTCCGGTCACTTGCTACTCCCATGATTTCGCACATCCGAATGAACTTCATGGCTTCTGGCCAACTGTTGTCTTCACGGACCTTCAGGGTCTCGTTCTTCGACCTACTTCCAGAATTATGCCCCTCTATCACATCCCTCTCCCTAGACGACTTTCCTCCCAAACTTCCCTTTATCACCAAGATCGGAAAGACCGTGACAAGATGGGCTTCTCTGCAGATCATTCAAAGCGAGAATTTGACGCCAGCATTCTTACAAGTCCTCTCACAAATACCATCCCTTCGAGAATTCGGCTTCAGATCCATCCTTCGAGGCGTGGTTAAGTTCGGCGAAGGCACTCGTTTTTATGCTCTTCAAACACTGAAATCTAGAGGTGAGGACGTCCATGTCATCCGCCTTATCCAACTTCTCCAGAATATTACCTCCCAAAATCTCCGGATCATCCAAATTGCCATTCGGGGTAGGAAGGGGGATTCAATGCGCTTAGTTGACATTGATTGGCCAACTTTGTTCAAGATATTCCCTCGTTTTCGAACAACGCTGCAGTCTCTTGTCATCAATCCTGGCACAAACTACGCTCCCGCCTGGACAATCCACGATATCGAAACAGACTTCCTGCAGCCACTACGTACACTCCAGAATCTTCACTCCTTGGAGTTATGTCATCCCCAGCTTTGGTGTCTTACTGTGTCAGATATTCAGTTCGACAGCCTGGTGGCAGCCTTCCCACAACTCCAACACCTCAGAATAAGCTTTCCTGTCACTTATGAATGCGTACTTTCTTTGCTTCGGCGTTGCCCTCAACTCAAAAGCTTGGATCTTTGTCTTCAAACCGGGACCATACCCGAGGCATTTGAAGACCAGCTACAGGCCGACGAACAGAACACGGCCATTCGTGCTTTCGGCGTTGCACCCTGTCCTCTTTCGCGAGCCCCTCCGGCCGATACTGTGAAAGTTGCTGTCTTTCTCATCCTCATCTTTCCCAATATCACTTCCATTTGCCGAGAAGAAGAAGATAAAGATAACAAGGACGCTTGGAATGAAGTTGAGAGGCATATTGTCGCCATGCGGCGCTTGCTCAGGATTAGGGACCAGAAGCTAGGGTATCCGTTGACTTCCCTGTTCTCTTGTGCTTGCTAATTTCCTTGCCTACCTAGGTTGAATGTGAGGTCTCCTCGGGCTGTTGACGTCCAGCCACTCCGGCCCGACCCCGACAGTAATACGGCAGCTGAATCACAGTGACGATGTTCTCGATTTTGCCCATTTTACACTACACTCCATAACTTGCGAATACTAAGGCGGCCATACAATATCGCCCAGACAAAGGGTCCAGGCCGCATCAGCCAATTTTCTGTACGTCGAGAAAATTCGTGAACGTCTGAGAGGATTCCACTCGATCTCGGAGTTGTACATCGCTTAACTCTCTGTACTGCGACATTCAATGTGCCTTCATACCTTTTCTGATGTAGCCTTCCTTACCACAGTCTGAAATTGAGAACATTTCCAATGAATTTCGACTTTGAGCTGTAGTGGCTTTTCCAGCAACTATATTTGGTCACATCACTGTTCACGGCGTTCGCCGACGCTTTCTGATTGGCTGATTGACCACAGGAGGTCTTGAACCACAACCAACAAGATTGCACTGAAATCGCAGACAACGCGTGCAGATGCAGGGCTTTCTTCCCCCGGAGGTTCTGTCATTGATTTGCCTTGAACTACGCGAGCATCCAGATGGAACTCTCAGCCAAGAGGAGCGACTTGGCTATCTTAATGCTTCGCTGACGTGCAAGGCGTTTCTCGAGCCTGCTCTCAACGAGCTATGGAAGGTTCAGCTAACTCTTGAGCCACTATTGTCTACTTTCCCCCCAGAAATAATGTACAAAGACCCGCCGGGAAGCTCGTCGAGCACCCCTTCAAAATTGGTTTGTGGCGACAACGTCATTCAGTGAATAGTATAACCGACTCATCATCTAATAGCATTTCAGGCCGGAAAAGATTCTGCAACAGAAGGATTGGGCTCGTCCAATATTCTATGCCATTCGGATCAAATATCTTGCTTATTGGCGTAGTCAATATGCCTCTGAGGACGCATGGGACGTATTGACCGCGTTCCGGCCGCCTAATCATCCCTTCCTCTTACCAAATCTCCAGAGTGTAGTCCTGCGGGGCTCAAACGAGAATATCGGCCACCTTCGCTCACTCATCACACCCACACTATCCCATATCTATATGAACTTTGCTTCTTCAAGCGGTTCTGCCTCGTCGTTAGCCATCAGGATAACTCTCTTTGACCTCCTTCCTGAACAATGCCCCTCCCTTAATAACCTCTCCCTAGACAACTTGCCTTTAGGTGATGTATTCATTACGAACATCGCAAGCACTATAACGAGATGGAATCGCCTCCATACTATCACGTGCCATGATGCGCCGCTCTCGTTCGTGCTGGCTCTGTCAAAGATGCCAAGCATACAAACACTCATCTTTCGGAGTGGAATCGTTCGCGGTGCATTCACCGGAATTGGAGCCGCCTGCTTTCCTGCTCTAAGAAAGCTTGTATTCAATGGCTATAATCGAGATTTACCTCGCATGGTAGAGATTCTTCAAAACATCTCATCCCAGCTTCACCATCTCAAAATCAGCCCACGCGACAAGGAGACCGAAAGTAACATTTTTCATGACTGGGGAGATTTATTTGCCACATTTCCGCGCTTTCGGAGCTCGTTGTCACATTTGGAGATTCAGGATATTCAAGTTCCAACTTTGAACCTGGCAGAACCCTTTCAAGATATAGAAGCGGATTTTTTCACCCCATTGCGAACCCTCAATAACATGCGTGTCTTTCAGCTAGACCATCAACGGTTTCAATTTCTCGGAGTTCCGGATGATCAGATGGACGGGATCTTCGCAGCTTGGCCAAACCTCGTTCACTTCTCAGGCAATTTCGGCATTAGCTTCCAGGGCGTGCTTTCCCTAGTTCGACATTGTCCTCAGCTCAATAACTTGACTATTTGCTTGAATCCTCACAGTATACCACCCAGCTTCGAAGACGAACTCTGCATTGTACGACCAAACGTTGCCGTCCGAGAGTACAGCGTCGGACGGGGTGTCCTCGGGGTGCTTCCAATTCATACAGTGAACGTCGCCCTATTTCTCCTAACCGTATTCCCCAACATTGCTTCTATCAACAGTGAAGGAGGCGGGACGGATGACAGGGAAGCCTGGGAGGAAGTAGAGAGGCATATTGATGCTATTCGACGGGCGCAGAAGATCAGCGTCCCGAGACTTAAGGTACGTGATTGCATCTGCTCTCCCATTTACCTGGCCCGCTCATCCTATGAAATCAGCAGTAATACAACGCCTTCAGCCGCCAAGGTCTCCTCTCCTGTCCTATTCATTGTGTCAACCGTGCTCGCCTGCTAAATAATGAGATCGCCGATTGATAATCCTTACTTGTACTCGATTTGACCTCTCGGAGGAATTGTGACTTAACTCTAGCTACACTCGTAACCTCATTTTTGGTAGAACAAGGGTGGAATAAGGATCATGTATTCGTCAAAAAGTCGCGTCCGATAAGATTCGGCTTGATTTCGGGTGCCGGAGCTTGCTCACATCTGGATCTTGCCGCAGACACGAGGTTGTGATGAGGTTGCTCTGACGCGTTTCCTCCGATTTAGCTCTACCTACCACCTGCTGCAAACGAAGCTCATACATGGCCTCCTCCGCTACTGAGGGTTGCTTGCAGATCCCAGAAATACTTGAGCACATCGTGCGGGCACTTCGATGCCCCACCTCCTCATTTCAATTGCCACCGAGAGATCGTCGTGTCGCTTGGCTGAATGCTGCGCTAACTTGCAAACGATTCATGGAACCTGCTCTGAATGAGCTATGGAGAGTGCAAGGCAGCCTCATCCCGCTTATACTGACGCTACCAGAGAAGCTCGTCACAAGAGAGGTGGATTCAACGACAGGAGGAAATCGGAGTGCCGTTCGTGTTCTGTATTAATTTTGTATTTCGGATCTCGGCTGATCGGAAATATTAGATACTTGCGCAGGGAATTGCACCAGAATTGGAGGATTGGGACCGTCTGACTTATTATGCGGCTAAGATAAGGATTCTCAAGAATTCTGAGGAAGAATACGCACCAGAAGATGTTTGGAACCTCTTGGTTGGGTTTCGACCAACCAACCCTATACACCTGCTACCACAACTCAATCAGCTAACTCTCGAAGAACCTCAAAGTGTTATTCATAACATGAGGATACTACTTTCCCCCTCCATCTCTCATCTGGACATGAGATTTATGGCCAAAGGAACATTGTTGGCTCGCACAACCAGGGTAGCCTTCTTCAATATGCTACCAGTATTATGCCCAAATATATCTGACCTTACCCTTGATCAACTACCGGAAGACGAGCATTTGGCAAACCAAATCGACAAGTCTATGATGGGATTCCGAGCCCTCGAAACCCTCACTTGCCTCAGCGTCACTCCTTCGCTACTTAGAACAATAACGCAATTACCGGCCTTGAAGGTTATGACTTTGAATAGAATTGAAACGGAGAGCCTCGCTTTTGACGCGCAGGAATGCTTACCTTCTATGGAGCAGATAGTGTTCGAAGGCCTGAATTCTGAGGTCATCCCCATTACCACGCTTCTTCAATCTGTCTCCTCTCCTAGCCTTCGCACCATCGTCATTGCAACTCAGAATGCTCCCAACGACCCTGTGGACTTCACTGGGCTTCTATACGCCTTGTCCCATCTTGGCAATAGTGTTCGTCATCTGACAATCAAAGAAGACTTTGGCCCTCGTAATGCCTGGTCTAGTCGCACGATCGAGAATGTGGATCGTGACTTGGTCGCACCTCTCGCTAACCTACACTCGTTAACAAACCTGACGCTCGAATGCGGCCAAATTCAATCAATACAGCTGCGACCAAAGCAAGTACGCACACTTTGCAAAGCCTTACCAAACCTGGTCCACCTCACGACCAATTTGCTTATTGGTTTTATGGGTTTGGGAATCCTCGCGGAGAAAACCCCCAATTTCCAGACGTTGACCGTATGTTTTCAGCCTGATACGATTCCTATCGAATACAAAGAGAAACTCAAGCCTCTCCGGGGTAATACGTCCCTCCGATCATTTGGGATTGGCCGTGACCCCTTGACGAGATCACTAAGGGACACTATAAGGACCGCTGTTTGTCTTTGCACATACTTCCCAAACATCTTGCATATTCAGGGTGAAGGATTGGACTTGGAGACACAAGGCGGTTGGGCGGAGGTCGGACGCCATATCCAGGCCATACAAGAATTGAAACAAGTCCAGGGCCAGAACATGTTACTCACTAGTTTCGGGCCATGAGATTGCCAGCGTGGAAGCAACGATGTATTCTGAGTGGTTGCGGAGGCAAACGGGTTTGAACTTGCTAGTTCACTTATACGATGTTCAACGTACCAGCCGCTTATGTAGAAATTTGATCTGAAGAACTTATACTTATAGATGACGGGATTCTCAATGTATGTATCTAGGTATCAGGGATCGTTATGGATAGGACAGCAATCTTCTCACTCTTGACATGTAATGAGGCTAGCCGACATTCAAAATCGCCTCCGCCTCTGAAGACCACAAGCCATCCATTGGACTGAGTAGCAGGCGGGTTAGCCCAACTCGGCGATAGCCGAACAGTTCCTTGCGACGAACCTCCTTCAGCCCTGGTGGCCTTTGTGGTGTCCTTTCCTCTGAACGCGTCGTTAAACGCGTGGTATAACGTGTCGTCAGCAATGCATCCCGCACTATGCATACCGGAAGCGTTCAAAACCATAGTTGAATGTTTTGGAACCGACCACGACCCTACAGCTATCGACGGCAAGACCCTCATAAATTTGGCACTCACATGTCATACCTTTCTCGAAGTCGCGCTTGACGAGCTTTGGCGCGTTCAAAAGTCATTGGATGCGTTGTTGATGTGTTTCCCTACGGACACCTACACGGTGATGCCCCAACGCGTCCGGATCTTCCGTGATCATCTAGTTACAAGCAGGATCGAGTCCATACGGAGAGTGGTGCGCACATCTTTCCTGACAGAAAAACGAAGTTCCTGATCAATATATTCATACAGCAATTCAAGACTGACTATATAATTCGGCCTGAAGACTGGAAGAGGGTGAATTACTATGCCCCTCGCATACGATATCTACGGCCTCAACAGGGAGCAAGCTACCCCCTTGTAGCCGTACCGGAAATCTGGCCTCTTTTGGTGTTGCTTCGGCCACCAAGCCTTCCTTACCTCCTGCCTAATCTCAAAGGTGTCGAATTCGAAAGCGCTGAGGGAGATTTTCACAATATTCGACAGTTTTTGGTCCCTCAATTGCGCCATCTTCAATTCTGCTTTCCATGGAACGCTTCATCATCGCCCCTTCGAATCTCCTTTCTCCTCACACTTTCCAGTCTGTGCCCACGACTCAGCAGCCTCTGTATCAGCAACTTTCCAAAGTCAGTTCTTTCACGCGATACTTTAATCGGATGGCAATCGCTACGGAAGCTGAAGGTCGTTAAAATCGATATAGAAGATTTATTGTCTTTAGGGTCAATGGTATCTCTTCAGACTCTGGAGGTTGACGGTATCGGAGCTAGAAAACCTGGAGTTGCAACCTCTCCACCCGAACCTGGTTCGAATTTGTTCGCTACACTCAAGTGCCTCCGGCTCATGGGAATGGGTTCCACCTTTACCGTTGCCTGCACCATCCTCAATGCTGTTGCCTCAACAGAACTCTGCTCGCTGTTTCTTGCAATAGATCCAACGAAGCAAGAAGGCGATGATTTGAATACATAGTGGAAAGAGCTAGTTCACGCGATCCTCCCCTTCCAAGCCACGATAACTACGCTTCATATTCAAGGGCTAGAGGACCGACGGGCGAGCAGTGATCAGCTTATCGATGGAGAAGTTTTCCGACCACTAGAAATTCTACAGTGGCTTCAAGATCTCAAAATCACATCGACGTTCCCAATCACGATGACGGACGAAATATTTGGTGCATGCTCATCCCAGTGGCCTCATATTCGTCGCCTCGTCTTCACCAACTCCGCTTCTCCGGACCATTATGCGAAGAGGAATTCCACAACCCTGCAGGCCCTCCTCTTCGTGCTGGCAAACTGCCGGAGCCTCGAATACTTGGACATCTGCATTGATACAGAGGAGAACGTTCCTTCCGTTGAAGACGATATGGAGCGCTGGAAGAAGATCGCGAACAAGAGGATTGAAGTCATTGGTTTGGGTCGGCCATCTTATAAGGAATCGGTTGGTATTGCCCTCTTTTTGTCGGCGATACTCCCCAATTTGCGCTCCATCCGGATTCCAGAGGGCTGCAAAGGCGTCTCGAGGACTGAATGGGGTGAAGTTGAGCGTCATTTGCAGGCTATCCGCATTGCCCGCCGATGGAAATAATTTAGGCCGCGAAGTGGGCATACACCTTAATGTGAAGTATAGTAATATTGAGTTAATTCATGTGTTGTTCTTTCTTCTCTACCTTTGAAAGAATCTGGAAACTCCAATCTGAGAGGATTCACAAAAATTCGGTGGCTCTAGAGATAGGCGCTTGTCAGCAGCGAGAAATCTGACGAAACTCAGTTAAGCGCCCTCCGCTTATGTCAGCCGTTCGGGACTTTTTCCCGTTCCTCCACCATTGGGCTCTCGCCCGATAACATTGACAATGTCGGGCTCACCTCGTACAGCATCAACGATACCCATTCCCAATCTTTCTACGACTTTCGGAAGTGAGAAGAACTCTCCTCGGTCAGAATCTCATCCAGATGCTGCTCTACGGGCACCACATTCTACGCCAGTTCACCGATTTCCAGACGGCTCTCATGATAGTCCTCAGGGAGCGACACCTATTGAAACGCCTTCGCCGCCTTCACCTGCAACGCCCGTAGACCAGCAAGATACCGTTCGTCCTAAAAAGAAGAAGAAAAGGTCAGGTTTGAAGGAGAAAGCTTCCACGATTACATTGGCGAACAATCGTCCACTCTTTCAATCGTTCAAACCCAACATTCTCCTAGAGAACTCGGGTAGCGTTGCTCGAGATCATCTAGCCTCTGAGCGTACATATCTAGCCTATGTTCGTACCAGCTTGGTCCTTGCCACGACTGGTGTAGGTATGTGACGTAATTTTTTGCTAGGCGCGTTTTGAGGGCTGACCGGAACTTGCCTAGCCCTTGTGCAGCTTTTTGCCGTGGCTCGAGCTCAAGGAACCACTGATGAATTCACGCACGTTCAGAAGTTCGCGCGTCCACTTGGCGCAACGTTGATCATATTTGGGCTTCTGGTGCTGTTCTCAGGTACGGCCGTTTCACCAACTCACGGACCCAGCTGACCCCATTGACAGGCGTCCGAAGATACTTTGCGATCCAGAATGCCCTCATCCAGGGCAACTTTCCTATCACACGCATTGAGATAACGGCCATCGCTGTCGTTCTCGCCGTAATCGTTATTATCGTTTTTGGGGTCCTGGTATCGCCACATGGCTAAGGCAGTTTGCCACGACTGTTCAACCATTGGGGTTGGGCGTAACATTCCTGGTGCCATAGGATATCACTTGCGAATAAGGTACACAAATTGCATCTGTTGTCCTCGTGATCGTTCTCAAGCCCGCTTTCTCCACAGCGATTCTAATCCTTCAACGAACAATGAAGAAACACGCAATCATGCTGAAATATACCGTAATTGTACCTAATTTTCTTATAAGATGATTTAATATCAGTATGGACCATAGCTATGAGCACGATATCCTTGGAATGAATACCCGAAATTACTGGTATCCGAATCTGTTCCCGCTGTATCCGAATCTATGTCCGAATATGATTCGTAGGTGGTATCAGCAGTCGATTCAGTATCACTACCCTCTTCATAGCACGTACGATTGTCTCTTTCTCTCTCGTCTGTCCGGATCTGAGTGAACATCCAGAGCGAGTCAAAAACCGATTTCCACTTTAGTACGCCCTTCATCGTCTTCAAGTGATTGAAGGTTTGGGAAGGTATCCGACAGATATGCGACTACATGAATAGTGTTATTGATTGGGGAGTATTGCACGATCAACTCGGAGAGTTGGTGGTTGAGCCGGGTCGAACTTTGCCTGGAGACACGCTACAGGTGTTTGGCGTCGAAACCAAGACTGAGATAATCAAGATTAGGGCAAAATTCAAGCTTGCGAGGCTGTGCATCATATTAATAGGGTCTTTGTACAGGTGTAAAAGTCCTCAGCGTCAGCGATTAAGATCTATATACAAACGAATCAAGGAACAAGAAAAAAACATCATGATGTAGACAGGCTCTTCAAGGTGGCATTCCTCTCGTGCTCTCGCATCTCCGCAAATAGATGAATATCCTTCTGTACCTGCTTCCATCTTCCTTCAAGCTTGTCGTCCTCGAGCCAAACACCAACGGTGATGCGACACAATCTGGGAAAAATATCGGAAAGGAAAGCCGCAACTTTCTTGGGATCGCTCAGAGGAGAGGCTTGGACGTTTAATACGCGTAGCTTTTCGGCGCGTTTCTGACTTAGTCCGATGCGCGAGTGTGGCGGATGTGATGTATTGAAAGCAAGCCACAATTCTTCCAGCCTTGGGCAATGCTCGGCGAAAGGCGTCAGGCCGCTCAAAGTGTTTCGCGGTGTCCTCCTCGTCTCCGCCGAGAACCGAATGAATGTGATGCATGGCCAGGCCTTAGCGAGCTGATTCACAAGCTCGTCATCGAGCTCGAACCCTTGGGATGAATGACATTTGAATACTACGAGGTTATGGAACCGGGAAAAATCCACTAATGCCGACCTGTTGATTGGTAGATCTTCTTCTGCCTCGCCTTCGTTGAAGTCGGCCACATCCAAAGATTGCAGTGTGTCCGAGGAAAGGCGTGAGCTGAGGAGGTTTAATATGCTCTCCCAGAGGTGTGAGGAGACTTCAGCGTGATGAGTGGCCATCGTGATAGATTTAACAATGTTCTGGGGGTGAATGGCCCCGAGGAACTTGACACAGGACACGGACTCCCAGCATCGGAGTTCCAAGTTCTCAAGTGACGGAAAAGGGTTGCAGGTTTCGACAGGAAACGGGGAATCATAGCTGCTTTCGTCAGCCTGCGCCTCGAAAGCAAGCCGCTTCAAGCTTTTCAGCGGCATCTCACTGAGAAGATGGAGATCTTTGCCTGCCACCTCTGGGAGTTTCAGCGCTCGAAGAAGTGGGAAACGGTGGATGTTCCCATAGATTGCAGGAGATGACCACTTGGCCAATCTGCCGTTGCTGCCAATTTCAAGCTCCGTTAAGAGGGGATGCTTGACGAATGCTTGATTGGCGAAGTAAGAAGCAAGAGCGAGGTCGACTCCCAGAGGTAGGCGCCCTCTAACCGAAATTGACAGTTGCTGTAGATTTTCGCCAATCAAGAGACGAAGTTTGCAGTAATCGTTGTGGCTGTCGACGTCTACTGAAATTCGACGTGCATTGGGGAGAATTGAGTCTCCAGCTATGTCATATAGGAGCGGCCAGGGTGGGGTGTCGAAGTAAAGGATCCGGTTCTTGTTCAGGTTTTCATCAATAATCCGGACGCGCTTTGTGTAGCTCTTCATGACGGCGAGGTGATGAGACGATATTGGCTCACATATGGTCTATGTGTGCCAACGCTCAGAGCGGTGATTGTGGCCCTTCTCAATAGGATAACTCACGCGATATATCCCTTCAGCATCTGAAGTGACGATTCCCATGCATTGAATGAGAGGGTAAGGTGAGTCCAACTTCTGCCAGAGTGCATCAAGGCCAGGTTCGGCGAAAAAGCGGCAGGTCAGTGCAACTGATAGTAAGGTCGTCTTGGCTGGTGGTTCCTGCAGACTTAAGAAGTCAAGGATGTTGGTCAGAACCTCCGGGATTTGAAAGCACCGATGCATCCTTGAGGCCTAGTCTTCAAAGAATACAGGCTGTCTGTGACCTCAACCCGTCACGCTCGCGGGGAAGCCAATATTTGGGGTTCCAGGTGGTGGTGGTTGGAAGTCGACGGCCAAGGAAGATCCGATATCCGAAGCCGAAAGCTTGTAATAGACGCCTGACGGCGCTAGGCGCTTGCACCACCCAGCGACAAACGGCCATTACTCGAGTATAGACAGTTTTAAACTGGCCGGTAATTCCTCACGAAAATGCGTGTCTCGCGACAGCTTATATATGATAGCCTCCACCGTGAGGCTGAAAACTAGATTCCATTTGCTAAGTACGTTTGTTTAATTTCAAAACGCCTTCCACCCCGTAAATCCTACGTAAATAGCTAACAGAAATGGCATCATGCTATCCCCTAAGAAGACATGTGACTCGAGTTCAAATGTGCGCCGACCTTTCTCTCATGCTCCCGTATCGCGACAAACACCCGAACGTCTTCCAAAACCTCATACCATTCCTCCTCCAGCCGATCACCCCTCCGTAAAGCAAACGCACCAACAGTGATATCCTCAAGATGAGGGAATATATCGGACAGGAAGGCTGCGACTTTCTTGGGAGAAGTCAACGGAGAGCCCTGTACGTCGAGGAATAGTAACCTCTCTGCGTGCTTCATATGGATTCCAGGGCGCGAGAATGGCACATCCGAGTCATCGATGTGAAAAGCCAACGCTAGCTCTGTCAATTTTGGACAGTGTTCCGCAAACGCTGCTAAGCCCTGCAAGGTATTCCGTGCGGGGGTTTTCTTTGCCGTACTTGAAAAGTTGATCTTCTCGATGGCAGGCCAACCTTGAGCCAATTGTTCCAAAAGTTCATCGTCGAGTTCGAAACCTTGAGGCGAATGTAATTCGAAGCTCGTGAGTTTATGAAACTCACGGAAGCCTATCAGCGCCTGCCGTTTGATTGGTGGTTGATTGAATATGGATGGGTCGTATAGAAAATCGTCGACAAAAAGTTCTTGTAGGGTTTCAGTGGAAAGGCGTTGTAAAAGGAAACGTAACATTGCCTCCCAGTCGTCTGTCGAGATGTCTCCTCCTGCGGCGTTCATTTTGACCGATTTTATGACATTTTGAGGGCCGATGAATTTGAGAAATTCCATGCATAACGGAGAATCCCACCAATTGATATCGAGCCGTTCAAGTGAAAAAAACGGCGGTATATCGAAACTATCGGGTCCAGGACGCGGTGGGCGGTGGACATCGGGTTCTACATCTATCGTGAATGAGAGTTCCCTCAAACTCTTGATCCTCGGAATACGGCGGAAATCAGCGGCACATAGCCTTGGTAGTTCCAGTTTGACTAGGGCTGGGAAGCGATGGAGATTTTCGTAGATGGCGGAGGGGGACCATCCGGATGAGCTGCTAATACCCCGAATCTCGAGTGATGTCAGGCGCGGATGTTTGGTGAACGCCAAATTGCTGAAGTACGATGCGAGTGCCAGGTCCACATATGTATCACGAACAATTTGAAGGGAAAGGTGCTCCAATCGGGGACCAAGAAGTAGTCGTAGTTTGCAGTAATCTCCGTACTCACGTACATGCACGGAGACCTCACGAACATTGGGGAGAATAGACTCTCCAGCAACATCGTAAAGGATTTTCCAGACCTCAGTGAAGGGAGAGGTGGGAGGACCGTCTCCAACAGCTTGGATACGCCTTGCGTACTTCCCCAGAGTCGCTAGGTGGCGAGGATCAATTGGTGTAAATGCCTATTCAAGATCTTCAGTGACTCATATTTTCTCAAGATGCCTGTACTTACAAGTTCATTCTTATCTTCAATGATGCCCATACACCTAACGAGAGCAGCGGGTGTCTCCAATTGTTCCCATAACGCGTCGAGCCCAAGTTCTGAGAACGTGCGACAAGTCAGCGCGACCGCGAACAGGGTTTTCCTCCTCTCGTACGATATTGACTCCGAATGGGGGTTGATCAAAGTAAGAATATTCGCAAGAATTTCGGGTATCTGAAGGCAGCGGTGCATTTCAGTGGTTTCTGGATCAAGGTTCCTCGAGCCTGCTGGTGGGTAGGCCGTAGATCCAGTCCCGGTGGCTTACTTGGTGGTGGCGAATGGTCGGATGGCAAAGCCGATCTTGCTTGAATAAGCGTCGGTACACCCATTCGGGGAATTCCGACTTAAACATTTCCAGCCCAACTTCGAGGCTGGCGTTATCGTCATTTTCCAAATGCCCAAGTAAGCACCATTGATTCTACTTGTAGCTTATGTACAAATTGAAAGACAAGGACGATGACTACTTGGGATGATGTGAATTCATAGATTGATCCTCGGCGCAGACGTGAATCAAAGGCCTGATCCAGCACGATAGGGAGTCAGAGCTCCAGCCTTCCGCTCATGCACTCGTACTTTGACAAAGATTGGAATGGCTTCCCGAACTTGTTCCCATTGTTCTTCAAGCTCGTCGTCCTCTTGGAAAGGAAGAGTTACGTTGATAGATTTGATGTTGGGGAAGATGTCCGAGAGAAAAGCCGCAACCGTCGTGGGATCATCCGCCGGGGAGCCTTGAACATCCAGGATACGGAGTCGTTGTCCCCGTGTTGGTGTGAGGGCATCTCTTGAAAGTGGCGGGCTCGAGGCATCGAAAGCAATCGCCAGTTTTTCTAAATTTGGGCAATGTTCTGCGAACGCCGATAGACCGTAGAGGGTGTTACGAGGTGGAGGAAAAGGCCTAACCTGACCACGAAATACAATCTCTGTGATGACAGGCCAACCTTGGGCTAACACAAGCAGGGTCTCGTCGTCGTGACTAAAGCCTTGGACCGAATGGCAGATGAAGCTTGTAAGGTTGGTGAATCGAGCAAAATCCCTGATTGTTTTGCCTTTGATGGATCGGTCTGGTTCGGTCGTCCCATAATTCGCCAGGTCTCTGTCGTTCCGGAGGTTGAATTTTCGGAGGCTCTTGGGAGAGAGGCGCTGGCATAGAAGCGGTAGCACGGTCTCCCATGTTCCAGTTTCAATGCTCCCATTTGTATCGGTCAGCAAGATTGACGATATGATGTTGGTTGGATGAATACACTTTAGGATACCGACGCAAGACGGAAATTGCCACCCTACAACGTTCAGCTCTTGAAGTGAGGCGAAAGAAGTTGCTCCTGTAACATGTATAACGCTATCTGGCCCCTCGTCCGAAGTGTCGTGGGTGATTCGAAGATCAAGCCTTTTCAGATGGTCAAGTTCAGAAAGGCGCTGGAAGTCTTTCAGTGTTGAGGGTGAAAGAGCTAGAGTGGAGAGAGAGGACATAGAATCAATAGCCAAAAATAATGCATTCAAGGATGGTTTGGGCAACAAGCTGTTGATGCGCAACTCTTTCAGGTGCGGGTGCTTCACGGCCAACTCCGTAAAATATGACGAAAGGTGTGATTCAAGTGCTGCACCATTACCCATAGTAATAGAGAGGCACTGTAGCGCAGGGCCGAGAAGGAGGAGAGCCTTGCAGTAATCGTCATAAGAAAACACATAGATGGAGGCGCGGCGAACGTGGGGCAGGATACGATCCCCCGTGATGGTATGAAGTCGTGACCACGAGGATGGAGTAACGGAAGAGCCCTGTATCGTTTCTTCAACAACCCTGACACGTTTTGCATAGTTCCTTAGTATTGTTATGTGGTGGGGGCGAATCGGTTGGGATAATGTATGTGTGAACTGTTGAAGTCCTTGTCACTCGTCATCATCAACCATAACCATACAAAGACTCACACTGTATCCTCCGTCTCGGGATGTGATACCCATACACAAGATAAGAGGAGCTGGATTTCCTAGACGCTCCCAAAGTGCATCGAGGGCAGGCTCGGCAAATGAATGACAGGTCAATGCAACTGCCAGCAGGGTGAGTCTTCTTTGTCGTACTTCATCTGGCGCTACCAAGGAGAGGATGTTGACCAGTATTTCAGGAACCTGGAGGCATTTATGCATCCTGACTTCGTAGGATGAGAATGCCTTCGAATGGCAACAGATTCAAAACGGTTGGTGTAAATGTCATTACTAGTAGTACGGCGCCTTCCGGTTTACAGTCTCCGCCCTAACGGCTTGACGGACGAGCTTTCCACTGATCATCTCTCTGGCAGAGTACAGTACCCTTTCATACGTTAGCAGAACAGCCGTCAGACTCCTCATGAAGAAAGTCGTCTCAACTTGTCACGGGCCACACCATCATGCGTAATGAATTGTCACCGGATTTGACAATAGTGCCAGGAATAGTACCAGAAGGTAACTCGAATACATTGAATGTATATCTAAGGCGTCCTTCTACATCATGGTCGCGGCGGAATCGGATAGTGAGAGAGAGGCTGCAAGACTGCTGACTCGTCTCTCGTTGAATATACGTATGCATAAATGACCATGAAAATTATGATGCTTCTGTAAGGCTGGCATGTGATGAGCGAGAAGCCGCCAGAGCACCTGCTGCTCTTTCAGATCGTCGTACTTCAGCCAATAGCTGAACCCCCTCTTCAACTTGTTTCCACTGCTTGGAAAGCTCGACATCCTCGGAAAATTCACCAATATCAATGCAGCAGAGATCAGGGAATATGCTGGAGAGGAAAATAGTAACCCTGATGGGCTCGTGAAGTGGTGAACTTTGAACGTCGAGCTTGAACTCTCGTCCTTCGTCTACTCGGCGAGAATTGATCTTGTTGCATAAATTCCAGGTATCTTCTGTGTCGAAGGGAAGCGTCAACTCTTCTAGCATTAGACAGTGTTCCGAAAAGGCCGAGAGGCCCCGCAGGGTATTTCGTGGAGACTCTGAGCCCATCTCGATGGCCGAGAAGCAAATTCTCTTGGCAGAGGGCCAATTCTGAGCCAACAATAATAGAATCTGATCATCGAGGTCAAACCCTTGAGAGGAATGGCACTCGAAGACCACGATATGACGGAATCTAGCGAACTGTTTTAACGTGTCGCTCGAAATGGGGGAGTAGGAATGAGGTGGTTCTTCGTCGACATCTTTAACACAGATGTTACATAACGTTTTTGGAGAGAGGCGTTGGGACAGAAACGAGAGGACTGTCTGCCATTTTTCTGTTGTGACCTCTCCGTTCTCAGCGATCAGGGAAATAGACTTGATAGTATTGTCGGGATGAATGTAATCGAGGAAGTCCATGACGTTCGGAGCGTCCCACCACTCAGCGTGAAACACTTCAAGTCTGGGAAATGGCATCGTAAAGTCATTGGTGGAATGGTGTTTATCGGAACGCCTGGATCGTTCTGAGTCCGAGTCAGAATCCGAGCCAGAATCCGAGCTTCCCATAGTCGAAGGGTTATAATCAGTGTAATCTCCGTCGTCATCTTCTATTGCAAATTCAAGCTCCTTCAGATGCTTCAAATCTGCTAAAAATCGAAAATACTGGAGGGGCAACCCGGGGAGTCTCAATGTGGTAATGATGGGATAGCGACGAAGGCTTCCGTAGAAAGTCGAAGAAAGGTATCCGGTATAATATCGTTCCTTGGTGCTCAACTCAAGTTCTGTCAAGGACGGGTGTTCGATTGGCGCCGAGTGGGCAAAGTAAGAAGTGAGGCCCGCTTCAATCTCGAAAGACATCTCAGCGTCAATCATAAGAGAAAGGTTTTGGAGCTTAGGTCCAAGGAGAAGACGGAGTTTGCAATCGTATGCTTCAGAGTTGTCTACCTGAATAGCGACCTGACGAGCTTGAGGGACGATACCTTCGCCAACAGCGTCATACAGGATTCGCCAAGATTTTGGATCTAAGGTGCCTTTAGAGGAGCTCAAAGAGAAGGGGTTGCCTCTCCTTTCCTTTCCTTGATCGTTGGCAATAATCCGGACGCGTCTTCCATACCGTCCCAGGACTGTAAGATGGTGTGAGCAAATTTGCTCTGATATCGTCTGGGCCAGGTGTCATCGGGTTTAATCCACTGCCTGACATTGATAATTACACTCACGTATAGATACGATTTGTCGTTATAAGAGGCAACTCCCATGCATCGGATAAGAGGATCAGGTCCGTCTATTCGTTCCCAAAGGGCATCCAGGCCAGGCTCGCAGAATGAGCGACAGGTTAGCGCAATTGCTAAGAGTGATGTCGTCCTCTTATCAGAGATCTCTACAGTATTTATGAATTTTAAGATGTGGGACAAGATTTCTTGAATCTGGAGGCATTGGTGCATGTTCGAGTTATCAGTGGATGGTCGGTGGCTGTCGAAGTGAAGGACGCAACTTCCGATATCCGACGCCGATCCTGGTCCTTTCTTCCTACCACCATCAATATGGACGACACTTTTGAACAACCAACAGCCAGCATTCCGCGACCAGCTGGCACAGAAGACAATGGCGACGACGAAGAGCTCTCCGGAGAAGAAGACGGTGGACTCGATTGGACAAAGCTGTGAGCACCAGCAATTTGCAACAATCTTATGCAGTTTTTGATGTCCTCAACGCTTTAGACAACCTGCTCGGCCAGTCATCCCGAAACGTGGAGAAAAAGACTTTGAACCCAAACCTGGAGGTGGCTCAGGACTCCAAGTGCACGTCCTAGATCGTGCAAGGAATGTCATGTTTGAGACCTTAAGGGCAACGAGAACCATCTCGAGGTGCGTACTCGAGTCACTTTGTGTCAAATCGTGTTTCTGACCTGTCTCTGCTCAGTAAGGCCGTAAGCTACGCAATATGGTACCCAAATATTGGCCGAAGCCATGTTACCCTCGCCAAGGGTATTCACTTCTCCTCAATGGGTCACTCTGCGCCCCGGGAGATACCTGATGAAACTGGGGCTATCAAGCTACAGAAACGTCTAGAACTCCTCCCTGAAGAAACAATATATCTTGTCGAACGTGGTTCTCTGTTCTGTTGGAAAGATTGCTCTACCCTCCCGTCAAGTGTCAGGACAGAGCAAATGGAGGGCGCACCTATGTCAGTGGAACAAGTGTATGCGGAGATGATCGGTGTGGATGATCTGACTATGGAAAAGCTACAGGTGATATTATCCCTGCTATCATTTCTGCCTTTCGTGCTCAAACCACCTAGGTTTACACCTACCTCAAGCGACTCGGCTATTCTGTCACGAGAGCGAACCCACCGACGTCCTACTACCCCGTACCTCCCTCAAAAGCTCTGCAGTCAAGCGGAACCCAATCCCGATCTGTCTTCAGCCGCATGTTCTCCATCTTCCCTTCTTCTATCTCGAGGCTGTATAGAATATTCTGGAGCAGTTTCAATTGGTGGCGTCCACTGCGAATAAGCCGTTGGCTGCATCACGACAAGAATTATGGTGAGTCATATTTTATCACACTATGGCCTTTCCTGGGCTCACCCGAAATTATAGCCTCCATTTTCAAATCTCTGAGGTTCATCCCTTCCACGCATACAGTCCCGCTATCCCATCCAAAACAAGAACTGCGACAGCGGAAAAAGGCAGAATCACCTTACAAGATCTTTTACAACCTTTACAAACCCAATACCTCACTCAAGCGATCTGCTCCCCCTGAGCCCGACTTCCAAATTGTCGTTGTCAAGTAAGTTGGCTGTTCCTTTCGGTGGGACGCTGTCTAATAGCCTCATAGCGCACGGACCACACCAATGCCAACGCTACAGGAACTGACGGATCTCTTCGACGAGCTACCAGAGCTCCCACCACCTCTCCCAAGGCAGAGACGTCCATTACCGACGCAAGGGGACGCAAAGGCTGCTACAAAGGGTGCAGTGCCATCCATAGCCCCAACAACCACAGCGGCGGCGGCGGCACCACCTCCAAATGCCACTGCTGCACCACCGCCTGCGCCCAAGCCTAGTCTAATACGGCGATTGTTCCCATGGGCGTTCAAGTCTCCAGCACCCGTCCCAACAGAGCCAGTCCGAAGACCACACCCATTCATGGCACTGAAGACAGGGAAGAAAATTATCATCATCGCAGCCGTCGACTCTGGGAGCATCAGCTTCTTCAGGTTCGGGCAGGGTGATTTTACGGAGTGGCCGATGGTGTAGCGAAACGCTTTAATGATGTGGACTCTGAATGGTGGACATGGCAGAATCGAATGCTTCGCTTCATTACATTATGGTTATTTACTCCATGGACTGTACCGTACTCTATTACACCATCTCAATTAGACCAAAAACCTAGCAACCAATACAATCCCCAACCACAGCGATGTCCATCCTGGACCCAGTCCTAGGTTAGCCATCGCAGCATTATCATTCGTTACTGAGGTCGTTGAAGGTGCAGCATCGGCCCCTGCATCGGTAGGCTGGGATTGCATCGTCACTGTTATGATTCTTGAGGGAGTTGCGTTGTTTGATCCCGAGCTTGGTGAAGGAAGAGGGGTGCCGGTTGCAGCGATGGTGGTTTGGGAGGCGGTTTCGGCGCTGGCTGTTGGTGCTACTGCGAGGGTTTCTGTGAAGGGTGGTTTTTTGGTTCTTAGGTGGGTGCAAGGTAGATAGAGAAGGAAAGGATGACTGACCTTCGAAGTTTCCTCCGTTCTTCTGTGCATCGGCAACAGCTTGACGGAGTAGGTCATCCGCGTTATTGGGAACCAGAGAGAGGAAGCCAATCCGAGGAGGATCAACAGAGGGGTGTGTGATGTTGCCGTAGTGGAATGCGACCAGATTCCTGAGCATATAGTCAACGTTGTAGCTTAGTGAGGAAAGGAGAGGGACACGTACGACTTCATGAAAGGATCTCCTAGACTCCAGCTGAACAATGCTCCGTAGGAAGGCGGATCAGTAGAGACGAGGTTATCTGCTACACAGGTCGTAGCGTCGTTTGGCATCGAGGCACCTATGAAATCTCTTGGGTCTACCGGGAACATCTAGAAAGGCATTCCACGCGATCAGTTTAAGGGCACCAAGAGGAGGGAGGAAAGGCAGAACGGACTTTTCCACCAATCTGAAACGCCATTGTATGCGGAACGGCACACGGGAGAGTAGGTTCGTTAGTACTTGAGGGGTTGTACCCTGGTGAGACGGTGCTGAGGATTGAGTTGACCATATCGGAAGGTCCACGGATGAGAGAGTTGCCCTATACGAGAAATCAGTCATTTGAAGAAAAGTTAGAGGGAAATTCACGTACAGTGTCTATGAGAGCCGTGACTCGGCCTGGGTTGACGCCGTTTGCTGGGATGGTAGAATCTGCGACCTTCTTTCCATCCAGGAAGACACCGTCAATATCAATCTCCCATCGACTAGAGAACATAGTCAGGATTGCTTGTATGCGCATCAAAGCTGGAAGAACTCACTATGGATACACCTCATTGGGAGCGAAATTGGGTGGGTTCAAGCCACCGTCTGTGGACTTGTACAAACGAACGGGAACCCATGTCAATGAGGAGTTATCGATCCCGTCAGGCAGTTTTCCGATTGTGAGCATGCCGTTGCCACCTATGTCGATGGTATTTCGCGCGAGCGTGATCTGTGACCAGGTTCACATCAGAAGGAGAAGGAAAGAGGGAGAGGGGAGACCCACACTGAATTGAGGCATTTGCAGGGCACCACTAGCTGAGAGCCTGGTAACGAGTGGTCCATCCTGGTATGTGGAATGAAGGAAGTCATCCGTGGTGGCTTTTGGAGTCTGCAGCATCCGTCGGTCAATACGTTCAATGCCCCAGAACGGTAGAGGGTGAAAAACGTACATCAGCAACGACAGCAGCCTGCTGAACCTTACTTCCACTCGGAAATCCCAATCCAAAAATGCCCGCAGTCCCAAACTTGACAATCGGGTTGTTCGTTGAACTAATAACACCAAACGCCTGGTCCGTCATAGCGAGTCCAGCAACGACAGCAGTGTCACGTCCGAGGACACCATTTGCAAAGGTTCCTGTTGTTGAATCCCCGTATTGAAGTTGGAGGGGAGTCTGGGTGCCTTTGACGCGTTTGGAGGGGTATCGGTTGACAGAGGAGCCTGCGCAGGATCCGGTTTGGCACGCGTCGGAGACGACCCAGAGGTCACTCGAACCGGTATCTGTAACTTCGTCAATATGAAGGCAACCTTGGAATGTAAAGCACAGCTTACCTAGATTTACTGCCGAAACGTAGTATGAACTTTCATCCGAGGCCTCTCCAAGTCCAATTGGGATAGAGTATAACCTTTAAGCATGCGTCGTCGTGTGAGCAATGCCAGTGAGCGCTCGGTGGTAAAAATCACGTACAAATCAGCATTGTTCCCCATCCCTGTCGTCCCACTAACATTTCCTCGTCTTTTCATCCCCACCTCCGCCTTCCTTCTGGTAACTTGAATCGGTATATCATATCCTCCTCGTCTCTCATTCCCAGAAACTGAACCCGACATGACATTTGCTGAACTCGCAGCAACCAATTGCAACCATCGGCAACCCAATAGAAATAAAAGCCCCACTCGGAACACATTGACGACGCGACCACCTCCGCAACCTGGAGCCTTGAGAACAAAATTTGATGATGTGAAGAATAGCATCCGACCGACAAACTTGCGTCCAGCGCTAACTCAAAAACGAAGAAAAAAGGGAGAGAAAGGAAACGAAAGGAAAGCAAGCCCACTGAGACGTCCCTCTCGATGGTGGTGGTCAGAGACGAAGAGCTCACAATCGCTACAGGGGCGTATACATATAGACCTTGCCATCATCGTTTCATCACTGGCGTCCTTGCGATGGCCCAGCGCTTTGGATGGCGCACTGCCACTTGGCAAGCTTTCCCGGTTTACCGGTCGCCTCAACGAGGCTGATCGCAGCTAAAAGCGAAGTGCAACTGCAGGGTTTCTATTCGTCTATTGCGATACTGGATCGTGCATAATTGGCTCAAGAAACATGGCCGAGCTAACCGATGTTAGAATTGACAGAATCGTGCGCCCAAGGTCAAATCGGGTGTCGAGGGTAGATCAAAATCGCTATAGAGACAAGGAAATTGACCTCGAAAACTTGGAAATCACGATTACTTATGGTGCAGATAATCGGTGCTTGTACGGAGGCATTTGACTTGTGAATCGCTAGCTTATTGAGTAATACTCCTGAACGCTTCATACAACCCGTGCTGGTCACCTAGCCCATAGGTAAAAGTCATCCTCTGTAATATCCCGGGTTCATCTCCTGAGTCCAACTCAAGCTATAGTTAGGCCAGTTATCAGTGTTCGCCACAAATAAAACAATCAGAGTATCAGAAGCCTTACCAGGGATATGATGTCGTCAAGAAGATGTGCTTGGCCAACAGCCATACCGTTACCGCCGACATAATTCACATTCACGATGTGGACATGGAAATGGTCTATTATTACGAAGGTGAGCTATTCTCGTACGGACGAAGATCACGAAATTACTTACAGTAACTAGGCTGGTAATGAACGTATAGCCTTAAAGAACCCTTTCTCAATCCCCACTTCTCTTGCACAATCTTATCCGATTGGTCCCGAATTCCCTTCAGGAGAGGGAGATGGGACTTGGTCAGATCGCGTAGACTTCGTATTGACCTATCCTGAACAAGTGCACAGAGGTATAGCGAAGATAGGGTTTTGAGATCCCATTTCATGTCAGGAAGAATTAGGAACTCAGGACATGAGTAAAGGACTTTATCGGCTTCGGAGTGGCCCAGAAGGATGTTCTCTACCCTTCATGAGAGCTCATCAGAGAAAACGTTTATGAGAAAGGGTGTAGGATGGTACGTACCATTTTGTCCGCGATGCGGGAAAGGCAGCGATATAAGGTTTTACTATGCTCTCGTACAGATCTGGTGTTTCCTTCACCATGATCTGTTCTTGTTTCGTGTACTAAATTTGCCAAACATCAGCTTCTCTGGTTCTCTTGTCAGTTTTCGGTCTATTCTTAGGCCCCCGACAGACCCAAAAATAAAAGCAAGAGTCGGGCAGAAGAGGCTAACTGATGAACACCCCGAGAGACAGGTTGAAAGTCGTACCTTTCTGACATGAACCTCGGTAGCGGGACATATGACATTTATCTTGACGTCGCGTTCACGTTCAGGACCGAACCAGCCAAATAGCCATGTATACTGTCATCCAAGTATCAATCAGTGCTTAAGTTTCACCACTATCATTTCGTATGTCAGAAAGCAGAGTTTGAATGAAGGTTATATCCCAATGACATCGGAAAATGATTGGACTCGGACTCAGGCAAGAACTGATACTTACGATATCTGTACTCTCCTCCAGCTCTACTCGTTCTACGATACCTTTTTCACCGACTAGGTTGAGTGCGTTATCTGCTGATAGAGCGGTTTTCTCGACTCTAACGATGCCTTGCACTCTATCACCGTCTGTAGCTTGAACATCCTGTGATGTTGACGATTTAGGGAAAGTTCCGAGCAAGATTAAGCTATGCGTTAGAGGATCTTCGTTTAATATTCGAGAGAACTTGAATTTGGAGAGTTTTGAGAGAGTATTGGGAGCATCTGGGTGGGACATCGCTTGGAAATGTCGAAACGATCGAAAGGCTGTTTGGGTGTCAAGTTGATCAACCCGAAAAGGTCCAGGCCTATTGATCTAATCTAATCAGATACCTATTTCTTCCTGAGAAACGATCCCTGCAAGGCTCCTCACCCCAATTTCTACGGCGTTATAAATGACGTATGCTCCTATTCGTCCAAGATAATATAAATTAATGTCCTCTGAACACGACCGAACTGAAGATATCACCTGCGTACAACCTCACACCCATAATTGCTTGAATTTTGCGTGAAAATGCCGACAACTCGCAGCCAAGCAGCAGAACAAGAGAGAGGCGGGGTGACCGCAAAGGAAAAGGGGCATTCTAATGGACACGCCCATGCGAAGAAACCTGCATCTAAGAAACAAGCTCCGGCGTCAAAGCGAGGAAAGGGAAAGGCGGCTAAGAAAGAAGAAGAGCATGAACCAGAAACGGGAGAGAAGCGCGAGGCTGATGTGGTGAAAGGCGACGGGGAGGAAAAGGAGCAAAGGGCGGAGGAGCCTCCCGCTAAGAAGGCAAAGACGGAGGGAAAGAAGAGTTACGAGAGACTTACCGGTAAGATTTTTGTGATGTGGAAGGTAGGTGCGAAACTGAATTAACGGTCTTCGTATTGTAGGCACTATCGAACGAGGTCACATCTATTTCTTCTATCGTACCAAAGTCCAAATGGAAGAAGCACATTCCATCGACGATGTCAAGAACTTGCACATGCTCCTCGTCCCTCGACCTCCTGAGTTCGCTACCTCCTCCACCTCCAACTCGAAGAAAACAGAGAAGAAAGATCCAGATGAATCTGAAGATGCAGCTATGAAAGTGGTCGAACCAGGAGCGGACGCCATCCCCGCTCCGGAAGAACTCGACGATCCGAAGAAGAAATATAGGTTGATTGTAGTGGGAAAGAAGAAGCTACCTGATCCAGAGCAGGGAAGTAGAGGACGAAGCAGAAACCAAGTCTTCTGGGCTACGGTTGCTGCTGTTGGGGAGGATTTAACAAGCTTGGAGAAAGGATTGGGGGAGAAGACGTACGAGACGAAAACAAGAGGTTAGTTGGGGCATTCCCCTACCATTATTATTGCATATTAAGAGGACATTGATAGCGACACGGCACGAAGAGCCGGCTCGCCTCGCTGCTCGGGGTGCCTACGCAATGGTCAATAACGTACCAGACGTTCCCTCGAAGGCTGCAACTCACTTCGGCTATGTCATCTCCCATCCTTCAGAAATGGGTGATGTCCAACATGAACTGGGAATCCAAAAAACGGCCTGCTTCGTCTTACAGGTCAAGAATCCTCTTGCACCCGCTACAGGACCACAACAAGTCCACTCAAAAGGAGCCGATTATCCGAACGAAATCTTGACTGAAGTATTCGGCAAAGGGGGAAAGAAAGGGAGGGAGAACTATGGACTGAGGTTTACGGATTGTCAGTTCCCGGAGCTGTTGGATTATGAGGGTGGTGAATTGCTTTTGATCGCGGATACGACGACGGAAGAAGGGCTTGAGGAGAAGCTCGGGGAGGGTCGCGGGGAAGGTAAGGGTATTGATTTCTCCTGAATATTGGACTAAGTTATTATCCCCAGCTTTGGAAAAACTCGAAGAGAAAGAAGCCAAAGAGACGACAGAACAGATCTTCCAAGAGCTTGCGATGGATAATGAGAGGTTTCCCGCTGGCCCTTTGGAGGGCGAATGGATTTAGATTCAAGGAAATAAGTCTAAATACATTTTTACCATAAAATGCCGAGAATCTAGCAGTTTTATGAGAGTGGAAGCTGTAGTCTGATTGGGCTGTGGCTTGAGAGCTGTCGAACCCGCGCAGTTGGATGAGAGAAAGCGTGACAGTCAGATGTGACATTTATGTAACTCTGGCGTGACCTGCATTTTCTCCTCCCAAGATCGACCTTAAGCAGCTGGGCAGCTCAGGGGACCGACAATGAGCCTCTCTTCCTTTCTTTTGCCATCGACGAATAAGACTGCAGTGGATGCAGAGCTGGACGCTTTATTTAAGACGAACGTGAGTGTTCCTTCCGTAATCTTTGACTATGAGCTCAAAATTCTCATTGCAGGAAGCGGCAGCTGGACCATCGAGTCGGCCAGCGGAACCTACAACAGAGAAGACTTCCAAGGATTCCAGGGGTAAAGGCAAGAAGCGAAAGGGAGAATCTTCTGCTGCGGAAGAGCCTGTGAAGCGCAGGAAAAGCGAGTCACAAAAAGCTGCACCTACACCTACACCTGCGGCCAAGCTCAAACCAGCCAAGCCTAAGGAGCAGAAGAAGCCTGCCACCAGCAAGAAGGATGATACAGGAAAGGCCAAGATATCTGGCGATGAAGATTCCGAGGAAGAAAATGCTGATCTTGAGGATGGGTATCTGAACGCACGGGTCCAAGCATTCAAAGAGAGGGACGAAGATGACGCTGAGGTGGAGAATGGCAGCGACGAGGATGAAGATGAAGACGCAGATGCAGACGCGATACCCATTCATGAGTCGCTGAAGAAGGACAAGAAGAGCTCATCACGTTCTGGACCCAAGCTCAAATATGTGCCTGCTGAAGAAACCCCGGAGCAGCGAAATCGGAGGACGATATTCGTTGGTAACCTCTCGACAGATGTTGCCCAGAAACGGGTACGCCAGCTCAGTGCCCTCTTAAATGTGTTTTTGCTGAAATTTTTGCGCATATAGCCACTTCAAAAACAACTACATCGGCACATCCTCCAATATATCCCGGATGCCAAAATTGAGTCTACGAGATTCAGGTCGGTAGCATTTGCTACACCCACGGCCAACCCCAGTGCAGATTCGTCAGACGGCAAAACTCCTTCGAAGAGGACTCCCTCCTCTGACCCCAAATCTGCCCGCCAACACGATCTCTCTCGCACATCCGCCTGGAGGGACCGCCAAACTCAGTCGGACGACGTCTCTCTGAAAGCTGATGAGAAGAAATTCCTTACACCCTCTCAAAAGAAGAAGATTGCATTCATAAACCAAGAGTTCCACTCTTCTGCCGATACTGTGAATGCATATATTGTGTTTGCGCATCCTATACCTAAGGAAGAACTGGAGAAAAGGCCGAAGAACTTACCTCCACTGAAAGAGGTTCTGGATCCGTATGAGGCTGCAAAGAAGGCGGTGGTCAAGTGCGATGGTACGACATTCATGGAGAGGTTGATTCGGGTGGATCTGGTTGGTGGGAAGGGTGCCCCAGCTACGAAGGAAGCTGGAGAGGAGGGTCTGGCTCTCGTTGGTGCTGATCCCAAGTTGTCGATTTTTGTTGGGAACTTGGACTTTGCGAGTAAGGAGGAAGATCTACGCGTCTTCTTCGAGGGGGTCGTCGCTGCTGAAAAGGGAACACCGCCCAGTCCAGGGGAAGATGAGAGTGGGAAGAAGACTGGTTGGGTGACAAGGGTTAGAATCGTCAGGGATAAGGATACGCAGATGGGGAAAGGGTTTGCTTATGTCCAGTTCACAGTACGTCTTTCCCTCCCCTACTTGCGAGCGCATATACTCAAATATTCCAAAGGACCGCGAATGTGTTGATGAGATCCTCGCCATGGAAGAAGGAAAAATCAAATTCGCTAAGCGGAAACTCCGCGTACAGCGATGCAAGACGCTTCCTGGGTCGTCTACCTCGACCCGTCAAATCACTTCGGATAACAAGCAGAAACCCTCGACGGATTCTGCTTCTGCGAAGAAACGACCTGCACCTACACCAAATGTCATACCAACCGTGCCTAGAGGCGACCCGTCTCTCGGCGAGAAACTCGCGGGTTTGTCAAAGGATGCAAGGAAACAGGCCAAATCATCCAACGCTGATCGTGTTGCGAGGAGATTGGCGAAGAAAAAGGCTAGGCTGGCTATGGCGAAGACTGGGCCTAGCCTCAAGCTTGGGAGTGGAGCAGGAGGGAAAGTCGGAAAGGAGAGAGTGCGAGTGAGAAAGAGTGGGAGGGATGATGGAGGGAAAGGAAAGCCAGTGAAGAAGGCGAAGTCGGGGAGAGTGAGGAGTGAGAAAGCCATTCAGAATAGGAATAGGAAGAGAGAAGCATAGGGATGCATGGGGACGTAGATTTCCTGGCGCCACCCTGCGTATGTACTCTAGCAGTGGTCTCCTTCCGAATCCACGGCTTACAAATGTCAACCTACTTTAGAGTCTCAGAATTACGGAGAATGGCATCAATCAGAGCGGGGTAGTACTCATGTCGCTCTAGAAGGCGCAATATCGGGCAAGTTGGACGTTGGGACAAGTTGGGACATTACCAAACCCGTTGATTGAATCGATGTGCGTACTACAACAAAGGAAGACACGGCTCGCACTTAGAGAAACTCAGTATTCGATGACATCTCTCCTCTGTTATATGCAACTACCGATGCTCTCTTACGTCAAGGCTAAGGGATTGTCAGTCCGCTCGCTCAGATTCTAACGACCGACTTACAGTAACCATATGAGGAGATCATTTTTATTCTCCCTCATCCTCGATTGCAATTCCCTAATGGTTCCCGCTTGCCGAGCGAATCTGGCGCGTTCAAAGATGGACGCTGAACCGTCCTTTTCAGCAATATTGGTGAACTCCTCTACAATGCACGACAATCTGTCGAGAATGTCTTCACAGTTGGTGATAAATGTGTTGAGACCACGAACGTCCTCCTCTCCTTTCGGGTTGGATTGTCGCTCTACTTTGCGTATGAGGTATTCGAGATCCTGAACGTCCTTGACCAAATCTTTGTAGATTTGTTTCGAATTATAATACGCTCGAAAAAAGTCGCATATCTTCTCGAGTAAGAGAGGAACCGCACTCAAGCATGCGCCAATGAACGCGAGAGATGGAGGTGGCATTGTGATTTGGAATATCGGAAGCCAAAAGTGGTCTGAAGGGATACCAGTGGGCGAGCGAGGGTGCAGCCTCTTATAAGCCACATATGGTGGCTGTTTATGACGTACTTTGTCTCGCGGATATTACACTGTCCTGGTTCCAATGTCGGGGATCGAGGGAAGAAACCCACCGAAGAGGTCAGAAGCGCTCCTTCGATGGCACCTGTTTACTCCTTAAAGCCGCCTGGTGTCATTGTATCTGGTAGAAAGGCCTCAGCCGCTTTTTATCCTTCCTTTTGAACCATGTCAAATATCTACCTACCAAGGACATCCCTGAGAAGGAAGACCCCCCGGGCTAACATCACCTTATCGAAGCCAGGCAAACAGGAGACGTCGGGCGCTAGTCGAAGAAAACAGGAGACTCTCTGGTTCACGCCGAGGAACCTCCACCTATGCAAGGCTTACACGAGTGTCATAGATGACGTTCCTTGGGATCATACATATCTAGGCAAGCAACGCCACTTACGAGTTGAGCTTTTTTTCAGAGATGCGCTGTTCTCGGGCAAGGATCGCTGTTAGAACCTGAGTAGATCCACATCCGCCTACCATTGCTCATTTCCTTCACAGAGGAACGTCATGAGTCCGGTCAACCATGGTCCACTCAGAAGCACGAAGATGTGAGCGTGTCATAGTCAAAGAAAGAGCAAAAATTTGGGCAATCGAAGCTCTGGCCTGGGATTGGAACTGAATTGGAATGACGAAGAGCCCGAGCCAAGACTGAGAAGAGGAACATATAGACGGTCAATTCAAGTCATCCCCTCGTGTATGCCGTCAGCTTGAGTCGGACCTGTTGCCTTCCATTAACCACTGGTGCCTGGCACTCAGGGTGGTTAGTCCGAGCCAGTCGCAGCTCAAGGGTGCACGCGTGAACTTGAACTTTGCCAGTTTTCTTCGGGTCGCGACCTGTCACTCTGATCACGTGCTACTGACGCGGTCGTCACGTCACTTACAACTCCGTTCCGACGGGTCTGCCTCGAGGCAGGCTCAAACTCAGAGCTTGCCTTGCCACGCCACTTCGACCCCGACCGTGTATAAGGTGTCAATGTGCGCTGTTTTCGAATCCATGGCTCTGACATCTGCTCGACGTGTGCTCTTAAGCTTCTAGTATTTTTTTTGCTTGTTACACAAGGCGCTTTCCCCTTTGATACTTTTACTCGTGCTTCTCGCGAATGGACTCTGCTAGCCGTGATATTGTTCCATCTGAAGCGCCACAATCAACCGCCTAGCAAGACCTGACAGCGATGTCCGACCTTCCACGGATGAGTGGAGTAACTTATGTACTCCTCCGAATCAATACATTTCGTCTATGAAAAGATCTCAGGCTTTCAGCCCACGGTTCCAGAAAATCAGCGGAACCCTACCGAAATCTACTCAACATATGGCCATACGCGTGGAGTTAAAGATCTAAGGTCCCTCAATACCTAATGGAATGTGGCCATGGAACCATTCTCCCCATACGCAGGTTCGGCGAGACCTCAAAGTGACAGGCGCAAGTCCAACAAACCGACATTTGTACAGGGTTGCACCCCCCTTAACCCACGTGGCTTTCCCGACTATTACGCAACTGCTCGAGTCTGAGTGGTGCTGTTGCGCCGCTTAATCTGGAAGCTTGAGACCGAACGACTAGAAAAAGCGACAGTGGGAGAGTTGATACATGAAAAGAGCGCCCAGACTGTAGCTCAACTTCCGGCGTGGCCTTTGCTCGGAAATTGTATAATCCCTTTTGATGCCACCTTGGCTGGAATCTTCTTGGTTCAAGTCGGCATACCTTCCCAAATCAAGTCACTTCTTTGCTTGGAGGGTTTGAAGTCGCATGGAGTGGAGATCCAAAGCCGTTTCCGCTCTGTCCAGGCCCGGTCCCCGAAAAGTAGAGGGTAATTCCAGAAGCCTTATCTACCCTGCCGATTGGCTGGCCACGCAGTTAAGTCACTGGGTGGATCTCATCTTGATATACTTACACCAGATGTGGCGATATAGCGGGATACATTGAGATTTCAAGGCGTCATTAGGAAGCTATCTATCCGAAAAAGCTCCATTCATTGCGGGTCCGCCCATCTGCTGCGCTAGACTCCATCCCTCCAGTTGCTGCAGCAAATCGCAGCTTCAAGGCTCTTGTGGATGCCGCTAGACGGCATAATTATCGTTCCTTGGGTTGATCTTTTTATTCCGTCGGCAGGAAGGCCTATATATCGAACGTGTGAACAATTGCAAGTACCAGGCCGATTAGGTGTCATTTCATGTATCATTATGTCACATGAATCTGTTCCTTCATATTCAGCTCCCGAATCGTCCATGGATCTCTCAGATGCAATTCTCAGGCACAGTTGGACGCAAATGCGCATGGAAGAAGCGTCCGCAGATGAGAGGAACCAGAAAAACTTCCCAAATGCAGGTCACTGTACCACGCCACTCTGAGTCGGCTCTAGAGACGCAGGCTCCTGACGAGGCGATAACGCATCTATACGACACGATCTGTATTCGATAGATGACAGCATTTCTTCGCAGAAAATCTCTGGGCTGAGGAAACCATGCGATTCAATATATCCTAGGCAAATCCAGATGTCATGAGACGAAGTAATTCAACCATATTACGAGAGGTAACCCGTTACGGTAGATAACCACCTAGACGAAATTCAATGATTGACATGGGTTTGCCTTGTTTTGTATCAACGGAACCGGTATAGCAGAACAGATAGTGCAAGAATATAGGCGTCACGATCTACCATAAGGTTGGATCTGTACAGACCGGGATATAGGTACACGTGGAGCCGCGTTCGACAAGAAATGTCCAGGGTGAGAAATGTCCAACAAAGGTTTGTTACTTTTGGGGCAGGTTCGGTCTGCTGAAATGCAAGGAAGCAGAGAAGGCTCTTTAAGATCGGCATTGTGCTCGGCCTAATCAAGCTATGATAAGCGACCACTGGGGATAATTGTGCCCGAGCCCGAGTGCTTTACATCCGGTAAGTTGTGAGCCCATCGTACTACCTAAGCTATGTCTGGGGTCGAGCCGTCCATGGCATCGGCATGATGACTAGCGAGTGCATGATTCTGGAGAAGTAGATTCTTATCAGCATTAGATACTTGATCATCTGATTAAAGTTAAGAATTGCCATCCGGCGGCGGGAAGCTCGGGGAGGTAGAGTTTGGAGAACGAGAAGTCGGCGGGAAATAGTGCTCACTTTAACAACCCATGACACCTTTCGACCATCAAGTCATTGCGATCGATCTCCATGCAGGTTCGCGCTCCATCCCTGCAACTCTTGAATGCGAGCAGAAGAAATTTCACGTTGATTGTCTACAGCACGCATGACGCATGTCAGAGGATCCCCCTGGGTCTTGATCATGAAATTCTTGATCTTGGCTTGCTCATCGAAGATGAGCAGACAACGAAAGTGCTCAGTCCAGCTGCGACCGCTTTGTCTCCATGTCCACACGATACTGGCACTGATGGAGACTGCGTTCGAGGTTGACCTTCTAGGGTCGGAAGGGGAGCCGTTTTGGTCTGAGATTTGAACGGACTGGACAGTGAGGTTGGAACGCTTCCAGTGGGTGGCGATTAAGTCAAAGTATGACCTAACCGCATTTGCACCACAGAGTAATGATCCCGCGGGGTTGGGACAAACAGCAGGGCAGTGTTGTATGGAGACGGGGTGCGTTGATGAGAAGTAGGAGAGCAGAGTCAGTGGCGAGGTATCATTGGTGCCGAATGCCTTTAGGAAAGAGTCGGCAGCATCGAGGAGACGGTCTGAAGGCTGAGCTCCCGACATTGTATCGATAAAGTGGGCGGAGAAACCAATTGGAATTGGGGTATGACTTGCTTGAATTGCGAGCATCTTCGTTTTGGGCTTTTATGGATACGTTCCTCGTGACGCAGCCTGAGAGGGGAAATTCAGAGAATTCAGGGCTTCAAGGTTCGTCGCCTTAAGTATTGGTCCCGGTCCCGGATATAGAATTCATATTTAGCTCAACCCAAGCCACAAGCACAAGTGTGATCTCGAGACCCACCATGGGCCTGATCAAGTCATGAGTTTTAAGCGGGCTCGGGCAGAAGAGTTCGGCTGGAGACGGGGATATCAGCCAGTGGAACTACCTGCGTAAAACGTGGTCAAGACGGAACGGTGCGTTGTGGCCAACTTACCCTTGTCCATGGATCTGACCGGTGCTGCGATATGAACGTGGATGCCATGGACGAGATCGATTTCCATAGGTACGGGACGGCCGCACTCCCTGAAGGGACAGTCAAAATGTTGCTGTATTTGCATGATCGGCTGGTAGGATCCATGGAGATGGAATCGAAATTTCCAAACCCGTGCCGTTCCCTGCTAATCAATAGCAGAGCATTTGGCAGAATATGGTACCTGTCAAAGCCAGAATAAAATTCATGCCCGAACGTAACTCTGGCACAAGCTTCGGTCAGCCGTCGGTGATGAATGGTCTGCCTTCGGCCACGGATGTACACTGATCGCGGTCATCGGACCCAAGGGCTTGGGGAATGCCGTGGCGTTGAATGAAGCGAGCAGGACGCCTAAGAGGTTCCAAGCGTTAGCTTAGTCGATGACGATGAGAAGTGAGAAGGATCAAGTGACTGTACGAATCTAGTCACCGATAAGAAGGCGACATGACAGCTGATCTGCGGTTGATGGTATAAAGATTGTTTGAACCATATATGGACATTCCGAACTCTATTACGCCTTGGTAGTACAGGGTAGGGAAGCACAGCAAGGTCCGACACAACCCACGAGCGTTATGTCAACCAATTATAACAGCGGCAGTCCACCAGCTTCACGACGATGAACAATATACCGCGATATGGTTCAAAGCACGAAGGGCACGACAACCTTCCTTCCCCGAGGATAACTGTCCCCAAATCTCTTCTTGTACCATTCATGACCGCGGTAAGCCCTGGGAAGCATCAACACAACCTCTGAGAGGAGGAAAATCCACGGCGGAGAAAGGTTGGGTGCAAATAGGTATGCCGGGTCCGATATCACCGACGATAGGCTAGACCAAGATACAGGTCCCATTGGAACTGGAATCGGTGATGCAGCGAGCGCGAATCCAAACCATTCTACCCATTCGCAGAAGTAGTTGGGGTACGAGACGTATTCGTACAACCAACCATGTGGAATGGCGTAGTGCTCCTTCTGGACCTTCGGTTTGACAGCGTTATCTTGGCCATTGGAGTTCTCCGTTGCCGATCCATTACGGGAGTCCTCTTCCTCCTTTCCTTTGCCTTTACTCTTGGCTTTGCGACGTATATCAAGGAGAATTTCGTCATGCCAAATGTTACCAGCAAATCCAACCGCCCACAACGTAAGACCGATCCAGAAGGAGGGTCTGCGGTATGTATTGGCATTGGACAAGAAGATCCGAGCATAAGGCGACGAAAGGTAGGAGCCCATCAGCGATCCATTCGTAGTGTTGAATATCACCGCCGCGAGAGGCACAATGATATGAGATTTAGAGCGGGATGGAGTTCGCAAGGGGCTGATGAGAGCCCGGTTCGCGTAGTGGGCAAGATAGAGAGTGGCAAGGATTGTTCGCGGTGTTGGTATCCATGAACCTGACGTATAAGGAGAGGCGTAGAAAGAGAGTGGTGCGGATAGATAGCTTAACACGAAGCAGATGGGCGAAACTAGCTCCATGACGATCCATGACTTGATACCTAGGTTTCGTGACATATATCAGTTCCTGAAGAGTCTACAACATGGCGAGCAGAGTCAGAAGACGCACCATCCACCAGGAAGATACTGTGTTCGGAAGGCGTGAAACGGCCAAAAGGCGCGTTTATCACGAGCAACACAGGAAATGTGAGCAGAGATGTCAGAGTAAACCACTTCCTAGCCTCTAATAATATCCCTTATCAGTTCTCTGCTCCAGGAGCTGCCCAACGGCGTGCCACGTACCATTGTACATCATGACTGCATTCGCCCTCGACACTTGCAACATCGCTGGAAGAGAAAAATTTGACCCGGGCGACGAGTGCTGGCAAAGTACCCAGTCTTTGTATTCGAACCCCGGCGTCGATTCCGCTGAATATCGTACGACTCGGAATGGGCGATGAGCTCAGTGGCGTCGGCGTCAACGAGCGAGATGATGGTGGTTCAGTTGAGGCAGGTCTTCCCGTCCAGCTGACCCCATGATCATACATCTACCCTGGTTTGACATGGGCGTTTAGCGCAGTGGTAGCGCGTATGCTTTGCAAGGAGCACCCCAAGTGCAACGATGTGTGTATAAGGTCCAGGGTTCAATCCCCTGAACGTCCATTCTTTTTCACATTCGTCATAAATTCTGTCATGGATTTGCGTTTTCCTTCTCAATCGGTAACTGGAGATCATGCAGTATCATGTGTTACATTAAGCTCTCATAGTCGTTCGCCACCCTAACCTCGTCCTCAACACCGCTTAACCGCAACCGGATCTCCTCGTTGAGCAATTCCTGGACAACCTTCAGTTAACCTGGGTGATCAAACGAGAAGGCAAACTGACCATGGTGTTGACACCAACGTACGGTGCAAAATAGTCTATCCTCTCCTCAGGTGTGCAATCTAGCACTTGGTCGAATGACGCTTGACAGAGCATAATCGAGGCAGAGAAGTGGTTCATCCCGTTGAACAAGGCCAAAGATGCTTCTTCCTGCAGAAAAGATGCAAAGATGTCTTTAGCGACCAATCTGAGAAGACGTGACTTCCAAAAACCTACCTCAGCGGGCTCCATATCCAACCACTCTCGCTCTCCCCAAATCGCGCCCTCCGTCACGTCGCTTTCCTCTGCATAATTCCCGAACAACCTCGCATACGCAGCAGCTTCACCGACTGTATCTGCGAACGCATACCAAACCTCGCATTGCGGCGACTTTGAAGAGCAAGCTTCGGCGATCCCAAGGTCCCTTCGGAATTTCTTGACACCTTTCAGGATTGGAGGCGTGTATGCATAAACCTCTGGTTGTGCGTGCCCTTGTGCATCATCAGCAAATCCATATGAGGCTGAGGTCTTGAACGATCTTGAAGAGGGATATGCTTCGAATATGATAAGAATCCGCGAGTAGCGCCAAGTTTCAGAAGACAGTTTCACGACCAAATCTTTTGCTTGAGCAGGAAGGGATAGCAGAGGAGCAAAGATGATAGCAGTATAAGGGTCTATGATGAGGTCGACACCAGTGAGAGTTTCCCTTTCGACTAGGTCGATTTTGCATTCGGCGCCTTGAAGTGCTTTGACTAACGACCGTTTTTGCAGGAGGTCCAGGGAAGATATGTACTTGTGTTTATGCGAAGGAACGTTTCTAAGTTCTGGGAGTTGAAGGGTTGTGGGAGTTATGAGCTCGTCCGGACACGACCTTGAGGGAGGAGGTGCTGGGTCCTCTACTGGTTCGGTGGCTTGCATGGGTGAATTTGTTGCGTCAGGGCTTTCATGGGGTTGTGCTACAGCCGTTGAAGTGATTATCTTTGCGCGTAATTTCGTGAACATTTCGAGTGAGCTTGCATGGTTTGCTTGTGAGGTTAAGTAATTGGTAGGGATTGGCGAGCGAGTCTTCTGGTCAGTGGAGATAGGTGAGCGTTTTCCGACATTCGTTGAATTCAAGGCCCTCGAGTCATCGTTGAGGGTGGATCTCTTTCTCTTTCGGCTTTGGGGGCTTTGATTACTTTGATATCGCGTAGTGCCCATGGGTTGATCCATTGTGGGGTTTTCAGTAACATAGTCTTGGTAAGGTACATGTTGGAAGCGATCTTTGATGTCAGCGTAGTCGGTTCGGTCTTCATATGCAGGACGGCCGTCAGGCCCAGCATCTTCATAGCCATAGCCTCCTATCGCCATACCTTCGTCTTCATCCCCAGGTTGATCTTGTAGAATATAATTCATATCTTGTGTATCAGTCGCGATAGTTGACGATGAAATTCCATGATTCGGATCCACCATCGTATCGTCAAACTCGTCCTCCTCCATATCGGCTGCGGCGTAGTGATATTCCGCCTGGTCCCCAGGTGCGGCCCCAAATGCTGATTCTCGCTCTAAATCCAGCTCTTGTTCTAGCTCTGGCTCTCTAGCTTTCGCTAAATTTGGATTTAATGAATCTGGAAGCGACATCACGTTCAGCATGGAGTCGGGTATGTCACTTGAACTGCCATCTCTGCCAGCCAATTTCAATTGGGAAACAGGTAATTCCTGATCATGATCACGATTACCGTCATGACATTGTAGGTCTTCTGTGCGACGGACCGCATCTTTAGGAATGTATTGTCGATATCGCTGTATACAGTCGGGCATTCCGATGGATGATAGCGGAATGTTGGGATGAAATGAAGTTTCCGATGATATGGAGGGTTTGCCAGCATTGCCTGGTGGCCTTGTGATTTCATCTCGGCAGTTATAGTTTGAGGATGAGGGTAAGATCTTTACGTCTTGATTGACCTGACCGATTTCATCCGAGTCACCAGCTCCTGTCTTGAGCCCATGCAGACGCCAACGGTCGGATCTGGTCATGAGTAGCTCACAGCGAGCGACTTCAGCGGAAAACTCGTTCTTGGGGTGAATGTCGGGTTCCTCCTTCAACGACATGTTCCGTAATTTTCGCAGGATTTGGTCTTCTGCATCCTGAGCATCAGCTGCCCGGCCATTAGGACCTGGTACAGACAGTAGCAAGGCATCGACAGCAGGCCGGAAATTTGCCTCAGGCATGTCTTTATCATAGACAGAGTCGATATCCAAGAGTTGAGCATGAGCTGGTGGTGGATTGGTCACCGTGAAAGGCCTGGAATATATGCAGAGCAATTAGCCACGTCCCTGCATAACAAGACGATAGACAGCCTTACACCCAAGATAAGGAAATGCGTAGTGGAGCCAAGCCCTTAACCTTTTTCAAGAACTTCAGGTGACCTGGCCCGGTCGCTGAGGCAGCGACATCGCTTGGAGGTGCCAACATCTCTGCGAGACTCTTTGGCATCTGGTCGCGAATGTTACAAATTGGTTCTGGGAGAAGGGGAACTGACAATTCTGGCGTTAGCATACAGACCAAATTGTGATGAACAGAGGTCGGGCATACCTGGAATGAGCTCCATGTGCAGGATACCCTCGCTCTGCTTGCCTTTTGGTTGGTCAACTTGCATGTCTTCATCGAACAAAACCTCATTTCGGATGAGGTCCAGGGGGTCGATGCACAATGACGGAGAACCAATATCATCGTGATTGGCAAACGCCTTTGGCGCATAGATACCTCGTATCTCTTCGTCCTCGTCCAGAAAACCCTCCACGCATGTGCCTGCAATGGAGAATGCTGGTTGACCAAGAACCGAGGCAGTTTCCACGCCTTGAGCTCGGATTTGGGGTTCTTCGGTGGGTTTCAAGGAAGCAGCTGGAGCGGGGGTGGGCAGGAGGCGTCTGCTCAGGAGAGGATGGTGCTTTTCCAATGCAGCCTCATCTTGCGTGGGATCCAGCAACGAGGAGAGGAAGGAGTTAATATCCGTCCTGTGTTATATTTTTGGCTTGCTGACATCAATGTAAACAGAAATGACGTACGGGAGGGAAGTTCCTGATTCCTTTGGTTCTGTGCTGAGGTTTCCGCCAATACATCTTGACCTAGGAATAAGGATGGGATCTAGTAAATTTAGTAAGTACGGAAGGATTCTTGACAAAATGGTCACAGAGTTACCCAATTTTGAAGTCTCAACTTCCTCCGCAAAGTTCATGAAAGCAGAAACCTCTGTGTCTGGTGACGAAGGGAACATCTCTAGGAGCTGATCGATGTTGTCTTCGTCTCCTGCCAGAGAAGGGAGAGGAGACGGAGATGATGTAGCAAGGGTCGCTATTCATACAGAATAGTTAGAATATAGTCATGGTGTAGAAGTGTAAAATCGCTTACTCCAACCATCAACAATGAGCATGTTCTGCTTGTACATCTCCTCAGTTGAATATTCGTCATCGTCAGGAAATATTTTCCTTTCCTTCGATTGTGGAGCGCCTAGCATGGCAGGCAGATCGTGTATCGATTCTGGAACCACAGGTAGCCCATCAAGCACTCCAGATTTCCGCTTGACGGTGCCTTTCCCCTTGTCTTGCATGACCTGATTGCGTGGAAACAGAGGCATTAGAGGCGGGGAGTCAGGAGGCGGCGTCGGAGAGCGAGGTTGTGGGGGAAGTTGTTGCAGCCGAGCAGGTAGGTAAGAACGTTGCTGGTCGATTTTCTTGGGCATGGTTGATTTCTTTGGTGGCCCACGCATAACAGAAACAGATGCGAGCAAGGAACGGACTTCCTCGTGTTCTTCTGCCTTCATCTGAAACAGAACATCCCTTGGTAGTTTCAGCACAGCTCATAAGCAGGTCGGAGGAAACTCACAGCACTTTGTCCCCATTCACAGGCTGCTCCTCGATCGGTCCGTTAGGGACAGTCTCGAACTTGTCAAGTATGAAGTCAATGGAGGTCTTTGCTTCCGTTTGAGGGAGCTTGTACACGGAATATCCATTCTCAGCCTTTTTCATCTGAGAGCCGAGCTGAGGCGTTTCCTTGCGGGCTGTCCTGGATACTAGTGGCACGAGACGTTCGAAATCATCATTGTCCTCAGAAGCCGTAAGGCATGCCAAGTTAAGCCTCTCGCTCCTAGGCTTGCCCTTTGGGAGCTGTAGCTTATTCTTGAGGAACGCCTGATCCTCCTTGGTTATGGCTAACCTCTCAGCGTATGGCTCAAGGTCTTCTAGTTTGTGCTTTGAGGAGAATGCATCAAAAGGGTCGACTGGTAGAATCAGACTTTGAGGATCGTGCAAAGGCACTTTTTCTGTGTATAAGAGCTGTACGTTACTGAGCGCACGTTCGCGAATATGGGCTCATTGCGCTACGCACCTCTGACACTGCGAGCCGCGTAAATTCAGCATAGTCAGTTGCTAGATGCTTCTGAACATAGTCCCCGAGTAATGCGCGGATGTGGGCGGACAACTGTTCTTCCTGGTTCTTCATATAGATCATGCACTGTTGCTGTTGTAGTTTTGTGGAGGTCGGTTGGCTATATGCGCATGGTGGTTGTGGTCAACAGCGAGCAAAGGCTGATCGGCTTTGTCGGACCGCAGAGAGGTGGCTGTGCTCCAACGTCAAAATGCCCTTGAAATTGACCATCATGAGCTCGCTGCTCGGATCGACGCTGACGACCTAGCGCCATGCGATCCACAAGCAAGAATGCAACGAAGATGTCGACTTGCTGTTCATATGACGGCTACAATCCTGATCTTTGCACAAACCGAGTTCCACGTATGCCTCGACGTAACATCGGTTACTCACTTTCTTCGATGTTTCCCCGAGGATTTGCTGAGCGATAGAATAAGATGCAGTCGCTAGCTTCCTCACGGATTCTTGCCTTTGGACCACTCTCAGGACATAATGACCCCAATGATCAGCAGAGCCGAAATGCTATGGAAGGAGAATGCATCCACGCTCTACAACAGTAAGTACGGCGCTGTCCTTTGCAGTCGACTATGCTGACCCTCCTCTCTAGTCTCTCGGAAGTATATCACACTGCTTCCACTTCTTATGCTTCCCGTCTTGATGTCACCCTTTGGTCTGAAGAGGCTAAGGGGAATGAAGACGATCTCGATGAACGGTGAGCTGGCTGATTCTTCTCTTGTGACATCTCTAAACATCCCATTTTTGTAGGTGCCCTCCCAACCTCCGTTATCAACCTCGTTGGACCAGCTCTCTTCATCTACACTTTCACCACAGCTCCTCTCTCCTCCCTGTTCGAATACAACCCACCTGTCACTATCCCTCAAATCATCCTCGCAGCCGCGTTCCTGGCCCACTACGTGAGCCATCTCTTCATCGACTTGTCTCTCACCCTTTCCTCTCAAGACAACACCCATGATATCTGCCTCGTTACCATCCCACAAACGATCCTGAATGCCCTGTATGGCGCCATGATGGGAAGCTTCCTTACCTCACCATTTGCGGGAATTTTCCTGAATACAGGGTATACCTTCACCCGACCTACATTCTACATTGGCGCTGCACTTTGGATTGCCGGGTTTGCTGGTTCCGTGAAGCACGCCGAAATCATGCTCACTGCCCGCCAAAATACTCTCGCAAGGGAGAAGAAAGACTCAGCTATGCCTGAACAGTCTAATGGCGGAGCGGACGTACCTGCACCAGCTGCACCAGCCCAAGAACCAATTCTTCGCGGAGGGCTGTACGAGTTTGTCTCCCAACCTCGCCCCTTCCTCGAATGGATCCAATGGCTCGGATATGCACTAATGGCGGCACCTCGTCCACCGCTCTACCTCAAGTGGACATTCTCTGCTCAAGGCCTGGCCTATGTCAAATACATGATCACAGGCCCTGCATATATGTTTGCGCAGAACCTCGCACCGCCATATATCATCCTGCTAGCAGAGATATGCTTGTCCCTTCCAGTGGCGCATTTTGCGCATATAGCGATGAAAGAGAAGTTTGGAGAAAGGTATCCCGCAAATAGGAGAGCCATCGTACCGTTTGTATTCTGATAAGTTAATTTGAATAAAAAGACAATTGTTCTTCCAATTTGAGTTCGGTTGTGTACAAGATGTAATCTATGTTCTTTGGTGGACGAACCAGCAAGGGATTCACCAGCCCGCTTTGATCAAGTCAGATCCCCTCTCTGCAACCATGTATGTTGCGAATTGAGTGTGTCCTGCAGGAACAAGAGGCTGTATCGGGGAAAACATGTTAGCTTTCTTCCAAGCACCATCAAGATTGAAGCTTACCAGAATACTCGAATCAATAACTCTCAACCCCTTCACTTTCTTGACCTTTAAATCTGGGTCGACAACTCCCCAATCCGCATTCTTTGCGCTCATAGCATTGGTTCCAACACAATGGGATACCGTCACTGCCGTCTCCTTGATGAATTCATCAAGCTCTTCGTCGGTTTGAGCGGTGTCGACAAGTGAAATGACATAATCGCTGAAAGCGGGAGCTTGGGCAAATCGACGGACCGAGCGGATGGAGTCTCGCATTATGGCGGAGTCAAGAGGAGAAGCGAGGAGGTTGGGGTTGATTTGAGGTGGGGTGAAGGGGTCGGAAGAGTTGATTAGAACAGTTCCGCCTGTCGTAGTCCATGTATTAGTATCACAGGATGTGCGTCAACAAGCCTATGTGGACAACTTACGGGAGCTGGGCGTGATAACGACACTGCCAATGACCATGAAATTCCCAGTCGGAGGGAGAGGAAGTCGTGTCTTGCCATTCTGTAAAACAGCTTTTAGCGTAGGCTCTCTGAATGGTGTTCAAGAATGTGGACCTACAGCGATAATCCATTCATAGTGCGCCGTATTAGGTCCTGAAGAAGGATCCTCATAACCAGCATAGACCGACTCATTTACACGGAACCATCCAGCATTATTGAATGTTCCCGCAGCATAGGGACCTGATTTCGTCTCATTCCACTGCTTCAACTGTTCCTTCATCAATGTCTCGTTCCTGAACGCAGTCTCAAAGGTATCTGTAGAGTTGACTAGCCATGTGTTCGCAACGAAGGCATGGTCGGTCAAGTTTTGTCCGACAGAGGGAAGGTTGACGAGAGGTTTGATTCCTAGATTCTGGAGTTGAGTGGCGTTGCCGATTCCGGAGTGTTGTAGGATATGTGGGGAGCCGATGACACCTGCTGAGAGGATGACTTCTTTGGTGGCTATGATTGTCTGTCGCTTTCCTGTACTAAATTTAGCATATGAACAAGTAGAGAGATCAGAAGACGTTACCTTGAGGTGTGGCATCGTTCGTGTATTCAACAGTGGTGAAAACAGGTGTTCCACTGGACTGAACACGGGCTCCTTGGATGTTGGTCTCCAGAAGTCGGGTGACTCGGGTATTGAGCATGACGTGAAGATTGGGTCGCCTTGCATATTGGGGAGCGTAGTAGGAAGTGGCAGAGCTGCTCCTCACGCCATCCTTGATGGTCGACTGGGTCCAACCTTCGAAAGAAGTCAGGTCACTCGCGAAGCACGAGTGTAGAATCCTTAACTGACCTATGCCAAGTTGGTTCCCATCATTCATATCCTCCTTAAAGTGGAACTCAGGTAGCTCCTGACTAGCCTTGATGACGCGCTTGTCAAATGACCAGACATAACCGGGCAAGCTGACCGCAGTCACTCCATTGAAGCCATGGACAGCCGGGTTGAATTCTCCCGTCTGGTTATGGTGGTCAGCTGGAGCGACCCACTTTTCATTCTACACAATACAATCGGTTAGCGGCATGTCACCCGTACTGATCCAGAGAAGTTAGAACGTACTTTGCGGATGTAAGGCTGGAGACTCTTCCACGACCACCCTTCGTCTCCAGTTATGCGAGCGTATCTGTCGTAATCGTCTGATGAGCCCCGAGTGTAGGCCGCACCATCTGACCGAGGAGATGAGAAATTGGCCGGCGGCAAGCATGCTCTGAACAATAGATTACTCACTGAGTGAACTGGTTCCGCCAAGAACGTGACCTTGAGGATAGTCAGTCGCCCGACCGCCAAGACCCGGCATAGGGGTGGTAGTAAAGTTCCAGTCGGCTGCAGTCTTGAAGAGCTGACTGTTGAAGAAGACGATTTGGGAGTAGTAAAAGTCTGCTGGCCTGTGAAGGGAATGGGGGTTGGTTACGCTCTCTGGTGAGGTTTGTTGCAGCGAACGTACGATCCACCAGCCTCAATGACTAGAACATTGGTTTTAGGATCCTCGGTCAACCTGTTTGCGACTGCTAGGCCAGCAGTTCCACCTAGGTATTCGGTAGTCAGCCACGGCAAAGATGAAGGATGTTTGCGAGCCAACCTCCGACGACAATAAAATCGTAAGGACGAGCTATTCCAGGCTGCTGTGCTACCAAGCGTTCGAAGAGGCTCGAAAACAGCACCAAGGTCGCAAGCGCGCGAACCGCAGAAGGTTTCAACATCGTTTAGGAGAGAAAGCCTAGATGACCTCAACGAATTGCAGCTTAGTCGGCACCATTTTATAGGGTGGAGCCAAGTTAGCGCATCGCTTCTCTTGATGGGACGAAGCACATGGAAACCATAAGGGTCTTGCTTCCTGGATGAGAACAAAGATCTTCGAAGAATGCAGTCACGGTCATCAAATGGATGTTCGCTTGACAGTTCTTTTTCAGAACAATAAGCGCTTTCAGTCATGCGAGCTCCAGCAAGTCGATTTTAGCTATAGTTGAGCATTTTACAATCCGATATGGTGTAACGGCTAACATTGCCGCCTTTCACGCGGCAGCTCGGGGTTCGATTCCCCGTATCGGAGTCTTTTTTGCCTTCCGTATACTTTCACTCACTCATGTCTGCACATCCTCAGAAAAATCCGCACAGGTGATATTGTTTTTAGATTCAATCATACATTTTTCTCGTCTGTATTTACAGGTAAGACGAATCGACCCAGCTAGCATAGTCGCTTCCGACTGCACTAGAAATGCTGTAGCTCGAAGACTGACTGGAGGTGAGTGATGTCGCAAAGCTGGGTCTGCTGATACCACTGCTACCACTTCCAGAGGTATTGTAATCGGCGAAGAGGATGTGGTCGGTCCTGGGTTCATCGTCATGCCAGACAGACCAGAGAGCCTTGTTCACTTGAACGTTCAAAACAGTGTTCTTGAAGATGACCCTGGCAAGATTATTAGTATCTGAAAGCTCATCGTGAAACCCAGAGGCTCACTTCGCGTATGCTAGATAACTGTATGTCAGTCATCCGTAAATTTCAGAATATTCACGTCAATAGGCTTACCTCCCCATGGCCGACCAAGGTAGTAGTTTCCAGCAGTACCTGAATCAGCGCCAGAAGCAAGGACAATGGTATTTCCATCGAAGACATCTAGACAAGAGATTTCAGAGAGAAATCCAGAGATTACTGCATCATGATAATACTCACAGCTGCCACTGTCGTCGGATTCACGGCCGCTGGCTGTCACCCAACCAGCTGCCTTGACAGCAATTGTATTCTTGCCGAAGTAAGCGAGACCAGTGCGCCCAAAGATGAAATCGGTAGCTCCCTGTGGAAGAGTTAGTATCTCGTCAACCCAATGAAACAAAATACGCTCTGACCTCAATATATCCTCGTAGATAAACTTGAGTGCCTGCGTTGGCGTACAGGGTATCTTGGTATCCGTAGAATCCACACGCGTAGAGACCAACGCGACTACCGTATTGACTGATCGCAATAGCTTGGGATCCTTTACCATAGGTGTTTTTGACGTTGACGTTATATAGCTTGAAGTCATTCTTGTGGATGCGTAGTGTGCCACTCGCGTCGTTGGAACCTGCCGTGCTCGCGGGCACACCAGCTTGGATAGTGACCTGATTGGCAGCGTAGTTGAGAGTGTCGCTCGTGTACCCGTAGATCTGGAGTGGGTCTATTAGAAAATGACCTGACAACATAGCTGATTACTTACAGTCAATGGCCCACTACGTGTAATGTAGACCTGTTCGTTGTATGTTCCAGGGTAAATGAAGATAGAGCGTGAAGAGCTATCATTGGGAAGAGCAGCAACGGCGGAGGCTACAGTCTTGTACTCCCCAGAGGTGGTCGTTCCTGCTCGAACGACGATTGCTCCCGAGGGTGGAGAGGTACGAGAGGCCGCTAAAACAGCCTGACAAAAGCTAAGAGCCACAAAGACGAAGATATGTTGATACATCTTGTTCAACTTGCTCGTGGATTCGAATGTGTTCTTTTTGCAGATGAATGTACCCATTTATATACGTTTCAATTAAGGCTGCCCTCGTCTCGAAGGCGGATATACCACGGTAAGTTTCTTGCTCGACGTGACTGCCATCGGGTAAATGGAGCCTCGAGCTTTCACACCGTTGAGGAGAATGTGGGGAATGGCCGGGACGCAGAAGAGTAGCGGGCCGTTGCTGGGTGCAGTTAACCTTCTAGTTCCGTCCCACATAGAAAACACCCGGTCAGACGTCGATCATCGGTTTGAATAGCAAAGGTCTTGGCAGAATGAGCATCGAGAGCAGAGTAACGGGCCCTCGAAAACGTGGAGGATGGAAAACAAGGACGAGCCGCCAACCGTGTTCATGTGGTCGAATGACAAGACTTTGGCGGTAACTTCCGGTCCTTCTCGACTTATGAAACGCGAACACTCGACAAAACCTTGCGAGAGGATTTGAGTTTACCTACAGCAATCTGGTAAAACGCCGTCAGCTTTCTTCTCAACAGGAATCTTGAGCTTGCTCTCGAAGAAACCATGTGATGACCGTTCGGCCACTGGGGGAGCAACGGTCCGCACGATGCCTAAATACACATAAGAAATCATAAAGGCGATACTTGGTTGCACCTGGGTACTCTTAATTGTCGACCATTATCGGTAAAACTAGACATTCTTTGCGATGGTTCGCATCCTCTAGTCCGTTCAGGTGCTTACGAGATAGTTCCCCCTCTCTTCCAACGAACACGAAATGACCAGGCAGATGAGATTAGGCAGTCACTGTTTCAAGGTCCTACTACGCCCTATTGAATGTAGCCTACCGGCTACTGCTTCTCCCATTTCGCTTTGTTTTTCTCAACCCAATCTCTCATCGTATTCTTTCCGATGATCTTGTCAATGGCGGGGTCCGTCAAATAGGCTTCGTGCTCTCCCTTAGACGCCTTGATTTCGGAACTTTCGAGTAACAGCTGATAGTTTCTTGGCCTTCCAGCTGCATCCCACTCCGGACGTGGAGCACCAGCTTCCCGCCTGGTGTGGGTGATCGTCCGACCGAGTACTTCTGTCAGTATTTGTGCCACCTATACGAGTCATTAGATCAATCCCAGTACGAAAATACAGATACATATCTTGCTTACCTCGTCATATGTGAGGCCTTCTGGGCCTACAAGCCTTGGTGCTCTTCCCCTCTTCCACACGGTCTCGTCGGTGGAGAAGAGCCCGTCGTAAGCTGCTTGAGCCATGTCCACAGCACTGACAAATGGAAGGCGTCCATCACCACAAGCAGAGTAGATGGTGTCGGAGGAGAGGATCGTATCTGTATATATTCCGCCAAGATTTTCTATACGAAGTAGACAGTCAATCAACACCGATTCGCGAGAAAAGGGGAGATAGGCGACCGACCAATGAACCAAGTAGGCCTGAGCACGGCATACCAAATCCCATCGAGTCCATCAAGGTACTCGTGAACTTGTCCCATTGCTTTGCCACCCTTCTCGAGCCCACTCGCGCTCACCGTCACGATCCTCTTCACCCCTTCTTTCACGGCGATATCGATGAATGCCTTGGCAGGCTGTAACACGTCCAATCCTGGTGGCCCAATGAGATACATCTTGTCGATTTTTGGGAGTCCTTGCTCAGCTGCAGCTGAGAAGGGAAGAGTATAAGTGCTAGGATCGGAATAGTCGAACTTGACTGTTTGTGGCGTGAATTCCGGGTTTAAACATTTGCCTGTGCGAGAGGTGAGAAGGAAGGGAATGGAGGATGCACGCAGCATTCCAGCTAGCGGCAAGCCCGTCTTGCCATTTCCGCGAACCAAGAGGGTAGTCATTGAAGATAGAGAATAGGTTTTAGGGCGTCAGAGATTGAAGAGAACAGGATGGAGCACTGCCCTCAAATACTGCTGGTCGGCCTTTCAATGTTTTGCCACTCCATATGAAGACCTACAGAGAATCCTCCTTGGATTGATGATAAGTCAGGATTAGAGCGGTATCACATTCTACCAGCTGCATCAGGCTTCTAGAACCGCAGAAGTCAAGCAACATATCTTCAATCATGGGAGCGCACCGCAGTTGAGCGTCGTCTAACTGACAGGGATCTTCCAGAGAGTCGGCGGAGAAAAGAAGAAATACAGGTGTGTCCAGATGACCTTTGTCTTACGGGATGAGGACGCTGCTGTACACTCCACCTGTGAGGCAGCTGAGGGAAACCTGGCCATGCGTTAACTCTGCATTACGGCAGTTTAAGATGATCGTAGCACTTACGATGCTTCTGACATTCCCATCTCGCGAATCTTAGTTCGCAGGGAAAGGTGGTATCATGCAGTGTCGTGATCATTAGGACAGAGCTTTAAGAATACATTTTGAGTAAACGAATGTGTAAGGGCGTCCATTCGTGCATAAAGTCATGGAGCGTCAAGAGCCTAGTGTATCAAGAACGAGTCAATGCGGTGGAGAGAAACGAAAGAACATGAGTGGTGAGAGTCGAAAAGAGGAGATAATAAATACAGGCCACGAGGACTCAGAAGACCAAAAAGTAACAAGAAGTGATGGGATGTGATCGAGTAGTGTATCGCGATATTGTGGTTCAACTGATGCTTGCCATCTGGCAACAAGATCTGTCATAACGCATTAGTAAAGGGCAGGTCCTACGGAGGAGGTGTACGCACCTCAAGAAAGAAGAAAAAAAAACCTGAGGCTCAGGTTTGAGGCCAAATATCCGTCACTGTACGCCTTCTCTCCCGCGTACCTCCAGCACGAGTAGTTGCAGCACCGGCAGAAATAGCCGCGCTTCTATCTGCAGCATTGACACTACCAGTTGCCGCCCTGATTGCAGCAACTTGACCATCCAGAGATGCTCGAGAAGACCTCGACGGACCAAGTGTGCGTGACCTTAGCAGATTGGCATTCCTAGGTCGTTCTGTTTCGGATCCACTCATGACCTCTTTCAGGCGTTCAGGAACATAGCTGGTACTTGGCTCGGCACCATTGCTCCCAGCGGAACCACGTCTTTTCCGACGTTCACCATCTTTGACGAGGCCATTGAGGGTGGAGACAGATACGGTGGTCGGTCGAGAAAATGTGACTGCGGGAGATTTCCCAGCGGAAGAATTGTCTGAATCTCCGCGACGAAGGGAAGGGAAAGACGCCTGATCTGCGGCCTGAGGACTAGGTGTGTTGTGATTCTGGTGATTAGAGACAGTGTGTGTCGTCAAAGCGGTGGTGGCGCCACTTGGCGTCGTTATGGAAGTGGGAAAGCTGCTGCCGTTGGAGCTCAAGGAAGGACCACGAGAGGGAATGATGATTGAAGCTGTCCTCCTCTCCCTCTTTCGATTGCTATCTCGGATTGTATCGATTATTCTAGCCGAGGGGCTTTCAGTGTTCATGTCAAGACTGTTACGCTCTGAAGGGAGAGTAGGAAGAGGTCTGGGCACAGAAGGCATTGCCTGGCTCCTGACGGTCGCCTGACTGGGGTTCAGACCACGAGAGACTGGTGTTGGGGAAGGTTCGTAATCGCGCAATGACTCTTGCGACGTGATGGTTGGCATGCCTGGTCGATGTTCGTCAGCATGATGGTATTGAGCTTCACGATCTCGCTCTCTTTGTTCCCTGGGTGTGAATAATCTTCGCATGGCGTGACCAGAGCCTGAACTGGCACCAGCAGAGTGTCGAGATGAACTCTCGGATGGGGGAACAGGTGGAGGTGTGCTATGTCTAGCACCACTGCCTAGAGTGGACCTGACTTGACCAAGAGTGCTTTCCGCTCTTGCAGACATCCGTCTCGAGGCAATGAATGCGTCAACACTTTCACGAGGTTGCTCTGAGCTCCTTCTTGACTCTCTGCTCTTCCTCTCGTCGCTGCCACCGCCACCACCTGCAAAGACATCAGGGTTGCCCAATCCAGTCATACTGCCCCTTCTCCGCAACCCCTCCTCGTCCAGACTGACGCTCCTGGCATGATGGTTTCCAGGCTCTCCGATGTCCTTTGCGGCCCTCCCAACACCAAGAAGAAACGATGTCAGAGTCCTGATGAGCTCGTCGCTGAGCTTTAGCCCATCTCTGAACTCCACACCAAGGGATCCCCAAATCTCTGCCGCTTCCTTCCCTTCTTCACCCCTCCTCTGGCCACCGGAAGCAGCGTCCTCCACCTCAGCCTTGACCTGCTCATCAAGGCATCGAGCGTTATTTGACCGAAGGAGATCATTGAGTCGTTCAGCGAGACCAACAACGGTATGGGCATTACGAATCGTTTCATCGGAAGTAACACCACCCAGCCTTGTCATATTGCTCTCAAACATGACCAAACTATCCACCAGCAGTTTGGTATGCTCTTGCTGGGGTAGTGGGTGTGTTCCTCCTCCAGGAGTAGACGGCATATTGCTCTGCCTGCGAGCTCCATATGGACTCGCCGTCCCAGATTCCCGTTCGCGGACAAGATGCGCATTGGAAGCTGATGTTCTGAGCGTTCCGTATCTGCTGAGTGCCGAAGGTGCCCTGTCCATGTGTCCATCTTCGTCTCTGGCTAGAGATCTCTCCCTGGTAGCCGGAGTCAAAGAGGCTCGACCAGACCTCAATGTCCGTCGTTGTTCCCTCTCTCTGTCGAGATCTCGGTCATAGACAACGTCTTCCTCGTGCTCCGACTCCCGGACGGTGTGATGATAGTTACCCAGAGATGTTGCCGCTCTCGACCCGGGGGTGCCACCAACACGAGAAGGTACAATGGTGTCTCTCCTGCTCCTTTCATAAATCCGTTCCTCGTCACTCTCCTCGCCATCCTGCTCTGCCGGAAATGACAAAGGGGGAACCCCACGACTGGTACCACCCAGGCTTAGCCTGCTACCCTTGTGCAGCCCGGCCGCCCTCAGCCCTTCCCCTACTAAGCTCCTTCCATACGCTCCACTAGACAAGGCACTCTCCGCACTCCCTCCTCTTAAACTCTGCCTCCTCTCTCTGTACTCTGCCATGCCCACGTAATCTGTGCTGTGTCGGTCTTTACGTGGTGAGCGACCTGCACCTGCGGAATTAGGTGGTACTGGATAGGCTGGATGACCACCATTCCTATAATCCTCGGAACCCCATCGTTTTTGTTGATGTCGTAATGAGGTAGAGGAAATGGCAGATAGTGGACGAGACCGGTAGGACGCAGCAGATGAGGATCCCGAGAGATTTGTTGCCATGGAACCAGTATGAGAGGTTGTGGTATTGGATGACGAATTGGAGTTGCTAAACGACAGACTTGGAGCACGGAGAGGCGTCATAGGCTCTGGCTCAGCAGTCATCTGTCGTACGAAAACAATGAGTATATGCGTAATTTTAGAGAAAGTAAGCATACCCTAGGTGGATCTCCTGAATTCCTGAACTCGAGAGGAAGCGCAGCACGCGACCTTGTTCGTCCTGCAGAACCACCGCTATGACCACTCCCAGAATTTGAGGCTTGGTCAAGGTTCCCTCTCCTCGAAGCAGTGACAGCAGCCATGGCAGCTTGCATAATATCCTTCACATCTCTCGAAGCCCGATGCTCCCTCTGACTTTCTCTGAACTTCCTCCTCTCTTCATAATCGGCCATAGGCGTGACCAAGGCCAAACTGGACTGAGCCCGCATATTTGGGCGTTCTCCAAACTCGCCATAGGGTGATGCGCCTGAGCGGTCGTCTTCATGGTCAGCTGCAGATGTGCTGGCAGAGAAGCCCATACGAGGGGGTGTGGCCATCGATACACGTTTCCTGCGTGAAGGACTGGAATGACTGGAGAGGGGTGGACCAGGTGAATCACGACCATGGTCACCTATACCGACTCTGTCTCGGTTGAGACGTGTGTTGGAACTAGTCAGAGCAGTGAACGGGGATTCTGGGGCAGATGGCACGCGAGTCCTTCTCTGTGGTGGCGATGGAGGTGTACGAGGACGAGCTCTTGAAGGAGCCCTCTCCTCACGCTCCCTCTCAACTCTGTCACGTTCTGCACGGCGAGCGGAAGATATAGTAGAACGGGCATGTGAAGAGACAGATCTATTGGAGACAGACTCCCGTTCAGTTTCGGAGCCAGAGAGTACATTCTGAGGATCAGAATTGTCCATTGATCTGCTTGTGCTAGCTTTTGGTTGAGAATGTGATTGGGATCGAGAGTGTGATCCTCCAGAACTAGTGCTCTTGACGCTGCGCGTATGAGAAAGCCTGGAGGCTGAGGACGGTGGGCGTGGTGAGCTGGAGCTTGCTCGAGGATATGAGGATAGTTTGTCGAGCACCTGCAGGCCAACTTCAGCATATAGGCAGCAGAGACGACCAATTTACGTACCAACTTGTTCCTCTGTGTCAGAGATTTTACCCTTGAGAGGGCGTCAGAATTATCATGAGAAGGCCTTCGTTCTGCAGTAAAATTGGCTGGTGGCCGGCGTATACTGTCATATTTTGCGGTTTCGTCATTGTCGCCTTCATCATCGCGGTCATGCTCCTGTATCAAGCTGGTAGGACTCCTCGTCTGGGTCAACATCACATCCTCGTTGGCACGCGTCGAACGTTCCAGAGCGCTGGTAACGCTACTGACGCTACTCTGGTTGCGATGGAGCGCCCGTCTCGCAGTATGCAGCAAGGGCGATGATGATGACGACGCCAGACTCGGTGAGTCTTGACTCCCTCCTCGGCCGTTCATCGATGGAGACATCGTGCTGCTACTCCCACTGCTGCTTGCCAAAGACACTGGTCTCTCCTTCCCCTTCTTTGTATCCTCGAATACCTCCTCTTGGTCGTCTCCCTTTGACTTTGTGCTCCCACTTCCAGTCGAGTTTGTTGCTGGGGGTGAAGGTAGTCCTGAATTATTCCTCCCTATTGTCCCGCGTCTCCTCTCTGGGCTCCCTGAATCTCCAGAAAAATCGGATTCGAAGCTCCCTTCTGGACTTGGAGGTTCAGGGAGGTCTGGTATCGTTTCTTCAGCGATATCCACCGGTGGACTGCTGAGAACCGTGAAGTGCGAGGCACTCAAAGGAGAGTTGGTTATCGAAGGATTGGAACCGATATACACCGCCGAAAGTCGATTGTTTGCTGTCGATGACCCTGCATGTGGTTTACGCCCAATAATGGGTGCAGGGCGTGGAGGCATCTAGTCCGGATCGTTGCTCGTGTCGTTGTTGTTGAGCCAGATAGGAATACAAAGGGAAAATGAAAGAAGTTTACAACGACAGGAGCATTTAAGCTCGCTGCTCGTCGTGAGCGGCGACGACGACGACGACAGTCGGAACGAAAAAGGCAAAATGGCCGCAGGAGTAAACAGACCAAAAACGTGGTTAAAGGAGGAAAGTTGCCAAATTGGGAAGAATCGGAGGAAAAGAAGCAGAGCCGCGATCGACAAAAGAATGGACGTTCAGGGGATTGAACCCTGGACCTTATACACACAATCGTTGCACTTGGGGTGCTCCTTGCAAAGCATACGCGCTACCACTGCGCTAAACGCCCATGTCTGGAGTACCTCAGCTTGAGTCTCTGGGTCGTCGTCTCAAGCATCCGTGCTACGACTGCCCCCCTCCGATTGCGGACACCCTGCACAAAGGGCTGCTTTTCGTGGCCTTCTTGATTGGCGAACTAATCTTCCTCGACTTCTGCAAACACCTCAGAAAAATCGGTCACAGGTTGGTTGGGGCATTGCCTGATTATTCTTTTTTATTCACACACACTCTAGTGATGTTCCCACTGAACTCATGGGACTGCCACGACGCTGAGCCACGACAGGAGTCCACGTTCAAGGCGCATAAGAATTTTCACGCACAGACTTTCAATTACAGATGTCGCGGAAACACAACGGAAGGCTTGAACATCGAGAACATTCTAGCTCAGAGCAAAAGGCCTCGGACGAATACCCGCAACATCCTGCCTGAGCGGTCACAAGTCTTCACGCCTGCCCCAACTGTGGGCATGGCAGAAGACCAATGGCTTTAGGCAGACGAATGTGACGACCCAAGAGTCCCAAGACGCACTGGTTCACGGATCGTCCAAATGAACCTGAAGGAGATGTGCAGAGGGAAAAGGATGTAGAAAGAAAATATTAAGGTACAACAGGTGATGAAAGGGAAGAAAACCAAATATGATCATGACGACGATTTCTCCTTTTTCTTCTCTTTCTTCTCCTTCTTTTCCTTCTTTTCCTTCTTTTCCTTCTTCTCCTTCGTCTTCTCCCCCGCCGGCTCGGCATCACCGTTCTCAGCGATGCCATTTTCCTGAAACCACCAATAATGTTAAAAACACACGATCGAGAAATGAATATGTTTCAAATCACCTTCGCTGCAGCCTTCTTGGCCTTCTTCAATGCCTTCTTCTCCTCCTTCGAGAGTTTGACTTTCTTGACAGGAGCCTCATCTTCCTCATCCACGTCCATAGCCTCATCAGCCTTTCTCTTCTTCTTTTTCTCCTTCTTTGGTGAAGGCTCCAGCGTCGTTAAGGCAGGTCCTTCCTCATCCGACTCCTCATCTTCATCTATATCCATTCCCATGTCTGCAAGCTCAGCGATCACCTTCTTGATCGCTTCAGAGTTTTTGGTCGGCGGCTCCCCATTCTCGAAGAAGTTCAGGCGTTCCTCGACCTGTGCGCGCAGGGCTTCACCAAATTTGGGTGTGGGTTTGTCTAAAAGAGGTAGGTTAGTATATGTCACATAAATGTACAGAAAAAGGCAGTCACACCTGAATAGCAGTCTATTCTCGAAGCAATAGAACACTTGTTGGCGAGGAATCGTGAGATACGACCTTTGAACTTGGGACCAGCCCGTCCGATGAATGATGAGTGATACAGAAGACCATACTACAAATTCGGGTTTAGAACATGAGGTCAAAAGATCCCAAAAGCGCACGGGTGACATACCTTGGGTGTGTTTCCCTTAGTCTTGAGGGCACGGAACAGTGCCTTTTCAGCGCCGAGAATTTGTACAGTACTGGCAGGGTACTTGCTCAAATTCGTCAAGCTACCAGCATGGCTGATCAACCTTGCACCAATCCTCTCCCCGAGCAGTGCGGTCAAACTGGGCGCCACTAGGTTCATCTTCTCCGACAAGTACGAGATGAGTGACTGCCTGTATTCTGACAGCGACACCACCCTCGTTGCGAACATGTTGATGTTGAGCATGTCGATCTCAGATAGTGATGAACCCATGGACCCACGAGCGGCGTCTAGGACGTTTTTAGCGAGGGTGGAGTCGTCACCAAGAAGAGCTGCAAGGTCTTCCAATTTTTCCTCATCCAGGGTGTCCTTGTCGCCAATGAATCGCGCAACCTTGGCGTACTGCTGGTTGTCGGGAACGAGTCGGACGAGCTCGGGGAAGTGGTAACCGTACCATTCTCGCATTCGCATAGAGAACAGGTTGACGTCTTTGTCAAGTTGATCAAGGAGGGCAATAGCCTGGATGATCATGTTATCCACTCGGTTGACGTTGAACTTCAGCTTGGCTCGCGAGTAGGAGTGGCCAAGACCGAGCTGGGCCTTTTTCAGGTCATCGGTTTCGAGACCTTTGAGGAGTTTTGAGGCGTGAAGTCGGATGCCGCGAATGAGTTCTGAGGAGGTTTCGGAGACTTCGCATGGGATGCCTGTTGCTGCCCTGATGTTTCCAGCCAATACATTCTCCGAAACACCAAGAAGGACCTTGGATTTCTTCGAGGTCTTTGCAAGGTTGAGTTCGAGAATATTTTTTAAGTGATCGTTAACGAGACCTATACGAATGTATCTGTTTCAGCACAACATCAAATCAAGCACAAGCTATCACGTACCTTCAGAGATATCATTAATGTTCTCCAAAGCCTGAGCAGCACTCTTGTATGGCGAGAAGCTCATTAACGAGACCATTTTTCCAAACTTTGCAAGGTCCCCAATTGACTTCTGAACATCCTGGCTCTTGGAGCCAATATCCTCCACAAACTTGGCCTCGAATATTGCATAGCCGGAAGCCGACTCGAAGAGCAGATGGGTGACCATGATCTGAGGGTGAGCTCGTCTTCGTCGAGGACGACGGCGTTCAGCGACCAATCAATGGTGTGTGAGAAAACCGAACTTTTTTCGAACTCCGACAATGTCCCCATTCGGCCCGCCCTCTTACCAGGAAGGTCTTCCCGAGTCATGGAGGCGCTGTTCCACAGCTCTGCTGTCGACGGCCATCTTCTCGAGATCCTGAATGCATTCTGTCTGCATTGCGCTCCAAAATCTAGGGAGATAACCCAAATGAACCCCATATACGACCACCTTGTCACTTTCTATCATGAAACCGACTTGATTCGGGCCTTTTAACCGGTCCTTACAACCGCTAGCTTCAAACCAGCCATACGCTTTGCCTCGTTGCCTCAAGATTGATGGTAGAAAACATCGACTTTTTCCTTTACCGTTAATCACGGTAACTTCTAGCCAGCCACAGACTGATTGACTGGCCTCCTGGAAGGTCAGATGGTCTATGGCACTGATCCACGCGTCAAAATTTTGGTGAGGAGGCCAGATGCCTGGCTCAGGTTTGACATTTACTTCGTTCAATGGATCTCAAAACACGCCTTTCCCAATCTCTTCCCGTTGTTGAGGAACATGTTTACCTGATTCGTTCGGGCCTTGTCTACCACGTTCACGGTTAGAGGACAGCACGGAGCCCATTGGGGAAGGTCAATCACCGAACGATTCTAGTTCCCCACAACGGCGAACAGAAATTGGCATCCACCACCTTCCCCACTTGAGTTTGGCGCCCCTATTCAGAGAAAATTTGACTTGTTTTTCCAGGTGGTTATCCAATCGAGGCAATGTTCGTTTGGCCTGACATTACAAGAAAGGTATCACTTAGTGCCCGTCAGATATTCGGTTGACCTACAGCTTGCAACGTTGCCACTATCCACATGCTGGTACACAACTATTGCAACCGGTATGGATGGATGTTTCCGCTCTTCACCTTCCTGACGATCCCGACAGCGAATGGACTATATCGGTGCAGCCGTAACGCGGAGTACATCGGACTGACCTGATTGTCCAGGGTTGAGGGCCGAGCTTAGTGGATAACTCGATATTCACCAATATTAGCAGGCGCCAAAATCGCCTAGTCTGCTATCAACATGGACCGATGAGGAGATTATTACATCGAAGATCTAGGTGCCATTTCTCCCGGTGGCTGACACTTCGAGGAACGACATACAATCACGTGGTGGCATATCTTCCTGCCTCGCGAATGATGTGTTTGGTCATGGCTTTTCCATCTATCGCCTCGTGTAAGATAGATTGAGGCCCCTCCCCTTCCTTACCTCGATCACACAAACTGGCTTGGAGCAAGGCTACGGGCTCCCCCGTGGTTCTTTCACCAACCACATACATCTTCCCGAACCGCTGGCTGGTGAAATAGAGAGAAGAGCGACAAGCCAGGAGATTCTGTTGGACTTGCGATCGTTTCTCCGTCCACGCGCTGTCCCTCAGTAACTCGTGGCTTCCAGCCCTCCTTTCTTTTAACGACCTGATTATTTCTTTGTACGACTCGACACGTTCTACGACCTTTTTCTCTCTTTCTTAAACATGTTCAAGTGGTCCAAGCATCGCCCGATTAACGATCCAGTACGAACACCGTTCCTCAAGAGCGTCGCACTGCCCGAGGTTCCGCCGCCCGGAATGCAAGTTTGGACGACGCAAGGAATGGGACAATCCGCAACACGTTCAGCATTCCAACAACGATCGATAACACCATCTATTCGACCACACCACGACTATTCTGAATCCACAAGACCAAGAACCTCATCTATGAGAATGCCAGCTGATCAGCCCATCAAAGGTGAAGATCTCTCGGACTGTGGCTAACATCGACTCATCTCGCGACTAGGAATCCTCAAGAAGTCGAAAGCTGATGAAATGGAGGAGAAGGAGAAGTTGGCGACAGAAAAACTATCCACACGGCCAAGATCGTCTTCCAACGCACAAGCTCCCGTCAAAGGTCCGGCTCTAACCCAGACCGAGGATCTTCCCATGCTAACGCCCTCCACAGGCATTTTGAAAGCACCGAAAGTTTATCCTATTCATCCGGATGATTTCCCCAAACCGAAAGAGAAACCAGTTATACCTCGTACGTCTACTACAGAGCTATCCTACACTCCATATCATTCACTCTTCAACAGCAACACCTGAACCTAAAGGCCGGCCCGACAACGTTCATGAAACTAAATTATGTGAGTGTGACTGCCGGCGATATGACGTTTACGGAACTCACGCGCCCTTTAATCGCATTAGTGACGAAGAAGTCTTCAAAGACCGGAGGCGGGTACTCTCATCTATCAGGAGCTGAGAACCATCTCGAAAACTGTGCGCTTAAAGGTTCCAAGACGCTACTGAGTGTGCTGACGTGCGGCCTGTGGCCAGCAAACTCTCACGACGACTATCCTGAACGATATGGACGAGCACCATCTCATTTCTATCAAGGTAAGAGATACAACCTACTCTCCGAGAACCCCACCTGAGTCGTTATCTTCTGATGCCCAGGCACGATCGCTGCTCCTCAACCAATGCGGCTCGTCGACCCCCCCAGGGTACCGGAAGGCTATAACCCGGCCTCCAATGGAACTCATCATAATGGTCACGCGCCTCATCATTATAACTCGACGGCTCACCAGCGGCCCACAATGCATCACCAAGGTAAATTCCAGCTTCACCTTTTGGTGGGAATCGCTAATGGACCCCTTCCTCAGCGGCTTCATACCCTATGGCCCGAAGCACCTCTCGTTCCCAGCAGGCCCCACGTGAGTCCTATCTAGCATCTCAAACCTTCGCATCGCTGAGCCCACGGTCTTAGATCTGCATCTACCCCCTACACATGGTGAGCTCTTCAACAATAGGCTAGTTGTCGCAGACACTCACAAACCCGACCATCAGGACACTCGCAAAGTATGCATTACCCAGCAAGTTATCAGCAAGCACCGCGTATGTTTAGTCATTATCATCGTTCTGCATCAGCTCTGACCTGGTAATAGCTCCCATGGCACATCCAGGAAGTCAGGCTCCTATCGCTAGAGACGAACGGACACATCTGCGAAGGCATTCCTCACGAGGTAAGAAACAGTCTCATATAATGATAGCTAACTTACCCTCTTCCAGAGCGAAGCAACTCCATTCGTGAGCGTGAACACAGCCGGCAACGCTCAGATACAGATATATACAGGAGTGTTGCGCCAGGGGCCGATGGGCGTGTCCCCGACTTCCCCAAAGGTAAAGGAGTCATCGCTGCACTCTGAGCACTTGAACTGACTTCTCAAAGTTGCTCCCAAGGCACCTCAGATCTCACTCAGTTGGCCGCTTGTCAGCTTCCAGCTACGACAGCAGAAGAGGCAAGCGACGCCCAAGATACATTTCGACCTCAGTCTTGGTCCTCAGGCGTCTCTGAGTGCCTATGTGCACGGCACACCATACCCTCAACCGCTGAGGGAGAGCGATTACATGCAATCTGCATCATCGCACTGCGATATAGAAGAGATGAAGATGATCTGTGCCGGTTTGGAGAAATGGCCTTTCACCGTTCGAAGATCTGGGAGACTTAGCTGTTACGATGTCTTCGAGCAGATTCATCAGAATCTGATAAAGCCATTGACGTCGGAGGAGCTGGCCTCTTTCTCGCCAGTGGAACTCCAGGTCATGCGCCATTACTTCGAGGCGAGGGTTGAGAACACACGAGCCATACCCTATGTGACGAGGAAGAAGGGACTCTGTAGAGTTGACGCCCTGCAGTCGAAAAAGATGTTCAGGGAGATCGTTCGGGACCAGACAACTGGTCTGTGGGTTATCCTCACTGAGGACCCGCCGATGCGGCATTGATAGCCTGAGGTTCGACTATGTTGGATACATGCGGGAACCGTTTATTGTTTTCAGATCCCAGTCTTTCGTTTGACTTCACCTAGACATTTTATTTTTCTTGCCAACTGTCCTTACGTGTAGAACACACGCTTCTCAAGCCGCTTGTTTACAAAAGGCTTTGTACCATTAGGCATATAACCTCTTCCGTTGATACCACGGTCAAGCACCCTTATCGATACGTCTCTACGTCTAACCTACCTGTATACAAATCCTCTGACTTATCGTATATGTTGTTTACTCAGATATTTACATTGTACTACATAACCTTTCATACACAACCAGCTCTACTGAACGAAATACGACACCTCCCGAACAGCAAATGAAAAATCCCTTTTGCGTCTCTCAATACAAGTAGCGATACCCTTTCCTCCTCTGCATGGCCTGGTCGTAAGTAAGTCCCTCAATCCTCGCCGCTTCCTCAACTCGAGCTCGATCTGCCTCGAGCATGGCGGCATTCTCATCTTCGTCCAGTTTCTTGTTCTTCTTAATAAGGATTTGCCGAATTACTGCGTAGCATCGGTATTAGTTGAAGCAGTTCAACTTCAGTCATAAACATCGTAAACGTACCAAAAGCGGTCGCTGTGGCAATCACCAGACAAGCAAGAGAAATGGCCATGGAAGGGTGGTAACCAGGGCTCCATTCGACTTTCCAGGTATACGAACCAATTCTTGATATGATGTGTGAGCCTCGAAGAATGCGCCGTCCAGAACCAAGTACTCACAGTAGTCCAAGATTCCCGACTCCATTCACTACGCCAATTGCAGCTGCGCGTTTCCTAGTAGCTTTTTAGCATCTTTGAGGCGGGGGCTAGTATGGTAAGTATGTACTCACGCTGGTGGCCTTGGAATAGAGTTGGAGACCCATGTAAGTGTGATGGCGAATCCTGTCACGATTTGAGCACAATCACTATTTCACAAAGCTCGGGACACTAACCAGTCCATCCAGTAGCCATGAGGAACAAAGAGACGTAACGAGGCGCCGTAGCTTTTGTTGCGAGGCTGATGATAAATCCAATGATTACCACCCACCAAGTCCACGTTACGTGGAAGAATCGCTCTCCGGTTTTATCAGCATGCCAGGCGTTCGCGCAGACGAATATGCCACCGAAGATCCAAGGAGGCCTATCGAACAATTAATGATGCATATACTTGTTGGAGAAAGAACGTACGCTGCCAAGAGTAAAGTAATGGTTGGGCTATATCCCAGGGTTGCGGCCAATCTAAGAGACTGAATGAGATTCTACGTCCTGATGAGGTTCCGGTCAACAACATACGTAGGGAAGAAATTGATAAAACTGAGGCCAAGGAGTTGGGTGATGTTCATGAAGCAGAAGAGCCAAATTAATGGATCTTTCAAAGCAAGCAGTAACCCTTTGAGAGGTCTGTGCGGTAGAATCTTAGTTCTAATTCGCATACTTAGGTTATGAACTTACGAATCCTCTTTGTTATCCTTATCAGCCTCTCCTGCATCTTCGGATAGGCGGGCTTGGGCGAGATGACGTTCCCTAGGCGAGAGCCATCGCGTGTTTGGTGGCTAGTCGAAGGTGGATAATTAGAAAGGATCCTGGAGAAGTCGGGACGCGAGATCATCACGAACATAATCTGGTAGAATATACCTAAAACTCTCCAGTCAACTATCTCTGCAGCGGTGTTTGGAGTAAAGCTACCTACATGGAGATGAGTCCAATCACAACGGTGATGGCTCCCTGCGTTTGTCATTAGAAAAGTTCTGAGAACAAAGAGGTTGCAAACCTCAATGAAGAATAACCTAAAGAAACTATCAACATTGGTTAACACTTGGGTCACCTCAGGCTCACCATCTCCAAGCACGAATGCCACGCTTTCCCTCCATGTTTCCGAGAATGCCTGCCGCAATGAGCTTGAGGAGTCGTGCGTGAGCAAAGTGCCAGTCACAACCAAAGTGTAAAACTCACAGAACCGAAAGCGTTAGAGAGCATTAGACCACCGTACAAAATAGCAGATCTGAAAGCGAGTTCCTATAATATCAAGGTCAGTTATTGAAAGCATTCGATCCAATACGTGTTTCCGCACCTTCTTGGTATACCAACGGGATAGCAGGTAGATCGTTCCAGGATAGAATGCCGCTTCAGGAAGACCCAGGAAAATTCGGCATGCAAGGATACCACTGTAGTTTTGGGTGATCTGAAGCATTCCATTTAGAAAACGAGAGGGTGTGTCGCTTGTATAGTGCTCACACCGGTAAGCGCGCTTGTGATTCCCCAACCAACAACACAAGAACCGATGTAAATGGAGGGCCTGCATCGTAAGGTAAGAAAGCATTATCAACACACAATAATGTAGAACAGACCTTGAGAGGTAGTTGAGGAGCTATTCCAGCGTATGCCAGTACAATCAGTCACTGTGGAAAGAAGGCGAGATATGAGGAATCACCATGTTGGATGGGATTTGAGCTGGGCAGTAGAAGACGTAAAGAATGGCCAAAACGGTCGAGTATTGGACGTCTGGAAGCGGGATGAGCCTCATTGGCTAGACTGTGAGCGATAAGAGAGCTCACCAGACAGGTGAAGGTCCTGTTGCAGACCCTTTAGCCGTGCAGTGGTGATTGCGACACGCTTCGAGAAAACGGTGGTTTAGCTATGAAGCAAAGCAAAAATCGAGCAACTCACGTCTATGTAGTTCATGATATAAATCACCATGACCATGGGCAATAGCCTTGTATCCAGCTTCAACAGCAACTTCCTTTCCGCTACATTCCTCTCCAGGGTTCCCGGATCTGGTATAGCATCAGACTTGAGAGCATTCTTCGAATCGTCTTGCTCGTGGAAGGAAATAGAGTCCTTTTCTTGGATTTCCTCGATGGCGCCAGCGGTATGTTTCTCTGCAGAAGACATGGCCACTGTCCAACGCCCGTACTCCACCCAGTCGTATTTAAAAGCGAAAACGTGTATCCTATCGTGCTTCTTTTCATGACAGGTGTTTGTTCACGGGATGCAATTGAAAGAAGCGAAGAAGCCGGCAAAAGACTCTGCGTCCGGCATCAAAGGCGCCAGAGGCGGTCCTTTGGCGAATTTGAAGATGGTGGGCTATGAGGACTGCAACAACATCCATCGCGCTGCAGTTTTCAGAGGTTTTGACGCGTTTTTGAAGCTTCAGAGTCGCCAGAAGGGTAAGCTATAGCAATCTGTGAATAGGCTAGTCAGATCACATGGAGACATTTGCACCTCCGTTTATGGGACTTGCTTACCCCAGGCGCAGACCCAACTCCATTAGTGTTCCATAACCGCCTGCATGACCATCCATGGCATTCAAACTGCATGAACGTTTTGCGACTCGGGCGATAAAAGGGTGCGATAAGATACGGAATCGAACAATACGAGCAAGAAAGCACCCATGATGTCGGTTAGCAAATGCCGTGGTCGTTTTGGGGAGTCGAGTCGCGTCAAGCGGATGTTAATCTGTTGAACCCAGCAGTCTGAGAAACAGCGTCCAAGTCAATCGAGACGAATGTTGGTGCTGGAAAGCAGGATCCAGAGGCGTCAACCTTGAGGCCAAGATTTGAATGATATCTATACATTCTATATCAACGGCTCAGAGTTCTGTGTGCCACCTCCAAATCAAAGTAGCCTGGATGCGATTCAATAACCTCATGGGAAGACAATCCACATGAAATGAAAAGGCATCAGAACATCGATTGAGTCTTGATATGTTCCGAATCATATTCGAAAAGACCGTATCAATTCACATCAGGGTTGAAGGATCCGTGTACATTGTACGCAGGGCTTGCCCATCGTGATGACACATAGGGGCAAGGGAGAACAGTCCGTCTGTCATGCCACACGAAGACTACAATGACTATGTGACTCCGATCTGAAACCGGGTGTATACAACCACCAGAGGTTCCATATTGCATGTCGAAGTCACTGCAGCCTGCGGGTTGGGATGACACACAGGGACTATCTCTCTGTTCTCTCTTCGGGAAGGCGGTAGTCAAAGTGTAACCGGCGGCGTACGGCTGATAAGGGGGAGTTCCTATCGGCACTTCGATGCAGACCGATTCCACCAATACGTCAGATGTACGACGGGCGGGCGCTGTAGCTACTCTCGAGATTTCGGGGTGCACCTGATAGTGAATACAGGCGATTTGATCTCTCCGGAGTTCAATAATGTCATTTGAGAGATCAGAATCTCGCCTTCTACCAGAATACCAGGTCAATTCTGCAGCAAGCTACCATCTGGACGTTATTCACAGCACTCGATGCTGCGTGGGCAAACTTGTCGCGGCAAACGACATTGAATGACAGCATTGTGATCCCCGTCGCTTGTGCTGACGGTATCTGCCCACGAAATATCCATTGGCTTTCGGAGGCCAGTCGGGCGCCACAAAACCGAAAGGTAAGCCATAATTTCTGATGTTATGAGTGGATTTTTGCAAGACTAGAGACCGTAGTAGACTAGATCAGACGTTGGTCCTAAAAGTTGGAGTCGTCGGGAGTTTTGACCAAAGCAAGCAGGCTTCTGAATATTGAGACTGGCGTCTCGTATTGTCGTGTTTCTGCGAGCCAGATGTATGGACCATTTTGTTCTCAGAAGAAACTAGCATGTCTAGATGGTATGTCGGAGAGAAAAATCGCCGTCAGGACTCAACGAGCCTTTGACGCGTAATGGTGTGAGCACGGGGACACATGATATGTTTTCATTTTGACGTGAGGCCCCTGAAGGTTGAAGGGCTTGGATCAAGCCAGAGTCTGACCCTCCTCGCTAAGAGTAGACGAAGTATGGTAGAGGCAAGTACCAGGCGTAATCCCTGTCCGTCGGCCTTGTATCATCATCAGATCTCATGAAAATGACAGGAAAGAGAAGATCAAGAAAATGCTTTGATTGAACTGTATCAGTCCATAAAACCCACCTACCCCCGACCATATCTGTTCCGTAATGTCAGCTCTGAATCTGGTGCAGATCTTCAGAATTGCGTGCTTCCTTGTTCCAAATTGAAGTATGGTCAGGGTCCAAGGTCTGAACGTTATCAGAGGATTGTATTCAGCTCCGAGTCAAGTCATTGTCGACAACCTCAAGGCTCCCAGTAAGACGACTTCGACTTACCTCGAGGTAGCGATCGCCCTCGAATACGAGAGAAGGGTTAATTTCGGACTCTCTTCAATGGTTTAGGCATGAGAAGGATCACGCCGCCCTTGAGTTATTTGAGTGTTCGACGGGGTCCACGAGGACCCGTGTACCTACTATAGCTTAGCAAACTTCCTATGTTTTCCGATCCTTTCGAGGTGCGTATACCAGCTCTAAAGCTGGGCTTCCCGGGATCTTTCGGGCTCGGATGATGAGAAATCCTGAGGTACAAACATATTACATCGTAAGTCTGAACCCAGGATCATCACAGGCTTTGATTAATCCAAGACGGGGTCCAGGACTGACCAAAATATATAATTTGCGAAACGGATTTGTCCCCCACATCGCCTTTGCTAGCGCCCTATTCAGTGCGTGGAGTCTGGGCAGCTCTAGAACCGTTAGCGTATTAAGCTTTTCTTACAGTTGCGGACAATCAAACACGACAAACTTGATATCTCAAAAAGGAAATATTTTAAGGCCAAACCGACGCCGGATTCGAGTTCAGAACATCGAAATACGCTCAAAAATAGCACTCCGAAGTTTTTCCCACGACTTTTCAAGGTGGCCAAAATTTTGGGACCATTTTGTGAAATATCTTGAGCCGCGTGGGGTAATCTCGACGCTGTTAGGCACGCTGAGGGTTGTCAATGGTGCGCGTTTCGACGCGTTCAACGCGTTTTCAATGGTAGAATGTATTATATTCTTGAAATCAAAGTAATAGGAGGCTCATCGTGAGTTGGTTTAAGTGTATGGATCCCGAGGGTCTGTTGAGCATCTCAGGACCTGGAAGGCTTGAGTCTTTTGCCTCGAAAAGAACTCAGACTGTAACATATGATCAGACTAGCACAAAATGTACAGCTTTCGCCTTGGTTTTTGGTCGGATACTAGTTTCTTTTGGTTGCCTTTAAGCCTTCCATTCTATGAAGTACGATACGGGTCTACGATGGTCCGTTTTACGTCTATATACGAGTATCGGTGGCCTGCAATTGTTCGTTACAAGGGCCTTTCGAAGCAAGATTCGAAGAACCTTCACCTCTTTGCCGCGTGCTGACTAACTCGGCTGATCAAACTTCTGATGGCGGAGATGACAATTCCCTTTTTAGGAAACGAATTTACCTCGACCAAAATGCAAGTTTGGGTCGGAATCATGTTCCCCTCGACGAAAGCTGTCGATTGCAATAGTTTTCGGAGGAACCCGGCTAACTTAAGCGAGTTGGCCAAATTTTCGGGGTCATAATTGGCAAAATTAAGAATAACAAAATTCTGCTCGTGGAAACCTTTCGTACCAATCCAAAAGAGCACGTTTGGGCACTTTTTAACGTACCCGGACATTTGTGCCCACCCACATAATTGGGTCAAGAAGTTTGGTCGTGTTTGATTGTCCGCAACTGTATCACATCGGATATGTTCGAATCTGAGCCTAGCCTTCGATGCGAAGGCCTGAGAAGGCTCGGAGACATCCCGGATCTCTTTGCGTACGTTCCAGCTGTCAATTAACTCGATCATGTTTTGCATGCTTTCAGTGCAGTGCCCCCGTTTGTGACATATCTCGATTCAACCAATGCAATCCTCCCGAGCACTCGCATCTTGTCACGCTGTCTAAATGCAGCATTTCCCTCATTCCGTACTGGTAAGGTACAATCACTCCCCCGAGGCTTCAATCTCAGTGTCGCTTGTGGTCTACAATGGTCCGCATGTTCCGTTGACTTGAAGAATCCCACAAACGCGTCTTAGTGGCAAGTTTTAGGGTGAAAGCAGACTCACACTTGGACGGATCTGCCTACATGGAGTTCGCTAATCCCAAAGCACCCGCGTCTCTGGTGATCTCGGAGAGGATGCACTGCCTCCAATTCAGAATGTTGAGGATGAAATGAAAGTGGTAAAAGAAATTAGGGTAATATTACACATACAGATACAGTTGAAGATACAACGCCAGTTTACTGGGTACTGTCTCTTTCCATACGTCGTCGTTTTCGTTCCTGGTCCTCTAGAATTAACCGTTCCGCAGCAGTCATCGCAGATGCTGGCCGTTTCTTGTCATTTGATTCCGAGGTAGCAGCTGAAGAGGCCTTCAGAGGGTTCGCTCGTTTTAGCGGATTCGCCTTTAGAGGGTTGGCCGACATCTTCAGAGGATTCTTCAGGCTGATAGCAGGTGCAGGCGCCGACGCCTTCTCAGCGGAAGGTGCTACCTTCATGCTGAGCGATAGGACAACCTTCTGCTCGCCGTCGTCTCGTTTGAGTCCCTCTTCCGCTGGCGGAGAATCACCGGAGCCTGATGCCTCGGGAGCCTCTGCTTTAGCTTTCTCTATCTGCTCTGCGATGAGCAAACGCTCTCTCTGCTCGTCCGACATCTTCATGCGGTCTTTCTTCATAGATGCCTCCTGCAGTCCGATTAGTAGCGAAGTTGAAAGGATATTCAGGAGTGTACGAACCGCTTTCTCAAGCGCCTTTGGGCTACTGTCTATCCATGCAAGGAACCATCCCTTCTCGGTCTCATCGACGCGAGCAATACCCGACCTTCCGAGATGCTTTACGAACTCTGACAAGGTCACCCATCGAGTGGCGTTCATGTGTAAATGTGATTTATCGGCGATATATTCTTGGTAAACTCGGTTCGCCAGGACCCGCTTAGTACCAAATCTAGGTGAAGGGTATCAAGTCAGACCGGAACTCAGACGGCAGACGAGTTGTTTGACTTACCTCCGAGAGAGTAACGACACAAATTCTGATTGGAAAGTCGAGGAGAAGTCCGAGATATGTTTGCCTGCGTTTTCGCCAACCACCAACATCTGTCGCAAATGTGCCTCCGAGGTCATATGGCACTTGAAGCCGTTCTCATCTCGGCATTGTTTCTCGCAAACTTGGCAATACCACCGCAGGCGCTGAAGGCCCTTGGACTTCATCTTGTTTGCAATATACTTTGGTGTTCCAACTGGCAGCATCTTATCAGTACCGCGTAGTGATAATTGTACGCGCTACTCACCTTCTGCTCGCGGCATCTTGGGCGATTAATATACAGAAAAGGAGGGAAAGAACGTCGACGATGCAACGGCAGCTGAGCTGAATGTGATGGACAGTGACCAAGCGTGGCGATGCTGACAAAATGTGGCCGTGTTTGATTCCAAAGGCCTCAAGTTGATCACGCGTTTATCTAAGCTCATCCGATTGGCTGACTTTGATCCCCGAATAGATACAACCACCGAATCTTCAAGATCAGGAAATCAAAGGATTGTCGATGCGATTGTGGCAGACGTTGGGTGACCGAGTGACTTGTAGCATTTGACATACGCCCCGTTTACCCTAGGTATGGTCAAATAATCTCGCAGACACTTCCACCGTTTTCTATGCTCTGCGGAAACGCTGAGCATAGGTTAATCTGAGGCCGAGGATCATTGAGTCGTATGAAAGGGTTTGTGGCGAAAGAACCACGCCGAGTGCTCTGAGAACATCATGGTATCGTCACATATGCATCAGTCGTTCCCAGATTCTAGAAAGAAAAAAAAAACGGGTGCACGGTCGCTTCCACTGACCCGGACAATTGGGTTCCGTATAAATAATTGGAGATCCTGGGTTGTTTCCATGTTGCAATGATAGCGGGATGTTCAAAGAATGGTTTATCGGAGCGCATGAAATCGTAGTTAATTATCTTATGAATGCAGAGAATGCCGGCATTATTCAACCCGACGCAGGTGAGGTCACACGAACACATACAAGGTTCTGAGTGCCGTGTATATATATTCTACCGAGTAATAAGTCGGGGAGAGGTATTACGAATAGTCATACAGTAGATACATGCCGAGTCTTCGAGAAAAGTCACTCATCACGAGGACTTCGCCTTGCGCTTCTTATGATTTCGAGCATACTTTCGTACACTCGGTATCCCGAACTACAAAGTTTATCCAAGATTAACAGCCGGCAATCGGGGCGTACTGGAGAACTTACTTGGATAGTAGGATAGAGGGTTAGTAAAGTCAACCCGATCCCCCAGCCCCATTTGACTGGCTTAGGGAAAGGCTCGGCGAATTGCCCTTGGCTCCACTTGTAAATGACTAGCAGTTCAGTCATGATAGTAGCAAGGAGTAGCCACACATGAGCTCCCATGCGAACGGCTCGACTAACAGCAAAATTATGAGTGACACGGGCCCCAAAAAATTGCAGGAGCTCCAACGCACCGAGGGTCGTTAATATATTGGTATAACTCTCTCACAGCAGGAAGCGCACAAAGAAACACGCCTGCCAAACGAGATATCACGAATGGATGGTCGGGCTCCATCCACAAAAGACTCTGACGTTTTTTGTTAGTAAAAGATACGGTCGTAAACCGAATTTACACCGACCTTCAAGTAAAAGGGGTTTAGTTCAGCCGCCAAGAATACAGCTAGCAGCGACACCACAGTAATGTAATGGGTGAAAGATCTCGCTGTACCCCATCTGAAAGCCGTAAAGTCGTACGGGGAGAACTGGCTGAGGACACGGCGGGCTTTGGAGCGAATCCCGCGCGTCTGGAACAATCCGCGCCACTCATAAGGCTTTGAAAGGAGAGTTGTTAGACGTGATTTAGGAAACAAAGGAAGCTTTCGAAGCTTCTAGGCCTGAACTCACCTTGACCTCGAAGTACTGACACGTTTTCATCCCTATGGAAACATGAGTCCTGATATGACGCCACAAATCCTCAAATCGGACATACCCAGATAAGTTCCCAGCCAGTTGCAAATCAGGACATCTAGGATCCACTGCGTGTCGTGACAAAATTTTGAGGGTGAATCTCAGTATTAATGAAAAGATCGACCACATACATGATCCCACCAGCACTGAAGTCAAATTAGAAGCGTATATTTTAAGATCGTGAGTGTCTTACCTCTGCGAAGTTGGCCAGTTGGTGCTGCAGGCTGTATTCAGCGAGCTCGAACGCTATGCTAAGAATCTTGGGATACCGTGCCACCATCAACGCGAGCTTCTCAGTACAATCGCTAACGTTACGTACCCAGCAGAACCAGTAATCCCGCAGAATCATAGCTTTACCGAACCAACCGAGAGTATGAGCCACACAGAAGATGTCCAGAGCGTTCTTGAAGGAGATGGGAAAGGATTAGCGAATTTGCAGTCGGTCGATCAAAATAACACGAACCCAAAGAACCTTGGGCGTCAGTTCACAGCTCTCGGCGTAGCTCTTCTCCGGTAGAGGAACACCAAGAGTGGGATCCAAGTATGTCATAAAACGACGAGCGGTGCCGAGGTCTTGGAACAGTAAGAATACGAGTGCCAACTCGTAAAGGAGGTTGACACCGAGCACGACTCTCCAGAAAGCAGGATGGGGACGAATGAAAGGGCCATCACGAAATTGTAGCATGGAGAACGTGAGGAAGGCTGCGATCGACGCGTAGACACCCCTATTTCGAAAGTCACTTGGTACATTTCCGCGGTGGTACTCAAACAGAAAAGGAAAACATACACTCTTCTTTTGTCTCGACCTTCCTCAAGAACATCTTGGGTAGTAGCAACCCAGGCCAGACAGATCAGCGCGCAGGCCAAGGCAGACAGGGTGATTGGTTTGTAGAAGAATCTAGGTGGCTAGGGTTAGCGCGACACACCTATTCATCTCCATTAATTCACGCACTCAACACTGGTATCATGTTTCTCTTGAAATGGTACTATGCGAGTATATGGCTCCGTCCGGTCAGCCTATCGTGTGTTAGGGTTAGCGTGAGATGTGACCATTGCCTTTCACGTACATCATACCCTTCAAAACCTGTTAACACGTAGAAGTCGCGTCAAATGAAAGGGTAACTCACAACGAACAGGTGCTCCATCCACACCAGGTGCTGGCTCCGGAGGTTCAGGAACTTCTGGTGCAACTCCTAGTAAAGTATCTGACTCTTCGCCGGGCGATGTCGGCGAGAGATAGTCTGCCTCCTTGTTTTCCGTAGCAGAGGCCATTGTTCTCTCTCCGGAAAGAAGTTTGATCTGAAGAGAATGTACCTATGTCAGTCTACATAAACATAAGTTTTCGTGAAGTTTCCGCGAGAATGTTCCGCTCACCGGCTTGAGTGTCTCGTCGACCACAGCTAATATTCTGCGCCGTGCTCCCAATGGCAAAATTCGTTTCTATGTTGCGTTCTGTTCGAATGTTTCGTTGGAGTTACCGAGGGCTCGTCGCCGAGCTCAATGATGCCTGGATGAGCGTCATTGCATTCCGCAACTGGAGCAGTACACGTTCATGCATCGTGGGAATATTTAGGATTAGTCAGTATCTAACTCCATTCAGTTCCGATCATCTTTGTTTTTGACCACGACCACTAGCCCGTTAGGCTTTCTGCGTTTGCGCATTGAGAACTCAACAATCTCTAGTTCTTCTGGCCATAATTCATCAAATTCACGGCCAACAGTAACGTTATCATACCATGACATATCAGAATCACGTCCATATGCGCCTCATGTCAACTTCATTTCGTGTTGACGCCTGCGATTGCGAAAATCTGCCCAAAGATGTTTTGATAAAGTCAGCCCATGCAGGGATCTGTTTGATTGTGTCCGAGGACAGGTGACATCCTGGCATCTATACTACTTATTGACCTTGCTGATTCATTGACTATATGCACCGAAATATCGTCGTACCTCTGCATACATTCAACCCGAAAGCGAAACGTAGGCCGAATGGCCACTGTCTAAGCAAGTAGGATCTGGACAAGACTTGGGTCTTGTTTGCGACCCTTGAGAACGTGCTTCTTCCGTGTCCGTGTGCGTTTGTCGTGAACTGTCAAACCAAGGATCAACGAAAAGATTGCTCACGGCATGCCAGAACTTCGGCGTGCGTTTTGATATGGTCCTCAAAATCGAAGATCCCCTGCCGATTACTTTCTCCCCCGCAAAGACATCATACGGAATGAAATTCTACACCCCGTACCATGCGTGAACTGAATAATCATTGGATTTCCTGGACGGTTCATGGAAGATAATTTTACGCACTCAGGACGTGTCCGGCGCCGAAATAAGCCTCAAGATTCTTCTCCCCACATTCGGGCTCTCCCTGACGGAGGATACCGTCCCTCGTCTCCAAGTTTCGCCGGTCAGGTCGCGTCTCAGCCTTATCTGAATGCTTCTGCCTCTCAACCTTCCTCTAGACGCGCAGCTCTCAACCCCTGCCAAAACGTCAATTATCCAGTTGTCCAGGAACCAACGAGATACGTTTGCTTCCACCCATTCATTGTTGGGCAGTCATAACAGATGGGCATAATTGATCGGGCTACCCTGATCCAACGAACCGGCAAGGTCTGCAAAATACCTTTCCTAATGATTGATTGTGGCACCGGCTAAGCTGAATCCTCAGGCTTTGTGAGGTCCCATACAATTGACTCAGGCGTATCATGGCAGGTAGTATTGTCTGTGCCTCTCTTTATAGACTCATAGCATAATTGTTCAATGTTCCTCTCTCTACAGGCTATTGTAAGGTCGGTAGGCGGAGCGCCGACAGGGTCAAACAACCTGGTCTTGGAATCTCAGATAAACTCGACGATGAGTACCCAAAGGAGTGGAAAGTTCATGCTGGGAAGATTACTCCGGGATTAGAAAGCATACCGCCTTCCACGGAGCTGTGACCAGCGTGAGCACGAACACTTATTTATGATCCTTCTTCTGCCAAGGCACGCATGAAGGGTTCTGGATAGGATGTCGATGCTTCTTCGCCAGTGCGAGGGATAGCCCTAAACAAGTTTGGAGCTGGGCTGTAACCGTTTACGTCTGTGCCCCGTCCTGCCGAGTGGTTCGACCATCTGTAGGAATGGCTCCGAGAAGAAAAGCGTGCAACTGGATTCTGGTGGCTCTCGTTCCTTCTGATGAAATTTCACGAGAGCGTCATCCTCGCGTAGTGCAACAGCTTCAATATCACAGCGCCTATCTTGGAAGTTCCCCTACCTCGCTTTGGTGGAAAGCATGGGTAAGGTAAGTCCGTATACCCGAATCTTCGTGTTTGCCTTTGTTCTCTCTTGATGGCAGTGATGATGCATCGATGATGATGGATCGATCACATTGGCCTCCTGCTCACGTTCGATTTGTCCACGAAATCTGGGGTTTCTTCCAGCCAGAGTCAGAGCTCTGGATTTGAGCCCCAGAATGCCTTGTCCTCTGCGCATTGGGACACAGGACGAATAGCTCTTGGCCTGCTGCAAGGGTCAGGGCGAATGTATTTCGAGCATATTCGGAACTTGGATTGCAGACTACAGATAATTGTACAAATGCCGGCCCACGTGGAATCCCCTCGAAAGGCTCCCAGCGAACGCGACCCTGAATGGAACGTTATCTTTGACGCAATTCGCGATATTGTCCACAGCTCGAGATTGAGTAGGATTAATCCGGAGTGGGTTCGACACCAGTTTCGGTTGGGTCCAGAGAACTACAACAATCCCACCCATGTGCAATCGGAAGTCGAAAAATCCCATGTTGGAACCTGATCCTCAGGGCGTAGGATTCCGTTTCAGGTATCTGGTGTGACTGCTCTGTCACGGACACTGCCTTGGGAGAAAAAATCTCTATCTCCATACGGGGCCTGCCAAATCTGTCAAGTCCCATTCGATCTGAAAAGTTCGATTCGATCTCGTTTGTTACTTAATGGCCCCGGACGCTCTTAAGAGTCCACCAGCAACTCTGACTGAAGAGGTCGCCTGTTCCTTTTCTGCACCCTCCTCATATAAGATGCAGTCTACAGATTCATTCCAGCCATTGCAACTCAAAGGCGAAGTCTTGGATATGGAATTCACTGTTGACACTGATCATAGGTCAGTACTCACCACTCGCCCTCGTCTATTACATTGCCGACTTATTAACCGCCCTCCCCTCTACTCCCGATTTTTCCCAAATTTAGGAAACGAAGGAGGAATCGCACTACTCAAAGTTGCCTCAACTGCCATACGTCGAAAAGAAAGGTTCGTCAACATTGCTTAAAACGCTGTCCACTGGTGTTGACCCTGCAATTTTCCAGTGCGATCGCAAACGACCATGCCAGCGATGCATCCAGTTGGGTCTGGTAATGATCCCTCTGAAGTCATCGAATACCCCCGAATCTAACGCCGCACCCGCAGACCGGCCTTTGCGTCTACGAGATCGACGATCCTGCGTTGAGGTAAGGCGGCTCTACCAAGCTCTCCGACGCTCATCAGCTCATTATCACATTTTATAGGGACGATCCCTCCGTCGACGAGAACACCCGTCTGCGCAACAGGATAGCAGAGCTGGAAAGTCTTGTTCGAGAACTTCGAGGTATGTCTATAGCACCTGGACGCTCAATTCCCTCAATGCTCATGATCCGGTCACAGGCAAACCACATCCACGCTGGGCAGAGTCCACCTTCGGAAACGGTGACCCCAACGAGAAGTGGCATTCTCGCGCCGCCAAGTGCCAGCCCCTCGCCAAACGTCGTGGCCATTCCCCAGCGCGCCTCGGCCTCGGGGATATCCGTTCGCAATCCGCCCTTATGAGCCCCGTCAAATCAGAACCTTCTGGTGAGAACGGTGGTCTCTATCGATTCACCCCTTCCCCTACCTCTGGACGATACAACGGGTACGACCAGCAAGGTCAACAACAGCAACCGGGCTTCGACGGGTCATACTCCAACACTCCTTCGACGTCTCCATCAGTGACCTATTCTAACGCCAATGGTAGCGGTCCTTTACCATCCTCCTACTCTGATGGGGGCTACAACCTGTCTGGTAGCGACGACGGCAATGTTTATGGTTCTGATCAATACAACCAGAACATCTGCTCTTGTCGTACCAACCCAGCGACGGGCCTTGCCTACATAGGACTAGCTCAACAACTTCAATCGTCCCTGAGTTCCCTGCGACAATACAGTCATCATCCATCGAATACCACCTGCAGCCTTTATCGACGGATAGTCGATTTGGACAACGCCATGCAGTATGTACCTGTCGCTAGATCACAAACGGCGGACCAGGCGCACTCATCTCACCTCAGTGGCAACGAACCGACAGAAACTCATCCACTTTCCGCCAACGGTTTCGCCAGCGCTCTCCCCGACCGCGACATCACCACACCTCTGTCTGCCTCCAGCGGACACGGCTCTTTCCATACAGGCTCGTCGGCTGGTGTCGCGCCTCAGGAATGGAACGCTCTGGCCGCTGCCGGTTACAATCCCTACTTCCCCGTCCACACTGAACACAACTTATATCAACAAGTCATTACCTGATCCTCCTTCTTCTTGACTTCGCCTGCCGCATGTGTATCTTCTCGTATCTTTATCTATCGATCTCATCAAAAGTGTACACTACTTATAGACTTCGCTTACGTTCGCTTTCGTCGTTTTTTTTCATCTTGGGATGTTGAGGGACTCATGGACTCGCTTTCAATCATGACACACATCGCAATTACGTTACTCGCTGTACATTTACATTCATTTCGTCTACTAATGGGTATTGGGGTTTACATGGAATCGAAATACACGTTGAGAAGAGGGATCTTGTTTGATCACCTCACCATTGTCTAGACTCCAAATATCCCGTTCGATGAATAAGGCTTGTCCATCCTTCTTGATGAGAAGGACCGTAGACAGTCGCGTTCCGTAGGCGTTGTGCGCCAGACTAGGCATGCCCTCTATCTGGAGAGAGAACGGGGAAACGTGAACAGTGTTCCGTAACTTAGCACGCTCCGTAATCTGTTCGCTGGATCTCCAGCTGGATTGTCGGGTAAACACGGTATTGGCGAAGAAGGAAAGGCAACGGAAAAAATATGCTTTTGAGTACTCGAACAAGAACAATATGGTAAAAACGTACGAAAGAAGATGGAAGAGATCTTCCACGAGTGCCGACTCGGTTAACTCCTTTTGTTGGAGGACCTTGTCCAAATCTTGTGAAGCCTGGCGAACCTTGACCCACTCGGCGTTCAAGCCGTCAACGGCATTGGATACACATCCACACCCTTTTTCTTGGTTCGAAAGAGGCCGAAAGGTTATCGTGCCACCCGCACCGTGGTTTGTCAAGTAAATTGACTCGTAGCGTAAAGTCCCGTCTGGTTCTGATGTCGGTGAGAAAAGAAGCAGATTGAACCCAGCAAATTTGGCATCCGGAGCGACAAGCTGTTTCGCTTGCTGCTCAATATTGGCAGATGAATCTGATAGAAGGAAGTTGGCAGTGAGAGAACCCCTAGAGGAGCTACAGGATTTGATGGGCTCTGTAATGTTCGTCCTGCGAACGGACGTGCCTTAATACTCTGGGGCACATTTGCGTGATATGGACACGTACAGTACGGAGACTTTGCCTGTTCGGCTGACACCAAACCAGGTGCCACCTGCTTGTTCATCTCGGCCGGAGAGAACAGTTGGATCTTGAGAGCCAGTCTGGTGGCCAAAGGAATGCCATTCTGCGTCCAATGTAGGTCTGCTCAGGAATTCGTCTCGGTTATCAGCTAGAATGCTATCCGATGCGACATGGAAGATGCGTTTGAGTTTCAATGATGCAGGGGAATGTGAAATGAATGATCAGTCAACGTGATATTGGTGGCTTCTTCCTGACAGCGACTCACAGAGCGTATTCCGGGTGATCGAGTGTCCAGACGGCTATACACATGGCTTTACAATGCTTTCCTCAGGTTCGAAGGCGGTCGACAAAGATGTTCGGGACAGAGAATGGGTCGATGTGTCAAGCTTCATAGTGGTCCCGTGAATACCCTCCTGCCTGGCTCCATTAGACTTTACCTTACCTCAGCGGTGCTTGCAATGAACGCGTCTGATCATGGTCTCTCACGCGCCGCGACCTCGTCCAATCTTGTAGAGTGACTTCGACCTCATAATGAGGTCAACGACCGTTATCCTGGATAATGGGGCTTCGACGGTCAAGGCTGGACTCTCTGCGGATGGTCTGGAGAAACCAAGGTAAATGAATTAAAAGCCTTACCACACGCCTTCTGATGATGCTGGTAGAGTCATACCGAACGCTGTCATCCGGTCCAAAGGGGACAACATGACCTACTTCGGTCACGAGTTCGCGCACTGTAAGGACTATTCATCTTTGCATTACAGGCTTCCTTTCGAAAAGGTACGGAATCGACTTGGTATGCTCAGAAGGCAGGCTGATCACACCATAGGGTTTTCTCGTGGACTGGGATGCCCAGAAAGCTGTCTGGGACGGGATATTCTCGACAGAAGTTCTCGGCGTAGGGATTTAACAAGTTCCTCGATGTCCACTGACCGACTGACCGACTCTATAGGTTGACACGACTGCGTGTGGGCTGCTGATCACGGAACCGTATTTCAACCTTCCAAATCTACAGGAGGTATACGATCAGTTCATCTTTGAGGAGTATGAGTTCCAGTCATACTATCGATGCACATGTGCGTGCTGATTTTATGCCTTCTCGCCTCGAGGATTGCAAAGTTATGAACAATGATCCGAAATAGCTGCCTCTCTCGTACCTCATGGTACACTCTTCGTTCAACCTGGTCTACCACCACCCGACTGTGCCCTTGTGGTGGATGCTGGATTTAGCTTCACACATGTTGTTCCCTTCCTGAGTGGAAGAATAATTTGGAACGCAGTCAAGAGGTAACTAGATTTTTTTTTCACCTTCCCTTTTCGATGGATTGTAACGGACTCATCAAAGAATAGATATTGGTGGGAAGCTTCTAACGAACCAACTGAAAGAGCTAGTCTCATTCCGCCAGTGGAATATGATGGATGAAACGTATATTATGAACGATGTCAAAGAAGCTTGCTGCTACGTATCTATGAATTACAAGGCGGATCTTGAGGCGTGCAGGTCAGTTTTCCAGTCATGGTCTGATACGGACTTATCGCACTCACCCAAGAACAGGTCGAATCCCACGGGAAACCCTATCGTACAGGAATACATCCTACCAGACCTCACGACGAACAGGAAAGGCCACATTCGTACACCTACCGACGTTGTCTCAGATACAGACCAGATTCTGGTCATGAGAAACGAGCGCTTCTCAATTCCAGAACTTCTCTTTCGCCCTGATGATATTGGTATGTTTAACGAGAATAGCCTTCTCTTCTCATGTGCGGCCGCCTGACAGGCAGGAAATAGGTCTGTCTCAGATGGGACTTCCGGAAACGATTGCTCTGTCGATTTCACTCCTCCCCAAGGATCTGCAAGGAATGTTCTGGGCGAACATCGGTCTGATCGGTGGCAGCACGAGATTTCCCAACTTCAAAGAACGACTGTGCGTATTCGTCTCGATGGTATACATTAAGGGGCTTACTCAATATATCTCGTTGGGTTGCCAGCGTGACAGAACTGCGTTCTCTTGCACCGGCGGAATGCGAAGTCAATGTACTTGAATGCCCGGAGTAGGTGTTCTCCCTTTGTCGATCTCCAAGAATCAACTGCCAGTGGGTTAATCTTAATCTCTAGGCCCATTCTGCAGGCATATGAAGCCGCTCATAATTTCATAAAGACTGCCGAATTCACACAACGGATGGTAACAAAAGCCGAATATGCAGAGAGTGGCAGTAATGCCACAAGAAGGAAGTTCTGGGATTGGAGACCCCACGAGACGGCTAAGGATCAGCAAAAGGAACAGGATTACGAGGAGACCCCTATTCGCGGCGGAACAAAATCTAGACAGCGACAGGACGAACGGACGCCCGTCAGAGGAGGAAGGGGCAGATCTGCTCGAAGGTGACATATCATTCCTAATCAGTTCCTGGCAAGTGCATTATGGATGTTTATGGAATGTATATCTGTTCCTCCACATAACTACGTTCAGCAATGGCCGTTCAAATCGTTGTGTCATTCCGTTGTATCGTTATCGTTATACGGTAAATAGTAGTAATATCGCCCGAGGAGATGAAGTGATCTTATAAATAGTATACATTTTGTCGCCACAAAGTTTAACTGGGAGGTTCCATCTATCATCAGTTCATCCAAATCCATCGCCGACGGATAGATGTACTGCTTTCACACTTCAGCAGCACCAGTATAGGCACCACCTCGCGTCACATGGGATCCGGTATAGGGTAAGGTATCGACCGAATTCCGATGTCCAGTCGTGAAGAAAGCGGTCGAGATTGGGGAGATAGGATCCGAGATATCGCGTGTCTGTAGAATATGATATCAGTACATTGTATTCGCGCACCCGAAACAGGATCAGTCCACATACGTGACTGTAAGGGCTCGTGGTTATCGAGGACATGCCCTGTGCCGGCGGAGATGGCGAGGTAACAGGCCTCAGATCTTGTACTGTCTGCATGACAGTCCCAGAAGTCGTTAGACCAGACGTCGGACTTGAAGCTGCGAAACGAGGAGGATCTGGTTTCTGGGCCAAGCTCGGAGGGAAAGGCGTGACAGGGGGTTGACCCTCATCCAGATCAATCTTGCCACTGCTGGGCTTTTTGCGCCGCCGATTCTGCTTTCGGACCCAACTGCCGACTCTTGAACCCACTTGGCCTGTGTCATCTTCATCCTTTCGGCTTCGGAACCAGAAAATAGCAAGGGCGACAATGGCTAGGAATACAATTCCTCCGACTACCCCTCCCGCAATCGCACCAGCATTGTTCGATGTTCCTGAATCTTGAGAAGCAGATGCTGGAGAGGGTCCGCTTGATGGTGCCAACACTTGAGAAGTCGAAGCCGCAGGTGTGGTCGGTGGCGCTTGTGAGGTCAGAGGCGTTGCCGAAGTCGTTGTACTTCCGCTGGAGGTTGGTGCCTGTTCGGTCACTGTACATCATAGATCGCATGACTTGGCTCGGGGACGGGAAGGAAATGTCGTACCTAGCTTGGCTCGAAGAGGATCAAAGTTGTCGTTCGTCTGGGGAATAATCGCAGATCATAAGGAGGTGATAGACGGGAAACGTCAAGGGTATTACTGACCTCGGTCACGTTTAGATATGCCCAGGTCGGAACCTCAGTGGCAGGTGGAATGTCTCTCGGAAACCTGCGTCAAGAAGGTACGTTTACCGCGAATTTCTTACAACCGACTCATTGACAGCACTCACTTCGTGACAAAGATCTCAGAACAATTCCCTGACCAGGCCGTCCAATTAGAATAGGTACGCCCTTGACATCCTCCACAGGCGCTAATCAACGAATAGTACACAGTATTGCATAGACAGGGGTTGGCCGTGGCTGCCGAAGGTGGAATATAATGCGTGCCGGCTGGAATGGCAGGGATAATGTAGGCTAAGAACAAGGAGAAGGTACAGGTCAGCTATGTTCTGTTGGAAAAACAGTGGAGAAGAAGAGGCGCCGCCAGGTTCAATGACCACTGGCAGGCTAGCCTCAAAAGTCCAAAGAGTACCAACTCACGTTGACCCAGGCAGGTTGTCTCCAGATAAGCTGCGACCAAACAAGGATTCTGCTGTTTTGAGTTCGAAGCCTAGGATTTTGAGTGAAAATCCCGACGAGAGGGAGATAAGATCGAGAAATAGGCGAACCCATGCGTATTCTGGTAAACAGGTCGTTACTTGGGTGCTCTGAGCCAGGGACTTCGCCGGATTCCAGATCAACGTGGCCAGCGGCGGCAATAGTTTTAACCAGAAGGATAGCATCCTGCTCAGTCCTGTGAGAGCAGAGAAGGAGGGAGCAGGGCGCTACCTCTGTGAACACCGTCGCGGTTCGTCCGAAGATGAACGGAGTCACAGGACACAGCATGCAGGGCGTTCTCCGTGATGCTTGCCGATGGTTGATCATCATGAGTGTTTGAGCTGATGAGAAGATTCATGCCACACTGACTGCCCTGCACGATGCAGCACGAAGCATCAAGTCATCAATTACTTCAGTTCCAGTGACCATTCAGACGGAACCATTTTTTGATGAAGGCGCTGGGGGCTTGGGTGATGTGTGGCACAGATCAGTAAATCCTGCATCGTGTTTCCTCTTCATGTTTCTCAACCCTCCGTGTTCTCAGGCTGTGCCCCCGTGTACTTGTGGATAAGATACCGGTGGGAAGTGCTTCTAACCCGAGGGAAATTGAATCCGACAGAAGATAATGGAACGTGCTGAGGAGGATGCGCAAATCACTAGCGTAGCCTGATGATTTACGGGGTTTTCTTCGGTAGTTTCATGCTTCTAGTACTGCCATAATTTTCCACAGAGGCCTCCCCGTCAGACCGTGTCACTGAGAACTGGAGTTAGAGGTAGAAAGAATTTGTCAAACGAAGGGTGGAGTTCGCCGACGAGGTTGTCGCACTGGCTATCCGTCTGCGTCCGTTTTCGGGCTCTAGACTACCAAGATACCGTATTCTTGATCACTTGTCATATATAGAGAGGCAAGACTTGGATTTTCTCAATAATGCTGGGGTGTGCCGCCTTTCAAGCTGTTGGCTAGGAATATTCCGAGGAAGATCTATTTCAAGGCGTGATTTAGATCGATCGATCGTTAGTGAGCGAGCGCTTATGGCGGCATATGTCTGGGGAGTGTGCCATGTGCAATTTTTCTTGACTCGATAGCGAAATCAACGTTGAAAAGCGACAGAAAAGACAAAAAAGCCAGGAAAAAGACGCGTTTAATTGACGCGTTTTGCCTCACGTGACCCAATAAACCTAAATTTTGACCACTGATCGTGCATCTCACTGCTTTGTTCCCTCATACCACCATATACCCTCTGCCACAATGGACTTGCAAACGTTGACGAACCTCTTTGCGTCGACGCTCAGCGCTGATCCAAATGCTCGAAAGTCTTCTGAGCTCGAGATCCGCAAGGTAGGCTGCTCGTCACGAAGATATCTTTGATTCTAATCGGCTCAATGCTGTTCATCGAAGGTCTGCAACCAGGAGGGCTTTTGCTCTGCTTTACTTCAGATTATTGCTGAGAAGGGTGTCGATGTGTAAGTTCAACGCGTTATCTGCGTCCAATCACGCGTTGAGGCGTCATTTCTATAGGAATACACGACAAGCTTGCTCTGTCTTCCTCAAAAATCGTGTTTACCGATACTATGCCGATGTGACACCTGCCGAGGGTTCAGACGCAACAAATTTCATCCCTCAGTCGGATAAGGATACTATCAAAGCGAACATCCTCGCCCTGCTCTCCAACTCGGATTCCCGTAGCATTACCGCCCAACTTGCTGCTGCCCTCAAGACCATCATCCAGACTGACTACCCCGAACGCTGGCCCAACCTTTTGGATGAGGTTAAGGTCTTGCTCCGCAGCAATAACGTCCAGGAGATTCATGCAGGATGCATCGCCGCTCTTGAAGCTGTCCGCGCATTCCGGTCAGAGTTTATCGGTCACTATCGACACGTTGATATTGACTTATATTTGCGCAGCTTCCGTTCACGAAACCCCAATCTCATCAAAGTCATCGTTGAAACCTTCCCAATCCTGGTTCAAATCGCCTCTCACGTCCTCAGTCAGCCACCAACCACCTCTGTTGAAGCTCCTACCATTCTCCACCTCATTCTCAAAACCTACCGATCCAGCATCATCGTTGACCTTTCTGCACATCAACAACAGAAAGAATCCATTGTCCCCTGGGGTCAACTCCTCTTTGCCGTTGTCAACATACATGTCCCAGATGCGGCCGTCCCTGCAGATGAAGATGAAAAGGAGAAGTCTGAATGGTGGAAAGCTAAGAAATGGGCATATGCCATTCTTGGACGACTCTTCCATAGATATGGTAACCCAAGCCAACTCCCAAGTGCCCTTCAGGACGATTATGGTCCATTTGCACAACATTTCGTCACCTCGTTTGCTCCTGAGATCTTGAGCACATATCTGAAGCAGATTGGCCTCTTCGTTGAAGGCAAGCAGTGGATGAGCAAGAAGTGCCAGTACCATGCGTTCTCGTTCTTCACAGAGTGGTAGGTTCATATTGCTTCTCGAGGAATAGGGTTGGACGCTGACTGTATCTATGCAGCATTAAACCTAAAGCCACGTGGGCACTCCTCAAGCCGAACTTCGAGAACCTCGTTACCAAATATGTCTTCCCTCAACTTTCTTTCAACCAGCACAAGCAAGCTCTCTGGGAATCTGATCCTATTGACTACCTCCGCGTCACAGTTGGTTAGTCTTTTCTCTGAAGGCATTTCTTAGTCCCGATTACCGACAATTCCAACAGATGAGTACGAAGCTGGCTCGAGCCCCGTTGCGTCTGCGACCACCTTCTTGCTCTCTCTCGCAAGCAACAGGACCAAGGTGGCATTCATGCCCATTCTTGCTCTTGTCAACAGCGTTCTGCGATCGTCAGTCTTCCCAACCACTAACAGAACCGCAATAAACTGACCCTTTTTCTCTCACAGGAGTGCAGCGGCACCTCAGCGCTTTGGTGCCCTCAACATGGTTGCTGCTCTTGGCCCTTGGATGATGCGCCACCCTGACGTCAAGAACAACGTCGAGAATTTCTTGGTTCAGTTCGTCACGCCCGAATTCAACAGCTCAGAGCCTTACTTGAAGGCCATTGTAAGTACCATCGCCTTTTTCTCGCCTGCCATCATATCTCATGAGTATGTATACAGGCCTGTGAGGTCGTCGGTACCATGACCAAGTCCGGCCTCGAATATACCAACAAAGATGTAACCACCTTATCCTCTGCCTTTTCGTAATTTATAGCTGACATAGCATACAGCACCTCCGCGCCAACTTCCAAGGCGTCGCTCAATGCCTTGACGATCCCCAGCTCCCGGTCAGGGCTAACGCAGCCCTGGCCCTCACCGAGATGGTTATGCATTACGACGATGGTACGTCATTGCCCTTCCCTGTTGTTTTATTCTGCGTCGTGCATTTTTTATTCTCGCGAAATCATATGATGACCAGTCGTCATGGGTTGAGCACGCGTTTATTCGTATCCCAATCTCCTTTACCACAGCACTGGTGCCTTCGGGACCTTTTAGAGTTCAAATCCTATTATCCCAACCTCGTTCCTTCTATATTTTTATGGTTTCTTTTCGGATTTTATGATGGTGTTTTGATTGTCACGCATATACTAATCGGGACTCTGATATAGTTCGAAATGCGGTCGCTCCTCAGGTCGGAAAGGTTGTTCAAGGTACATCATTTGTTCCCTACTTTTCCAACCGTAAAAACTCGGACTCGATTGCGAGCCGTCGGGATTTACCTCGAGATTCTCGAGAAGTACTCGGACCTGCTTTATCCCTCCGCACATCTGGAAGCTCCAAATCGCAGGAATCTTCCTAAATCTGGTCTAGACCAGCGAGGTTTCTCCTGAAGGCTCGCATTTACCTCGAGAAAAACGGGGAATTTCGGAAAGATCTAATATCTGACACTGACGATCCTTTTCTTTCCTTTTGTAGACCTTCTCAAACTCTCCGATGAAACCGACTTGGATATTCTCAATAATAGTATGGAGGTTTTCGTTGATGCGTTCCAGACGGAGTTACTTCCTGTGGCAGCGCAGCTTACCCAGAGATTGGTGAGTTTATTTCAACTCTGTTATTTTTGTCTCTTCTGCGGGCAGATGCTAAGAATAAATTCTGCTAGTGCGATAGCTATATGCGCATCGCTACCGAGAACCTGGTCCATGAAGGAAATGCTGATCCTGAAAATGGCATTGAGCTCGAGAATGAAGATGACGAGAAGGCCTTTGCTGCTATGGGTATCGCAAAGACAATTTCTACTGTGGGTTTATCAACTATATGCGCGGGTAATCGTTCTTGATGGCTGATTTCCTGACTAGATTGTGTCTTCGATTGAGAACGCCCCTGAGATCTTGGTTCAAGTCCAGGAGATTATCATTCCTATGATCCAGTATACCCTTGACAACAAGATTCTTGGTACGGTGTTCTTCTTATACCGAAAGCACATCTCTAAATCCCCACACAGACCTATTCGACAATGTCTTCGAGTTGCTCGATAGCTTGACTTTCAGGTTGCGCGCCATCAACCCCAAGCTCTGGCCTCTCTTTGAGTCAACCTGCAAGTTGTTCCAGAGCGATGCCGTCGATTTCTTGGAAGGTACGTGCCGCATATACAGACGGACAACTTTTCCTAACTTTATAATGTTTACAAAGAAATGCTCCCTTCCCTCGACAACTTCCTCTCCTTCGGCAGCGATGTGATCAAGTCTCGCCCCGACTACAAGAAGATGTTGGCTGAGATGTACATCACTGCCATGACGCATACATCTCTCGGAGAGTCCGACAGGATCAACGGATCCAAGCTTGCTGAGTCTATGCTCCTTAACCTCCGTGGATCGATCGATGAGGTGAGGAAAAGATTATATCGCATTGACTCCTCGGTAACCAATAGGTGTATAGTTCCTCGAGCCAATTGTTTCTACCTCCCTCAACCAGCTTGAGGCCCGTGCTGTCACTAGCCTCCTCCGCCTCTCTAACTTCGAAGTGCTGGTCAACGCCATCTTGTACAACCCTCGTGCTGCTCTTCACATCATGGAAACCGTTCGCCCGGGATCCACTCGCAACGTCTTCGACAAGTGGTTCGAGAGCATTAACACCGGCGCTAATGCTACTCCAAAGGCTGACGCCAAGGGTAAGCCGAGCGTTGACAAGCTTCCCCGTGTGCACGACAAGAGGCTCTCGATCATGGCTCTTTGCGCCCTCATGGAACTCCCACCTTCTGATATCCCCGAGACCTTGCAGCCTGCTTGGGCTCATCTTGTTGGTGGCGCACTCAAGATGTTCGCTGATTTGCCCAAAGCCATCGCAGGTATGCGAGCACTTCAAATAATCGAATCTGAGCCTCACATTGTATCTTTTAGATCGTAAGGCTGCGGAACAGGCCCTGGGTGACGAAGACGAGGACGATGAGGATTTCAATGAGAAATTCTTGAATATGAACGATGAAGAAGGCAAGCTTTACTTCTCGCAGAATGTTAACCTCATCTGACCGTGATGTTTCAGAGGACGTCTGGGATGAAGATTCTGCCTATCTGGAGATGCTTGCTAACGAGGTGAGATTCGATATCAGATCATTCCCCTAATACCAGAAATTGACACATCACATAGGGTGCTCGTTTACGCGAAAAATCTGATGAGCAGAAGCTTGCTGAATTCCAAGAGGTCGAAAGCGACGAGGATGATGATCTGGACGACGACATCGCTGAGGAGTTGGGCTACATCAGCCCTCTTGACGCTGTTAACCCCTATGTTTCCTTCAAGCAGGCACTGACAGGTATGATCTATCGCGTCCTGGTCTGGAAGTGGATGACTAACTTGCTACTCCAGCCTTCCAACATAACAATGCCCAAGGATACCAGGCTGCCACTACTTCCCTCTCTGTCGAGCAACAAACACAGCTCATGGAGATTATGCGCCAAGCTGAGAACCCAAGCCCTCCGCCTGCGGCCTAAAGTCCTTGCTTGACCAGGAATAACGACCGTTACGAGAATCTTGAATCATCAAAGTAGTTTACATAGACTCCTCTTTTCTCATCTCTACCAAAAGACCCTACGATCCCGAGCTTTCTTGCTGTCATCTTTCTCTCTGACATTTGTTTACATTGCGTACTTACCGGATCTGCCTACTTGCTTGAATAAATATGTTTCCCGCTCTATTGGTCAAAATACTCTGCTCAAATCGTCCTATTGGTATCACGAGACAATTGTGACATGTAGATTGAATAAATTTGGGTTGCACGAGTAATCTAGGAACAAATGTGAGATATGTACGGTATTGTGGGATGTTTTCGAAAGCGACGACGACAAGAGGAAAGTGATATACTGTAGTGTACTGTGCGATAAGGTAGGTACGAACTGCGTGCATTACATTAGGCGTATGGTGTTGAATGACGACAGCGAGGTGGAGTATGCATGAAAGAAAAGGATCTGTACACTTTGGAAAATTTTGCCGGAGGATGAAACAAGGCATGCATGCAGAGATGAATAAATATCGCCACGAGAAGAGAATTCAAAGAGGAAACTCGAGTCTATGAAATGAAGCCAAGCCGGTCTTTACTGCAACGCAACAACTCCCTCATCCCAATCATGCTTCAACACACTTCCTTCACTCCTGCACACCGAACAAGCGACCTCCACCCTCTCTCCATCATTCACAAGCGTCGCATCCTCTCCCATAAGCGCCACCCTAGCAGCACTAACAAGACACGAGGGATGGAAGGTATGCTGACATACATTCCTCACTGAAATAGGTGCTCCATCATGTTTATCCTCCGCATCCTGAATCGACAGCTGCTTCTTCGCGGCCACAGTCAACGTCGTGAATGGCTCTTCGTCACTTGGGCCAACTCCACAACTGACGTCGAAACACCTTAGCCCTGCCTCTCGCTCAGCTTTCTCAATGCGTTGGCGGAGGGTAGGGCCAGGAGGTGCGGGAAGAACCCACTTCCTCCTTTCCCTAGGTGGTCGTGCAGGTCCTGTACGAGGAGCTCCAGCTCCCGTGCCTGGAGCACCAGCGTTTCCTGCATTCGTACCTCCAACGAACACACCGCCTGGAGGGAACCCTGGAACGCCACCAAACATGTTGGCGAAATGTTGCTGGAGAGGAGGGAGATTGGCGTTGGCAGCTCCACCACCAGGTGCAGCAGTTTGAGCGTTGGCAGTTGGTGCAGCGCCAGTACCAGCGTTGTTCACGTTCAAGAACGGCGGGAGCTGTGTAGGTGGTCCTTGGGCACGAGCTTGAGGTGGTGGAGCAGCTGTACCCTGTCCTTGTCCTTGAGCCTGTCCTTGACCTTGCTGACCGCCGAGGTTGAACAATCGGTTGAAGATCTGGCCGATGTTGAGAGCGTCTGGTGCTGGACCATTTCTACCGTTGTTGGTAGGGGCATTGGGGGCATTCCCACCAGTTGGAGGTGGAGCAGATTGAGGTCGTGGTGGACCAGCTTCACCCTGTGTAGGAGGTGGACGTGGAGGTCCAAAGATGATCGGTGTTGGTGTAGCCGCAGTCGTAGGTCCAGGTCCACCAGCATTTCCTGCTCCACCACCGAAATTGTTGGCAAACAAAGAAGCAAATGCCTCATTGACTGTCCTCCCTGACCCACTTGCGAAATGCACGTTGCCATTTCCTCCGGTCCTCAGTCCAGCACCGAAAGGTGCACCAAATCGACGCCCTTGACCTTGAGCCTGGCCTTGACCAGCAGGCTGAGGCTGCGCTTGATCTTGACCTCCAACAGGTGGTTGTTGATCCTCGACATCATCGCCATCCATAGGGTCATCCATGCCAGGAATGGGAGGGCCAATAATGACATCGAACCCGATGGTAAGAATGCCAGCTGGGATACCCGTAGGCTGTCCTTGTGCGTTATCCGCGGGCTGGTTAGCAGGAGGGTTGGTGGGATTGGCGTCTGCTGCAGGTGTTGCTTGTGGGGAGGGAGGTTCGAGAGGAACGATAGGAATAGGACCTCCATTACGACCCGTGTTTGTTGCTGCAGGAGCAGCGCCAGCGTTGGCATTTACGTTGCCCGGGGCGAAAGCATGAGCACCAGGTACAAAAACTATACATGCATATGATTAGTACGAATATATGCGCCTTTTATGAGAGAAGACTTACTGCCTGCACCGTCATCAGTACCGAAGATGACCTCGCCCTCACCATCAGAGTCATCGTCTACCAAAACAGTGTTATTCCCTGCCAGAGCCTCAAGGAGACCCCTCTCCTCAGCTTCGGCTTGGTCGATCCGCCTTGTTAGGGCGTCTCGAAGTGATTCTAAGGCGGTAACGGTCCGAGTAAGCTGTTCTGCACGAGTCTCGCCGGCGGGAGGTGCGGCGTTACCTGTCTGTCTCTCGGCATTGGCAGTACCAGCAGCAGTAGCAGCGGGAGGATCCAAAGGAGTGGCTGCGGGTTGAGGTTGGGCATCGCTAGCGGCCTGAGTACCCGCATTAGCCGCTGGAGACTGAGTGGTTTGAGTACGATTGGGGTTGGCATTCCTCCTTGGCGGTCGGTATGTCAGATTCTCGGGATCAATGTTGAAACGACAAGTAGGACAGGTCGTCTGCCTAGGCCTTGAGAACCAGGGAAGAAGACAATCGGCATGGAAGACGTGTGCGCAGGGAAGCGAGACGATCTTGGGTTGCTTGGGATCTGAGGTAGAGGGTTCTGTGGTGGAAGATGAAGCAACGTCTTTGTCAGATGTAGACGATGTTTCCGTGGATGATGATGACCCTTCATTCTCTCCCTCGGTATGACTGTGGTCGTGTTCGTCCTCTTTCTTAGTCCAACCAGCGCTTTCTTCAGGATCCAGCAACCTATCCCAACAAATCGCACAATTGACCTCTCCTCCGCTACCTGACAAGTCCACTCCTTCACTAACCCTCTCCATTCTCCTAATCAGCCCGACTGGAACTTCCTCAAGCGCATCGATCAGCTGCTTCGCCCTCTCAGGATCTTCGACATCTCGTCCGCCCGGAAAGATATTGAGCATGTTGATAAAACTGAAGAGAGCATCAGGATCGAGTGCAATTGGGTTACCCCGTGATCCAGGTGGACCTCGACCATCTCCAGCATTGTTGTTAGCACCTCCTTGAGGTGCTGCCCAGGGGGGTGGCTGACCGTGCGTCACATTCGTCATAATGGGTTGGCCGGCCCCATTGGCAAAGTCAAAGGTGATAGCAAAACCAGAAGTAAAATCTCCTTCTGCTCCGTCGAATGGGTTGGGATTTGCTGTATTTGGAGGCGGTGTCCCAGCAGGAGGAGGTTGACCATTCTGATTTTGGGGTTGTGCGTTCCCTGCGTTCGGCTGACCTTGATTTTGGCGGTCTTCTGCTCTCCGCCTGAATTCTTGGAACAGCATGTTCATGAAATCGGGGAAATTCGACTGGGGTGGGGGTTGCTGTGGGGCGGGTTGTGATTGGGGTGGAGGTGCTGTACCTAAGGGTGGATGGGGAGCGGTGGTCGCCGGAGTGGCACCAGAAGCAGGTGTAGGGGGTAATGGAGTAGAACTATCGCCTCGGGGAGCATTGACACGCTGAGAAGGATGTCTTCTGTCCCTTTCCTCATCATCATCGTCCTCAACGCGAGTACGACGATTCGGGCGAGGTAGGGTAGAGGACGATACAGAAGCGGGATTAGCCGAGCCCTGAGATTGGGCTGGCCTTTGTGTCTCAGGACTAGACATCAGGCGGTCGCCGCCGCCACCATTCGCGACAGCAATAAGGTCTGCTTCGTCGTCGTAGTTGGCCTGCATTTCAACCTCATTGAGGTCTTCGTCCTCTGAGTCAGAGTCAGATACAGACTGCAACTCTGGCATTTCGTCATCATCATCGTGAATATTGCCTTGATTAACAGCAGTCATTTCGACATCGCCAGTGTCTTCAGCTGAGGTCGCCATAGGAGAAGCAGGTACACCGAAGTCTGTTGCCTGAGAAGCTCCTGGGGTCGAATCCGGCGCAGCGCTAGAGCCCTGGCCTTCAGTGGCGTGAGCATTGCTGTTTTGTTGTTGTTGTCGATTTCGAGTAGGAATAAGACCAACGCTGGTAAACAGCTGGTGCAGCGAGTTCGTTATGTGGTTGCGTGAGTCCATAACGTGAGCCAGCTCAGCGATTGTGGTGGTCGTTGTGAACGATGAGCAAGCAACGGAATGAGGCCACAGCCCAATTACGGATGTTGGTAGTTGTTTGGCAACAGCTTCTATCAAGGACTCCAGAAACCACCAGAACTTTCAGAATCGGAGGCGATCAATGGCCAAGACCCAAGGAAAGACTCCTTTTATAACAAGAAAAGTCAAACGTACGAAATGTGCTTCAAAATGACACAAAATTACTGCGGTGTTTACCGTAATGGAAGAAATATGCGGCGCAACTTGGCGGAACACAGCACTTCTTCGGTTATTTGACCATTTCTGGGAGCTGCATGTCACTCATGACGCTCTTGTAAACAAAAAATCTCCCGCGATGGTATCTCAGGCTGCGACGACCATATTAGGGTGGTCTCCCGCCCAAAACATTTCGGATAGGTCGGCCATGGAGTCATCTATGACCAACGATGGCCGGACGCCACACGAAATCAAACTTCACCTCCGCTCTGTCTTCCTCGCATGAGCATCGTATCACCTAGCTAAACGCGCATTGTATTGAAGGGGGGTCCGCAACGGTTCTTTCGCCGACTCTCATCGGAATTTCTCGATGCAGGCCGCAATTCAGTTGTTTGAGGGTCAAAAGCTTATCCTCAGGCTGGATCAGATCGGTATTCGAACTGGGAAAGTAGTCATCCACTGACGATAGGTTCATCATTTATAGAGGTCACCGTGCCAGAAAGAAGCGCAACGGAAGCTTTTCTCAACACCTCCTGACCTTCAACTTCTCTGAACTAATCCCCAAGCAGGAATTATCTCCCATCACGCATTGTCAATTTCATTCAAAATCAAGGATGGTGTTTCTACTTGCAGCAAGCACTGGTCTTTATATGTTCGCATCTCCACTTCCAAGAATTGCGCGATGTAGCTCAACAGAAGCTCTGCTGACTGCCGCCACTACCACCACCATAAGATCTTCTCGATCCTCAGGTACTATTCAACGGCGGACCGACTAGCTACCCAAAAGCAGCGTGTAGTGGGAGATACTCCGAGGATTCGACGAAGAGAAATAGGTTTGATCTCGATATGACGAACATCAAGTTCCCTGCCATGAGTCTTCACAGGAGTATTAAGGTACTATCGATGGTCACAGGTATGCACTCTTAGCAACAGACCCTTCAGATGTAACTCCCTCCCAAATTAGTCTTGACAGAGAAACGAGGGCGTAGCGGTAATAGATATACATTATACAATCTTTCTAGCTCATCAGGTGCAGGGCCTGGATCAGGCTCTCCAACACTATCCGATCCTCGGTCAGTGCCTCCAAGGGCGTGCCAGTGCGCTGGCCTTGAAAATCTCGTAGTTGAGAACGTAACCTCCGGGGGCCAAGTATTGTTGGAGATTATTCGCGGTAAATTTAACCATACTTTCTCTGATACAGAAGTATCACGCCAGTGAGAAAAGTGAAAAGAGTTTGATCATTGACTTGATCATTGATCGAGACATTGCCCAACTCGGCTAAGCGACGGGCGCGAGAATACAAAAATGGATGAGTTCGTGATTGCCGACTGGTCCAATGAGAGCGAGGCGCCTTCTTTTCTTCTCTCAACTGGATTTTGGATGACCGACTCCTGGGTTTCCAACCTTCATAGGCATCCAGATCCAGATAGAAAATGGACCTGCTATGCAAGAGCAAACATCGGTCGACCTTTACTTGATTGATTGCAAACGAGAGCATCTAGCAAGACACCGTTACGGGTTTCACGCAGCCCGGGTCGGATTCTTGGTGAACAACTTGAACTCTGCTAGCATAAGAACATCGGGGTGGATTACCGAAACCCAAATTCACAATAGAAAGTGACTCATGCCAAGGATTCAGGGCTTAATGAATGAACGTACTCGACGTACCACATGGGACTGTCATTGGGAAGGTCGATTATCCTCGAAGAGCAAGTAGCCTTACCTCGAAGGGCAATATTCATCAAATAAGCTGACACGAGCTAGAAAGCACGCACCTCGATTTCACCGGATCATGTATATAAAAGACAGCTATTTGAACCTGCTTAGAATCTTCCCAGAAACCACGCACCAACATTGAAGTTATGAGCATGGCAGGTCGATACACTGTCTCGTCAATCCAAGCCCCCATAACTCCAGAGCATATCTCACGGTATGCCGGTCTTCGCCTCGATGCTCTGAAAACAGATCCAATAGCCTTTACCGCAACTTACGAGGATGAATCGAAATTTAGCGACGACCAGTGGCGCGAACTACTCGAACAGAGTGGTCGAATCCCTTTGATCGTTCATACTGGCGAATCGCTCCTCGATCGACATGCACAATGGGCTGGCGTTGGGAATTTACTCACACCGAAACACTTGGAGGTTCTGGGTTGGGATATTCCCCTCACATTCCTCGGGCTAGGTGAAGACATGGCGGCGTACATGCTAGAAGGATTTTGGATACGCCCAGATCGTCGAGGGCAGCGACTAGCGGGGAAGATTTTACAAGCGATCGGGGAGATGATTAAAGCAGATGAAGCAACGAAGGGGAGAAAGAGAGTGTTGACTCTGCAAGTCCGACCAGACAATCAGGCCCAGAAGGTGTACGAGAGGGTTGGCTTTGTGAACAAAGGAATCATGGAAGATGATCCGATCCAGGAGGACTGGATGGTCCTCGAGATAGATTAGCGGATAGGATAAGACGTAGATCGCTATCAGCCTCAGCGTGCTAATTCTGACTCCATCTCGTTTTCATCAGAGACGCTTGATATATGAGACCGCTTATGTCGGTAAACACTGCCCTTGCCAATTGCCACATGATGTACATTTCGAATGATTCGATGGTCGAGTCAGTTTACTGCCATTTTAAAGGGCTAAAATCTTCTGAAGAGTAATTTCCAAAAACCAAACCCGGTGACTGCAATGACTCCCTCACTGGACACCAGATATACAATCTCCGTGATCCCAGTCCCCGTTTCCGACCATTACATCAAGGAGTACAAGGCCCTCCGTCTCACAGGACTAAAACAAGACGCCTACGCCTTCGGGTCGGCCTATGATCGAGAGAACGCCTTTACACAAGACGTCTGGCGATCCCGTCTGGAAACCGTCGGTCGATTCACCTGCATTGTCCACACGGGCACCTCCCTAGACGATCCAGAGGCGCAATGGGCTGGTACGGCGGGGGTTCTAACACCAGCCATGTTACTGGCGCATAATTACGAGCCTCCGTATGAACATCTGAAAATCCAGAAGGAGGAAACAGCCCCCTACGATATCGTTGGAATGTGGGTCCGTCCAGAGCACAGGAGGAAGGGATTGGCCTCGATGTTGGTGGAGAAATTGGTCGAGGTCGCAAAAACGGATCAGAATGAAAAGCGCACAAAGAGGGTGATGGTCCTTCAGGTCAGCGATGGAAACGAGGCAGCCGCAAAAGTCTATGAGAAATTCGGGTTTGTGGATCGAGGACCATTTCCTGGCGACGAGGAAGAAGAAACGTGGATGTTGTATGAGATACCCCCAGAGTAGTGGAAAAGGATGGAACCGTGATGCCAGACTGATATTTATCGAAGATAGTAGACAAAGCGTACACAAAACAAGAACTAGAGAGGGCAGGCAATGTACGTACGTATGTATGGTATGTGGACAGAATGATACAACACCGGAAGTAGAGACTCAAATTATCGGGAAATGCGGCATTGGAAAGGTATATGAAGCAAACGTCCGGAATTTCAATCATAGCCAACGAGCCTCTTCAGCAACTCCTTGGCGCCTTCAGCAGCATGTTCAACGACGCCGCCTGATTCCGCTGCATGAAGTGTTTCGTTCCAGAAAAGAATGGTGTCTGCCACAGACGGCACCTTCCCGTTGTTGCAGCCTTCAGGACCAGCCAAAACTTTGATATCAGGTTGGCCGTCGTAGAACCATGCGCAAAGAGCCTCAATGCAAGGTGAGACGTCAACCAAAAGCCAAGTGGAGACAAATACTCACGATCATGACGTAGAAAGCAACCATGATGATACCTTCTGCCCAATTCGTCTTTGAATCCGCAGTTACATAGTTGACAAGGAAACAAGCCCCTAGAAGAACCGCGATTTCGAAGAAATCTTATATATGCCCCACAGTATCAGTAGAGGATAGACACAAAGACGATGACAAAACTGACCAAAGAGTAGCGAGAGTGGCCTGTCGATCCACCAAGCCAAAAGGATGAAGAAAGGCATCCAGAACAGAGTGAACTGGATACTCAAATCAATAGCCCTAGCCCTTGCAAGTTCTGCCGGTGGCTCAGGTTTGCTCTTGAACCATTGACGGAACAAGTAGCGGAAGAAATAGACAACGGCAACGAAACCATTGGCAGCAAAGGATACAATAGGAAGGAGAATCATCCCAAACCATCTGCACTCGCGGAGACGACCAATCAGCTATATAAACGAGCACAGTAATGAACGGCACTTACTCTTCTTTTAGATTGGGGTCCTCCGCAACGAACTCGATACTCTCAACGAGCCACTCGGTGGTGGCAGCCATTATCCCGATAGCCACGGCAAGCACTGTGATAAGGAAATACTGGTTGGCCTTGGGATCTTTCTCCTCCAGCTCCTTTTCTTCATGCTTGAGTGCTTCTGGTGCATGCTCGTCCAATTCGAGTGCGTTTCCATCACCGGGAGGATTGTGTAGATAGACTCTTGAGCTGATGTAACTAGAAGATCGCCATAATCAGCTCATCTTCAGCGGGAGTGAGAAGTACGTGTGGACATACATGACAAGCAAGATAACAGCCATTCCTCGAGACATCCTTAGGAAGACCGACCGAGTTTCATCAGTGACGTAGCTTGAGACGTACGTGGCTGGCGAGGCGGTAAGTTGTTTGGTTGCTCCATTGTCAAGGGCTGCAAAGAAAGCAGCTGGAAGAAGCAAACTCAGGACACTGCATAATTAGTTTAGCACGTGCTGAGTGCATATAGAAGGAAAAGGAGACGAACCCAACTGTTAGTAGCGAGTGGTTGAGCTCTGTGGAATGAGCATGTAACTCCTGGTGCATGATACGAGCACCACCCGTGACGAATGCCACACCAGGAATGAGGAGAAGATGCAGGATTACGACACCTAAGGATGGACACAATCAGTTCGGAAAATCAACCCTTAGCCTGAGGAGAAGCACGAACCTACGACTGTGGATTGCATCAAACGCAGTTTGCACTTGTTGAGAAGAACAATAGCGAGGGTGGCTTCAATTGAACTGGACGACATATATTCATCAGTCTCTGGAGCGATGTCACTGTCAGAGAGAAGACACCTACTTGTTGAGTGTGATGATAATCAGATCTCCCAAGTTCTTGCCGCAGTAGTGGGCAAGCTGTTCCCCACCCCAATCGAATAACCACTCCAAGGGCACGAGGGCGAGGAAACATACTGTATTAAATTCTAGGTGAGCGCTGTTGTACCCTTAAGAGGGGTGGAGCACACGAACAAACGAATGTCACAGGATCTGCCCAATGCCAGTGGGAGACCCACGCGAGGGGTATGAATATCACGAACAGGTTAAGCCCTATCGGTACAAAGTCAGTGTTCGTTCTAGGTATAGCAAAAAGAGAAGGCCCGTACAAGAAGACATGACCATGTTCTTGGCCGACTCCCAGATACCAATCTTCTTCTTTCCCCGCCTCGTGAAACGGCTATAGAATCTCGTCAACCCTTCCTTGGTGGGTATGATATTCTTGAAAGCAGCCTCCATATCCTCCAATTCATCCTCAGTTGACGAACTGGATGATGATGACCCTGTAGCATTTGAGCGCCTGCGTTGGAGAGCAGCATTCTGAGCTTCCACATCATGTGTTTGCCGGCGTCGTGCTCGTCGCGTACGATGTCGAACAGGCGGTGCCGTCCTCACCGACCTGGGTGAAGTAGGAGGAGATGTAAAAATTGGCGGGGCAGTCGTTCCATTGCCGCCATTCTGCGTTCCATTTTCAAGCGCGCTTTTTTCTGCATCCATCTTGGATTGAACCCTGCACCTCTAGATGTCCAAATTCGTTAATGAAGGGGTCGTGGCCTAATGGTCTTGTCGCCTCGTCTAAGTGAGGGTATCGACGACGTCCTGGTATCCTTGGGCCCTTGGCTGGCTCGGGTTGGGTATAAGTGGAGCCCAAGAGGGTCTTATGTAGGGAACGTGGGGTTTAACGGGAGCGTTTTGACGGCCAGCTTGCAAGCTAAGAACATCACGCAGCCAAGCCCATATATTCTAGGCGATTTTTGATGATGGACCGTGACTTGACGACCCTACGTAGCTTAAGGCGGGCTTGGCGAAGCATGGCCGTGGCTCAAGGAAGCGAACAGTACAACAATCACTCGAATCAGATTCATATATTTGGTTTCCAGCAAATAACGCGTCGACCAATATGTTTTGGAGCTTACGACGCGTGTGGTATACTTATTACAAGCTATAGAATATAAAGTCTAAGCTAACTTTGAAGCATGGTATCGTCAAGTGAGTTTCCAGCAAGGCCGTCATTTCGGCGCTCTAGGCGCTGAGAAATGGATCGAGGGTGGGCGAGCCTATAAATCGGACGTGTCAGAGCGCCGCGAGCCCACAGAGCGAGGAACATGCACACACACCAACCGCAGACATAGGATCCGGAAGCATGGCGCCAGGCCTGCATACCCGTTCTAAGGTCACCATACAGGCTCCCATATAATCCAAACAGCCAAGCAGCCAATTCCAAAGCATGCCAGCCGGAATACGAAGAATAGCCAGTGATCCGTCGTGAGTTTATTGTATCTTGAGGAGGATTGATCTATCCAGGACCATAATGATTCCCTCCAATCTTCCAGGCGTGTATGCAAGTAGTGGTATCTGCTTTCTGGACCTCCTGCCATGAGCGAGCATCAGTAAATGAATGCCACAGTCATGGATTACCACTAACCTCCAAATACGCCATGGTCTACCATACTGAGGTTGACGAAGCACGACAGCAAAAGTTCATGGAACATTAGCAGCGGTATAAGCGCAATAATAGGACCAAAGAACACCGAGAATGCAAGCAAGTGGCACACGTGAGGATATGTGTTCACTGGTAACAGTAATTCGATCAGTCTCAGGGAACACACTAGAAAGGAGGTCAACCACGTACACATTTTCCAGAAGAACAATGCCATATCTCTAGGCCATTCTGAAGGTTGTTCAAAGAGTCGGTATACCACGTCCGCTGTGGCGTATATATCAGCCGTCGAACTAGCCGGGTTCGGGCTAACCATACAGAATGCAATGGCTTGCAATTGTTGTACAATAGCCGTCCATATTTGTCGGAACAGCGCAGATAGATGCCGTCCTGGGAGGCTCATAAGCATCTTAGAAAGGGTATGGAACCTCGGAAGGAGGAGACTCACTGAGGAAACTCTGCCCCGGTCCACCAGTCCCCAATGCCCCAACCACCAACCCCACCACCAGCTTATTCGTCACAGCCAAAGGAGCCATATCTAACTTTCAGCCCTCAAGTGTTCGCGGCAAGGCGTGTCCAGGGAAGATGCGGAAGGAAAAGATCCGGATAGAGAGGCCAGAAACGAGGAAGGAGCGGATGGGAAAGACGTTCGACGTAGCGTGGCATTTCTCACTCGTCGCTTTCCCTGCGTAGCGGCAAGGCGCGGTCACGCAGAACGTGCGTGTAGGCGAAAACGTGGCTTCTAATCTCACTTCCATGGAAAACGAGTTACTTTGTGAAGCTGGTGAAGATGGAGCGCCTGATAGAGTGAATGGTGACTAGGAGCCATTACTAGTAGAGGGACGATGGTGGCAAAGCGCCTCAGAGCGGATATGATGGGAAAGTGTTCCGTGAACTGAACGGCTGCATGGGGAAGTGGTTAAGCGCCCACTCCTCCCAGATTGTAGAGAAGTTGCGCGGAATTCAACTTTTGTTTTTGTCAATTCTTCGGAACAGCTCTCGATGCGGCGTAACTATAGCACATTGTGGTATGCGAATCTCCCATTTTCGGCCTTACCATCGGTATTTCAGTAAACGGCGAGAAGAGACATGTACATAGGCTGGTCCGAGCGTAGTGAGGTGTTAGTGTCAGGCTGCTCGCTCTTTACGACGAAGCTTTCTCGTTTTTTTTTCGCTTCTCCTCATATGTCGAACCGAATTTGAAGTGGCATTTGGCTACCGTGACTGCTCCAGCCGACTAAACGTCGAACTGCAATGCTTCGAGCGCGCCAAATGCTCGCCATACTTCGCAAGGCCCTTAGGCTCAATAGCATTGAGTGTGCCACTGCCACTCGAGCTTGTAGGTCTCGAGAGGAGCTACCGTAGAAAGAGGTTCTCGATCTAATTCCCGACTTCTCCAAGTCTTTGGCGTGTAGAATTGTCGTTTATTCGGAAAGCAGTCGATTAATTCCGAGATCAAAGCAAAAGAGACAAATAAAACTCACCACCGCAGTCGCATTTGAGGGTTCGTGACGCTGCAGGAAGACCTCACAAGCTCAAACTTGAATTTATTTGACGCGTCGCGACGCGTTCTGAGTCTCCGGATTCCGAGCCGAATCCAACCCATCAACTGGGGCTGTTCAGTGCTGTGATCATCACCACCAGCTCAATCGCCCAAGCGCTCAAGCCTCATGTCAACGTTGTTTTTATATTCAGTACTGCACAATCTGGGGGCGACCCACAGAACAGCATGATGCCTGGCGGAGCTGACTCCCAGGATCGTGGTAGCCCACACGTCATTCGGGAACATCAGGAAGAACCTAGGCTGGTTGAACTGGAACATGCTCTGCAAAGCGATAGTAATAGCGCTCTTCTGACTCGTTATCCATGGTCAATCTACATTGGCATGCCGAAAGGTGTTCAAGAAGCGATGGAGTTGGCCGTGTTGCAAGAACTGGTTCTAAGCATGAACGCGGCTGTCGTGAGTGAACGACGTGAGGAACTCTGTTCCAGTCTCGTTCGCTCAAACAACCAGGTCAAGGCCAACCTCCTCCGATGCTGGGAAGCTGGTTCCTTCGAGAACTTTATGAGAGATGGTGCGTTTATTTGCATTCAAATTAGGAATATCACTCAGAACGACTTCTGCAGACGATTTGATGGCACTGATCCAAACCGACTTGGTGGACCATTGTGAAGAAGTCTCCATTTCGAAATCTGAGGAGCTTCAGTCTTGTCAGGGCGGAGCGACAGCCCAGCCTATGCAGACGCCTGGGCAAACGTATCCAAATCGTCGCCGAATGAATTCTCTTCAACTTGCCCTCTCTGGTGGCAACTTCTACGACATCAAAGGTGATTTCTGGCAGATATTTTGTGCGTGGTGTCTCCGTCTTTTGACTTTAACGGTTGACTAAAACCCGTTGTATACCAGACTCAGGTGATTTCAAAACGATTCCGTAGTACACCAAGAGGATCCATCTAACATCCAGTTGTGCAGAGAACCACGAATCACGAATCCCCGAATGGCTTTCGGCGATGGAGTACTCTACCACACATAACGATATCTCAAAGAAACGAACACCGAGGACTGGAACATGGTTGCTGAACTCGAAGATATTCCAAAACTGGCTCACAAATCCATTTTACCGGATCCTGTGGTGCCCTGGCATTCGTAAGTTCCGCGGATGCTATGTATCCTTTCATACTTAATGATTCTGTTTCCGTCGAAAGCTGGAGTCGGGAAGACTGTAATTGCGTAAGCTTCTGCCTTGTGCATCATAAGAGAGTCCTTGACAATTGCCAATTTCAGCTCCCTTGTAATCGACCATCTTCGACAGACTAAAACCATTTTTACGCCTGTCGTATTCATTTACTACAGTTACCAACTGCAGGGCAAGCAAGATCTGTTCTTCACCCTCGCATGCCTTGCTCGACAGCTGTATGAGATATGTCGCGCCAAAGACTTGGATACTAGTTTCGAGGAACTGTACGTTCTACACATGGAACACAGGTCACGCCCAACGTTACAACAACTTCAGGCGGCCATCTCTGCAACGATAACGCAATTCAAGCAAGTTTATGTTGTACTCGATGGACTTGACGAGTACCTGGAGCATTACAGCGACAAAGCCATTCGGGAGTTACTCCAAACTGTCGTTTCGCTTGGTGACAACGTCAAGCTGATGACCACATCACGCGTAGTCGGCGAGATGGAGACCATCTTCAGCGAATTAAGTGCTAAAAAAGAGACAATCGAAGCACAAAAAGAAGACCTTTCGATATACCTTGAGCACCGCCTTGCAAACACTGACTTCCAATTCGAAGTCTCCAACAAACTTGCCGAGCGGATCGTTCAACAAGTCCAGGGTGCCGCTAAGGGACGGTGAGTTTGTTCTTCTTCACGTATCTTGAAGGTCTCTAATAAACGCCTCGCTCACAGCTTCCTCATGGCAGAGTTGCATATGAACTCTCTGAGGTCACAGTTTTCGCCTGGTGACATCAGAGATGCTCTGGATACCCTCCCTGATGAAGTTGACAAAACATACGCCAAGGTCATGGATCAGATCGCAACGTTACCCAAATCCAGGAAGGAGCTGGCATTGAAGACCTTCCTGTGGCTCACAAGATGCCATCGACCCCTAGCCCTGAACGAACTACAACATGCACTAGCTATAAAAGCTGACAGGGATGACATCTTCGACTATACACCTTCTATTTCTGCGATAACATCTGCGTGTCTTGGGCTTGTCATTGTCGAAGACCAGAAAGTGACATTTGTTCGTGAGTGACCTTTGCTCTTTCTCATGAACGTCCCGAGGTTGACGAGGAAGTCAGACTTTACAGCACAGGAGTACTTTAATAAAGAGCACGCCGAGCAACTCTCGCATGCAGACGTTGCCAGTTTGTGCCTTGACTACATCACCCTCCCATCTATGCGCAAGGTCGCCCCCGAATACCTATCAGGATCGAAGGAGATCACTCAACTGGAGCAAGCATATCCCCTCTACCGGTACGCAGCTACCAGCTGGGGCCATCACATCCGGGCCGGGGATTATGCACACAGTGCGGCAGAACGAGCGATTTCTCTGATAGAGGCAGCCGATCCAGTGTTCGACCTAAGCTTCGCGTCAATACTGGAGTCGCTGGAGTGGAACGACTCAGTTCCGAATTCGGCGGGTGGCAACAAAATCTTTCTATTCGTTTATCACCACTTGCCATCCGCCTTAGAAAGGGCTTTGGCGAACGTGACTGGTTATCCTGTCACCGAATGTAACAGGACGGCCTTCCACCTTGCAGTACAACTCGGTGAAGTCGATTTCCTCGAAGCAATGCTGAGGCAGTGGGAACTCGTATGGTCAACGCCCAGCCATCCCATTTCACCTTCCGTTCTCCAAGCGGAGAATGCGTCGTCTCCCACCGACCAAGGGACACCTCTTCAGCCTCCTAACCAAAGTCGGCAAGAAACCGACCAGACTTGCCAAGCCAACATCACAAACGGAAGACAACCATTTAATATCAATGTACAGACTGAAGACGGCAGGACTCTCCTCTGGTTTGCTGCCCGCTATGGTCAGACCGCTGTGGCCAAACTCCTACTCCAGCAACCATCGCTCGACGTGAATCTACCGGATACGGATGGAATTACCCCGCTTTGTACCGCAGCATTTTTAGGCTTCACCGAAATTGTTCGGATGCTGCTCCAAGTCCCAGGCATCGATGCTCATCGAGCAGGCTTAGATGGGGAGACGCCTATGCTGGCTGCTATGATGAATGGGAGTTCTTCCTGTGTGGAATTACTTCTAGCAGACCAGCAGGCAGATATAAATGCGATGCAAAAGGATGATCGCACCCTGTTCTCTTGGGCAGCGGAATTCGGACACCTCTCGGTGGTCCAACTCTTGCTGAGACATCCGGGCATCGACGTCAATCAAGTTGATGCTTCTGAGCTGGGAGGTACTCCACTTCTGGCAGCAGCCTCTAACGGACAAGAAGCTGTCGTTCGTCTTTTATTGGAGCATCCGTTAATCGATGTAAATGCACACAACTCCACGAACGGTGAGATACTATCGCTCATCTCATTGATTCACACCCCTCATGAAGTTTTTAGGCAAGATAGGCGCGTCACCCTTGCATGGTGCATCCCTACGAGGTCATGACTCTGTGGTCCGAATCCTTCTTGACCGTCCAGAGATAGATGTCAATATAAAGGCTGATTTTCGCCTGGCTTACATGATCACACCACTCATGGGGGCAGCAGCACTGGGAAATGTTCGCATTGTGGAAATGCTCTTGGAAGACCCTCGCATCGACCTAGGCATAGATCCGTCAACGGGGGACACGCAAGGAGATGTAGCCCTAGTTGTCGCTATGGCGTCTGACGAGGTACCTTCAATCGCGCATCTGCTGCTCGAAAAGGGAAATGCGCGCCCTGGGGTACGAACAACTTTTCGCGGGCTCAGTGCCTTGTCAGTTGCGGCTGAATGTGGTCAGGAGAGGGTCGTGGAGACATTACTTGGCTTCGACACAGTCGACGTCAATTGTCAAGATGACGATCAAGACACACCACTCCTACTTGCAGCGCAGAACGCCCATACGAGCGTGGTCGCTCGACTCCTTTCTGAACCAGGGATTCGCGTCAATCAACAAAATAAAGCAGGAAGAACTGCATTGTCGATGGCTTGCCACCATCCGACGAGCGCCTTCTATCAATCAAAGAACATAGAGAAGTCTAGGTCTCAAGCAACCCCAGTCGTCCAACTCCTACTTTCTCAGAACGAAATTGATGTCAATTTGGCTGATGCAGAGGGCAAGACACCACTGGATTACGCGTTGGAATCTGGATTTACGGAGATTGTTCAGATGCTCAGGGAGAGAGGAGCAATCGGAGCTACCGACGTTCGGGAATAGTCACGGCAAGGATTCAATATTTAAGGCTCGACAACCATTGAACAGTACCGGACAGGACGAAGTAGGGTACGCAGTCAAAAAATCCATCCATCCTACATCTATATGGTACAGGGTATATATATGTACATCCAGATCCTACACAAGCTGTTCGTATATTGTGATATATCTTTCCTCCATCCCAATGATACCATATTCAAGTTATATCCTCCTCTAAACCTCCAGCCTTGTATCCGTGGGCTATACGAAACAAAATCCAAATGCACATAATACCGTTGTAATAAACAGGTGCCATGATAACGAAGCAACATCCTTGAAGGAGACAGCCCCAGAACCTTTTGGTGGTGAGGTCGGCGTTTGCGAAGGTGAGGGTGGCATGTAGGTTGGCGTCGCCGAGCCAGGATCACCGAAGATGTCTGTCTGCGCGCCTATTGAAAACAGCCAAATTAGAAGCTGCTTTCCTACAGTAGTAAATAAGCCGGTCTTACCATTTTTGAATCCGAGCTTTGTATTGTAGGCTGGTGACCTTGGGTTTCCTTCCAGATCTAGTCCATCAGTCTCGATATTGTTTCCGTCAAGCTGATGCCAGTAGATCATTTGCCTGGCGCCGGTCGTACAGTTTGACTGGTTGTCTTCACACCAGGTTGCTGGGATGCCTGGGGCGACGGCACGATCGCCCGTGTGGCCAGTGACTTTGCATTTGAGTCCGTGCATGTACATGTTTGGTTGACCACAACTAAGAAGAAGGAAGGTCAACACGAAAATCTGATGTGAACGAAATGTTGGCGCACCCATTTGGAACCTGAAAAACGCAACAAAGAATCGTAGTCAGAAGATGAACGATAATCAAATTCACAATCAGAGGTAAGACATACCCAACCCCACTATTGCGAAGATCAGTCAACGATGCATAAGAAATTCGAAAGGAACAAACATACTGCGCAGATACAGCCTTCATCCGGACAAGCAGGTAAGTTCGGTACATCATATGTCGCAATTCTCCTCCATGGAGTACTGATACCCAGGATTAGCGCCTAGCCTTCCAAACACCGCTCCCATAAACTCACTTGTACAGCACAGAGAACACGACGAGATTTTCTGGTGTCACCTTCGTCAAGTCCGACTAAGAATAGAACAGATACTCATGAGCTCCACGAAGTTGTAGAAAACGTGTAATCCATACTGACCTGATACGAGATGGCGAACGCTGTGCCTGCCGCATTGGCTTCGTTTGGAGTGTGAACTGTTGAAAGTATCACCCGTTGAGTACCGAGTCCAGGACCGCAGCAAGGAATGGAAGAGTACGCACTGTTTGGGTTTGTGATACAGTCCTGCGGTTGGCCAGGTTCAGCCTGTCGTTCACCAGAGTCATTTCCACCAGTAAACTCTCCGGCAAATTGTCCATTGAACGAGAGTGTCGTGAAAGCTCGATTTGTTGCCAGTTCAACAGTGACTTGACCGTTCGCCGGCCTGTGATGGATATATGAGAGGGCGGAGTAGAAAGAACGATGGAAGGGTCGTACAGCTCGAGGAATTCGCCGTCTGGTGGTGGAAATTGATCACACTGGAAAATGTATCGTCAGAACACGAAAATACGACCCCAAGAAGAATGCCCACGCCATTGACGTGATGGAACCACCAATCGGTGAAGGTGAGCTAGGAAAAGATAGTGAGACACTTCCGCGGATAGCGAGGGCATCTGAACGTACGTTGAACAGAGGGTTCACGACATCGTTATTCGAGGGATCGTCTGTCCCCAGCACACCATTTTGACAGTACATTCCTTTCAACAAACCCATCATCAACCTCCTCTCGAACGAACCCTTCAAAAGCCCAAGCTCACCTGTATGCCATGCCGCAATATGTGCCTGTACCCGCAGCGCAGAGAATACAATAGCAAGAGAAAGCAGATTTCGGAGTGTAATAGTAGAAGACTTCATGACTTGCATGAGATTAGGTTGTTAGTGCTGTTGCTAGTGATTATTAGGGAGTGGATAGCTCTATAGAGAGATGGACATGAGGGAATAAAACAAAGAAAGGGTGCCCCTCCAGAGTAATCGGGGAGCCACAGGAAAACTCGCGCCAGGTGTGCGGCCCATTGTCGACTCGAATGACAGCTTGCAACAATAAGGGTTCATTTGTTTTCGCTGATCCAAATGGCAATGGCATGCGGGGCACCGCCACCTTTTAGTCCTTTGATCGATCGCCCGAGTTGGTATTCATTGACCTTCGGGGGCTTTCGAATATGCAGACGTTCGGAATCCAGAGCTTTGAAGAAAGGTTTCGTGTTGTGGCCTTTTAGTGAGAATTTTGAGAATTTTTGGGAAGCCAAAGAATAGTAATCCAGGGTTTGGAGCCTCCGACCCTTGGCAAGTCATAGCCTGACAGCCGATTGGCCTGGATGACGGCAGAACTGATTTATCACAACGTCCAGCGGCATGAACGTCCTTAGGGTGGAGAAAGATAAGCGTTGAGACTAATATAGACTGGAATCACCCCTTCGAGGTCGGAAATCGGACTGGTTCTTACCAGGAAGATTCGAAACCTGTCAGAATTGCCTGCACGCAATCATGGCCGAGGCCGTTATGCTGATGTGGACGACATAAAGGTATGTATTTATAGAACAACACGTTCATTTGGCCTGTACTTGTTCTAAGAATATTGAATGCATGTCTAGAGGTATAATTAGACTGGAATGTAAGGTATAATGTGAATGTGCAATGATAGGAAAATGCATAGCTCTGAATGTGCCTCAGAGCTTGGTCGTGATAGATGGAAGATGCTTATGAGGAGAGGGGTACAATGCCATAGAGGTGGCGCCGCCAACTCGATGGGGAATAAAACGTATATCGCGTACGCGTCTGGGCAAAATCTTGCTCCGTGGCGGTGGATAGCCTAGATGAGGATGATCCAGAAGAGTACATATGTCGCCAGTGCCGCTGCCCATATTCTTGCAATCACGAAGACGTAGGCAGGTACACGGACGGTAAGGTGGTCGTATGTCAGCCCTAGGGATTGAAGTGCACAGAACAACGAGCTGACGGGGGTGTTTTCCCCGTAGCAAAACGCGCGGAATATGTCATTTGGTGATCCTGGCGATGTGACATTGGATCAGAATCATTCTTTACGCTGAAGTTGATGGCAGAATATACTGACCTCCAACGATTAGGCTAACGAATAGCCCAATGGTACCAAAGACGATGAAGAATACGGCTTGCAGCAGGGCCAGAGGTATTATGAACAGCCAAGGTCCCAGTGCGACCAATAACGCCAGAAAGAGTGAGAAGTAAGGATAATGCAGCACTACATTCAATATTAGCTCAAGAGCCAGGGAAATGAAAGTACGAGCAAAGTAAACCCACGTGGCTGGTTAATATCGTGTAGGAAGAGATGAGTCGACTTGACTAGGTGATGCCATTCCTTACTCGTGGACTCTCCTAGAGTTCACAAAGGCAAGTGAAGGTCAGTTTCGCGAGTGATAAGCACAGATAACGAAGAGCTCACTGATTGATGCCACCACCCTCGCAAGCCACTGAACTATTCCCTCTAATGGACTCCATCCCTCTTCTGCTTCATGCCCCAGCCTTTCATAGGTCACGCTCGAAGAAGGTACAAAGTGTGCTGGGGTGTACATTTCGTCGCTGTCAGGTATCTGGTAGAGATTGACCTGGGGACAAAAGAGGACTTGACAGTAGAAAGACCGCAGACGCACTGAATGGTCTGGGGAAGCTGAAAGTGGTCAATGACTCCCAAGTTGGGGAATACCGTCCACGTGCCGAAGCGGCCGCGTGAAGAAACGCCGGGATTTTGATTGGTCGCCGCTTTACCTCCGCTAGGATTTGTCGTCCTCGATTTGTCAGCGATTTTAGAGTTTTCGAACGTTAAGGCCGTTGAGCAGACCCTCGAGACCGACCCCGTTAAATTGTAGAAGCAATCTAATTGAGATACGGAAGAGAAGATACTACAAGTCGAGCCAAAGGAAGAAGCCAAGAAAATAGTACCGCATGGGATCAGTTTTGATCAGAAGACTGACGAAATACAATCACCATATGTAGAGAAGATCCAGAACCAGATGTAAACCGCAACAGCAAGCGCGAAGATACGAATAACTAGAATGGGCCAGCAGAAGAAGGAAACTGCGTTATAAGCAGCTCCAGCCCCAAATCCGACCGCGCCAAGGTGTTGAAAGGTCGAGAAAAGTGATCCAGCCTCGACCAACTGGATACTCGCATGACACGCTGCAGCAGGTGAGCCTACAAAATTGCCACACGATTTGTCAGAGATCTCCGTTTTCTGATTGTGAGGATAGGCATACCAGCGATGACCCCTCCGACACCGAAGCCTATAACACCAAGTGCCAAACGAAAGGCGACGTCGAAAGCCAGCATGACGGGAAGAAGCAGCCACGGTCCAACGACAATGAAAGTGGACAGCCAGAAATAAAATCGTGGATCTTCGCGAACTGTATATGAAGCGAATGTTCGACCATCAGAGTGTGTGGAATAAGGACTCGGATGAACAACTCACGATGAGCATCAACGAGTATAAGCACCTCAATAACATGTTCTTCGGTCATCATGGCAAACTCTTTGACAGCTTCGATGAGAACAGGGCCTGTCAGGAGGTTCAGCATGAGAACGGAGATGACGATAACTATCCTCGGCAGGCGTACCATACTCTTGAGCCAATGCACCAAGGAACTCGATCGCTCGCGCCAGATGAGCAAAGATGTTGAGAGCGGCTACCGCATTACCTGAGCGTTTCGAAATCATCAGCGTTCTTCTCTCGTAGGACATATTATAGACTAACAAATTGCCTCCCAGAGTTTGGCCAGAAAATCCAATGCTTCGTCGGGATTTGGAAGCGAAATCTCATCTTGCTGCTTCACATACAACGATGCCGTCTCACTCGTTGCGTAAAATGTCTTTTGCAATTCATGTACGTCGAAGGAAGGAAGGATGATGTATGGCATATCAGCTAAGGGAGAGGGGCGAAGAAATCAGATTCTCATCTAGACACCCGAAGATAAAGTGACCACGATACCTCTGGCTATGCTTGGACCGTGGTCAGCGGAGACTCAGGAGACGCAAAGCTGTTAGCAAGGGCCAAAAAGGTATGCACACCAGCGGATGAGTGGGCGCACTGAGAACGAAGACCCAGGTCGACGATGTTGAGTTAATCAGGAATACATCGAATAGGCGCTGGCTGAAAAGGGAAAAACTGTGCTCCGATGAGTGAGGGCAAAGGCACCATCATGATAGGCGCCCATCAAAGCCAGCAACCATTTGCCCAAACCTGGTGATACAGTACACGTCCAGGGATCATATCGATGACTCCAAGGTGCAACGATGTGGAAAGAAGCCTTGAATTCACAGCATTGTATTCCAGATGTACACAGCACAACAAAGAGCCGATAATCGTAGCACAATACCAGATCTGAAAGGCATAGCATACGTCAGATCACTGTACATATCGTCGAGGGATTGGATGAGGGCAGTGATGTAGGTGTCGATAGGGACGTCGGTCTGTTCGGTGTTGGAACCTAGATGGTAAGGGTCATAAACATCAATCCTCGAGAATGGGTGTGCAAAAACGCTCACGAATATGACTACTAGGTAGCTTAACGCCTAGCGCCCTGAAAGCGCTGCAAGACAACGTAATGGGTGGGATTAGCACCTTGGGTCCGACCGCGATCAGAACAGATAGGCAGAAGTTGAACTTTGGATCTGCTTCCACTGTCAAAGATAGTCTGTGAGTACTCGTGATAGCGCATACATTAAATGGAACCGGCATACATGTAGTTATAATCGCCGTTGAGATGGCTTTCCTCATGTCGACCACGTATCCATTGATGGCTCTGAAGAATCTGTTGTGCGTGAAAGAGCCTATGGTTTGTAGGTCAGTCGTGAACGAGTTTGCACTAGGCAGCACGAGGAGTGGACGTACGAAGCCTGTCCATAGGACTCGGGTCGACCAGTCGTCGTGCATACTGGAATGTTTCACTATGCCGGATTGCATGCCCTGAAGCCAAACCAGGCATTAGCATTCTTTTCCGCCTTCAATAAGAACGACCTGAACCTATTTCTCGGACGGACGTCTTGACGGCGTCTTTGGTATCGTGGTATGGGGTTATGACATCAAAGGGTATCTGGACGGTGCTCTGCATGTGGGCAACTTCAACTTGCATGAGATACGTTGGACTCGGGAGCAAAAGCACTTATACAACGTACCCTTCTCCCCGAATGCTGCAGCATGACCTTGGGCCGTTTTTGTAGCCGACTCGCCGAAAGCTTGTGCATGTTCCTTCAAAGCAGCAAGCTTGGGCCTAAAAGACATCGATTCATTTCTTCAAAACGGTATCTTTCTTCGCCTGGGTGGGTAGACTCACGCTTGGTCTTTTGCGACCGATCCTGCTTTCCCGTCTATGGCCGGCGGAGCCAATTAGTACGCAAACCACAGAGAAGTAGAACAAAGAAACTCACATATCTTGGAGAAAACGTCGGTAAAGACACCCTTTGCTTCTCCAACGGGATCACTGGAGTTGGACACCCTCTGCGTAACCTCTGTGTATTGCTCCTTCACGGTCAACTTTAGGTCCCGAAACGTGGACATCCATCCTTCCGGCTTGTCTGCCATAGTCACAACGTTTATCGGGAGGCCTGATGCAGAAGTTGATGCTCTTAGGCCGTCGTGGTGGGAGTGGTTGTATACAAAGCCGAGCGCCTGGTTTTGAGCATGAAAGGCAGGATGATGATGGATCCGCGTCAATTGCTTGCGCGGCTGTGCCGTGCTTCCGCGTCTCCGTCCTCCGATCGACCCTTGGACTGTCATCTCGCCGAGCCCGTCATGGTTAACCAGGACAGGACAGTAGAGGCAAGCATCGATATCCAAAAAGGCGGAGTACACACCTGTCGCAGTAGTTTGTAGATAGCTTCTTGTAGAGTAATTCCGAGACGTTTCCTGTAATTGTTCTTGAGCTCCTTACTATAGTCAATTTAGCACGCACCTCTAGGTGATCTTGCAGAGTTGCTCGTCAGCCCTGACACGCCCAGGCTTTCGTCTGGCACCCTGTATCATCACCGTAGCTCGAATAGTTCAGAGTAGGTTGTATAAACCTGTTTGTAGTTTGTGCAGGTGCACTGAGTCAATCTTGTTCTGGACTTTCACACGGGGCAGGGAGAATCTCTGAGCTGGTACTCCAACAATGCTTAGTGGCGCCCGGAGGATAGTATTCCTCTGCCTAGGGAGACTGCTGCCTTACATTTCCGATTTGACCAGTGCGCTTACGAAGTGTGTCCCACTTCAGGCATACAAAGACTTGACGGGTCATACCCCGTTAAGGGACCCTTCGTCATAGATGTATTCAGAAAGACTCGGCTCGTCTGTCAATTCAGTAGAGAATCAAAGAGCCCACGAGCAATCTTCGTCTTTCCGGGTTTGGCCCAACTTGAAATCTACAACATACGGAGATAAAGTCAGACGGAACATTCCGTTTCGGGAAAATACCTAAACGGGCCGCATGTGTCGTGATCACCTTTGCCAAGTGCATCTCCTTTGAAGTTGAACACCACTCTACTGGAACCCCAATGGTGGTCAGATATAGTACCAAGGCCTTCGATTCCAATACTTGGACAAGATTTGCGCGTCATCTGCCGAATTGTTACCCTTCGGCCTCCCCATTTGACTTGGGATAACTTATCTTCAGCTAAGCAGCTCGAAATATCGCCACTTAACTTCACAATGGCAGGTGCCGGATTGCTGACTTCTAGTTCACTATCCATCGACATTGACAACGACTTCGCACCTCCCTCAAATTCGACAGGTTTCGAGAGATCACACTCGGGTCAAAAACAAAAAACAAGCTCGACTATTTCTCCAGCACTAGCGGTGATGAGTTCAAGGTCATCAGGAATACTGACTTCATCCCCTCGAGGAAGCCGTATTGATAGCGATTGGCAAATTCGTGTCTCGCATCTATATTCTTTGAAACCTCGCTGACCTACTCGTTCTTGAACATGTATGGGACATATTGGAGTATCTCCGTGTCAAGGTGAGTGCTGCATTTCCTTGCGTACATTCATTTTTAAAGTTAAAGTACAGGATAAAGCATCAAGGCTCCTTACAAACGCCACTATGGACCGGACTTCCTTTCCCCAATGGTGACCCTCTGTTCAAAGCTGCTCGCTGTTCAATGGTTGTTCCCGTGAAGATAACGCAGAAAACCCTGACTTCGTCGTGGACTCAATTCGACAACGGACCCCGTGGCTTCGAGGACCATTGACCAATGCCAATACTGCTGGCCTCACTGCCGCCATCAATACCGTGGCCAGTGGCCCCACTACAAATCAAGAACCCGACAGCTACGACGACAACATCTGCCACTGCCACGACCAACGCGACCTCTACATTCTTCCGGCCAAGCCAACCTCTTGCTAATGTTACCAATGTGCACGCAACTGGAGCGAGTGGATCTCATTCCACAAATCGCGTCCCAGCAGGTCAGGGCTTAGCTATCCAGAGCGCCGACGTAGCTCCCTCGAATCTGATTCCAGTACGTATCTCAAAGTGAGGTATGCAAGGGTTGTCGCTTATATTCATCTGCAGCAGAACAGAACACACCGCCAACATCTGCAAGCCTGGTACCTTTCACCAGTGTACCCTTGAATCAAGCCGACGCTGCTTCACAGCCCAACCAGTCGCACGAACTCGACCGAACAATGTCTCCGTGCACTCCAACACGACGCATATTTCGTCCAACACCCCTGTGGTACAGGCAGCGGAAGTCACAGTGGTCTTCTGATGAGTGGTAAGTTCCATGTTCCGCAATCCTCTGTTTCTGTTTCCGACCGGGATCCTAGGTTGAACTTTGCCCGGAGAACTCTCTGATGTAACAAACGCATTCCGCCATGGTGGCCAGGCCAACTAGATTTTATGTCTGCCGGTCCAAACATCACTGCGAGTCCCATTCTTGTTGACATTTTGCACGCGGTGGCTAATGACAAGAATCAACACAGGCCTTTGATCACACGCATCCAGCTGTTCCTCACCGCGAACGATCCAAGGTTGTTTCCTCACCAATGCGGGTAGGCGTAATTCCAACTTGTCTGCGCTATTTTCTCTAACTGTCTTGATAAGAGGTGTCTGTAACCGCGAACTCCCGTTAGCCATCAAGTTTAGCAGCGCCTGCCTTGGCGGTTGCAAACTTGAAACACTGCTGGGCGTCAAGCAGAGCCCAGGCGTCTGACGCCTTCCGCTCTCGTTGATCAGCATGATTTAGTGAATAACCCACTTCAAACGGGTCACAATCGCGCCGATAGAAGGGAATGGCTTAGCCAGCTCACACGTTGTACCCGCAGACAATACTCTGGATCTATTGCTCATCGTGTATACTATGATCGCACTACATTCAATTCCTTAAGCCGCTGCTTGTCGCATGCTCTCAACGAGAACCAAAATACGTGAATCCCTTTCTTCGTTTGCTCAAAAAACAAAAAGAACAGGCGCACCTCGCAAATGGCGTTGATGAATTGTCTTGATGTCGTTCGTCTCGTCTTGAGGTCGGTCGTCTCGTTTTGAGGTCTCGTCTCGTTTTGAGGTCTCGTCTCGTCTTGATGCCGTCGCGTAATTCACCATATGTTGCTCGTCAGCCCTGACACACACAGGCTTTCGTCTGGCAATCATATACCCATTATAACTCCTTAGAAGCAGAGGGATAGTCGAGCTTTGTCTGGTCTTTCATATAGGACAGGGTGTAAGCCCATTGCAAATGAACCTTCTTCCCACATCACTGGTTCTAAGGGGATTCGCGCCTCTAGCCATTGGGGCCCCCTGTCCCTTCATTGACGTTTGAACAGTGCGCTTATGAGGTGTGTCAAGCCTCTGGCATACATAAAGCATTACAGCATGACATGTCCATATCTTCATAGGTATAACTTGAACTTGAGAAGGATTGAAGTGCCTTGTTATTTTGGTTCGACATGCGGAGATAATTACTCCAGTATTAGATAATTGTCCAGATTTAGAACAACGCCACGTGGGACCAAGCTTGTACTTTGACAACCACTGTAAAGTTAGGTGTATCGTTGAAGTTGTGCCGCATACTCTTCATGATGAGTAGCCAATCACTAGACGGTTCTCGAACCCTAGCACGTCAGTGCAATTGTGGCTGAAGTACTGTAGCTTCGACTCCCACGCCCCCAAGTCAAAGTCAAGGGGTTCCTTTTTTTTGCGAGTTGTTCTGCACTCGCAAAGTGTGTTCATTTCAAGCCTCGGAAGCCCAAAAGCGCCTACAATGACGGAAACAGGCCAATCAAACCCAAACTCTCCTACTGTTGTCTTTGTAAAAGCTCTCGGCGACCACTGCAAAGAGGTTCTAGATGGGGGCCTCAAAAAAAGTCACCCTATGAAGTTCGCCTTTTTCGCCAAAACGGGTCAGCTTGAATTCCAACTGGCTGCCGCATGGTTTGTTAATCACTCGTTTCCGGGGAAATCCTGGACGTGGCGAGACGTGAGTGATATATCTGCTAATCTTCACGAGTGTTCTCTTGTTTAACCAGACAAATCCAGGCAGCAATACGTTTCCTCTGGAACAAGGATACGATCGTGGGGATCATTCTGGATGTATATCCAGAACGTCTTCGTGGGTTCTCCCTGAATATGTTTTTCTTTGCATACGGCGACTTGTTGGGCCTCCAGCGCAACTGGGAAGGGGGCTACCTTTCTCTGGAAACCCTAGGGCATCTCTTCAAGTCGGTGATCCAAACGATCCTATCCATGTAAGTTTTCTTTCTATCTCCCTAGTCATGAGTCTCCAAATGACTGGTGCACTCATCAGTCCGGATAACGACAAAACAAACCCAAGTAACCCTCTCCCCGTTGACAACGTTCTTCGATTTCTTTCAAATCGCTCTGCAAAGAGGGTTCCAGAAGGAGCAGTCCGAGTTATGTGCTCGTCTCGAGAAACTGCTAGCGCCACCGGCCGACAACAACCAGGGTTTTCTTCGTTACCATTCTTGACCCAGGAGGACATCCTTCTCAGGGGCTCGGAAACCTGGTTCTGGTTCTTGGTAGGAGAGCATTCGGCAGTAGGGAATTTAGGAGGATACGTATATGAGATCCACGTCCGCCGGATTGTCGCTCAAGCAGCTGATTGGAAAACAGCCAGACTCTCTGATTTAGAGGTATGTTCACCTTGATAATTTTCACATCTTTATCCTAACTGGAGGTGCAGAAACGTGCCGCTGGATTGGTCACCCATCGCGTGGGCTCGGACATCCTGGAAAAGCTGCAAATCACCTCCAGCGGGAACATTGAATCCAGAGCAACACATTTACAAGTACTGGTAGGCATTGCACATGGCGCAACCCGGAAGACACCAATCGAGATGAAGAACTGGATGGACGAAGCTATCGGCGCCGTCACTCCAGGCGGTCTTAGGTGAGATCTCTGCTGTATCACTTCAAGTTTGGTTTCTAATAGAAGATACTCTTGCCAGCGGCCTTGCTAATGCGCCTACAAGCCCCCGTTTAGCCTACCTCAAAGGGTACATCCAAACTCGCCTTCCTTGGCTGCGTCCTCGGTCGTCGATTTCAAATTTTTCTATGGATGCCGCTACTCCTAGGCTTGCCAACCTATCAACCTCTACTCGCCAGCCTGTCCTCGCAGACGTTTCAAACAAACACTATTCCGCTTCAAGCACGTCGGGAACCGCCAAAGGCTCGAAATCTGCACCAGATGCGATTGGTTCTCTGCCGCCTGTACAACACGGTCAAGGGCTGGGAATCCAGAATGTTGATGTTAAACCTTCGTTGGATAAGACTCTGGTAAGGAAGCATAGATAACTTGTTGGAACGTGAGGAATCTGACGCCATATTCCAGGTTATCCCATCGCCTGCTGCAGCCAGGTCGGCTTCAACCGGGAGCGAGAGCAAAATCCCAAACTCGAACGCGGCTCCGGCTACTCAACCTTCCGCTAGTATGCCTTCGGCGCAACCTGAAGCACAGGTTGCTCATATTGCGCCATCCAGCGCGTCTCAGTCTACATCGGCTGATCCGCAAACCGACTCGGACCAACGGGCCGTAGCAGAGCTAGATACAGCGCTAACGACTCTCGAAGATCAACTGGACCCTCTGGTGGCCAACATCCAAGAAATTCAGGATCTCGTCGAGGCGATTCAAAAGTCACAAGGAGCATCAGCCATCAAAGAACGCAGTGACAAGTTCCATAAGATCGACCAGGGTGAGCTTTTGATGGTCAGACTAGTTGTGCTCATCACCGTCTAACTTATGCTGCACAGATAGCACCAAGGTTCTAGTGGCCTTAGCGTCACTTCGTGAAGCTGTATTCGCTAGGCCCAAACCTGTCAGCAAACTCTCAAACTTGGGGACAAAAATTCAGGAGGCGGTGCTGGTAAGAGTGTTTCTTCAGTTTAACCACCACGAAGTCTGGCTAATTCCCTGTCTGTCCTACGCAGGCGCCATTCTCGAGCGATAGGAAGAGGAAAGCTTCCAACAATCCTCAAGTACCTTTGACCCCGAATTTGAAGTCCAATTCAGGAGGGATCGGATCTGGTGCTACGAAAACTCCACTCCTCAACCGTCCTGCCAAGCAACAGAGAATCGATGTCAAGGTCAATGAAGAGACGGATCCCAAGGCTACAAACGAGGTGGCGGGTCCTTCAACTGGGCCGTCCACCAGTCTTGGCGTTGTTACTGGACCTACAGCACCAAAATATGGAGTACCTGGGCGGCGACCTAAAGCTGTTGAGTGGATGTTGGCGGAGGAAGATCACTCTGCATGTATGTCGTTCTGACTCGTTCATCCTCGTTTCTGTCGTTCGCTAAGTTCTGACTAATTTTTAGATGAAGGAAATGACTCTATTAACCCCGAAAATTAGGTCGCGTTCTCTGTGTTGTTCCCCTCATTACCGTACATGTTGGACTGACTTGCATTTGATCTTTTCTGTGTTTATTGCTATCCGACTCGAGTAACTTGACATGCTTTCTTATATTTTACGTACCGTGCCGATATTGCTATTGAACCGCCACTACTTTACAGTGTTATTACTTCTCCGTTATAAATTACAATAATATCTGTACTTTGTATGATGTTCAACCGAGCCGCACCGCGACGGCAAAGCCACACAATTTATGCGAGCCCATTGATATATCTTCAAGCCAGCGGGCTGTATTGGACTTGGAATAACCGTCAACTGCGGGAGTAACGCGCTCGCTGAGAGATCTTGAATGTGGGCTGCATACGACCTGCTTGTTGAGCAGGGCACGAAGTCTTTTGGCTCAATGTCGTCTGACATACGGAGATAACATACTCAGATTAGATTAGATTAGGTTGGCTACACCAGGGGACACAGGGTAAAATTAGACGCTCATCATCTTTCTTCTTGCCGTACTCGACGAATATTGGCAATGAAGGATAGAGCCAACCGCTGGAAGGTTCCTCGCCCGCGATGCGTCAGTTCGAGTGTGGCTGAGGTACTGTACAACTATAGCTTCGACTCCCACGCCTCAATATTCAATCTCAAAAGACCCCAGGACACTATTTGCACAAGACTTTTTCGCATTTTCACCTTCCGTCAGAAAAGCCTGGGATCTCAATAAAGTGTGAAGAAAAAGCCCTGTATCTCGGCCCTAGTAAGTTATTTTATAGCATCATACCTTCGTATCGCTCCTGATAAAGCATGGCAATACCAAAAGTCCGTGAGTGCGCTTGATGGATCTCTTCAACAGTTCTCGCTGGAATTCTCCCTCCGAGAGCCCTCGTTCGCCTTCGCTGACCGCCAAATTTTTACAACGCCTCAATCCTTTCTCCCGTCGTCGATGCTCTGTGAGTCTTGACTGAATTCGTGGCCACGGTCTTCGCCATTCTGAGCTCAGAATATAGTTGGATGAATCACAAGTTCAAGCCATCGACTCTACCGCCTTTGTGACATCGATAGCGTCAATCAGGGAAATGATAGACGTCCTTCGAACAATTGAGGTATGCCCCGACCACCAATGGGAGCAAGACTTTGGCAGCCTCCTATCGGAGATGAAGTCGAGCTTTGTGACTATAATCCATGCACTAGATAACAGTGGCAGCAACCACGTGCATGTCGCTGCCCTCCGTGAGTTATCACTGTCAATAACCGAAACTGCAGAGTTTTCTGATTCCAATATTGTGTAGGCCTAACTGTGAGGGAGGCCCTGATAACGATTGACCACTTGATTGATACTGCATCCCGTTTCAATGAAGAAAGGGCGAAGAAAAGCAAGCAGGTTACTTTGGTAAGAATATTCTCTCGAATCGACCAGTCTAGGAGTCATCACGGTTGAGCTAATCTCCGGTCTGTTTTATGCTAGGCGCAGCTCTTGCAGACCGACAACCTTTTTTCACCCTCGCAATCGTCTGTGGCCGAGTATTGATCAAAAGCCAACTCAAACATTGCATTTCCGCCCGGCCTTCCTTCCTCCACTGCATATGATGCTACTCTGATTCTCACCTGTCGTGACTTTTATTTGCTATCGTTGCTTTCTGTCTTTGCTGCTATTCAAATCGAATAAACTGATACGCATCATTAGACCATTCCCCTCATCCAATTACATACTGTACTAATACCGCTGTGTCACGCCAATGGCGCCAGTTACCCTTGCTACTTTGCTGTGTTATCGTTATATGCGCTCGTAATGTCTCCCCCGTCGTGGTAAATTCTTCCGCTGAGTAAATTCATAATTCTTGTTGCGCATTATACGTCCGTTGTGATCACGCCCTAGCATATACTGGAAGGCAACGAAGTAATGCATTCATGTAATTATAGAGGTCCATTGTACAGAGTTATACGGGGAGCTCAAGTAACTGAAGGCGGTTATCGAGGGCATGACTTGAATGCGCTCAAACTCCAACAGCCACTCTACGACGAGCAAAGGAACTTGACCTCGCACTCAGAAGATCAAGAACCTCCACCCACAACTTCTCATTATATTCATGAAATCCGGTGTCCTGCCCTCTAAATCCCGAAATCTCCACCCCATTCGGAAACATCTCGAACAGAAATTCCGCAACAGAAGCACTGTCGTCCAGGACAGTCAACCAAACTCGTAAATCCGAGAGCTTGCTTCGTGCCTTCGGAGCCGGCGAGGGTATTTTTGACTTTCGCATGTCGAACGAGAAAGCCAATTCTTGAAGATCGTGACATCCTTGGTCCAACGCGATGAGGCCTATTAGTGTAGCTTTTGGGATGTTCTCCTCTATGTCATCCTCGTTGAATGTACTTGCTATGTCGGAAGTTACGAGGTTGAGAACACGTAGTTTAGGCAGCGCTAAAGCTAGCGCATGGAGGGCTTCGTCATTCACGTCGAGTCTTCCCGGATAGGCAAGCTCGAGTTCGGTTAGAGTGGAACGGGTATGAAGCTGGTAAAGCCAAGAAGATGGCATTAGAGTGGGATGGTCTTCACCATTACGGGCATAATATTCGTAGTCGTCTGCGAGACGGAGAGACTCTAGTCTCGGTAAAGACAAACGGGAAACGGTGGTTATAGCTCGTGACCAGGCAGATGAAGGCGTGAGCTTAGCCATCCCTCTTAACATGATGGATCTTATCAACGATCCCGAGGGAATGAGCGATAAGAATTGAGAAGGCCAGTCTAGGTCCTGCTCATGGATATATAACGTCTCGAGAGCCGGAAAGGGTGCGATTCCAGCGGGCTCAAGAGTAGGGATTTGAAGCGGGGGCAACTTTTCATCTTCGGTCAAGATAGCATTCATATGTAGATGCCTCAAACACGGAAGATGAGCTAGGTGCTGGATCGCGTCGCCTGATACTCGGACGATTTCGACATAGACGAGATTATTCCAGTGCTGGATGAGACGCGAGAACATCTCCGCGTCAACGACATTTGCAATTTCTGGGGCGATGAGCTTCGTAAGGAGGGGAGATTCTAGGGCAAGTGTCTCGAAGAAAGGGGTAGCTGGAGATTCGTCGTAAGAACCATTACAGATAATCTCAACGTCGGTCAGCCGCGATCCAACGAGGATTTGGGAAGAATCTATAAGGGTGGTACTCCAAGCCTGGATGTAATAGAGGTTTGGTAGAATTACCTCTCCACCGAATGCCTTGTACAAGGCGCGGCATGCATTGTCGGAGGGTGTAAGGTGGTAGTAATGGGCATTGGCACCCTCATACCGCCGAACTCTGTGGGCATATTTCTGCAGGATTTTAATCCCAGCAGGAGGTAGTTCTGCAGTCGTGGTCTGTATTGGTTGAAGGATTAATGGGCATGGTATGATGGTGTTATGTAGGACACTCACTATCTGACCGTCACTCGCTAGAGTCCAAACATGACGACCCATGCATAGAAAAAGCGGGGAAAGATTTGGAATCCGATACCACAGTGCTGAAAGTGCGTGCTCTGTGAAGGGTTTGCACGTCAAGGCAAGGCTGAAGAAAGTTCCTTGTGGAATTCTCCAGTACATGTCGGAATCCTTCGATAGGAGTGGGTTATTCTCCGGAGGATGAATGAATGTAAGTATAAGGTCAAAAATCTCTGGTGTTTGGAGGCACCGATGCATCACAATGATGATAGCGAAAGGAGGGTACGTCCATAGTGCGAGTCAGTTGTGTGTAAAGATATTCCGCCAGCTCACGTCAGAATGTGGCGCCTCTCGCCGCGGCATCAAATTAAAAATGAGCGCCCTACATACCCCATTGCGTCATCGAAAGGTCATTCTCAATGACCGAAATCAATGTTCCGCAGGTGGTAATAAGCGCTCTGTCCAGACAAATTTGAGCAGCACAGTGGCACGTGTGATCCTCCTTTTTGCTCCGAAATGCTCTCATCAGGATTTTGGGACTGGGAATTGTACTCGCAACTAGTTAGAAGACGTGAAGACTATCGAGAAGGTGCTAATGGTGCCGTTCTCTTGTTCACAGTGTCCATGACCTGCTGCCATCGACGTCGATAGGCACAAGAATCAACATATCCGTGTCCCGAAATATGTATGCCCTCCGAAAACTTCGACAGAAAGAATTCTGCTACCAAAGCACTATCATCCAGTACGCTAAACAAAACGTGCAAGTCGGATAGCATGCTCTGCGACTTGGGAGCCTTAGTCGGGATCCGTGATTTCCGTGCATCGAATGACAGAGTAATGTGTTGGAGGTTCCTACACCCCTGGTTCAAAGCAATTAAACCTTCCAGTGTAACTTTGGGAGCATCCCACTCGAAATCCTCTGAGTCTTCCTCGTCCGGGTCTGGTATATTCTCGTTGGTCAGGCTGAATATCTGTAGATTGGGCAGCGCTACAGACAGGGCCCAAATTGTGGCGTCATTGACGTCGACCGCCCCGGGATATCTGATATCGAGCTCGATGAGATTAGAGTGGACGCAAAGTCGAGTAAGCCACTCGGGCGGCATACGGGTTGAAATGTCATCGTCGTAGGAATCATAATAGTCGTCCTGGTCCTCAATACGGAGGATTTCCAAATTTGGCGGAGACAACTGGGAGATTGTGCCAATGGCTTGTTCCCAGATGTCGTTGGTTGTACGCTCGCTACCTCCAGCGCCACTGAGCCTCAATGATTTAAGGCGGGAGCCTGATGGTATGACGGACAGAAATCGTGTAGGTAGAACCAGGTCGACTTCCTTAATATATAGAGATTCAAGAGAGGGAAAGGTGGTCAACCCAGTGATTCCGAAGCTCGAATGAACAGCCTCGTCGTAGCCCAGGACGTGATCCATCCGCAAATATTGTAGATGTTGAAGATTGGCAACGTCCTGAAGTGAATCTTTGGTCAGCTGGACGACATCCAGGTGGACCAGATTTGGCCACATCTTGAGGAGGTTACAGAACCCCTCCGTGTCTATGCCATTCTTAAGTTCAGGGACAATGAGGTGCGTGATCGAAGGACATCTATGTGCGAGCGTTTCGAAGAAGGAAACAGAGGGATTTATCCAGGAAGATCCGCTATCGATGATTTCAACCGCCTTCAGCGAGGGCCCTACAAGCGTTGCAAAAGAACTAGTAACGGTAAGGCGACTCCGTGCGCGAATGGAAAGGAGATTCGGAAAGACTCCGTCGTCTCCAAGAGCCTTACTCAAGGCTTGACAAGCCTCTTCAGATGCTCTGAGTTCCGAACGACTAAAATTGTCGCCAACGTAGTGCCGAATCCTGTAATTGTATTTGCGGATAACTTGGATTTCTAAGGCGTGTAACTCCCGCTTGAACCTCTGTGAGATGAACAATTAGAGATCAACCAACGCTCGTCTTGTTGTGACCACCTAAGATCACTCACAAGTTCATTCACATCGAACATTTCCCAGACATCGTTACGATTCTGTCGCCCCAAGCACATGAAGAGAGGTGATATATCTGGTATCCGGTACCATAAAGCTGTGAGCGCAGGCTCTGTGAACACCTTGCAAGTCAGTGCAAGGCTGAAGAAGGTATCCAGCGGAATTCTCCAATATACGGTGTCGCTCCTTTCGAAACGGTGTTTCTCCGAAGGATGTATGAAATTGAGTATCAGTTCTAGAATATCGGTTGTTTGGAGGCAGACGTGCATCAGGATCAGCCTGAGATGTGAGATGGGTGTACGAAGATAAGTCACAGGGCCACGGCGCTAACAGTTAACCCACGAGTCATTCAAGTTGATGGGGAAACGGTGAAAGAGATCAGAATTGATTCAACAAGATGAGATAACTGCTCTATGTACAAAGATATTGACAGGAAACTTCCAACCAATGCCAATTCTACTACATCTCGTCGGTTTATCACAATGAAAGTTGTTATCGCTCAGACTATTCTGAGACGATAACTATTCCAACAGAAGGAGAGCTGGGTTCTACCGACTATGGCTCTTGGGTGAGACTCAATGGAACCGATCTCTCATTCACGATTTCCATAACTTCCACCCATAGGATCATAGCAGTTTGAGATCCCGTGTACTCATACCCTGAAACGTGGATGCCACCCGGAAACATCTGCAAGAGGAATTCTGATACAGAGGCGCTATCATCCAATATGGTGTGAAGGATTTGGAACCCGGACAGCTTGCTTCGTGATTTCGGGACTTCGGTCGGAATCTTTGCTTTCCGGGCATCAAATGACAAGGTGACTTGTCGAAGGTTTCGACAGCCCTGGTCTAAAGCGACCAAACTTGCAAGCGTCACTTTGGGCGCATGACGCTCGTACTCCTCTGGTTCGTCGGGCTTCGCAACATTCGCATTCGTGAGGATAAACACCTGCAGCCTAGGGAGCGCTTCTGATAGAGTGCGTATGCCATTGTCATCGACGTCAAGTATCCCAGGGTACTTGATTTCGAGTTCGATGAGATTGGAATGAACGAGCAACTGGGTGAGCCATGAGGCCGGCATCCGCCTTGCAGGACTAATATCGAAGGTATCATAGAAGTAATCCTGATCTTGAACACGAAGGATTTCTAGATTCGGCAGAGACAATTGTGAGATTATGTTGACTGCGTATTCCCAACTATCATTTGGCAAGCGCTGAGTGGCTGCGTGACTTGTGAGCGTTGTGGACCTAATGGGCGAGCGGGGGGGTAAGAGCAACAGAAATTTCGAGGGTAAGGTCAGGTCTCTCTCATGAAAATACAGAGCCTCCAAAGCCGGAAACGGAGCGCATCCGACCTGTTCGGGAACCGGGATGATACGCAGACGATCCTCAAATTCATCTTCCCGAGTGTGTTCCACATAGTCTATACTCAATTCTTTCAGATGCGGAAGACCAGCAAGGTCTTTAATCGCATCCCTTGATAAACGTCCCAGCGTGAGATGGGCCAAGTTTTGCCACATTTTTGTGAGCTGGCAAAATGCCTCTGTGTCGAGGTAATCCCCGAAGTCTGGTATGATGAGCCTTGTTATCAGAGGAGACTTCTTTGAGAGTGTTTCGAAGAAGGTTAACGATGGCGACTCCCAAGAGGCGTCATCATTGACGATTTCAACGCTCGTCAAAGCGGCTCCGATAAGATGATCAAGAGATCCATAGGTATCCTGTTTAAATGCACGAATGGAACGGAGATTCGGAAGAATTTCGTCACCCAAAGCACTATGTAAGGCTTCACAAGCCTCCACAGATATAGTGATGCGCCCCCAGTCTTGACTGGTACTATCGTAGTACCCAACCTTGCGTGCATATTTGCGTACGATTTGGATTTCCGAAGTACACAAATCTCGTTTTATTATCTGTAAGAAGGGTTATGAGAGACCTGCTCGTCGAAGCGTGACCATCTCCGGTGATCACTCACGACTTCGTTGAAATCGGACAGTTCCCACAAGTCGTTATGGTGCTGCCAGTGCCGCCCCAAGCACATGAGAAGAGGTGATATATCTTCTATTCGATACCATAAAGCCGTGAGAGCTGGCTCCGTGAACATGCTACAAGCCAGTGCGAGGCTGAAGAAGGTATTCTGTGGAAGTTTCCAGTATGTATCGTTACTTTCCGACGAGAAGTAGCCATTCTCCGACGGATGAATGAAATCGAATATCCTTTCTAGGATTTCTGGTATTCGAAGGCAAGGATGCATGGATTCCAACCGATCGTTAGTAGAGGTGGTGGCCGTCCGCGGGCAAGTCACTTCAGTCCGAGAAAGGCATCGCCACGCGTTGACCATTCCGCCATTCCCGCAATCCGATTTGATGGGAACCAGCCTGGCATGAAGGCGAGGGATCGAATCCTACTCTGAGAAGCAATTATGACAAGCACCCTGGCTACCAGGATGTTGACTGCTAAGCTTCCACCCGACGTCAACGCTATCACCTTGCTCATCTCGTCGCCATGAAGGTTGCTGTCGTTGGTTCTGGCGTCTCTGGACTAGCAGCGACATGGCTGTTGAACGAGCACAGCGACCATACCGTTCACCTCTATGAAGCAGATGCAAGACCAGGAGGACACGCGAATACAGTCAAGTACACAGTCCCAGGCGACGAGAAGAAGACTTCTGTCGACGTCGATACCGGTTTCATCGTGTTCAACCCGACGACGTATCCCAATTTCCTGGGGTTCTTGCGTATGCATGAATCCTTGAAAGATCTTATTACACCAACCGAAATGACCTTCAGCGTATCAAAAGACAGCGGAAAGTTCGAATGGGCCGGAAAGAACCTCTTTTCGGTTTTCTGCCAGCCAAAGAATATCCTCAAGACGAAGATGTGGAGGTTGATGTGGGATGTAGCAAGGTTCAATGCTACTGCGGGAAAGGTCCTGCTCAACAACAAGAGCAAAGAAGAGTCGATTGGGGATTACTTGGAACGTAATGGCTACTCTGCGACGTTCAGAGATGACTATCTCATTGTGAGCATGTTGATCTTTCTCATACTGTCTTTGGGCTGACGCATATGTCTGTAGCCCATGACAGCCGCCATCTGGAGCACACCTCCAGACAAATGTGCATTGGATTTCCCTGCCAGAACCTTGGTAAGTGGTTATATGCGTCCAATTCAACCAAGTTTGACATTCCCCCAGATACAATTCCTGCATAACCACCACCTGCTCCAGATAACCGGAAAACCATCATGGTTGACTATCAAAGGCGGAAGGTATGCCATCCTGGACGCAGTGCAACTGGCCACTCATGTAATTTCTGCAGCAAGAACTATGTCGCTCAAATCCTCTCGCAGCTCGAGCCCAGGCATCTGCATCTCTCTTCCCCTGTAGCCTCTATAACTCGCCTCCCTCAAGGTTCTTCTCATTCCAAGCTCCTTCTGAGAACAACTGCAGGGGCCAGCGAAACCTATGACCATGTGATTCTGGCCTGTCACTCTGATGAAGCTATACGGATTCTCCAGAATGGTCAAGATATAGACGGGGGCACGGGAATTACCCTACAGGAGAAAGAGATTCTTAGCCAATTCGAATGGAGCAAGAACGAAGCTGTCCTACATGCAGATGTCGAGGTTGGTCCCAAAGATGATTTTCGCGGTAATGATGCTCATTGCTCTACGAAATACAGCTCATGCCCAAGAGCCGACTAGCCTGGTCTTGCTGGAACTACCTTACGCAGTCTTCGATAAATTCCGATGGTAGTGAAAGGCCCAACTCTGAGCAAGTTTCCCTGTAAGTTGCATCTTCAACGCATATGTCCGGAGGCACTTACACTATTTCTTTAGGACGTGTTAGTGCAAACCTCTGAGCCCAAGTCGTCGAGATGCTAAATAACTTTCCCTGCAGACGGAATGAACGACCTTCAGCATATACCCGAATCGAAATATGGACCTGTACTTGTTACACTGAACCCACCATTCGAGCCCGATCCAGACCTCACGATCGGCCGGTGGCAATACGATCATCCTATCTTGGACGGGAAGGTATTCACCCCTCGGCGGTCTTACTCGTTGAATCTGGACTCACCCCTGATTTTCTGACAGGCCATACGAGCTCAAGGAGACATGGAGGCCATTCAGGGGATTGACGGTATCTCCTTTGCCGGTGCATACCTGCGATATGGCTTCCACGAAGATGGGTTTACCTCTGGACTTGTCGCTGCTGTCAAAGCAGCCCAAGTACTGGCCGGCGATCAATCCGTGCGACCACCATACGAGATTGAACTCGCCCACAAGGAACTCGAATGGACGCCCACGAAGGAAATCATTGCGATTGTCTTCGACCAATTGGAGGACTCGGGGCTCAGGGCTCTGATTGGCTGGATAGGCTGGATGCTATTGACCTCATTCGGACAAATATTCCTGCAGTTTTGACAACCGACGACGTCTACTCCACATCCTTCCGTCGCATTCCATAGTTTTATTGTTCGATCACTCGACATTTTCCCATAAAATTTCTTAGAAATAATTTCCGACTACGTCCCGTCTTGATATTATGGAGAGGGGAGACATGATGTGTGTATACGTTCAGTGTGGTTGATACAGTACCTAATTATACGTGAACCCATTAACCAGAGGCATAGTGATATATATGAGACAGAAGAAACAATATCCAAGAAATATGGCTACAATCGAATCAGTGTTTGCGGCAAAATCGGTCTAGACGTGTGTAAATGAGATTCGAGCAAAGCAAAAATCGAAAGCTGAAGACAGTCCATTTGCTTCTTCAAATTGTCCCGAGGATGATGGGTGCCTGGTTAGAAAGATTGCAAATAACAGAAAATATCGTCGTCAAAATGTGATCATCATCGTCGTCATCACCGAAAGGCTATTTCGTCCTCGTCTGAGTGTCCGATATTGAGTTTGCGAAAGACTTTCCCTGATGTGTCAGGCTTTCGAAGAGGTAGGAGGAGGTTGCTGAGAGGAAATGCAAGAGAAAGAAAATATTCGGTATGTGTGTTGGTCGGTGATGTTGTCGTCATCGTCAAGAAAGGTGCGTTCGATCCGTGTATGTGCGCCCTCCAATCACCCAACTTTTATGCTGTCGGAATCATTGCTTGTCGCCGCCGACGCCAGTTTCATCGCCTCCTGAGCTTAAATTTGCTGTGGTAATCGCGCCCGCTGATTGGCTTTCCTTTTGTTCCTCGACCAGCTTGTGGAATTCCTCCAGAAGCCTCTGTCCGACGACAGGCTCCAATTCGGTACCATCCCGTGATACCTTGACCTCACGGTCGTGGTTCCAGGGGTTCCGAATTTGTCGAGTCCGTTGGAACGAGAGTCTTTGCAAACAAAGCCATTCAATTTTGAAGGGCTCACCCCATGATTCCTCCCTCGATGTGCCTTCTGCCTTCTTTCCCAGAATCGACGGGATTTGGATGTCCTCATCGCGGCCCAGTTTCTTCAGCATATCGAGCGCAGCGTCATCGTCCTCTTCCTGTTTGACAACAACCGGAGATTCAGCATTCAAGGCCTCATCCTGCTCGGGAGATTCCGGTGGACTTCGGCGAGCACGAATGGGAGCAGAGGGGTCTAGCTTTATCGTTTGAGATCGGAGAGGAAGTGGTGTGGGTGGTAAGTCTGCTTTCTGAAGGTCGTCGGCACTGTGAGCACTGAACGCTGTATGGCCGCCTAGTACTCGAACGGTAGCAGCGAACTCGGGAGGAGCAGAGAAAGATTGTCGATCAAGCTGAGCTTCTCCACGCGTGCGAGGTGGCGGGTTAGGAGGATATGTGTGTCGCGCGGCGTCATAGTCGGAAGGTGGAGTTGAACCTGGGGATTCCTCTGTGATGGTTGGAAGCGGAGGGCCACCTTCAGCATCTCCATCTTCGGTGAGAGAGAGAGGAGATTCCGCAATGCCCTTATTTTCACGAGGCGACAAGAATCTCTGGCTGCTGGAATCGCTTTTGTCACCAAGCTCGGGCATAGAGTGTGCCGTATCTGGCGGTTTGGTATGACTTGTTGAGGGAAGAGGTACACTGGTAGCAGCCACTGGTGGTGGTAATGACCCGCTACTTTGCTCCAACGAGCTATCGCTCCCTTTAGCGGATCCAGGTCCTAACGGTACCAAGGACGATCTCGAAGAGGAGGTTCGCGATGCCCACGATACACTATGTTCGCCACCCCGAACAGGTCCCGCCATTCTGTCCAGCAAGAATTCAGCTCATCTGACGAAAAGTGCGTTGTCAATAAATCTCACCTCGCATACCCATAAAACTCTCCGCTCTTATTCACGCTGAAGATCAAATAGACATCTTGGCTGGTGCGGTAGGCTTGATCTAAGACGCCCTCGTTGTGCTTCTGGGTCGCCCAAAGGCCTTCCTTAACGCTCAAATCAACATCGTACTTGTATGGAGACGGTGCACTATGAGCGAATTCGTTCTAATAGCATCCAGAGAAATTTTCAATCACTCACTTGTGTCAAGGATTTCAAAATGAAGTAGCGTTTGGGGAAGTACCTGGTCAACATACTGGACGTAGTCGATGTATATGACCCAGAACTGGAACTCATGCTCATCCTCCGCTGTTTGTTGGATCGATGGCTCTTGGATCCACTTTCATCATCTGGCGATTCGGCTTCGGAGTGTTCAAGGGTAGGTTTTGGTGAATGGCGACCTTGCTCGTCACCAGGCGAAATTGGGGCTGGGCTGGCAACCTTTACTTTCTGCTCTTTTATCCACTTCGAATGCATCCCAGTCCCTCTCTGTGCTCCTACACCCGCCTTCAAGTCATCTTCTCTCTTCCTCTCCCTGCAGACCAACTTGGGACACTTCGGATCGTCGGGTCGCAAGACTTGACCGTTGAACCGACCGATAGCATTTCGCAACCGGGGCTCATCCTCGTAATTGACGAAAGCACAAGACGAGCGAGATATGAGGAAAATGGAGACGATTCCTATTGCGGAAGATTGAGGCACTGAAGAACCAGATGCGGAGGCTGTGGACGACCTGGACCCTAAGCTCGGCGATGACCGCGAGGACGAGCTACTGGGCGGTGCGAGAGAGGACGGAACGAGCGAGGGGTGCCGCACGGCACCTAGTGACAGAGGGTTGACGGCAGACAGATGCTCCTTTTCAGCGGGTGTCGGCGAACTGAAAAAGGTCCAGAGTTCGTCCTGAGTAGCGTCAGGAGGCACGTTTCCAACCCACATCACCCATTCTGACCTGCTCGCGGGAGGGTTGGGATGGTATGCTCGACGTCCTTTCTCCGCTGGTGCACGAGAGGCCCCTGGGGTACTTGGAGTCCTGGGAGCAGAAGGCGCAGAGTGGGATTCACGACGAGGAATGGAAGCACCACTACCCTGCGAATATGTTGGAGAGGTTGGACTTGGAGCCGAATCCGACCGTCGAAGCACTGGTGGAGTGGTCAGGGCGGTAGCAACAGAAGAGGGATTTGTCATGTTTACGGCCCCTCTTCTGGGCGTTCCCTGAGTCGACCGACCACCTGACGCCAACGAGACGCCTGCTGGAAGATACCTCTGATCATGTGGATTGAAAGGTATCGTGTACTGGGGATGGCTGGGATACTGCAGGTGAGATGACGTTTCGTATTGTGGTGTCATGGAAATTCCAGCAGGCGCTTGATACCACCAGCCGACACGCTGGCCGTGTTCGTTCTCCGCAGGCGTGGCGTGATATGGTGCTGACGAATGAGGGGCTGGAGAATACAGCTGGTGGTGGGGAGAGGATGAATACGGCTGAGACGGATACGGGTACTGCGTTCCCTGTAGCGTGTGCGGTGGGAAGCGTTGAACCGTCGAAAACTGATTCGTTCCAGAATATATCGCAGGTGATGATGGGTGTTGGCTGCCAGACGCGGATGGTTGGGGTTGGGAAAAGGGGTGAGGCGATGGTCTTCCAGAGGGGTATTGGCTCGCCCCATCTGAAGTATAGGTATGTTGACCGTAGTGCGATTGCGAATGAACCAACGGCTGATAGCTTGGACGCCCAGGTCCTGACGACACATGGCTTGGATCAGTTGAGTGAGAACCCTGCTGATAAAATTGCGGATATCCAAAGGCTTGCGGCGATGTTCCTAGCGATGGATCGATATTCGAGGATGGAGGATAATGGGGGTAATAATTGGTATAAGGTGAGTAGGAATGAGGAGGCTGTGGCTGCTCCGGGGATGTAGCGTTGTGACGGCTGGCGTCCGATGATGATGGGGGAAATTGCGTGGCTGAACGAGGGGAACGTCGAGAGAAACGGGGAAAAGGTTGGTCCGACATTTGGGCAGCCGAAGGTGAAGGTGAAGCGGTGGAATCGCCAGAAGAACTTGGAGTTACAGGTGGCGACTCCAATCGCGGGAGATTGGAGGGTGTTGCACTTTCATGCAAATCTTTAATCGAAAATCAGCCATATTTCCGGACGAAGACGGTGAAAATGTGACATACTCTTCTGAAAAGAAGGACCCAAAGAACCTGTAGAAACTGAACAGAGAAATAATTAAACCTTATTTTCTTGGCGGATGGTTGTAGAAAATTTGAGAATGTCCAAGGAGTCTCGAGGAATGTCAAGATCCATGTCTATTTTTGGCAGTAAAGCGAAAATCATCACGTGATACTCACCTTTGGGCGGAGTGGAGCTTTTCAGTGAATCTTTTCCATAGACGGGCTCCATTCTGTCGGCGATGATATCTGTGTAGAGGAGCAAAATGAGATCTATTCGCTCATATTAGACTAAAGGATGACTTACCAATATGGTAATCGTTGTTTTATAGGCCAAAGTCTTCCAAGGACTCACGTTTCTCCAAGTTTATGGTAAAATTCGAGTGATACGTTCAAGAATGTCGCCAGTAGTCTCTTTGGTCTCGTAATGCGTTGTGGAGAAAGATATGTTATGGGTATATATGTAAGAGCGGTTATCTTAGGTGGGAAAGATGACGTCGAGCGAGGTAGTGCACTCGCAGGTTGGAGCAGCTGAACGCGCAAGGCAATAGTTCAAATTTGGAGTCCAAACCCAATATTGCGGGTATTCATTTAGATATAACCCTGGGGAGACGCTACCGACGATGGCCCTAGCATGACCCTTTCTGCCGTATATTAACGATCAACGTCCTATGCACATCATTGTCCCGATGCCTGGGAAGTCCGAAGTTACTGAAGGTTGGACGCCAGGGAGCTGATCAAGGAAAGTCGAGGATAGCACTGAGATCTCCTTAGTAGGTTCAGGCAGCCCCCTCCCCTCGAATAGCTCTTTTTGAGGGAATAAAACGCGTACTTCGACTAGAACGCGCCGATGCGCCTCAATAGGGGAGGAGGACCTGAAGCATGATATCATGGCTCGGACTGGACGAAAATGGCTAGAGTTTGGTCGTATTGACGTCAGAGGCTCGGATAATAATTAGGCCAAACACGTTGGCCTGAGATTGCCGTTTAAGGAAGTTTTTCATACGCTCATATGCGCAACCAAGATGATATACACGATCAACCACTCTTCTGGTATTGAAAAGGATGGCACAGCCTACTGAATGCTGTGACGAGCTTTGACTAGGCCAGTGACTCCAAGCAGGAGCCCATTGAGAACCACATCACTTGAAACGCGTAGTTTGGCCTGGTTCGACCCGAGCTTGACCCAAGCATTCATTTTTCCAGGAGCCGAGGTGGTATGACATGGTCACCCGATGAAGAGCAACTCCACTCCACTGTTTTATCATCGGAACGAGCCCAGGCCTTTCACCTTCCAATATAGTTTGGCTTCTGCTCGTTCGCGTGGACAAGAGCACCCCAAAATTGCCAGCTGGCCTGCTGATGATACTCGAGTCTGTGGCGGCCTTCGATCTACACAGACAGATAGACAGGCTCCACAAACGCAAACGCAAACAGGCGGTGACTGATCAAGATTTCCGCCGAATCTAATTCATACAACCAAGCCTGAAGGGTGGCGGTGCCGAGAGACATTGACAACTCCACTTCGGTAACTAAACTCGCCCCATCCGCCGATGAGATTTGAGGGTATTGGAACCTCTCTCGCAACGGGGGCATTGATTTCGAATGAACCCCTACGGAATTTTCTGTGTTGGAGCTATTTTTTACTACATGCATCTATACCGTTATACTAACTCCAGGCGAATAAATCTTCTTTGGAGCGGTTGAAAGTCCGTATATGGACTCACTGACGTTACCTCGAGCGAGGCTCACCAGCAGCTCCCTCGTTATCTATGCCTAATACTGCCTCCTGAAACCGCTTCTATAGTACTTTACAGCCTTTCCTATCATGATTCTCTCATGCACCTCATACGCAATACAGTCGACGCAATCGACGTCTACCAGACATCTGTGGATGACGACATGATGCTCGGTTCGCCCACTCGCCACAAAGGACCCTACCAAGAACTTTCGTGCCGCGGTTAGGCTAACCGCGGCAGATTGACTGAATTGGCTTGGATACGTCACGCTTGCCACGCTGTGGCACAGTGGAACGCAGGTGGAACGTCCCTATTTCGGGGATATTTCCATTCTCGTACCCAACGGTGGAAGAGGTCATGAATCTCCGGCACCTTATCCCTTACAAGATCCGTGCACAAAGTCCTCAAGTTGGTCAATGGGGCAAGAGCTCAAAACGCTGCGCAGGAAGTATGATTGATCACCTGTTCAAAGCCTTCTGATTCTGATATTTACTCTTTCTCACAAGAACACCACTTACGCCACCATCGAGTAGAATATACATAGAAGGCAGGGTCTAGACCTTGGAAAAGTGTCACGGTCAAGTGCAGAATCTGTTCGGTCCTTCCGTCCTGTCAGTGAGGCAGGCACCTCATGACTACTCGGAAAAGTATGGCGGCGTTGGTGGATATGAACCTGGGGATGGTGGAACCACCCCATTTCTTGTCTAAGAATTCTGAGGAGTAGAGGAGTAACGCATTTCTGGAGAATAGTGGGGTCTGTTGTAGAGAACGGCAATGTGCTTGAATCTGCACTGTCAGAGATTTGATGGAGATCGAAAGGAGCAGTCAGGAAAAAAATCATGACACTTTCGCACTTCCTTGAATAATCAACATTAGGATCAATACGAAAACGTGCGCTGCCGAATTCTTTACATCGGCGACGAAAAGGTAATAATCCCGTCGTGAATTATCACTTCAACTTCGCTCGTGTGAGCACGGAGTAGGCTCAGTAGCGAGTCCTAAGACCGCTAGGCATCAAATTGAGAATAATTTATCAGAATAACATGTTTGTCAGCCAACCGCCATCTGGCAGAGCGGGCTGAGAGCGGGTTACAGTCCTTGAACATGTCTCGTCTAGACTAGACTCTACAGTCTATCGTTCCGAAAAATTGGTCACCAAACGTCCTACCACCTCCACGGACTCGTCTCTAATATCCCCCCAATATTCGACGACGGACGAGCCAGCTGTCACCCTTCGTTCGTTCATTGAGAAGAAACACGGAGAGATAGAATCATGAGGGGGAAAATTAGGCGGTCGCATACGTGGTGTTGTCAATAAGAGCTTGACCCATAAGCGTCTGTCAGGGTGTCACCTGCGAATTCACCGACTCATCCATGGACGACCAAGTCAAACAGGGGGCTCCCTGGTAGTACCAGGACACTTTCCAGACTACTTGCCATCTGGTGGACGAGGACGGCCTCGCTTAGAGCCTGGACTATCTGACGCCAGCTCGAATTGACTCGTCAGCTCTATGAACTAATACGGCTCAGCACAAAACTGGGAAGGATCGTTCCAAAAAACCATTCTTCCCCTCAAGAACCTCGTCGAATCGACCACGGTGTGCCAAAGTAGTAGCACTCCAGGCATGCCCAGATTCATGGCCTGTCTCATATACACCCTACCAGTGGCTGAGGCTGAGGGATGTTCTACGGTCCTTTCTGAAGAAACAACGGACCACTGGGTCACGGAGGGTCTGCTTCTCCCCTGCAAACAGTTTTGTATTGAACGAAATATTTGAAGGACTCAGACATACATAGTCGGTACAGATTTTACCATGCTTATCGAATTACATCCCGAACACAAAATAAAAAGTCGCTTTTTCATAGCGCGTCACATCCCAGACCAGGCATAACAGGCGAGTTGGTTCAATTGAAGATTGCTTTAGTGTCTGCGGACGGACCAAAGCCCAACCTATCATTCGGAGCATCCACAACCAAATGGAAACGCTGCAAGAAAGTATAACCCACTCCAAACCAGCATGTCAGCCCCATCAAGAGGAAGCTCGAAACGGAGAAATCACTTACAGACAATGTCGAAACCTTTACCGCTGTTCACACCGGAATCCACGATGGATAGGTAGATCTTGTCTTCGTCGCCGCCAAGGATAGAATTGAGGTCGCGAGGCCAGATTTGAGCGTTGGGAATGAGCTCGTGTTTCGCCTACAGATATGATACATGGTTGAGAAAGTTGTAAGTATCAGTATGATGCTTCACGAACCTCGCCAATATGGAAGAAGAGACTTTTAATCTTCCTGTATTGTTCATCTGTTACTGTGAAAAGACCTGTCTTTCTGAGAAAGCTGTCAGCCTAGAACATCATATTCAAAATATATAGCTCTTACTCGTCGAGTTCAGCTCCAACAGCGGCCGTGTACTTCTTGAACAAATCGGAAGGGAACATGATAAATGTTCTAAGGTGATCCCAGATAGCGATGCCACCTTGAGTGAGAGCTTCTGAGTCAGTCTCCTGGAGGCCGTAGAGAAGATCAAGCTTGAAGGGCAGATCATCGCAATACTGTTTGCGCTGTTTCTTGACGGACGGTGCGGTGTAGATAACGGTGCTGGAGACGCTGAGAAATAGGGTTGCCATCAGTTCTAAATCACTTAGTAAACACAAGGAGGGACATACGACGGGGGCAGTTCGCCAAGCCCTACGATACCTTTGCTGAACTTGGTCTTAGCATCCTTGCCGGAAGCTCGTTCGTAAGTGAGGGAGATGGTGTGCATGAGCATGTATTCCGCAAATCCAGACAATCCCTCATGGCTTGGGTCGGGGAAATTGCCCATGAAGCCGACGGAATCGGTCAACTTCTGAACGTCGTGCTTTTCAGAGTTCGAGACGACATGAAAATCAAAATTGGGAATTGAAAGACCAGAGAGTGTGCATGTGTCAGTATCTATATCAGAAAATGGTCAGCGATTGGCATCCTGAGCTGAGTAGGTAGGAATGCCTACGTTGCGAAACAGACCCGGCTCTGACGGTGGGAAGCTTTGAGGCATCGGAAACGTCTTTGACCTTCTGCGAGGAAGAGGGGAGTTCCTTCTCGTGAACATGGAGAATTCTATGCATATATTAGGTATGAATGATGCTGGCCCAAACGTGCTGCTTACCTGTGACTGTGGGCTTTTCAGGTCGGCGCCTAAGCCCCGATACAGGTCCAGACATTGAGATAGAGCTTACAATTGTCAACATTGAACCTGAAATCCTTTCCACCGATGTTGACGTCGAAGCTCAGAACCAGCCCTATATCGACCAGTTAGATCTAGCCTTGCACATCGCATTTGCACTCACCTGGATTGGTGATGGAGGCGTTGCTCTTCGTTGCTTCAAGGTCGAAATCTTCCTCTTGTTCGTGCCGGTTTTGGTACAACTTGTGAACATGCTGTTCGCGCTCAAGGAATTGTTTGGTTCCAGGCTGAGCGGGATGAAATGAGATGTCAAACGATAAGGTAACTTCTGGTGGGAGATCCATGTTGACTGAGAAGCGGCGTTATCGAAACCGAGGGACAGGCGAGCAATCCATGACGCCTTTTAAACCACATTCAGAGATCCGAAGATATCTTAGGAACTTTCCCCGATAAGCAGGAGCTTCTGGAAAAAACAGGCTAGAGCTGTGGTGGTGGCGGAGTCGCATGAGAGGGGTATGAGGTCACGATGGTTCAGCCTCAACGCTAAGCCTTGCTCTACGTGCTTCGAGTCTATTCCGGGAGAAGGCTTGATTGTTCCTCCAGATGATACCACAGGACGTAACTGTGAAGAAGGAGTATGTGAGAACCGCTATCCGCTGAGAGTCTGAACTCGCTTGCCTTGCCTGGTCAGTCACAAGCGCCGAATATTCAATTTTGCGCGAGTAAGATCGCCTTTACGGGCAAGCCGAGGACTGCCCGTCGAATTCCAAACCTTGACTGTATGCATTGGTGCATGCTTTCCGAACCATCGTGTTGTGGTTCTGGCATGTGTGGATCTAAATGGTAGCAAGCGGAAGACAGGGCTTACTCGGGCCCTCAATACAGTCGGCCTTGCTGGTCGACGTCCAAGTACCGATGGGCGCTCAGTTGGGGCCTTGCGACCTTGCCTCTTTCCATCTTCCAGTGCCAGTCGTATCGACTCTACATTCCTTCAGGCTGAGGTGTGACAAAGGAGATTCGCCTCCTTGAACATGGTTAATACAGGCTCTACCGGTTCCTCAGCGACGAACCACGCCGTTTTGGCCGCGTGCGGCGTTATTATTGCCAGTGCAGCCTTCATCGTTTGGCAACATCGCCAGCATTTGCTCGCCATTACCCAAGAGAACAACAAGAAGAATCGTGATGTTGGAGAGAACGCCCTCGAAGGACATAAGCAACATGCTTCGCGACCAAGAGACATTGCTGTTGATCAGTCGACTCAACATGCAGCTATCCTGTCCCGCTATCCCTGGTCGACTTATAGTAGTATGCCAAACGGAATCCAAGAAGCGATGGAGTTGGCGGTTCTAGAGGAGTTGGTTCCGCACATGGATGGACGCGTTGCGGCTCGTGGCCTCTGTCGAGAAATCTGTGCCGTCCTCCTTCACACCAACGGTGGTGTCAAGGCCAACCTTCTTCAGTGTTGGGAATCCGGTTCCTTTCAGCCATTTCTCAGTGATGGTGAGTCTGTCTGACTCGAATGTAATGCTATTTCCTAAACTTAGCGCGCCACAGAGAGCCTACTTGCTATAATCAAGGATTATGTTGAACAACCAGCGAGCGAAAGCTCTCTTGCAGTCAGAATTGACTCGGGATCTATTTTAGAGCCCTCAGCATCTTACTACGTTAATTCACCCGAACGTATTTCAAGCCCGCTTCCCCGAGAACAGCAGAATGACAATAACGAGCCTGCCTTGCGACCACGACGATTGAGGGAAAACACAAGAGCTTTTCCTCGTCTTCCTCGCCGGACGAAGACCATACAGCTAGACAAACAAAACATCTATGGCGGCACTTTTTACGATATCAAAGGCGACCTCTGGCAAATTTACTGTACGCCGAATATATGCGTTTGAGGGATTTCTAACCCGGCATCTAACTGCTTTTTCCAGATTCTGGTGAGACCTATACAACCTCGCACTATGGCATGTAACTCACAACCAACGTAGAAAAACATGAAACCCGAATCGCCGAATGGCTTTCGGCGTCGGAGAACTCATCAACCCATAATGATATCTCGAAGAAACGGATTCAAGGCACCGCTGAATGGATGCTGAACACACAGACATTCCGAGACTGGCGTACGAATCCGTATCGCAGGCTTCTTTGGTGCCCTGGAATTCGTAAGTCAGAAACCTACTGCCCGTGCTCGGAAAGACTTGCTCACCTTCTACCGTAGCTGGGGTTGGAAAAACTGTGGTTGCGTAAGTCCCCCCTTACTTGTATTGCGAGGACTTGATCGATCTGACAGCCGTCTATCCAGCTCCCTTGTGATAGACCACCTTCGACGGTTTAGAATCGAACAGACGCCTGTGGTTTTCATATATTACAGTTACCAGTTGCAAGGAAAGCAGGATTTACACTTTACCCTTGGATGTCTTTCCCGACAATTGCATGAGATATGCCGCGCCAACAATATACACTCGAGTTTTGAAGGCCTCTATGTTCAACATATGGAACATAGATCTCGACCTTCGCTACGACAATTGGAGGATGCACTCTCTGCGACCATCAAACAATTCAGCAGGTTCTACATTGTACTCGATGGGCTAGACGAGTACATCGAGCCTTACAGTGACAACGCGGTACGCGTATTGCTCCAGACGATTCTATCACTCGGCGACCAGGTCAAATTGTTGGTCACATCCCGTGTGATTGGTCAAATGGAGAACATATTTCAAGACTTCGATGCTTCAAAGCAAGTCATCGAAGCCCGAAATGAAGACCTTTCAACGTACCTACAACATCGGCTTGCTAAAACAGACTTTCCCTTCGAAATATCCGAAGAACTTGTTCAGCAGGTTGTCCTCCAGGTTCAGGGTGCAGCCAAGGGTCGGTGAGTCTGACAAGCCGGGTATGCTTGTGTTAGCATTTACTGACTATGAAACCCAGCTTCATCATGGCGGAACTGCACATGAACTCTCTGGGATCTCAGATTACAGCGGGTGATATAAAAGATACCCTCGACAATCTGCCTGATGAGGTCGACAAGACGTATGCCAAAGCTATGGAACAAATAACGGCATTGTCTGATTCGCGGAAAGAACTCGCAATGAAGACGTTCCTATGGCTCACCCGCTGCCGTCGCCCCCTGACTCTCAGCGAACTACAGCATGCATTGGCATTGAAGTCTGGAAGAAAGAACATCCTCGACTATATCCCTTCTCCGTCAGCCATTACGTCTGCATGTCTCGGTCTCGTTGTTATCGAGGATCAAAAAGTAACATTCGTTCGTAAGTGTCCCAACCGATGGAGAAAGCTCCACAACTGACAGAAGCTACAGATTTCACAGCCCAGGAGTATTTCATTGCAGTGCACTCAGAGTGGTTCCCTCACCAGGACGTTGCCAAACACTGCCTAGACTACATACTTCTCCCCCACTTTCGCGAGGTCGCTCACGAGCACCTCTCAGGGTCATGCCAAATGCGTGACTTGGAGCAAGCATATCCCCTCTACCAGTACGCTGCCACGAACTGGGGCTACCATTATCGGTCCGGTGGTTGTGACCAGGCTGTAGTGGAGGAAGCGATCTCCTTGATCGAGGCAGGAGATATGGCTTTGGAGCTCAGTTTTGTCTCCATCCTACACTCGATGGGGTGGCCTTACACAACTCCACGAACAACAGGCACTGATATGTTCTTGTTCCTTCATCATCACTTCCCCGCTGCATTCCAAGTAGCACTAGCTCGAATGACGAGCTATCCTGTTACATCTGGTGATCGTACGGCGTTCCACTTTGCCGCCATGTTGGGTGAGCTCGAAGCTCTCGACAACATGCTTGAACGGTGGAAATCGTTGTCAAAATTTCGTCACCACAGCATCTCGCATCCATATGTGGCATCACCATCGAGTTCCTCCGGGGAAATTACACATCCTCCCACCGTAGATCACCCCCAAAATGGAATTGACGATGCAGCCACTGCCACAAGACCACAACAACCTTTCGATATAAACCTACAGACAGAAAAAGGACATACTATCCTCTGGTTTGCTGCTTGGGGCGGTCACGCCCCTATCGTCGATTTCCTCTTGCAACAGCCGAACATCGACGTGAATCTGAGGGGTCCAGGTGCAATGACTCCCCTTGGCATTGCGGTGTATCGTGGCCATATCGAAATCAGTCAAATGCTGATTCAATCCCCGGGCATCGATACCAGCATTGCCTCTGGCATGCCCAAATTCGCGACACCGCTGATGACCGCCATCGAGCATGGCCATTCCACAGTCGTCGAGGCATTGTTGCAATGCCATACAGATATCAACGCGTTGCAGGGCAATGGGCGTACACTGCTCTCATGGGCAGTCGAGTCAGGCCATGTGTCCAGCATCGAACTCTTGCTCGCGCAACCTGGCATCGCTATTAACCTGTTCGACGCTAATGGAAATACACCACTGGGAGTGGCAACTTCCCGTGGGCAAGAGGACGTTGTCCGCATTCTCCTGAAGCAGCCCGAGATTGACGTAAATCTATCAAACCCAAAATGTGAGGCAAATTACCGACCTTTTGGCTGCTGGGATTCTAATTTCACTTTCTAGATCTCAACGGTGGTGTGCCGATACAATCCGCTTGCTTCCTTGGACATGAATCAGTGGTTCGACTTTTTCTTGACCATCACGCCACGGACGTGAATAAGGAAGTGCATGATGGAAGCTATTCCGCCACACCACTTCTACTGGCCGCGGCGGGAGGACAGACCGATACCGTGAAACTTCTTCTGGCCCATCCTCGCATCCAACTCAGTCAAAAATTATCAACTGGCGGGACGCAGGGCGAGGCAGCCATTATGTATTGCATGGATTCTGAGGACCCCGATGCCATGATTCCCATCTTCAGTCTTTTGGTCGAGACCGGGCAGGCTAAACTAAATACCCGATCCTTACACGGGCTTACTCCTCTCGCTGTCGCGGCCGAACTTGGGTGCGAGGCTATCTTCAATATGTTGATTGATCTAGGCACCACCGATGTCAACAATGTAGATGATGACGGGGATTTTGCTCTCCTGGCTGCAGCTCAGAACGGCTATCCAAATATTGTCGCCCGGTTGCTTTCGGATCCGTTGATCGATGTCAACCTTCAGAATGCTACCGGGAGAACAGCCCTATCGGTGGCTAGTCAACACCAAATGATTGGCGAAGGCAAGGAGAAGTCAGAGTCCCAAGCCGCTGCGGTTGTCCAACTTCTGCTCTCCCGAGACGACATTGACGTTAACTTGGCAGACGCAGAGGGCAAGAGACCAGTCGACTATGCGCTGGAATCGGGCTTCACAGAGGTTGCCCAAATGTTACGGGAGAAGGGGGCGACGGTCGGCCCGATCACGGCTCAGCAACAGCGGGTGTCATAATCTACATTTCTCGACTTGAATTGTATACATATTGTAGACCTTCAACCTTGCGTTTACATTCCTAGAACTTTGTCATAGTTGACCCCGCCATCAGGTATAAACCACATACCTTACCCGCTGTGAGCAGTGTCCGGATGCCTGGCATATATGCTCAATCTTTACGGACAAATATGAACTGTTAAGGTATTTGTAATGAAAATATATTTCCTCAAGTAAAACAGGTGGTAGTATGGTTCTGGTGGCGATAGTCTGTGGATTCTGTTGTAATATACACAAGTGAGTAGTGGAGGAGATAGAAATAAAATGCCGTTGAAATGAAGTACGAGAATGCAGCGTCCGCTCAATTCTCGAGAACACGATATATCTGAGAGATGTTGAGTATTCGCAAGCCTCAGACAACTCATATAAAAGTACTGACCTTGACTGAACCGCTCTTCAGGTCGTCGAAACGGTAGCTGACGGCTTCCACAGTCTATCACTCTCGGTGAGTGAGTGCTCAGAAAACTGGCAGAGACTGCCTCACCTGATGCCCAACATGTTGGTTCGCTTGGAACACTCTGACCTTGCTCTTCTTCGGTTCATACTCGCTCACGACTCCAACAAGCCGCTCGATATTCTGCGTATACCCCTGCAGTCCCTTATGTCCTTTGAATTTCGCATCGTGAATCTCCACCACATCTCCTGGCATGACCTCGTTGACCCGTTTTTGGACTGTGTTTCCGGTCTGAGCATAAATGACGAAGCCGTACTCCAGATGGCCTGGTGGTTGAGGAATGAGTGCATTTGGCACCTCGCTTAGCACGGCGTGTACGAAGCCTTCATATGTGCCATCCCCTATGAGTGCCTTCTTCGATTTCTCGTAAAGAGCAGTTGCAACTTCACAGACTTGTACTCCAACACGACCCCATATGGCTATAAGGTCGTCAGCAGAATAGTGACGCTCAGCGATAGGAGGTTGTGAGAGGTGGCTTGGCGGCGCTGGAGGCATCTCTCGTGCTGGCGGAGGGGGTGGAGGGTACGAGGTTGAGGCCTGGGTTGGAACTGGTGGATCATTGGCTTCAGTCCACGAGAGGGCAAGATCGGGGGTATCACTGAATTCAATCGAGGAGCCAAGATCCCACTGCTTATCTACTGACGTCCTCGCTGGGGGTCCTGGAGCAGGGACATTGCGAGTCGGTGGCGACCGGGCTTGGGTATGTCTCCCAGGGGGAAGAGGTGGTGGAACATCATCCGAGAATTCCGCGGGTTCTTCGACCATGACATACTCAGATTGCTGTGATTTCAGTGTTGGTTTAGTCTGAGCATCGCGGCCTGATTCTACGGAAGACTTCCTTCCTGCAGGCGTTGTGGTCTGTCCGCTGGACTTGCGAATTGCGGGAATGACAGGTACAGGTGGACGACCTGGAGGAAGAGGAGGCGGAACCTCGGTACTTTCAGAACCTGTTCCCCGTCGTCGAGCTCCCCGATCTGGGATAGGAGGAGGCACCTCATCTTCCGGTTCCGATTCATTGATATCTTCGTAGCCCTCCTCAATTTCGCTCTCCATGGCCTCAACATGCACGCCATCATCAGAAGCAGGCAAGCTTGGCTGAGATGCAGCAAGGTCGTCGAAGTCTGATTCTGATTCCTGATGCTGAGGTGGTGGGGGTGGACGACCTGGCGGCGCCCTAGAGGGAGGTGCAGGGGGTGCATTTTCAGGTGTCATACGAGGTGGAGGCTGAGGGGGACGAGCGAGGCCCATGGGCATCATTCCAATACGCATTCCTCCCATTCCCGCCAGCTTAGCCGCGATTCTCTCCTTCCTTGCCCTCTCTTCCTCTTCTTCATCAACTTCAACAGGTTCAGCTGCATCCTGTTCTTCCGCGGGAGGGGATCCTTCGTCTTCTGGTGGAGCCTGAGGAGCAGCACGTCTAGGTGCTATCGGAGGCGCGGCGCCGAATTTGATACCTCCCAGCCTAGCCATTCGTTCTGCGATGGTTTGGCGACGAGCCTGTTCTTCGTCAACAGTTGGTTCCTCTAGTGGCGAAGGGGTCTTCTCCTGGGTAGGAGGAGAGACAGCCAGAGGTGGAGGAGAAATAGAAGCCGGGGGGGCAGATAAGCCAATGGTAGACGTCCTTCTGCTGGGAGGGCTATGGAAACCAGGATCAATTGGGTCTAAGGAAGACGAGTCAGTTAAGAATCGCATTGAAGTCACTGCCCGAAATTCACCTCCTTCGTCTTCGTCCAAAACCTCGCCACCTCTTGGAGGTGGAGATAGATGGTCTGTCGACCTCTTGACCCTCCCCGACTCATGCCTTCCTCTCTCTTCCTCGTCTGTCTCCAAATCCTGAGCATCCTCCAGCTCTTCATCACGCTCAAACATCCTATAGCTCTGCCTCAATGGGCTAGGCTCGACAGCCTCAATCCTGGGTGGTGGTACCACCAACGGAAGATTATTCCCAGATGGACTATCTGGCCTCCTTCTAGGTGGAATCTGAAGTGCCTCCCCATCACTTGATTCTACGTCCGATGGACCACCTTGAGAGCTAGCAGGCGATAAGGGGACAGCTCTGAACGGTGGCCTTGGGTGACCACCTGTCTTCTTTACGGGCTGAGAGTCTCTGTGAGGGACGGGAACGGCGGGTTCAGAGTCATCATCGTCTGCATCTTCATCGTACCTGTTTCCTTGACTAGCTTGGCGGTAGGGTACGCGTCGAGGGGGAGCATCATCCTCGTTATCCGAAGGTTCCCTCGAGGAGATTGGAGGAGGTTGAGCTTGGCCAGGAGATGTTTTACCACCTTGCTCAGAGTAGTTTGACCTCGTTAGATCGGATTCATTGCCCTCATCGTCAGCATCTTCCACCAACTGTGGGATTAATCGAGCTGGAGGAGGAGGAGGAAGATTCCGTGCAGGTGGTGCATGATGTTTGTCATCTTCAGATGGAGGTCTGACTGGTGGCGGTGGAGGAGGTGGCAAGTTAAACTGCTGAGAAGGGGGGCGAGTAGCCTTATTTGGAAGAGGTGGTGGCGGAGGAGAGGTTTCCTGGATAGGCGTGATAGCGGCCGCAGGCCCTTCACCAGGTGTCAAGTCGTCTGCTGATGGGGTTATTTCCTCCTCCGAGACAGGCGAAGGCGCACGATGGTCAGAATCCAGGTGGTACGTGTTGACGTCGGGATGTGTCTCATGACTTTGATTGATCTCTTCATCATCGCTAAAGTCGCGGTCAATGTCTTGTGGAATATCATCGGCTGGAGCTTGAGCACGCGTAAAGGTCTCATCTGAAGGCAAGAAAGGGAGGAAAAGATTGCAATCAATATTTGTTACACGTAATTCAGTTTAGATGAGATGAAGATTCTAGGGATACCAAGCGTCGTGGCCCCTCATGTGTTGGTTGAAACAAATGAAATCAATATTTACCATTCTCTTCTTCCTCTACAATGCTACCCTTCCTTGACGGTGGCTTCGGCGCGATGGGAGGTGGTGAAGTAGGGATGTCCATGCTACTCTTCCTCGATGCAGGTTTGGTAGCGAGAGGTGGAGGTGGAGGTGAAGTCGGTAGAGCCTCAATGGACATTCCACTTGACTGCCTTCTAGGAGGTGGAGGTAACGGAGGAGAAGTAGGTCCGCGAAGGCCTCCACTTAAAGCGAGGGGGTTGACACCTCCCATCTTGCCCATCTTCTCTGCGATCCTCTTGCGGCGAGCTGCCTCTTCTGCTTCTTCGTCGAGTTCTTCAGGTTCAACTTCCTTCGGTTCTTCGACAATCTCTTGTGCAGTAACTGGGGATGGAGAACGAGGAGGTTCTTCGATAGGTTCTTCATGAGGAACAGGGATGTCTGCTTCGAGAGAGGCCTTCCGAGAGGCTGGTGCCTCCTCTCTCTCAGGAACGGGGGGTGGGTTATCCTCATTATCAGAGATATAACCAGAGGTCTGCCTGGTAGCAATCGGAGCAGTGCGTAAGACTTCCTTAAGCTCCTCCTTGTCCTCAACAGGTGGAGGAGGCATAGCGTCGGAAGTCTCTGGCTCTTCCTTCTTCTCGGGCTCTGCCCCCTGAGGAGGGCTACCGACATCAGTGGATTTGATCTCTTCACCAGCTCTATCAAGAGGATCGGTGCCAAGTCCGGCTTCGGGACTGGTGACAACAGGGGGTGTCGCAGGTTCAGGAGACTTTACAGCCTTCTTTCGAGGTGGACCTGCACGTCGAGCTACGGTGGGCATAGGCATAGAGGTCGGTGGGCTGCGTGCTTGAGAAGCATCAGAACCGACTGAATCTTGACGGTCTGGAGTTGGTTCTGTTCACGAACAAATAGTCGTTAGAGTAGTATAGCGTGAAGATGTAGATGTACGTACCAAGCGAAACCTGGGAGTGAGTAGAGGCCTGTCTCTTAGGTTGAGGTTTCTCGGCAGGTGGGGATGGAGCTGAAATGCCACGTTAGACAAGATGAATAACTGAAATCATCAGTGAAGACAAACCATGCACAGGCTCTTCAGCCTCCTTGGGCTCACCCTCGTCAGCTGACTTGACTGCTGCGGGCTCTTCCTGAGTCGACAGACGCTTAGGTTTCTTGGCGACCGGAGGAGGACGGGCACCACCTCCAAACATCGGTGCCATACCGACCCTGGTGCCACCCAATTTGGCCATACGGGCAGCTAGAGCAGCCCTACGCTGACGTTCCTCTTCCTCAGGATTAGGCTCTGCAGCCTCTTCTGCAGGTTGCTCTTCACCCTCCCCTGTAGGTGCAGCGTCATCACCCTCCTTCTCGTCATCACCACCTTCTGCCTTCTCGCCAGCTGGATCTTCAACTTTCTTGAAGGATCCTCCACTGCTAGGTCGACCGCCCACGATCGACTCCAAGCTTCGTGCCTCCCTGCTCTGATTATCATCGCCATCTTCATCCTTATCCACAGGTACGACCTTTGGTGGAGGCTTCCACTTTGGCTTCTCAACAGCAGGCTTAGGTGCAGTAGGCGGTGCAGGTGAGCCAAATGCACCCCCTTTCTGCAAAGCAGCCATACGTTCCTTCAAGCTCCCGCCCATACCGATGCTAGCCTTTGCGTCACTAGCGTTCATCCCACTTCTCGCCGACGACGAGACATCTGCTGATGCTGCAGATGGTGAGTCTGGAGGTGTAGGTTGCTTAGGTTTCCATTGTAATCCGCCAGGTTTAGGGCGAGGTGCTGGAGCTGGAGCCGGTGCTGGGCCAGATGATGAGGCTCCGCCTTTCTCGAAAGCAGCGATCCTGTCGCGCAGAGAGCCTACTTTTGGCTTAGGCGGAGGATCTGACATTAGATTGTACGTGCGACGTTGGCTGGTCCTAGTCGATGATGGTGGTGGTTCGAGACGAAGCAGCACAGCGCACGAGCCGTATGTCACGGTACCCTCAACAACTTTGGGCCTGAAGCGGGGATAACGGTAGCGTGACGCCGCGACTACGCTCAAGGCTAATTGGCCTCTGCATTTAGTTTACTGCGGTATCTATGCTCGTAGATAAAGTGTAGATTAACGTGATACATGATCCATTAGAATTCCCTCGTTTATTCCCTCTTTCCGCATCCAAAACGGCCCAACAGGGTCCTCAACATCATGGAAGACTGTTGTCCAAGTTCCTAGGATTCCAAAGGCGGAGCGTAGCCCACCAACATGGATTCCATTCGATGACCATATTGCATGGCCAAGTTCCCCCGAGACCTGTAACAATTGATTAGATGGTGTATATGGAACTGCCTCCAAGGAAACTCACAAAGTCCCAATGGACTTGGCCGTCAGGCGTCATCTTGACACTCCCATTCATGGTACTTGATCCTTGTGAAAGTATCCCTGTGAAACGGATGACGGGCTTCCAAGGATTTTGCGGATCGGGACTTGACCCCGTTACATGAAGTGCAACGTTCAATGAACGAAAGACTTCACCAAAGTCTGGATCATCAAATATTGAAGTATCCAGTAGTCCATCTGGATGGCTCGCCGAGTCGTTGTATTCTAGAACCAAATCATCAGTGAAACGCGAATGATTTACGGCTGAAGAGGACTGACTGATAAGCTCCCGGTGATCACAGAAACAGAATGATATCCTCCAATTGCCAGCAACGCCAGCCCAATCTTCCTCCATCGCTCGCTTCATTGCTTCTATTTCTTCTGGAGTCTGCTCTTCCTCCTCTTCCTCACTGTCGAAGGAGGCACTTGGCACGAGCAGCTGAGTGAATGGCATGCTCAAAGGCAGCCTCGGAATCGACCCAGTCTCTCCTTGCATATCCACCAAGTGCATCAGCACAATATGATGTACCGCATGCACGTGTACCCAATCCGTCCTGCCTCCGGGCAAGAACGGTCCCCAAGCATTCCACGCATTATACTTCCTCATATCATAAACAAACGCCCTCGATTTCGTCCGTGCTTCCCGAGAATAATCATCCTTCGTTATTCCAAAGAGCGTATGAATACGCGCAACCATCTGTGTCTCGTCCTTCGCCAAAGGCGGATCTAGTTCTGGTGATTCTAGATAGTCTATGAAGGAGCTTGCTTTGAGATATGCATCTCCCCATAGAAGGTTATGCGACATATCGCATGTTCTTTTGAATGGTACTGTTGTCGTTACGAGGTCGAGTACCGTCTGTAACACTTCCTTCCTCTCTCCTTGCCTACAATTGCCAGGTTGTAGGATCACCGTCCTAGCCCGCATAATCCTCTGCAGTTGCCTCTTGAAATCGAAGTCCTCTAGTCGGACGGGTTCACCAAGGTAGGTGACACAGCGTTCGGGATTGTCGAACCCTTGGTCGAGGTACATCATTCGCCAGAGCAATCGATTATCTGGGCCGTAGACCATATTGTAGAAGAATCGGGAACATTGCGAGAGTTGAGCAACGTCTACGGGGTCCAGAAGAAGTAAAATAGCTTCGATAAGTTCTTGTGGGAGTTCAGCAAGATGCAGCATCCTGGCTGATTTAGTGAGGAGGATGATAATGACAACTCGTCGGGGACGTTCTTGACGACGAGGACGGGTAAAGAGACGATGCCTAAGCCGGGTAAAGATGATGACCAAGTGACTCTGATTCAGCAATCGTCGGAGCATCGGCCCGCCAATTTACCTCCGCTTTTGGGAAGTAGAAAACCAAGAAAAGACTGGTATTTCGACAACGATCACAACGCTCAACTAACAGGTATCTATGCCTTGGGAGGCTTGAAATCCTTCAACCAGGCAGTCACGAAGCCAACCATCTCCTTGTGAATCTTCTGAATCTCGGGAGGCTCAGCGCTGGAGTTGGCAAGACCCCATTCGTCCCAATGGTGAACTGCACCAGGGATGAGCTTGAACGGACGAGTAATGGTATCTGGCCTAGGCTTGGCGTAGAACTGGCTGTGAGGTGTGTCTGGGCGCCATGGGTCGACTAGAAGTGATTAATCAGAAAAATACACTTTGATTGGGAGAGTTCAAAATAGCTCACCTTCTCCATCGATGATAGCTAGCCTATCCCTAGCAATACCAAAGTCACCAAGCGCGTTGACAGCAGTCAAGTTGGGGGTATTGGGAACGGTGAAGTATTTGCCAGGAGGGTATGCTTGCTTGCAGATCTTGGACTCGTAGTCGAGCGTCAAGCGACGAGAGATGATACGAGGGTAGTGAGGATCCGGTGGTACCGTCTATATCATCGAAGTTGAGAAATTATTAGCAACAAGATCTCATGGTATGAACGTACCGTGAAGTAGCCCCACTGAGTGCAAACCTGGAACGTCCAGAGACGCCAGTCTTGATCAAGTCCGGTATCTTGATATGCTGCATCGTTATAGGTACCGAAGCAATCCTCCTGAGAGCCGCTGCAGCTAGACACAACGTTCTGTATCCCGATGATTATGAGCTTATGACCAGATTAAGGGGTAAAAGTGCATACATCCTTCATCCAGGTAGCGTAGTTGACGATGGTATAGTCAACGCTGACGTTCTTTCCGATCTTGACTTGGCGCTTAGGATGGCCGAAGGGAAGAGTTGACGCGTGCGACGAGATGCTGGTCGGAGGAGCGACGAGGTCGGCGCAGAATTGGTCGAAGGTCGGGTCGTCATACTCACCCCAGACCTTGGATTGCCAGTATTCCAGAGGAGTCTGCGACAAGTTCGTCAGCGCAGGGTTGAGACAGCAAGCAAAACTTGCGTACCTCGATGATGGAAGCGAAGTCATCGTCATGAGCGAGACCCGTCAAGTTGAACAAACCCCGAATGACAGGGTTAGTCTTCTTGTTATCAAGCAAGTCGTCGATAACCTCAATGCCTCCCTGAAGGGCGGCAGAGCAGTTCTTGGGAGCATAACGGCGGATGACTTCCATGTACTCCCAGTTGGTGAGAGCAGCATGCGTCACACCTAGGCAGACATAATGGTCAGCAAGTTAACTTGCAAACGGGAGTGAAGGTCCGTACCAGAGGAGGCAATGGCGCCGTAGGTTAGCTCAGGGTACAGAACTGCCATGTGTGCTGCACGAGCACCGGCGTAGGAACCACCGTAGTAGATCCAAGGAGTCTTCGGTGCAGTGAGGTCCTCGGAAATACCGTCGAACTTGACGCTGGCCATGAAGTTTGCACTGTCGGCAGCAGCTTGGTCATTGTCAAGCCACCTGGGAGAATATGCATGAGGTTAAGGCGGTACATGGTGGATTTGATGAATATCATACCTCAAGTTGTCAGTGCTGAAGTCGGGAACCGGGATAGAAGTGCCTGTTGATTCCAGTGCTTTCAGTCATTACTCGAGCGGCACTCTGAGGTGGTACATACCGTAGTATCGGTGCTCGAGAACGACACCAACACCACCTGTGGCCTTCGCTAGGATATCCACGATACCGACATCCAGATAGTTGAGACGGTCCTGTCAGCAACATTCATACTGTCAGTCCGTGCCGAACAACGCCAGTGATGACACTCACAGTTCCGCTCGTCTCACCACCATCCAGGACAATGACAGGAGCATTACTTCCAGGCTTGTAATGCTTGTCATTGACCCAGTAGCGCTGCTTGAACGTCGCCGTATTGGACTTGTTGAAATGATCCAACGGCTGTTCAAACCAGCGTTCGGGGTAATCCCCATCTGCCCTAGCAGCAGCTTGAACCTTGTTAGGATCTTGAACAACGAACGATCCATAAGATTGTTTCCTGAAGTTAGAGCTAGCAGATTCAGACGCACGAGCCCTCTGTAATTTCCAGAGGTTTATCCCTTGGGGTCCAAGGACTTGAACCGTATTCGAGGTAGCAGCATTGACAGAGGTAGAGAGGAGAACGTAGGCCAAAAGACCTCCGTAGATGAACTTCATGTTGGACTAGAGAAATTCAACTCTACCGTCTGCTATGCGCACTCGTCGTTATATACGTTCAAGTTGAGCATATGGATGATCATGGACGAGTCTCCATAAGTGGTTGATCACGTGACCGTTCCATATGGTCGTGTGGGCTTTGTCGCCGTCTATTTTTAGCGGACGCGTCGTCTTCTTCCTCCACCACGGACTTGGATGCAATTCTACTCTTATCCAGCTCACTTTGAGCGCAGAAACTTTATTGAAGCTTTGTTGCGCAAAGTTTCATCCGTATTCAAAGTCCTATATGGAAAGAGAAGAAAACTGGACCACATGAAAAGATCAAGAACCCTGTTGGAATGCCTACTCCGTATCTTCCCCATCTATCGTCATTGATGCAATTGGGTGCTTCTCCAGGAACTTGGAAGATCGCTGTCACTCCATGAGAATTTGTGAAAAAGAAGTTGAGAGGACTGGGGACTTTGACACCGCCTGAATCGGTTAGCGACCGCGACTGGCGCAGGATCCGGTTACTTCATTATCTTACAATAACCCTAGCCCTGAGCGCATAGTTCTGGACTTGTTCACACGAGAAACAGGGTTTTGGGTTTCCAGAGATGGGGAAAGGTGCAGAATTAATCACACATCGACCAAGATTGTCGAAGCAGACACCGATGGATGAGGATCATCGAGTTGGTGAAAACGGATGATAGGATAGTCGGGATATAACCGCCTTATTCGTGTTTCTCCTCCCTTTCTCATATAGTCCTCACTTTGAATTTCTCAAGTTTTTAGCTTAACCTTGTATTGGTGTTCACTGACATCAATCCAAGTAGGCAAATTCCGGGACGATTGAAGGCCAAAGCAATGGAATCCGGCTTCATCGGACATCCAGAGCCAAGAGGCCTTTTTACGATAAGATAATACGTTGTCCATGTACGATTATTCAATTTATTGTCAGCCACGCTCTATCAATTCCTGTTCAAGTACCTGGTGGCGCATACTTTTGCTAAGATTTTGTCAGGCAAGATTAGATCTGGGGGTCTAAAAGTATGATGATATTAATCTCATAACCTCTCCCTATAGCGTCTATGTATGCATCACAAGATACAGCCAGATTACTTGGGGATTTGAGCAAAGCTGCAAGATTTTACGGTCGACTCATTCAAGGTATAGGCCTCACGTGATCATCGCGTTTTGGCTTTAGCCGCCCATGAGTCTTTTCTTTCGCTTTCCTGACTCATGCAGCAACTGCGCTATAAATCTCCTCAAAGCGTGCAATGGCCAAGACGCCACTTTATGAACTGCAAGTAATGCACATGGCCACGGCTGCCTGACATACTCCGGGCGCTCGGGCATTAAGCATTCTTCCCCATTCATTACCATTGTTTCTGGAGGCACCTTGGTCACCCCATTCGTCTTTGGAGAGTCCAGCCCTTCCAAAAGGTTATCCTATAGTCTCACGAGGAAACGGGATATATCACCCTCAACCCAGATTTTCACTCGTAGCCTCTTTGACGGAAGCTTTTGCCGCCATTCAAAAGCGGCTGCTTCGAGATGCCGCTCAAGATTGAATAGACTGAACAGAGGTTGCCGACGCCTCAACTAACAATCCGCGTGAGCACCTGATGCTTACCGGACTGTCCTCCCCGCCAAGTAGTCTATCTGCGGAGCTGCTCCCTGCCATATCTCGTGTGCCAAGAAGTACATCAGAAACCCGGGACAGGACCGGGACGAGTTCAACATGGACAGCTCTCGCCGATGTCTTCGCCTTTCGTAAGACGATAGTTTGCAGTTTCGAGCAGTTTCGAGCACAAAAACCCACAAAAATGCACAAAAACGCTATTTTGATCCAGAGGCTCAGAAAACCCAATACACATGCGCCAGGAGAGCCAGATATTCCGTGGCCTATTTGCCATTCAAAAGCTAATCAATGGCATACGAGATCGGCGGAAGAAGCATCAAACATTGTCCCATGACCCAGATCACATCATGCATACTTCTTCTAACGCAAGATAACAGATTGTGCCGGGATGGCGAGCATGTCTGTTTATCGGTGGGGATATTGGGGCCATTGAGTATATAATACTCACAGCGCCATTGGTGAAATGGTGGCTACCTTGCGGTCCGGGAAGCCATGGCTGAAGGCAAGAATTTTCTCAAGCTTTTACTACCCTCTTTTCGTTAATCGGCTTCCTCTGACAGCTCGTATCTCATCTGAAACGAAAGAGAAGGCATCTCAAGATGATAGTATCTCGGAGAAGGTCATCGTTGACGAACAGAATGAGGAAGAACGCTTGCCTACAGATGAAGAACGAGCAACGCTTCGACTCGTGTCAGCTCACGTTCCCTGGCCAGCATACGTGATTGCCTTCGTTGAATTCGGTATGTTTGGCGGTTGATACTCCAGCTTGCGGATCTGACCACGATATAGCTGAACGCGCTAGTTACTATGGATGTACTGGAAGTGAGCCCTGTCACGCCATTTGTGTGAATGTCAACTCACAAGTGATCAGTTTTCAACAACTTCGTTCAGCGACCCCTTCCTAAAGGCGGCAACGGGGCTGGAGCTACGCCTCCCGGAACACAACTGACACCTGGAGCTCTTGGCTTGGGCATCATAACCGCGACCGGATTGACTACTACGTTCAGTTTCCTCGCTTGTGAGTTTCTTCTTCGAATTTGGTTCTCTCCTTTGCTAACCAAGAACGATCGTTCGTTCCATCTAGATATCTTTCCGGTACACACAACATCCTACATCCTACCGTTGGTTGCTGAAGCTCTTGCAGATATTCGGCGGTATACTGGCTGATACTAAGTGGGGCCGTGTGAGTTGACATTTATCCAGCATTGGCTTAGGACCTTCACTGATCAGCCCGTCCAGTACAAGACTATATGCGTCGGAACTGCGATTGGTGCTATCGCTCATATCATTCTCTTCGTTGGTCAGTCTCTACACTTTCGCTCAGACAAGGTTCTCACCTTGACTATAACAGCCGGCCTTCCAACGATTATCCATGGAGGTCATGCTATCGTTCCTTTCGCCATTTCGATCTTTGTCTTATCAATTGGCACCGGGATGATCAAAGCATCGTGAGTCGAAATTCAACATATATTGGCCTATTTTATCTCATTCTCTTGCAGAGTTGCGCCATTGATGGCAGACCAGGCACCTATTGTCGCACAACGCGTAACAACGCTGAAGACTGGAGAAAGGGTAATCCTTGATCCTGGAGTAACAACCCAAAACATTCTTCTGGTTAGGCATTTCTTTCCCTCTCTTTTCTGTACTCCGCCTAACTGATCAATGCTATTTCTAGATCTACTATTGGTCAATCAATGTTGGCGCATTCCTCAAGATTGGTACCACCTGTGAGTTTATACCTGCATATAATCGACCTTGAGCTTACATGTCCTCGTAGATGCAGAGAAACGCGTAGGATTCTGGCTTGCCTATCTCGTGCCTTTGGTCATCTACCTCTTGATGCCAATTGCCCTCGTTGCCACATACAAAGGACTTGTGAAGTTACCTCCCCAAGGCTCCGTGGTGTATGATACATGGAAAGTCAGCAGAGTTTTACTGAGCAAAGGCGGTATCAGGGGGATGTTTAAAGGAGGAGATGATTACTGGAATGCTGCCAAGCCCGTAGGTTTAACTTCGATTTTGGAAGATGCTTTCTTTGTTGACATGGTCCCCAGAGCGTCATCGAGGCAAGTGGTGGTTACAAAAAGAAAAAGGCAGGCTGGATCCAATGGGATGATGCTTTCGTGGACGAGATCAGGAGGACTTTCCGGGCCTGCAAGCTCTTGTAAGAATTGACGACTTCAATCGATGGATTCATGCTTACCTTCTTATCCAGTGCTTTCTTGCCGATCTTCTACATGGCAGATGGGGGCTTAGGTACGATTCAAACTAGCCAAGCTGGCAGCATGACGACCAATGGAGCACCAAACGATCTCATTTCTAACTTCAACCCATTGACGATTATTATTCTCGCACCCATCCTGAACTACGGAGTACGTGATTTACCTTCTGCACATGGAATATTGTCGTCTCATCTGATCAATTTAGATCTACCCTTACCTCCGCAAAATCGGCATCAACTTCTCCCCAATCCGACGTGTCGTTGCTGGCTACCTTGTTGGAGCGCTCAGCATGTTGGTTGGAGCGATTCTCCAATGGCAGGTTTACAAGACCTCGCCTTGCGGGTGGTATGCGAGCGATTGCAAGATTGGCACTACAGTCTCTCCTATCAACGTATGGGCCCAACTCCCCCTTTATGTGCTGAGCGCTCTTTCTGAGCTGTTCGTCAATATTACTTCTTACGAGATGTAGGTATTGCACTTTCCTCTCCACTATCATAGACTCACCTGTTTTTTCTAGCGCATACACTCATGCACCTCAACGCATGAAAGGTCTTGTTTTCGCCATCGTCCTATTCATGTCATCCCTATCAAGCGCTCTGGTCTTGATCATCTCGCCATCCTTCGGAGACCCTAACCTCATCTGGCCGTTCGTTGCTATCGGAGGCGCCTGTATCATCGTCGCGGGGATTATTTGGATATTGTTCCATAAGATGGACGATGAAGCAGGGGACTTGACTGCCATTGGCACGGATAGGCCATTGGACGAGAAGAGGGTCGAGGACAAAGAGAAGAACTGATTAACAACTTTACCATGTCAACCCTCGAGCTCTGATAACTAGCTTCACGCTAGCTGTGCAGTTCAGATTTACGCACAATTCATCGATCTTCGACCAACCTCTTGTAGATTTGAGTCACGATCACCGGATTTGGCAGGAGTTCAGGAACATTGCCCTATCAAGGAACAATGTCCACCTTACTGCCTAGCCTTGTCACAACGCCAGGACGATGTAAAATTCGACGTTCAGAATGTATTACAGTAGTCCAGGATCACCTCTTAAAGTCCCTTCGGTGACAAGAAAGTACCGTTCTTGCCAGCCTGCCAAACGCAGCTCGGTGGACAGGCAAGCTATAAGAAAGGGTGGCTTGACGGCAATGTCAATCAACCCCCGGACCTCATTTTTGAATCCTCACAGCTTCGACTTGGACACCGAACATCATGGTCGACAGAAATACTCTTACAGCCGAAGAAATGAGGGCATTTATTCAGGGGCAAATAACGGGGGCACTGGGACCTGCCATGGATGCCGCTAAGAACCCAGCAAGATATGGTACAGGTTTGACAGGAGAAACCGCTTTTCAAAGAGTCTTTGTCAACTACATTCACGAAAATGGAAAACGTGATGGCATACAGTACATCGATGCGGTTCGGCTTCGAGGAGAATTCCAGGTTTCGTTTGCTGATATACAATCTAGGATGAATATACTCGGGATGACGGGAGAGAGCAGGCAACGGGTGCTGATATTGAACTCTTCTGGAGGTCATCGGCAACAGAAAAGACGACGTGTTTCCTGCAAATAAAGAAGGTCTACAATAATCCCCCGGGTGTAACGCAAACTACAGTGGATTCTCCTTATTTTGGTTTAAGCTACAGAAGCCAAGCGACCAACCTGTATCAGGCGGTCACTCTTGCCAATACTGTAAGCAACGCTGTCAAGCGTATACGTGTAAGTCTCGCATCTTCATCACTACGTCAGAAACGAATTCAATCTTGACCAGGCAAACAATGTTGGAGATCTTCCGCCAAATTTTGACTTGGGGGCCGCCAATTCTCGCCACATCGTAGGTGGCTACCTCCTTGTGAACATCATCACCAGTAAAGTAGGGTTTCTTCGTCTCCTTCGCATCGGTGCCGTTCTTGGAGGCATCACCACGGAGATCATCGACAGGTTGACCCCCCAGAGGGTGACAGAGCTGTATAGATATCGAATAGCGCCCGCTTCCATACCAAGCATAACAGCTGCGGAAGAAATAAGTGCATTGAGGGATTTTAGACGTACGTGTTTTCGAATTAATGGAATTCGAACAAAATTGCTCAATCAACACTATTTCCAGCGTAATGATTGATATCTATCGAGGTTTTCGCGAATGCTAGCCGCCTATCATGGGTACTATAGCATAGGCAATGGAATGCATCACCGTATGAAGATGGTGGCAACATCATATGAACTAGAGCACTTTATGAGTCGAGCGTCTGTGACGGATATCATCGATAGCCCTTATTTTAGTGTATTTGAACGACCCCTGCGTTCTGATCTCGCTGGAATGCGGTCAGAAATTCAGACAGAGAGTCAAAATGCCTCTCGCGGTTCCCAGTTCTGTGCAGGGTAGAGCAATGATCTTCATGTGGCTTCTTTGAACGGAATGCATTTACCACTCTCGCCACCGCGGAACTTAGTGACTGGGGCGAACTTCGAAGAGGTCGTCGGGCCGTCCGAGTCGCAAAAACATCACGAGGATTGCCAAGTTTGGCTGTCGACCGAGAGAATAGGTAGCCCTCTATTCATAGCGAGTCCACTGGAATAGTTTATGAGAAGTTCGCGCGAGAATTTGCAACTCGTGAGTGTTGTTGACGCCGTTCCATGCCGTCCGGAGCGTGACAAACCGTGACCAAGGCCATCATTCAAGCTTGAGCGCATTGATTGCATTCTCCTCGACGTTTTTCACGCCGAAGGCCTCATCGTTATCAAATAAATGATATCCTTGGACGTTCTGACCGCCTTGCTCGACGATTAGTACGACGGGAACCGAATAACAAGAATCTCAGACGACTCGACTTCGACGTCACGCGGATTCGACGGTCCGCCTAAAGCCGTGGTTCGACCAACTTCCCGCACCACACAGAAGCTCCTCTTCCAACCGCTGTCATATACGGCCATTGGCTCTTCAGATGGGTCATGAGACGCAGAACATTCCACCGGTGTGGTCAGAAATATGCGACGTCGAAGAACAGCATATAAAAACTCGGCAGAATGAGAAGACTAATCCAAGCCACTTTTACCACAGCAGCGTATCCAAGGAGAAGCTCCACGAGTATCAATACAGCGAGGCACCAAATAGTCAGAATATGCTGGAAGGAAGAAGACGAAAGAAATCTGGGTGGTGGCGTCTTGCCAGTGGTCTCGTTGCAGTTGCACTAGCAGGTGTCACTCTTGGGTCTGGCAGTGCCTTCGAGGGCTATGGTGGCATTCTGAATTCGCGAGTTGCCGAGGATGTGACGAGCAGCTCAGCATGGGATCGTTCCCAAGTCAGTTTTGACAATTATAGCTTGATTCTGAGGGGCCAGCGAGTCTTCCTACAGTGAGTGACACCCGGACTGTGTAGAGCCAGAGTTGACGCACATTCTCCAGCTCTGGAGAGTTCCACACATTCCGTCTACCTGTTCCATCTCTTTGGCCGGATATTGTTCAGAAAGCGAAAGCGGCAGGGCTCAATGCTTTGAGCGTATACACTCACATGGGTCTCATCAATCCAGCCCCTGGTGTAGTAGACTTCGATGGATTCCGCGCTCTTCAGCCCCTGTTCGATGCTGCCAAGGCAAATGGCATATTCATTGTTCTGCGTCCTGGTGTGTCTTCACACTGCTGAATCTATGCGCATTATTCTGACGTCCATGCTTCACAGGTCCTGTAAGTATAGTGCTCATCTGGGGTCTTTTGGTGACTCACTCTGGCGCAGTACATCAATGCGGAAACTACTGCGGGTGGCATTGCCCATTGGGCTACTAGTGAAGTTGCTGGGCATCTCCGTTCCGATGCAAGCGACTGGAAGGCTGCCTGGACGCCTTATATCCAAGGAATCATCAATGTCACTGCACCAAACCAAATCAGCCGTGGTGGTCCTGTAATTGGTAAGACGCATTTATTCATATCTGAAGGCAGGATGCTAACTCTGACTTTTAGCAATTCAAGTCGGTAAGGCCCATTACCCCCTATCGTCACGCCTTGCTGACATGGACCAGATAATGAGGTCTCCTCTCAATCCACATATGCGGGGTATTTTGCGGATCTAGAAGCTGCTTTTCACGCGTCTGACATTGACGTGCCTTTGACCTACAATGACCCGGGTCAAAGGTCTATCTTCATCAACGGAACTGTGAGTGCATTCCTCCCTTTGAGAAGCAAGCTGATGCGTGATTTATAGGGTGCCGTGGACCTCTATGGACTGGACTCATACCCTCAGAGCTTCGACTGCTCGAACCCACTTGTATGGAAGAACGTGACGACCAACTATCATCAATATCACGCTCAAGTTAATCCATCTCAACCTTGGTACATTCCTGGTAAGGACTACTTTTTATTCGCTTCGCCTGGATGGGAGATTGAATCCAAAACCACCCTAGAATTCCAAGGTGGCGCCTTCGATGCTTGGGGTCCAACTGCACCCGGTGAGAACTCTTTTTTCCTCTGAGAAGTCCTTGGCTCATGTGAGCTTTGATCAGGATACCCTGCATGCCGTACACTTACTGGACCCGACTTTGAGAACGTGTTTTATCAGCAACTATGGGCGAGCAATGCGAAGCTAATCAGTTATTACATGTTCTATGGGTATGCCTGCCATCGTGATTTCTGGTGCATTCGCTCACTGTTCACTTGCAGTGGCACCTCCTGGGGTGCTATTCCTTTCCATGGTGTCTACACCTCATATGATTACGGTTCAGCAGTGCGTACCGATATTCATTGTCCTTTTCCCTTCTTAACACCAGACTTCAGGTGACGGAATCCCGAGAACTGACTTCTAAATATGACGAGCTCAAACGACAAGGGCTCTTCCTCCGTAGCTCTCCCGAGTTTTACAAGACAGACTGGGTTGGGGACTCCAACACCGGTTTGAAGGTTGCTTCAGCTTCAAACGCGTTCATCACCTACTTGCGGAACCCTGACAGTGGTGCGGGATTCTACGTTGCTCGTCAAAACGATTCAACCTCGACGTAAGTAGCGCCCTCTGAATGATAAAGTTTACACCAGAACTGACGGTGTTGCTCTAATCCAGGAACACGTTGACCTTCAGCCTCACAGTGCAAACCTCTGCAGGCTCTTTGAAGATACCTTCAGTAGCTTCCACCATCACCTTAGGCGGACGCCAATCTAAAGTCATCGTCACCGATTACGCATTCGGCACGTCAAGGCTCCTGTATTCGACAGCTCCCGTTCTCTTTGCCGGAGTGATCGACGGTAGAGATGTCCTGTTGCTGTATGGTGACGCGACCCAAGAACATGAAGTTTCCCTTCCCCTTACCGGAACTCCTAACAATGCCCACGCCGCTCCAAACTCTAAACTTCATTATACCACTGCCGATACCGGGCTTCTAGCCAACCAGACGGTCGTCAATGTCCTCAACGGTACAGTGGGGATAGTCACCGTCTGGGATTCTGATAAGCAGTTGGTGATGTTCGCCGATACGGATACGGCTGGGACGTTCTGGGCACCGACCATCACGGGGCAATCCGGTGATCTCCAGAATTATTGGGGCCTTGGAACGAACTCGTCGATCCTCATTGCTGGACCGTACCTCGTCCGAAGTGCAAGCATAACGGGTACCACCCTTGCATTAACGGGCGATCTCGAGACAGATGTGAGGTTGACACTCATCGCACCCAGGAGCATACGGACGATTACTTGGAATGGACAACAAGCCTCCAGCGATGCGCGACTTTCGTCCGAAATTACTGCCATTGGCGGGTTCGTTGCGCAGTTGAGCAAGAAGAAGTCGCTGGTTTCCATCACCATTCCTCCTTTGACTGGATGGAAGTACAAGGACAGTCTACCTGAGATACAGTCCAGCTTCGACGACTCCACTTGGACTGTTGCGAACAAGACAACCACGAATATCCCGTCGAAACCTTATTACGGTGACGGAAGGATCCTTTATGGCTGCGACTATGGATTGTACGTACTGCGTGCCATTTCCCGCGGCTATTGTGCAATCTTGTTGATGGCTTATTCCCTGTAGTTGCGAGAACACTGTCCTATGGCGGGGACACTTTAAGGCCACCGGCGCGGAGAAAAGTGTAAATCTGTCCATCAATGGTGGCGAAGGTATGCATGCGTATCCAAAGCTTGGAACCATGGATTGACGAGTAAAATAGCATTCGCTGCCAGCGTTTGGTTGAACAACGTCTTCTTAAAGACATCATTCGGAAAGTGAGTGATATCCTCGGTCGATGAATGTGCCGATGAATTGATATGCATTGAATCCTGGTAGCTCTACAAATAACAGGAATATCAGAGAAGAGACAGATGATGTCTTTACGTTCCCATCAGGCGCCCTCAAAGCAAATCAAGACAACGTACTCACAATTGTGCAGGTATGTGTAAATCCCTTAATTCTATCATTATCATCAGACGTTCTGATAAGATGCTTTGCAGGACAACATGGGCCTGAACGAGACCAACGGAAGTAAGTGAAGGTCTTGGCCGCTCGGCGTCGATTGTTAACACTGACGGCGGAATTTTAGATAATGCCGATAGTTCAAAGAGCCCTCGTGGAGTCAGAGGGTTCAAACTGAATACTGGGAACTTTACTACCTGGAAAGTGCAAGGCAAAGTCGGTGGTTATAAGAAGTAGGCATCCTCAATTGATTTTTTTCATGTCGCTATCCACCGGCCCTGACCATTTTTGCTCAGCTTCCCAGATAAAACACGTGGTCAGTCTCATCGATTCGAACAGTGGTAGAAATTCACTCAAAACGACCTTATAGGTGTTCTGAATGAAGGCGGTCTGTTTGGTGAACGAAAGGGGTGGCATCTGCCAGGCTTTGACATCAGCGGATGGAGTTCACGCGATTTGTCGCAAGGGCTTCCAAGCTCGTCTGCTGGAGTAGGATTCTTTGTAACAACATTCAACCTTACTATTCCCAAAGGGCTTGATGTACCTCTCTACTTCAACTTTACGGAGCCTCTCGGGCAGCCGTACAGAGCGTTCCTGTTCGTGAACGGATGGATGATGGGGAAGAGGGTCGCCAATCTGGGGTAAGTGCTCTGGGGTAGCATCGCAGGATTGAGTTTAACGTACCTTCGCAGTCCCCAGGCGAAATTCCCGGTTCACGAGGGCATCCTCAACTATCGTGGCGTCAAGTAGGTGTTTTGAGCGTGATTTTAAACGTTGCCGATTCTGACTTCCCTGGCAATTCAGTACCGTTGCTGTCGCCTTGTGGTCCATGACTCCTAACGTCACCATTGCACCCAAATTGCAACTAGCTGTTGACACGCTTTACGATGGAGGCATTGGAGGAGTAGTGACCAACAACCCAAGCTGGAGCTCAGCTGGTAGACCGTGAACAAGAATGTGATTCTCACTACTCGATGTATATTTGATCTCGTGCTCCTTCAACACAGGCACTTTAGCGCTTTACTTTGTGGTTCAGACGTCAAGTGATCGAGGTATCGACATCTATCCATACCTTCGGCCGCTGTTCTTCTATCAACGGACCCAATTGGATGCCCCAAGATTTGCCCAATTTATACTTTTCGTGGTGGTGTCTACCCCAACTGCCTTTTAGAGGTCGGGCGATTCCCGAAACGAGTTCTGGAAATGCGAGCCACATTTTTTCCTGACATCACCGGAAGATCACCTTCTAGCTCTCTTGATCACCGACATTCATGGGTCCTTTCACAACCTCCACTCTTCCCACCATCACTGCAGGAAGTTTGAAGCCGCCCAAGCCGCGCGTTGTCAGGATAATTATACTTAGGTTTGTTTGATCGCACCCTGGATCTGGTCCTGTCATACATTCTAAGGGTTGTACGTGTAAACACTTGACGCGCTCGAAGAGCGCAAATTCCAAGACACGAGACAAAAGCAACCGCGATACACCTACGGGAGTTGATATAGTGGGGAGACCAATATATACCCTTCCCCTTCGTGGATTCCCGCCCTTTGGGCCGCTCCTCAACATGTCCCTCAAGGTCGATAACACCTTCGGCGCTTCTTTCGTTGGCTTCAACCTTTCTTGTGTGGCCTTTGGAGTTCTCACAACACAATGTTACACATTCTTCTCAAAGTATCCTTACGACCGGCCGGCTTATAAACTTTTGGTGAGTCACAGTGCATCTGGAGCGTGTTAATGTCATTGACCACCGATGAAGGTCGGATCCATATGGTACATTTTCCTGGGGTCTTTCATCTCTCAGCAACGCTAACGCCTGAAATAGGGCTTTGGAGACGGTCGACCAGTGCTTCATCGGACACTCTGTGTATCACTATGTTATTACGTGCGTTTCATCGGTCTCAGCGTTCTTGGAAAAATTCACCTGACGCCTCAATTTGATCATAGTAACTATGCCCAACCACTGGCTTCGTTGACCGAAGATGTAGTTTGGTACGCCCCACCCATGCGTTCGCGATCCCATATCCTCAGCTAATTCGCCGGCCTCACAGGACACTGATTGTAGGGCACTTTCACTCACGATTGACATCATGTCACTCACTGCACGCTTAATCTGTCAGGCACAAATAGCGCTGGGGGTAGGTGTCATTTCGGTCTTTTATCGTTCCTCGCTTGACCAAGCTCACTCACGATGTCTAGGCTTTGGTAGGAACGATAGTCAAGCTGTGAGTTTGCAACGTTGTTTTCGTCCAGTGGCGCTCGCGGCTGAACGTGTTATCTGTTTCCTGTCAACCGTAGCTGCTTTGCCATGAGGGTATGGCGATGTGAGTTCCTAATTTTAATTTTGGTGGCTGAAGGTTCCGTTCTGACGTCCCGCTCAGTTAGCAACAGGAACGTCCCAGTTACATTGGGCATTGTGAGTGGTTTCTTCGATGGTCACGTTCGACAGAGCACACGACTCAACTGTGGTCACAGGTGGCTTTGGTTCTGAGCCAATTTGGTAAGTTGATCGCATGAACAACCATCTTGCACGAGATAAATTAACGGGTGCCCGTACAGGTTGCGCTATAGGTGAGCTTGGCTCAATCATTCACTTGCGCTGGGACCTTCATACTAAGACGGGCACAATTCGCAGCTTATACTGTCAGGGGGTAAGTATCCTTTTCGAACCTACAATGTGTGCTTGGCTGAGATCAGTTCCTAGATTCCAGCTGAACAAATTCGCATCTCTCCCGAAGCTCAAGACCATTGCGACTGTCTCCCTATCAGCAGGAGTTGCTACGGATTTTGTGATAGCTTTCGCGCTCTGCTACTTCTTGAGGAGGTTCCGGACCGGGCATTCGGCGTAAGTGGAGAAATGAATGAATTGAATCGTAGGCGAGCGAAGCTGACACCATTCTTAGATCTGATTCTCTGGTCAATAGCTTGACTATTTATGCTATCAATACTGGTGCTTTGACCAGGTGAGTAGCATTCTCCAGGGAAATTCTGTTTTTGATCTGATAATTTGGCGTTGCGATGAACGAATCCAGCATCATAAGCCTCTGTACTCTCGTATTGGTGAGTGCCTTGCTCTTCTATCAAGCTCCACCTGGATTAATATTCCGATCCCCATTAGTACAATACCCATCCAAGTGACTTTTACTTCATTGGATGTTATTTTGTATTGAGCAAACGTGAGTCCCATTATCCGATCTCTTCCATTCCAGTTACCGATCACCATTCCGCACCCCAGTATACGCTATCTCGTTTCTATGTACATTGAACACCCGGAAGGTTACCAGAGGGCGTGGAACAGATCGGAATACAAGCAAGACAAACGGCCCTTCATTCTTCATGTTGACCAACCACAACGGGACGGTCCATTCTCCTCCCACCGATCGCGAGGTTGCATTCGCGAGGATAGCTCCTCCACCCAAGTCACAGATCAGGGTGAGTCTCGTAGGAGTCATTCCCGATTACAAACACATTTTACTGACTGCACCCGTCCTGCAGAGCATTGAAATCGGTGTAGCCCAAGACGTTTCCGTGGTGTCGGACCTGGACACTCCAGGGTCCTCTTCCCCCTATACCCCAACCCAAGCCCCGCATCCGTCTGCCTATTGGGCTCGGTGATCAAATGGATCTTTCGCCCAAGCAACTCCTAGCAGGCACTAGCCTCGAATACCGGCATTGGTCCTTGCCGGTGAAGAATCACAAAAGTATTGACTCCAACCATAGATTTCTACCAGTGTAGCAATATTAAAGCGCAAACGTGTACAATACAGTAGTAGTTTTCTTTCCGTCACAGCCCGTCGGATTACATTACGAGCGGGGAGCTGGGCTTATCTTGTTCATTTCGGTACTTCATCTGGAGCGTAGTCACTTTTCTTCGATAACAGCCAATTCAATTCAGTCCAGACTCCAAAGTCATCGCCTTTCGGCCTCACGGCCGCTTAGATTTTCATATCTGCGTTTATGGGCAATTGACAGATCCCACGTGAGCCGACTGGCTAGGGAATTCCCATGGAAGCGCTGAGGCACCGGGCCTGCCGTAACCGCATGGACAGTTTCTGCGCCCGATGCACATGGTCCTTTGTGAGCAACGAGTATGTTTGTTATAAGGAACGGCAAATAAGTGCCCATTGCGATGGAGTGGCTTGAAGATTGCAAGTTCCTTTTTAAATCTCTGGCGTAGCATTCTCGTTGCGGCTTTTCTCTCCCTCTTTCCTCTTTTCCCCGTAACTTTCCTCGCCGCCTCACAACCCGCGAGTTCTTGAGGAACAGCAATGGCGGTCACAGCAACTGGCCTTCCGACTATAGACTCAACGTTAGGCGCGGTGTTTGTGGGGTTTGCATTGTCTTGTGTGGTGTATGGAGTTCTGGTCACCCAGGTGTTCTCGTATTTCTCGAGATATTCCAACGACAGGATATGGTTCAAGATAATCGTACGTCCTCGATCCGTTATACAAAGAACACGGAGATCCGAACTCAGTACCGTCTTTGATAGGTTATTAGCATTTTGTAAGGGTTTTCTTCGATGGACCCTAGGAACCACCTAATTCTGTGGCAACAGAGTCCTCGAGACAGCCGACCAAGCTTTCATTGGCCACCTGTCGTATTACTATTCGATCTCGAACTACGGGAGACCGGACGTGTTGTTGAAGGCGAGCGTTACGTGGTGCGTGCTCAGCTCCTGCACTATGACTATCTTGACTAATTTTGCCGTCTCAGGTCACTAATTGTAAGCATTCGTCAAGGATCTCTATTCACTCCTTTCACTAAATCCTCCAATGCAGCTCCAGCTAACCGTCGGCGTACGTTTCTTCAATGGAACCACATCTTGCAGCCTGCTGACGGACTTTTAGGCGATTGTTGGTGCTATAGTCAAAGGGTGAGCCCATCACACTTCGTAGCTATTACTAGCTGTTCACATTGCGCAGCTCTTTTGGCATACGCGTCTGGAGATTCAGTGGGAAGAACTATTTTATCACTGGGCTGATCGTAAGTGCGCATACATCCACTTTTGTCCAATGTTGATTTCGTGAACCTAGATGCTCTTGGTCTTCGGTCAATTAGGCCTTGCTATGGCGTTCACCGTGAAGGCGTACGTTCATAATTCCTCCGGTATATGCGCGACGTGTTCCTAACATCAGAACAAGTTTCCAACTGCCCAGCGTCTTTGCAGTGCACCAGCTACAGGTCAGTGGGCGCGTTTGTGGGTTCAATGTTCCACGTGCTAACTTTTCTCTCTTTCTTTTCTGATTAGACGCTCGGCACTGTATCACTAGCAACAGGCGTGGCCACGGATTTGATAACTGCGGTGGCTCTTTGCTTTTATCTCAATAAGCTCCGCACTGGACACCGAGGGTACTCAACTTCTGCTACGTCTTGTTCCTAAGCTCATGGCCTCACTTCCTCATCCAGATCTGATTCCCTAGTGAACGGTCTCGTAAGATATGCTATCAACACCGGAGCCGTAACAAGGTAAGAAGACTCGTAACCTTAGTATAGCTCATGCTCATATTTTTGGATTTCCAGTGCCGTTAGCTTAACGACCCTACTTCTGGTAGGTTTGGAACCATGTGCTTCGGCCACCTCGGAGCTTACCCTGTCTCTCTAGTTCAACCTTTCCCGCAACGACTTGTACTTTATCGCGACATACTTTGTCGTCAGCAAACGTGGGTTAAATTTCTCCTTTCTGATCACCGGCCTTTTTGCTAAAAATTCTTGGATCAGTTTATGCGATTTCTTACCTAGCAACGTAAGTTCTTGTGCTCCATGCTTGATCTTATCAGTGCTCAATGCCAAGCTATACTCTAGACTCAACACCCGCCGAACAGTCAGTGGACGAGGAACAGACCAACAAACGCACAGCACGGCACCTCTAACAAGAAACACCAATCTCTTCCATCTGGGGACAAGAGTACCGAGTATGGGACCTAACGAGTACAGAGGCTGGGACTCTGGCAAGGTGTGTAATATCTCCCACCTGCACTCACGGCTTATCGCAGCCGCTACTGTTTTGCCGTTCATGTTTCTGATTCCTCCCTTTTTTCGTCAACCCTGCAGGAGGAAGCATTCTCAAACGACCTAGATTTCCCTATGAACACGTTTGCGCCACCTACAAAGCACGTCGAACCTTAATTCCAACATTAAGCGATGTAGCTGACCCGACGCTTATTCTTTCTAGATCACGGACTCTCGTTTAGGCACTGTCGTTTTCTCCGTTGAACATGTTTTCGTTCTTCTTGACCACGCTTCACGCTCGCTGCCTCCCTCTCAATTGTACTACCTATCACTTGTTTATTAGCAATCACTGTAATCTTATGCATGGAGACCTTGGATAAATTTCGTTCTTGGCTTATTTTCGGGTGCAATACCCATGTGTAGCGATCTGTTCACTTCGTATTTTTTTTTCTCAGGTCGATTATTGGCCAGCGCGGTTATGACGCCTCGACAACGAACTCAGAAGGGGATCGCTAAATTCTCTACCGCTGTTGCCCGCCCGCCATATGTGGATTTCGAGGCCCACGGCGTTCAAGTGCCCACCACTGCGCATCCTCAGCCTGGTCTGATCGCCATATGGGTGGTCAAATGTCGGGTTACTCGACACTCTGGTGTTGAGACAGTGCGGATTCTGCGGAAGTCAGGAACAGGATCTGCCATGGCTTCTTCTGAGGGAAGTAAATTTGTTATTCTGGGCTGAGGGCGTTCCGACACGAGGAAGGAGTGTCCTTGGACATCGCGGGACGAGGTGATCACATCAATAACCAAGAGGTGGGTCATCCATGTGGTCGTGTCATACATTGAACAGCTCTTTTCACACCTCTTGTCAGCTACGATTCGCTGGCTGAGCACGAAATTAGCAATTGAATTAGTATCGTAATTATAGAAATTCCACGGTGAATCAAGAAATATCGCGTTAGTCTAAGAGGAAATACTCCGGTAGTTTCTTCATTATAACCCGTCGTGTAGAGGCAAAACGTCCTAGCCCTGCTTCTAAACAGCTCTGATCCATCGTGTGTATTATCCCTGCCTTGGCCTCCTTCTTTTCTCTTGTTTTCCGTTCGATGATTGACAATCGTCTGACAACATCGACTGTCTGGATTTTCGTCTCATCATCAATAGATTCATAGTCACTGGCGGCGATTATTTCCTTCCAAGCAGTCTCACACATAGCATTGGATTGACACTGTGCACCGTGATAGGGCAAGGGTAATTGAAGAACATGCTTCAATACCTTTGATAGCATCCGAGCACCAGCATCCAGGCTACGTCTCTGTTCCCGGGAAAGATCGAGTGGGAACTGAGATCCAACATCCACAGTTTGCCAACCAGGGATCTCGAGTCGCTCAAGCGCCAGAAGCAGATAGTAATATACCTTCCCTCGAAGGTCAAGGTCCCCGTATTCTTCGAAAATTGGCATCATCAAATCCCAGGGTACGTTGTGTTGTCGGAGACGTTGGGAACTGCAAAGGACTTCTACGAAAACGTCCCTGAGGTCTGAAAAGGCCGCAATGGAGGTGACCTTGACTAGAGAGCAGAGTTCTCCGTAGCTGCAATGTTGTGGTAAATTGTGGACCTTGCAGTGGTGCAAGAGCGACTTTTTTGCCCACGATTCTATAGCCTGGAATTCATACTTATTTGCTATTTTGAGCACCATCGTAACCTTCTTGAGTGCAAACTTATCTGGCTCTGTCGCTCGCGCGACGAGTTCTGTGGGACTAATGTCTGTTAGATCCAGATGTAATGACAGACCCCGGTCACAATGAAAAGGAGCTCACTCAGCATAAAGGGCCCAGCAGGGCGCACTGAAGTCTTCAACCGTATCGTCCTTCAGAGAGATAATCTGGGGATCTTCTCCGGGTCCACAGGGCGCCAATTCCGTCGAGAGCATATCTTGGAACACCTGGCTGTCTCGTACGAGTAGATACCGATGTATCTGTAGGTAGTCACGGTCACTCAACCCGAAGGCAAACGTCGGGATCTGCCTGCCCACCTTGAAGATGGTATCCTCGACTTGAAAAACTACAAGTTGATCGCCCTCACTGGCAATATTTCTTGCTTCCTCTTCCATATTGCTTTCTAAGAGATCTTGAAGAGGCTCTTGCAAGCCCAGATCAAGGTTGATTGTCATGAGGTCCGCGGTTGACCAACTTGGACTAGGCGGATTCCGAGTCCATTGTTTGGCTACTCTGGGCGCTTAGTGCTTACAAGTAGCGCTCATCTCTCTGGTTTCTTCCATCTTTGTATATTATCATCACGACAACGTTTTTTCTGCTAATCTAGAAGGAAGTACTCCGGTAAATTATTTTCTATCGCCTTCAGTCGAGAGGAGATAGCCGATATCGCTTCCTCGAGGCAGCTCGGGGAGACTGGGGAGATAAAGTTAGTTACTTGACCCTGCCTCTTCAGCAGCGCTTTGAATGCCCTCTCGATTGATCCAAGGCGCCTTAGAACGTCGACATTTGGTAGAGCTGACCGGTCAAAATCTATCTTGAAGTCGTTGAGGCCTAATGTTCCAGTCCAGAAGTCCTTACATGCATCATGCGATGGGCACATGGCACCTCGTTGTGGGGCTGGCAACTGAGGGATACTATCCCATATCTTTGCCAGGGTCCAAGCGCCCGCACGTAAGCTACGTTTTTGCCCTCGAGAGAGGCTGAACGGGAGCTGTGCCTCGAGGCTCGTAGTTTCCCAATTCAAAGATTCCAGTTTGGTCGTGGCCAAAAGCAGGTAGTAGTACGCTCTACCTCGGAGCCCAAGGCTACCATATTCTTCGATAACTGGTAGGATCATGTCCCAAGGTACGTTGGGTCCTCGAAGGCGTGGCGCAGGAATGCCTTCTTCTATGGCTGCTCTGAGTTCCGAGAAAGCCGGAAGATCTGTAGCTCTGATCAGGGCGCAGAGATCTTCATAGCTGCATTGCCGTAGCAGCTCGTGAGCGTTACAGTGATGAAGGAGCACGCTTCCTGCCCACGATTCAAGAGCCACAAATTCATACTTGTTGGCTACCTTCAGCATCATTGTGATTTTCTTGAGTTCGAAAGTGTCAGGCTCCATTTGAGCTGCATGTTCCGTAGGACTGTGATCATCGATGTCAAAATGCGAAATTGGGGCCCAATGGACAGAAGGGAAAGATATGGAGACTAACTTGGCATAGAGAGCCCAACAGAGTGCTCCAAACTCCTCGACAGTATCGCCGGTTAAGGGGATTATCTCAGAATCGCGCTCAGGTCCGGAACGCGCTTCGTCGGATGATAGCATATGTTGGAATACCCCGCTGTGTCGTACAAGTAGGTATCGGTGTACCTCCAGAATAGACGTGTCTAGTCAACCAAGTGAAACTCGGTTGTGGCCTGATCAGCCTACCTTGAAGATCGTATCCTTAACTTGAATCATCGCGACTCGATCGCCTGTGGCCGAGAAATTGTATTCCTCGTGTATCTTGAGATCTTCGTGTCCCATACTCATCTTTCTTTGCTTTCGGACGAGCGGGAGGTGTATACAGAGTGATATCACGGATAGTCAAGGACTGGGTTCGCTGGTAGATGGTGGTGTGAAGTAGGAGGTTGTGGCGTCAAATCAAGAACCTTGGGTGCAACACGGGCGCTAATCAAATAAATCATGAACGTGACCCCGACGCGTGGAAGACAATCTCAATTGGCGGGTTCTCGGCTTAGGGTGACACTGAACAATATTGTTATTACATTCGAGTCCCTGAAATCTTCAAATTACATTTCTTCTACTTCGTTGAATCACCCATAACTGGCGCTGACAGGGCCAAAGAAGAATAAGTGCATATTATCCAACATTCGAGTCTTCATCAACTTGATCTGTTCTGCGGCGAGTGACCGACATTCGGGGTGTACTTCTGGCATCCGCTTGTGGGCTATGTGATGAACATTGAGAAGCTCTTGCGCCCTAGAGAGCCTGATGATGACCTGCGTCTGGGGGATGAACTGGTGGTCCTTCGTCTGGGTACATTCGCCCAGGATAAATCCTTTCCATCTCGCTCGACACTTCTCGTGGTTCATGCATCCTGCCGCCTCTGGGATATCCAGCGCCAGAGAGGTCCAGAATTTGGATATCATCCAATAACCTCGTCCGATGCGGTCGAAGTGTTCTTCGTCGAGTGGAAGAACGAGTCGGGGCTCTCCTGTTTCCCTGTCAAGTGTGTACCCCGCTACCTCGGTCGCTTGGAGAAGGTTGTAGTATACGATTCCTCGAAATCGACGGTCACCATATTGATCGAATACGGGAAGGATATCCTTCCAGGGTAGATCTACCTGGGATCGATCGGGGCGCTGCAGGATTCCTGTTTCCACAACGGTTTGTAGTGATCGGCAAGAAGTTAGAGCAGCGATGGATAAAAGAGCACATGCTCTCTCATACGAGCATCTTTTCGTGTATTGGTGGATGACACACTGTGTTTCCAAAGCACGAAGGGACCAAGTTTCAAGTGAAGCGAACTGATACTTGTGCGCTATGTACGCTAGCTCAAGAAGACGGTCAACGTCTGCTTGTAAATCATACTGGTTCATAACCTCCGTTGGTCTGCTGAATTGGTGAGTAATCCTCGAGGTTCCATGCTGCAGCAGTACATACAAAGCATATAGGCCCCAGCACAGAGTAGCGAATGCCTTGGTGCTGTCTGGAAGCCTTATCACTTCGGTTTCGTGGTCACCAGCAGTGGGATCACTCGGTAGATCGAACATATCTCTGAAGACTGCACTGTCCCGAGTCAGCATATGCCGATGTATCTAAACGACACAATTATGAGATCGATTCTGAGGTTGCAGCAAAGTTCTGGGCGTACCTTGAACAAAGTGTTCTCCGTCTGTATCGTACAAATCTGGTCACCAGAGTAGTTATACTGCTCGTGTGTACTGGGTTCAGAAGCGTGATCATCGACCTGTAATCGAGCTGAGAGAGAGTCATCTCCCTGCATTGTAAAAGCTTATTAGGCCTAAAGCAGGAGACGCTGCAGCATAGCCTTGTAACGACATGTTAACTACAGAAGGCGAAGCTCTTGCTGAGCACCTCGGAGACGTCAATTTGTTTACCAATATTTGCAGACATAGCCCGTGGGAATTGCGGCTCAACCGGACCGGGGGAAAACCAACGGAAAATCGCAGAAATAATCGAAAGAAATCACGCACTTACTCCTGACTATGTACTCCTCCGAACACGATGGTAGTCCTGCATCGACACATGCGCTTCTGCCCGCTGTAGATTCCAAAGTTCAGTCACGCACAACAGAGGAAACGATCCGTTCTGAACCTCGACCTCCAAGCCTTAGCCTGCCAGTCCAAGCTTCGGACGAAGTAATTGAGCAACGCATCTAGCTATGTCTGGGGCAACTATTACTCCTGGAATATCGTGCTCCACCAGTCTGGTGTTTGTTGGGTGTTACATTCTGCCAGCATACCTGCTGTGGAAACCCAGAGAGCAGCATTCTCCCAAAATCGCCGCAATCAATCGCCGGCATACTTTGGAAGAAGGAGTCTCGGAACCAGAGGGCAACGATACCGTTGGTCCTCGAGGAGACTCGCACATTGTCACCCACCACGATCAGCATATACTAGCTCAATTTCAGTGGCATTGGTATAATGCACTACCTGTCACAACAAATTTTGACATCGAGGTGGCACTGTTCAAGTTCCTTGTTGCCAACGAGTATGGTCAAGTTAACAATGATTCATTCGCCTTGGAAGGGTGTCCTACGCTTCTTAGAAAGGAGGAAGGATTTCGAATTCTACTACTTGAATGCTTAGAAATGGGCTCTTTTGACCGTCTGCGCCAGCACGGTACGTTCTCTTCGATGAGTTATACGTAATTTGTTATCTGACTTGGGCCATCGTTTAGAACGTTTCCGTGCACTGCTTGTACAACACCCCCCTTATGGATGCTGCGTAAGGTGGATACGATTCGATCGTCAATATGCTGCTTGAGCACGGTGCCAATCCCAACTTTGCCACCGATGATAGCGCAACACCACTCGCCTGCACAGCCATGCTCGGCCGTCACTCGATCGCGAAGATACTACTCGAGCGTGGCGACGTTCGAGTGAACTCGCAAGGTAGTGATGGGCGTACCCCGTTGTCTTGGGCCGTTTATCCATTCTTCCCCTTTGCCTTAGGTTCCTCTCGTTCAAGTTCAATTGTTGAACTTATACTTGCCCGATCCGATCTCGAGCTCGATCTTGCCGATGCGGAGGGGCGAACCGCACTTGATCACGCCCTTTCACGAGGAGATGAACATATTGTGAAACTATTAGTCGCGAGAGGAACCGCCCATGACCCTGCCACACCCTGACTCATCCTGCCGCCCTTTCCTGACCAGCAGGCGGTGAACACTTAGAAATACACGAACATTGCTCATCACGTATGTCCCCGTCTACTTGAAGAAATACATCACTGACCACTTGTGCTTTTAGCTTTCAGAGGGGCCGGGGGGCCCGAAGAAAAATACATGCATGTTATCCAGCATCCTTTTATGGGTCTCCCCAAGCTCTTTCAGGGCTAGGGCTAGGCATGCCTCATTGCCGTCTACAGCTCGGTCCCAGAAACTGCCGTTCGACTTCAGGAGTGCCTGAGCTCGCGAAAGTCTCTTGATGATTGCCGTTAGGGGTATTGCTTGACCTCCTTTTGTTTGATGACACTTGCCCAATATGAATGATTTCCAGTTTCTTCTACACTTTTCGTGATCTGGACATTGTTCATCCCGTGCAAGATCCTGGGCCAGATAGGTCCAGGATTTCACTATGGCCCAGTGACCTCGTCTTATACGATTAACGTGCATTGGTTCGAGGGCAATGGTTGGTCGTGGATCACCGGTCTCTTCATCGACCTCGCATCCAGAGTTCTCTACTGCTTGCAGCAGATGATAATATACGAGTCCTCTGAACCTACGCCGCCCAAACTCGTCGAAAATGGGAAGAATCCGCTTCCAGGGTACATCGGGCTGCGCGAGATCCGGGCGCATTAATACACCAGCCTCAACGGCGGCTTGTACTGGTTCCGAGGAACAAGTCACAGAGACCGAAAGGAGTGCGCATGCATCATCGAAAGGACACGCCTTGAGGAACTCGTTAGCGAGACACTGGTGTTGGAGTATATCCATACACCATTCTTCGAGCGAGGTGAACTGATATTTGTTGGCTATCCGCGCGAGGGCTATGAGCCGGCCAACATCCGCATCAGGAGAGTACTGGGCTGTAAGCACTGTTGGTCTACGGGTCATCGCGTCAGGCTATCAAGTTTAAAATAGAATCATCCATGCGCACAATGCATAAAGCGCCCAACAGAGGGTAGCGAAAGCTTGTGTGCTGTCTGGTAAATGTATGACACCGTCGTCTTGCGGATTAGCACCTTGGTGAGGGAGATCGAACATGTCTTTGAAGATCGTGCTATCTCTGGTAAGCAGATAACGATGTATCTGTCAAAAGATAGATAGGTGAGATGATATCCGGGCCATTCGCCAACTTCCTCATGCTCACTTTGAATGTCGTGTTCTCCGTTTGAATCACACAGATTTGATCACCAGAGAAGTCGTACTCTTTGTGAGGGGAGATCGCGACCTTTTTCTGCTCTGAGGGTGTCGATGCCGAGTCGTCAGGCATGGTTAGGGAGATCAGAGGGATTGGAAGGAGGGGAAGGTGTAATCGATGCCTAGGTACAACAAGGCAAGAAACAGGGGTTGTTACGTTAAGCAGCCACATGCCTCTTTGGCGCCTAATAAACTGGTCTCATGACGATATCTTTCCTTCGGGCGTCTAAAGAAATAGGATTGAGATTGGCATGCGGCCTCCAGGTTAGATTAGGATACATCGGTTGTGACCTAGGGAGCAGGCCCATCACCATTCCCCGCTCCAGCAGCACTTCCCACTGGTACGACCCCGAAGAAGTGGTCTGCCATCGTGTCGACTATCCCCTTCTGCTCCGTTTCGAGCCTCGCTATCACTGCAGATATGCAAGCAGTCAATGGTGTTATCTTCTGAAGGGTACGCTGAAGCTTGTTTAGCCTTCCGAGGACGTCAACTCTCGAACGAGAGGACTTCTCCATGTTCTTGACTATATCTGTCCAATGTTTCTGGCAGATCGTATGAGCAGCGCAGGTTGTACCCTGGGCGACCGGTAGGGGATCGACAAAACGGTTCTCGAGGAACTTGGTCAAGGACCAGTAGCCAGTCTGGATTGAGCGTAGTTGCTCTTGGTCGAGAGAAATCGCGGTTTTGGGTGCAGTTGTGGAGGGCTGAGCTTGAGTACCGGTACGCTCTGTGGCTTGTAGGAGATGATAGTAAACCATTCCCCTAAAGCTTCGGCGTCCACAGAGTTCGAAGGTAGGTAGGACTTGAGTCCAGGGAACATTCGCTCCGTCCTTTTCAAGTCGCGCGAGTATGCCGTCTTCTACAGCCGACTGGAACTTCGACGACGAGCAGAGGGATGTCAACTTCAAAAAGCTGGCGACTTCGTCGAATGAGCACTTTCCCAAGCGGTTGTGTGCGCGGCAGTGATGTGTGAGAACGGTGGTGGCCCATTCCTCTAGGGCGATGAATTGGTATTTGTTCGCCATCTCGGTCAAGCTTATGAGTCTCTGTACATTGGCAGTGGATGGGAATTGATCGCTGGCGTCTTTAAGGCTGAAATGTACGATTAGGTCGCAGTGAAGGCGAGAAAGAGCACCCGAAGACATACGAAGCGTATAGAGCCCAACAGAGAGCTGTAAAATGGTCCAATGGCGTGTCGGGCAAGTCAATGATCTTATTGCCTTGGCCTTGACCAACTTCGAACATATCCTTGAATACCACACTATCCCGTGTGAGCAGGTACCGGTGTATCTGTAACCGAAGCGTTGTCAAGAAATGACTTCCTGAAGGCAGGAAAGGACGCACCTTGAACAACGTATTTTCCACCCTTATGGTGACAATGCCTCCATCTGTGTAGTTATACTCTTCATGCACACGTCCTGCCGGCTCCTCGTTTTCCTTGCCCTCATTATTCTCTCCCTCCTCTTCCACGCGTGGTCGCTTCCTGGGATTGTCTTGACCTTCCGACATGATGGTGGTCTTTGGGGAAGTTCAGTTTTCAGAAAGTTTCGAAACCCCTAATTGCACAGCAATGATTGAGTTGAGCAAACGGGAGATTTGTTCCATTTCAACAGCATGCTAAGTACCAGAATTTAGATGCTGCCACCGTCGAATGGTCGTGGTCCGGGATAAAGGTGGCTGACAGCCATCACCAGAACATCAAGCTGTCACCGAGCTTAGAATTGAATGGACACGGCTGGCTAACTATACTCCATATTCTACAATAAAATACACATATCCACAAACGGAAAGGATCCAGGAAACCTATGTGGTTGAACCCGACGTCGTAGTTGAGCTCGAACCCGCTTGAGCGGGTGCTGGAGGCTGGAAAACATATCCAAAGAAATGATCCGCCATCGTATCCATTAACTTCTGCCTCTCAGCATGTACCACCTTCTGCAACCAATTCATGAGGCATACTCGGGCTGGGGAGGTGTTTACTATCATCCAGTTATGGGCTGGCAACTGCAGGCTATTCGCTAGTTCCTGCGTTGCAGTCTCGATCTTCGTCAGCCGCTTCAAAATATCCAGCTTTGAGATCCCTGGAGCATCTGCTTTGAGGAAGATTTCAGCTCGCTGTCCAGGCCATCGGGTCTGACAGTGAGCATGAAGGTCGACGGGACATTGCTCCGCACGCGGTAAGGTGGTACTCGATTTGGACACGAAGTGGTCCCACCACTTCGACAGGGACCAATATCCACGATATATCCACTGTGCCTTGTCCGAGTCAGGATCGACGAAGATGGCAAGTCGGAGCGCAGAGGTATCGGGCTGCACTTTAGGAGCGACGCGCTCCTGTAATTGAAGGAGATGGTAGTAAACCATTCCCTTCAATCGACGACTGCCATAGGTGTCAAAATGCTTGACTAGACCTGACCAGGCGGAGAGATTGGTGTCGTCCAATCTCGACAAGATACCATCTTCCACTAATTTCTGAAGCTCTGGCGAATTGCATTGAGAGGCAGTCTTCAGGAGGGTTGGACTTCGGTCTAACCTCAGTCTTCCCATGAGATTGTGAGCAGTACAATGGTGGATTACGGTGGTTAGGGACCAACTCTCGAGCGACACGAATTGATACTTGTTGGCTATTCGTGCAAGCTTGTTTATCCTGTCAACATTAGCATTAACAGATAGCTGGTCGTTGAGTTCTGTGGGTCTGAAATAGGAAGGGTGCCATGAGCTCATGGATGGATGCGGAAAGGTGGCTGACTGCTCACAGAGCATACAGTGCCCAGCAAAGGATGCGGAAATCATCGACGTCATCATGGAGCACGATAGGGTTGTTCTCAGTGAATCCCTGTGGTTGCTCAATCTCTGGAGCACTGAACATATCCTTGAACATGATACTGTCACGCGAGAGCAGAAACCTATGGACCTGCAAGTAAGTCAGCCACAAGTTCTGTCGCAACGAAACGACCGGAATCGTACCTTGAAGATAGTATTCTCCACCTGAATCACGCAGATATCACCATCGCATGAATTGTACGTAGGATCATGAACGATCATGGTAGCCTCGCCGCTAGTTCCAGCTTCGATTTGCATTGTGGAGTCACCTTCTTCGTCATCCAATCTTGGTCTTTTTCGGGAACCTTCACCAGATTCTGGCATTTTTGGAGACAAACGAATGGCAGAATAGTCCCGTGTGAGTCGGTCCAGATCACCGAGTATGTGCACAAGCAGAGGAGGATAAATGAAGCAGAGAGGGCGTAGAAGTGGAGATTAAGACGGGATAGTGGTTCGCTGTGAAGAGACTAATTGGTCCGCCATCAGAATTTAGCACTGAGAACATGGTGGCCGACGGGCCCGCTGTGCTACGGGCCACAAACAACCACTGTCCAGAGTCGAGTCAGCGGTGGCGCAGCTTGCAAGCATCTGACATGATACGCTCTGCCAAGGGTGGGTCGCCGATGTCTACCACACCAGGGCTAGAATTGTCCAGAGGCGACTGGGCAAGGACGCAGAAACCGGATCAAATCGTCGGAGGGCCTCCCCTTCTGTGCCGCTGAATTGACGTGGAGGATTGAAAAGAATGAGATGCTGGCATTGTCAATAAGTCATACAAATCTGGAAATATATAGATTATAGAATTATGCACACTGGTATGGATGGACAACAGAGGAGTGTTGTGAAAAATTAGTTCACTGCCGGTTCTGTTGTAGGAGTGTAACCGTAAAAGTGGTCCGCCATGGTCTCAATCATATGCTGCCGCACTTCACCGATATGGGAAGACCACTGTAGGGAGCAGCGGCTATATGAGTACGAGCTAAAACTAGTGTAACTCTCTCTCTCTGCCCCCGTTAACTCCTGGAGTCTGGAGAGTTTAGCCAGCACGTCCAATTTCGGTCTGATGGCGTCTATCTCCAGAACGAGACCTCTGAATCGGGTTGGCCATTGTCGTTGACATTGTTGTTGGTGATGTTCTTGCGTACATGCAGCTGCGCGTGGCAAGGCGGTTTGTGCACCCTCAGAGGCGAGGAAAAACTCCCACCACTTCGTCAATGCAAAGAAGCCACGATAGGTAATACGAGCAGAGTTGCTATCTGGGTCCGTCCAAATCCCCGCCAGCACGGCAGATGTACCAGGTTGGGCTTTTGGGGTCTCATGGTCTTGCAACATTAACAGCCGGTAGTGCATCATTCCTTTAAAGCGACGACTGCCATACGTCTCAAACGGTTCGATGATGCCCTTCCAGCTGACATCCCAGTTTTCTATCTTCTTGATAATACCATCCTCAAGAAGATCTTGAAACTCCTTCGAGGAACATTGGAAGGCCATCTTGAGGTATTCAGGAGTTTGGTTCAAAGGTATTCGGGTTGCAAAATTGTGAGTGCGGCAGTGGTGGATCAGCGTAGTGATAGCCCAGTCCTCGAGTGAAAGGAATTGGTACTTGTTTGCGATTGTCGCAAGAATCCTCAGGTTATTCGTGTCCGCATCCGCCCTGAGTTGTGCGTTGAGCTCGCTTGGTCTGCCATGACGCGTTGAGTTACCAGATGTAAAGACCTTCCTGTGAAACTAACTCACAGAGCGTATAAAGCCCAGCAAAGAGTCCGGAACTCTTCAATGTTGTCATGCAACACAATCGGCGCCTTGGGGTCTACTCCCTGAGGTGTACCTGCCTGAGGAAGTGAGAGCATGTCTTTAAAGATCACACTATCACGAGAGAGAAGGTATCGGTGAATCTACAACATGGTAGTGAGCCATCATACCAGTACTACAAGAGAGCTGTCACCTTAAAGTGGGTCTCACCAATGCGAATGACACAAATGTCTCCATCTGGGGCATTGTACTGGGGGTCGAATTTGATTGACGACTCTTGTCCCTCTTGTACAGACAATGCCTCGACGACAGACTGAGTTTCTACAGAATCCGACTGTTCTGAGTCCAGCCTGAGGCGCTTGCGAGGACCGTCTCCCGAATCCGACATGGCCGTGTGCCAGAGAAGACTCTCGTGTGAATTTGGCTAGAATAGCTTTTGCTCATCATTCGTTTGACAGGCTAAAGATGCCGCTGAGTCCTAGCATCAATGCTTGCTGGTAGTTACTGAACCAGAGAGTCCGCATCTTGGAATGAGGCCGAAGTGCGGTAACTTGGGGCATACACCTGAGAGAAAAGAACTCGCTGAAGGCAAGGCTGGGAGGTCGGAGAGGAAACACGATCACGTGCTGCTTTGAGCAACATTTGTGGACGCGTCTGGGCGAATCGAGTCTGCACTGGCCCCAAGTTGTCGAACTCGGACGTGAAGGCACTGAGGGGGAAGAGATCTGCGTTCAGAAAGCCGGGTCTATCCACAGTCTAGGTAAGCATACATGGAAGGCTGAAAGAATACAACATATCTAAGGAAGCGAGACAAACTCTGTATAGTAGCTTCTCAAAGCACAAATCGGTTGGAATCCGATTCTCAGCTGACGACCGCTTCTTGTACTGTACAATATTAGAGGGAAAATTAGGTGGGGAGTAAAGATAGGATGAGTGTAAATTAGGTAGATGTGTCAGGCTTGACACAACCGAGAAATTGGTCTGCCATTGTATCCACCAAGAACGACTTGGTAGCTGGTATTCGCAAGGCCCACAAGCGCACACATTGGGGGTTGATTGGACTGGTGTAAGATCCTGCCTTAGTACATGCCCCAATAGCATCCAAACGACCCAGTATGTGGATTCTATTAGTGCCATTCGATTTTGCAAGGAATTGGTTGAACAGCGCTTGCCAATTGGTGGTGCATACAGTGTTGTGCATATCGACAGGGCATTGTAGGTCTCGAGGAAAGTTCGGAGGCGGGCGGTTCGTAGCGAGGAAATGATCCCACCACCGTGTCAAGCTGTAGAACCCGCGATCCAGGTTTCTCGCAGTTGCACAGTCAGGATCCTGGAAAATTGAGATGCCGAGAGCCGCTGTATTGGGGAAAATACGAGCTGGGGTTCGTTCTTGGTACTGAAGGAGATAATAGTAGGCCATGCCTATGAGCCTGCGACTGCCGTATGTCTCGATAATGTGGAAGATTTCGGCAAGATTGTAAGAGATGTCTTCCATGGCGTTCAGAATGGCGTCTTCTATGACCTCTCGGAGTTCTGCTCCCTCTGGAGAAGTACATAGAGATGCAATCTTGAGGAGGAGCGGAGGTTTGGGGTCAGCCTCGTTCTTCAATATGTATCCGTTTGTGCGGCAGTGATGGATCAGGGTTTCGACGGCCCACTTCTCGATGGACAAGAATTGATATTTGTTAGCGATGATGGCAATTCTGTGAACTCTTCCGACGTTAGCGTCAGGCTTCATTTGGGCCATTAAATCGCCTGGTCTAGAAGGATCCGCTGAATTGATCGATTCGTTTGAGACCTATTTGACGACTCACAAAGCGTAAAGAGCCCAACATAAATCTCGAAAATATAGAAGTTGGTCCCCATGCAGGAGAATTGGTGCTTCTGGTGAGTCTGCTTTCCCGCCAGTCAAGGAGGAGAACATGTCTCGAAAAACGACACTGTCGCGTGAGAGCAGATAACGGTGCATCTAGAATTCGAAGGCGATTCAGTTCATGGGGGACCCAAAGTAAATGGGCGCAACTCACGCGAAAAGTCGTGTTTTCAACACGCAGAATGCAGATATCCCCATCAGAGGCATTGTATTGAAGGTCTTGGATGACAGACTCGTCGAGCATGTCTACAATGGTCTTGTCGCCCTCATCGGAATCGCCCAGCCTCCTTTTTTTGCTGCTTCGTGAGTTTTGACCGTCTTCAACTTCGTAATCCGACATGGGAGGAGAGAACGGCGTTGAAGCGATGAAACACTATCAAATAACCAGCACACCCCAACACGAGATCATTGCCGAACAAACGACAAGTCCGTTTCCCGTCCCTGAGCGTGAGGTCGGAGATCTGAGGGCCTGAGGCACGAGTTTCGCATCTGCTTTCCGAAAAAGTAAAATCCATTGATAGCTTCCCGAAGTCGGGCCGAATATTCAATCAACGTCAACTATTTCTTCCGTCGGTTTGCGCCATGTACAGTGCTCTTCCGCTGGGAGTCGGTGTTGGGGCTGATGAATTCGAATAGAACGGTATAATCCGAGAAACAGTTATGATTAGGTCTAAAATTTCGATTTTATCATGCTACTCAAGAAGTGTATGGGATAAGAAGCTCAGTTAGAGCAAGCTGATACCACGCACAACGGTCAATCTTGTAAGTGGGGCAAGTCTCCACGGAATTCTGCTCCATGCCAAAAACCACCTCCACACCAGTATAATCCATCTCCCTAAGCGTTTCCCTTGCAAGCTCCATAGCACGGATACACGAATGGTTCCGCCACAAAGGATGAAGTGCAGCGACCTGGAAGTTTGGAGCTGGTGCAATCCTAGAACTGTTGGTCTGGTTGGGAAAGCCTGGGTAAAGAGAGGAGGGCGGAGCAGGAGCCAGGACTACGCCGAGGCCGTCCCAGGCGGGCAGCCATAAAAATGGTCTGCCATCGTATCAGCCAACTGCTGTTGCAAGTCTGCGACATGTGCTCCCCACAACCTCATACAGAGGCGGCAAATGTCGTGGCATAGAGAGGCTGAGGATTCCCGAATTTTTGATTCCTTGAGCTCTGCGACCGTCAACCGTTCAAGTTTGGCCAATTTTGTGAGCAGGTTCAGACGCGGCTTGATTGCGTTCGTCTCCTTGATCCAACGCTGGAACTGGGCTGGCCATTGGCGTTGGCAATGTTGAGAGTGGAATCCTTCCGGACACGCGGGTGCGCGAGGAAGGGCGGTGGGTAGACCTTCTTCCTCCACGAAGAGTTCCCACCATTTGGTCAGCGAGAAGTAGCCGCGGAAACTGAGGCGTGCTTCGTAGGAATTAGGATCGCTCCAGATCCCAGCGCTGAGAGCGGAGGTGCCTGGTTGAGATTTTAAGGTGGCCCCGTCCTGCTGGAGGAGTAAATGAAAGCGCATTACGCCTTTGAGGTAACGACTCCCGAATGCCTCGTACGTTCCCACAAGGGACGAAAAGTCGACATCCAAACACATCTTCCCGATAATAGCCTCTTCAACAATATCTTGGAGCTCTCGTGAGGCGCATCGGTACGCAAGTGTAAGGTACTCAGGAGTTCGTTCGATGGGAAGTTTGTCAATGAAACGATTGTGGCGGCATTGATGAATAATTGCTGTAACAGCCCAGCCCAGTCCTTGAAAGAAAGGAACTGATATTTGTTCGCGATCATCGCGAGCACGCTGAGCCTATTGACATCGGCATCTTCTTGGAGTTGTGCATGCCCGTCAAGAAGTCTATAAATATCGTGTCAGGCAATAGCGATGAAAGAGGCCCACAGGAATAAACTCACGGTGCGTATAGTGCCCAGCAAAGAGTCCGAAAATCTTCAATTTGATCATCCAAAAGGATTGGTCGATTATTTCCCGCTCCTGGCAACTCGCCAGACTGGAGTGGCGCCAGCAAGTTCTCAAAATAGAGGCTAGCTCGAGTGAGCAAGTATCGGTGTATCTATAACGGATTGGTCAGTATCGAGATGAATGTCATTGGTCGAAAATGTTGTTACCTTGAAGTAGGTGCCACCAACGCCAAAGCCACAGACGTCTGCATCAGAAGAATTGTACACAGGGTCAATTGTCATCGTCATGACCTCTTCTTCAGCGGTATCAGGTAGTTCCTCGACGATGGATTCAGACGACGCTCCTGTCCTTGGCTGCTCTCCACCTAGTCGGGGACGTTTACGAGGGTTGCCTTCGTTGCCCATAGTAGCAGAGAAAGAAAGGTTCGTGGGCATCCTCCCGTCCATCCATTCGAACCGAAGGTTGAAGAGCGCATGAGTAAGTGCACGTGGTGGATTGACATGGCAGGAAACAAGGACTCTACAGCAACTGCCTCTTGGAAAGGCCGACGGGAGAACCGCCAGGCAGAATGAGGTAGGCCATTGGCGGTCTGGATATGGCACAACTTGGTCTATATTTTCGCAAGGCAGAATATGGCTTCATTATCACGGTCTAGAAGCTATGTTTCAAGCCACGCGGTGACGGTGTGAGCAGTGTCCCGCTTTAACAATGGTCGTGGTTAAAAAGGGTGCAGAACTTCGCCGAGGCGATGGCAGGGCTTGCAGAGGAAGGCATTAGCCGCTGAGCCTCGAGGTGCTTTGGGGTACAATGTCCCTCTTCTTGAGGATGATGGTGACGGAAAGGGTTGGGGGGAAGTGAGATGGCGAGCTGGTCAAAACAAGGGCGAATTGTGAGGCCATGGCCAATTCCACAGCATCCGGCTAGAATCCAGGGTAGCTGAATATCAAGCTTGCCAATGACGGATCTGCTAGAAGCTTACCGCCTGCTCTGATTCCCTTCGTCCCGCTTATTCGATTCTGACTTCCTCCTCTGAGTCTCCACTCTACTCCCATTCCGCACCCAACTCCGTCATTTCACCGTCACATCCGCCTCCTGAGAGATTTCCTTCTGGAGTCCTATAACCTCGGTCATATAAGCTCGATCCGTGGACATGCCAAATGAGGTGCGAATGACCGAGGAGTGAGAGCTGAGACCGGTATTGCCAAAGTTAATTTCGCTGGGTGGCGTCAAGAGGGGAGAGGAGAGGAACGTGGTTCATGGCGGGAAAGGAGGGGTCGAATGTGACGCCAGGCTCTACGCTTGCGGTAGCACCCCAAATTATTCCAAGGAACCTAATGCTTGGGTCCAGAATGCAGTGATGAGAGACTGAGTGGAAGTGGAAATACCACCGCCGTGGTATTGATCCAAAGTGACCATGTTTTTGTTGAAGGTGAATCCGCAGCAACCGCTAGCGCCACCTAGCCCAACAAATTCCATTGTAGTACTCAGCTCTCCAATCACCGCCTTCTCCAAATCTCCACCACCTCGACGGTCTCCTGAAGGGTTTCCTTTTGACAGCGTGTAGTGTAGGACAAGCGAGAGATTCTCGTACAAGCTGAATGAAATAGGATATGTTGAGGGTCGGGATTTGTGATGGTCTTGATATTAGCGGAGTCGTCCAGGGTAGCGAGGCCTGAGGAAAGCGGGATGGTCTAGTTTTGTAAAATTGTTTGAGAAAGGGAAGCTGAGGGGATAAGGTGAAGAATGAAATGCGTTGGTGATAGTATGGGAGAGCTTGAATCTGAAGCCCAAGATGTCCCTGGCCGGATGTAGAGTTTGCTCCTGTCCCATGAATAGACATCATCGTCCCTAACCTTCCAAAATCCTGATTATGTTCTCTGCATCTCAGCTTCTCGAACATTTCCCGTAGTAGCTCTAAGGCGCTGGGTATTGCGGGGTTACGCGCCGAGTGCGGCTGGCTGGGCAAGCTCTGAGGAAAAGGACAGGAAAGCCAATTTAGCTTGATATGATTCTGTCGACGGTCCAGAACCAGACAGTCCCTTCCTCAACTCTCCACTCAACTCCCCCTCCCATACATCCTTCCATCTCCAGCACTTCCACACAACTCTCTTCAGAGTTAGGAGTTAGGAGAACCCAAGGAAGAGGGAGAGCGCTGCTTCGCCCTCTCGATTCTGCATTTGATCGCTCCTGCTAAATCTCTCTATCACATGATTTTCCCCAGATGTTTCCTCCATAGCCCACAACACCGACTTATTGAAAGGCCCTCGCACAAGCGAGATCACCTGTCACAGCTCAGAAGTAGGGGTGTCCGGGTGATCATGCTTGGACGTGGCGCGTGATAGGGTGAAAAGATTTTGGATTCGTAGCCGGGATGGGAGGGCGTCGACGGCGAGGAAAGAGAAATGGAATCGATTGGGACATGGTGATGATTGAAGAAAAGAGAATGCATGAATCGGGGGCATGAATCGGGGGCACTTCGAGTCCACCCCGATCGTCACAACCCGATATCCTTCATCATCAGGGACCAGAAGCACAAGAGGAAAGGACATGGTCTCGTGGACAGGACTTGGCGATTAGAGTTGGGTTGAATGCAAAGCCAAGTTCGACGCTTCTGGTAGCGCTCCAGCTTGTTTCAAGGGTCCAAAACGTAGTACTGAGGAAGCCTGGTCGAAGTGGGAATGCCACCGCTGTGATACTGGGCCAAGGTGACCACGTCTTTGCTGAACGTGCATCCGCCGCAACCGCTAACGTCAAATGGCCCGACATATTCCATTGTCGCCCTCGGCTCTCCACTCCCTGCCTGCGAATCTCCACTGCCTCGATTGTCTCTTTGAAGATTTCCCTTTGAAAGCCTTTGGTGCAGGACAGACGAAGGGTTGAAAGGCCTGTGGAATAGGGAGAGGAGCGATTGTTGTTTTGTTTGTCGCGGGATTGTAGATGGGAGTTGAGCTCAGTGCCATGTAGGTTCTTCAAGAATCGGGCTTGTCCTGAGTGCAAAGAGCTTAGGAGTGAGGTATTGGCAACTTTCATCCCGTCAGGTGGTGTCAAAAGAGGAGAGGAAAATGGTTCATGGCGGGAAAGGAGGGGAAAGGAAGGGTTGAACGTGAGGCCAAGCTCTGCGCTTCTGGTAGCACTCCAAGTTATTCCAGGGGTCCTGAGCCTTGGGTCGTAGTGGCGAGAAGACTTGGTGAAAGTGGAAACACCACTGCCGTGATACTGGGCCATGGTGACCATGTTTGTGCTGAAGGTAGGTCTGCCGCAACCGCTAGCGTCACATGGCCCGCCATATTCCACGGTAGTCTCCAGTTCTCCCACTCCCTGCCTCCAGATCTCCACCGGCTCAATTGTCTCTCTTTGAAAGCGTAAAGTGCAGGTCAGACGGAGGGTCAGAAGGCCTGTGGAACGGCGAGAGGTGGCGATTGTTAGGTCGTTTTGTCGCGGGATCATGGATGGAACTTGCAAGCTTGACCTCAAGTTTATGCAGATTCTTCGAAAACCGAGCTTGTAGGGCGTATATATCATGTCTTCTTTCGTCTTAAAATCTACTCACTGGTCAATACACATACTGGAATACCATAAGTCAAAGAACGCGCTTACCCACAGAAGGCGAGAATCATCGATCAAGCTCGACATCCATGAACATATTCAAGGAGACAACGACCGTTTTCTTGACCACTAGAGACGCCAGGCATGGAGGCACCAGGGCTAGCAAGGGAGAGGAAAGGACTTAATCCATCCTGGTGTGTCGTGGATGCTGGTGTTCGTTGGAGGAGATGAATTCGTTAGCACAGCGTCACCCTCTGAACACGTCCCAGCTCTTCAACTTCCCACTCGACTCCTTGTGCAGAGTGGGGAAGTGAGAGGATAGCGGTAAGATGGAATGCGCAATCGCTCTGTATACATCGGAAGCACCAGAGGAAAGGACGTGGGACGTGGTCTTGCGATGGTCTTGTGCATGATCGACGGAAAAGAAAGAGTCAGCGGGCCTGTCGGAATCCGCTCTGTGATGTAGTTCGACCTGATCTCCTTTATGGTCAGGGACCGACAGCACAAGAGGAGAGGACCCAGTCTCGTGGAGCACCTCTAGTATTGGTGATTAGACTTTTGACAGACTGATGATGATGGTGGTCCCAAATCATCCTGGACCTATTCTGAGCGCTTCCTCGCCTCATGTCAAGCCAACCGCTATTCCAATTCCAGACTCCACCTCGCATGTTCTTCCAGAAATAACTCTTCCATCTCAACTCTCCAAAACCGTCCTCCTTCTTGTCTTTTCCTCTACCCAACCATCTAATTTAAGCCCCGGTTAAGAATAGAATACACGCAAATCCCAATCATGATATGTTCAACACTGCCCAATGTCCACAATGCTCAACGCTCAAAATAACATCCTCATGGCGACCAACAGAGCCTCATCCAAACTCTTATCAATATCAAGTGAACAAATCCCTTTATCATAAAAGGGTACCGATTACCTAAATCCTCACTCTCGTGCACTGTAAATTGATTGAGCCGGACTCCATCATCGCCGCTGCCTACACAAACGCCTTCAACGCCTTTTCCGAATTCCATTTCGCATCAACGCCGTCACGGTTGAGTACATCAACCACCACCACCACCACCACTAAGGGTCCTCAGTCCTCAGTCTACAGATTTCAGACGTCGGACCTTTCATTTTACCTTTTTCTCTCACCTTCGCTTTACTCCTAGAGAGGAGACGACTACCTTCTTTTAAACAACCACGTCCGTTACCGACTTTAACTCCCCGTCTCTTACTTCCGCCGGCGCAGTGAGAAAGAGAACGAGGTAGACAGCCAAGACGCAGAACCAAGAAAGATAGGGCTTAAACTTCCGTCTTTGCAAGGCCGAAAAAAAGAACATAAACTAGCCTTGCACTCTTGCGCCCTCTCACCTACCCCTCGCTCACACCCCAATGCCTTCTTCCTCTCCCTCGATACAACACTCCCCTCTCCCTTCCTCCCCCTCTCACATCCTCCTTCTCTCCCTCCTCCTAACCTCCCTCCCTTCTCCCTCACACGGGTTCAGTCTATCCATCACCGAAGTCGAACGATGGATGACTAGAAGAGCAGCAACTCTAGGAAAACGAGCAGATGTGAAAGTTCCTGATGCGGGGTATTATAATCCTTTGGATAATGGTGGGAGTTTCTTGACGGTACGTCTGGCTCTCCTTCCTCCTTCCCTCCCCTTCCTTTTCCCTCTCCTTCCTCTCCCTCTCTCCCATCGCTCTCTGGCTTTGAAATCGTGGGAAGAGTGGTAGCTGATGAACGACACGACACGACAGGCAGTAGCAGGAACCTACCCACCAGCCGGAGAACCTCTAAACTTGATCATATCAGGACATTCGGATGCGGATGTGTTGGATGATAATGAGGTGAAGGGAGGGTTGAGGAATTATTTTTTGTACGTTTCCTCCCTCCACCCTCGTCAGCTTGGGATCATTTTTCACGATGGAAAGCTAATGCGGGCTGTAGGTCATTCGGATTCTCAAGTGAATGTCTAGGCCAACAATCTCCCGGACTTCAACTGGCTAATTTGGGAGATGGGAATCCACCACGTACGTTCCTTCTCTTCTTTCCCTCCCTCCCTTCCTTCCTTCCCTACCTCCCTTCATCCCATATCCCTTGTCCTCCCCTTCAACCCTTGTCCTGTGTCCTCCGTCCCTGTGTCATGTGTCCTGTCGTTTATCGTTTGTCCCCCGTCCGCTGTCCCCGTGTCCTCTGTCCTGTGTGTCCTTGTCCTCCTTTCCTTCGTCCTGTGTCCTTTGTTTGTCCTTGTCCCATGTCCCATGTCCTTTGTCCCTTGTCCCGTGTCCCCGTCCTATGTCCTTCGTCCCTCCTCCCGTATCCTTTGTCCTTTGTCCTTTGTCCCATGTCCTGTGTCCTTTGTCCTTTGTCCCGTGTCCTGTCGTTTATCGTTTGTCCCCCGTCCTTCGTCCCGTGCCGTACCCTCCCTCCTGTGTCCTGTGTCCTGTATCCCCGTCCTATGTCCTCCCCTCTCCTTCTCCCCTTCATCCTCTCCCCTTTCCTTCTTCTCCCTCCCCTCTTTCTAAAAGAAAGAGATACTAACACCCACCTTCTCCCTAACAGACAACGAAACCGCCGTCATCAGATGGAACTACGGAGACCCTCAATTGGGGACATGTAAAGAAACTATAGAAGGAGGTAATCATTTTAGGTATTGGACTCAGAATGGGCCTGATGGGAATAGGTTCGTTCGTCTCTTCCCCTCCCTTCCTCCCTCTCCCCACTTCACGACTTTCTCCTTCAAATGTCAATGGTGGCACGAACTATATGCTAACCCCACCTCTCCTCCAGCGGCGCCGTATTCCTAGCCTCATCCTACGAACTCCCCATCGCCCAAGGTCACAACATCGCTCCAAACGGGTACAACCTAGGCCGAGACGAAATAATCGGAAACATAACCCACTCCCCCATCCCAACTTCAAACATATCATTCTCTTCCCCCTCTACTCCCGGCTCACCTTCGTCCCAGACGTACTCTGGGACCACGCAAAGTCAAGGATTTACTTACCAGACGGATATTATTTATGTTTCGGGGTTATTGCCGAATTCAAGTGATGGGGTTAATCATAATGAGAGTGTGATAGTGGAGGGAGGAGGGAATGCGGTGGATGGGTTGGTTGCGGTGTTGACTGTGAAGATTACGGAGAGGCCGAAGGCGCAGGGGAATTTGTGAGTTTCTCTCTTGCCTTTCTTGTTGTTTGGACCTTTTCTGATGAGTATGTTGGGTACTTGTAGTACGATGAGGCATCCATGGCCTTCATTGTCCCTCCTAGCTCTGCTACCGTTAATATTCTTCATCCTGTCATAACCTAAGGATAATTTCACACGTAAGCTATTCTATCTTCCCTCTTGGGGTCACTGTGGAAGGACGCTGATCGTATTCTCTCTTTTCGAAACCGTCAGTGTCATGTCTCCAGCCATGCGACATTGTCGAACCTGGCTGTGCTGGTGCTGGTGCTGCTGTTCTTTGTTCAGCCATGACCTGCATTTAATTCGGTGATGAATGTGGACTCTATATATATCAGGAGATGTCGGCCATTGGAACGGCACCTAGGATGTTGGGGAGTGGACGTGATACGAGACATTTCGAAGTGCGAGGGGACGTTTCTAATCGGATTGGACATCCAACGTTCAACGTACTGCAACGTACAACACCGACTCGGAGGACATTTTTTCTATCCCACTTTCCTTTCTTGCATCTCCATCTACATCTGCATAACGCGTAGAATTAGCAGCTCGGCCTGCCTCCTTTTACTTACACCCTTTTTCATTTTTTGAATATTACATACCCATCACTTTTACATCGTTATCCACGGATTCTTCCAATGAGTGCCGTCGTTAGATGCGCTTTTTTGTCATATGCTTGTCACTACGAATGCAGTGGTAGCTACACCCACGATTAATATCATCCTTGGTCTGTCCTCGTCGGTATGACGTTCTTCCTACTAGGAAGCGGTGGTTTATTGCTGACCCGAGAGGTCTCCATTCTATCAACCTTGGAAGATAAAGATGACCAGACGCCGGACGGAGTGGTCATACTGAGAGTCTGACGAAACAACAATGACAACAATAACTGATGACTAATTTACACAGCCACATCCCCTTTCTGCCTTTCTGCCTTTCTCCTTTCTCGCTCTCCATTTCATCCGAGATCATCTCAACAACTCACATGCATGGTGCATCCGCAATAAAATCGTATACAACAATCACCCATGAAACGAGCCTTGTAAATTACTCGGTTCTGCCTTCAGAAGCAAAGTGGCTAGGTTTTCGACTTGACTTTGGTCGCCTATTCGAGCTGTCCTTGTCCTCTGGTCCTCTGTCCTCTGTCCTCTCCTCGTTCCTTCCCTTCCCTTCCCTCCTCCCATCCCTCGCCTTCTCTTCCATGTCAAACTGAATGAGATACTAGCACCCATCTCCCCACACAGACAACGAAACCGCCGTCATCCGATGGAACTACGGAGACCCTCAATTGGGGACATGTAAAGAGACTATAGAAGGAGGAAATCATTTTAGGAGGCCGAGACGAAATCATCGGCAACATAACGCACAAGGAGTGACACCGAAAAGAAAGAACAAGAGGGAAGATACGTGGAGATGAAGAACCTTTCCTCCATCTCTCCTCTGCCCGCCGTATCCACCTCCCTCCCTATTCTTCTCCCTCTACTTTTGTCTTTTTACATCAAAAATCACCTAGGTGGGGTGAAAAAGGACACCTCACGAAACTACCGTCATCCGGGGAAACTGACACGACTCCCGATTAGGGGGCCGTGAGTGAGCTATAGAGCGAGGAGGCCATTTCCGATATCGGTCGTGATATGGGCGTAGTAGGAGTATTAATATGTTCGTATCCTCCCATCCCAGCTTCATATCAGTTTTTACATGCTAACTCAGATAAATTTACAGCCGTGCAAACTTCATGACAGCATCTTATTAATTCACCTGCGCCCGGGTACAGCATCGCTCCAAGCGAGTACGACCTCTGCTGAGACCGAATGTTCGGCGAATGAGTTGGTTGCGGTGTTGGCCGTCATAATTACGTGGAGGTTGTCGGCTAGAATCCTTTGTGAGTTCCTTCTCTTTCCCTTCATCAGGCGTCAAGGTTGCTGATTATGTGCTACGTTTGCCAATAGTACGACGAGGCATCCCTTGCCTTCGTTGCCAATCCCAGCCAGGCTGCCTTTCTTGTTCCTTGTTTCGTCATGACCTCAGAACGATTTGTGGATTCTGATATTTCTTACTTCTGCTTCGTCGAAGAGTCCATATACTCCCCTTTGAATGGTGTGACCAGGACCCCTAGTCGTCACCCCGATTTTGGCACCCCTACGACATTCTTCGTCCTTCAAAGACCCGCCGCCACCCTATTAGACAACCTCAAGGACATTTGCGTTTAGATTTCATACATCTTCAATTCTTCCACCGACAGCAGTACTTCTTCCTTTCTGACGCACCTCGTATTCATTATGGCTGTCCCGAACAATACGCATTTCCTCCTCTTACTTACCTAAATTTCGAAAACTGTTGTCTCTACATACTCCCGTCGTTATCATGATCTTTTCCCGTTGGTATATGAAGTTTCCCTCACTTACACCTCCCTGAATCACATCTCTGTGGTCCATCTCTCTTACTTTGCCTATTCTACCCAAAGCGGCCATATGCGTGGAGGCGGGGAGGCTAGAAGACTGGGAGTTCAAGACGAGGGTAGCCATTGTTGCATACTTCCTCTTCGGGACTTGTCGTCCCCAGACCTTCGTCGCATTAGGGGATTCAGGAAGATTTAGGAAGATCGAACGTATCGAGGTACGCTGTTGAACCACCTTTAACTGAGTATTTCTACTCACAGCTATCCTTTCTTTTCACTCTGCAAACGCAGAGCAGAACCACCAGCCCCCCCTACCAAGTACACCATATACGTCCTTCGCTGTGCCCCATCACCCTGTCGGATTCAATCGAAACGCTTACCATCACTGAAGCTGTCAATCGTGTGGGAAGACGGCGCAGTGACATCCTTAGCCATACAACATTCCGCACGTCACGGGAATTGGTAGTCTGCCGCAAACACGAAGAAGAGATTCTGATGCTTATTGGAGGAGCTGAACGCCTGGACAAAAGTCCTGGTGAGAAGCGAGAAGTGGCAGACACCTCTGCATAACGTCTACCACTCATGTTGGGGTTCGGCCTCTCGCCTTGGTCAAGCTCGAAAAGGAGCCACCCATCCACTCAACGACGCGCCCGTATTCTTCGAGAGGAGTTTTCAGCATCGACGCGGTTTACAATATGGGCAGGCTTCAACCAGCGCAATAGACCTTCCCCTTCCGCTCTGGAAGTCTCACATAGTTTTCGACCCGCACTTCGTTCGTGTTCATTTCTAGGCACAGTCATCGAAGAGCTATAGGTGTGCCCATCAACAGACACTACTTGTCCTCACCAATAATGATCACCGCAAGCAACGCACTTGAAGCACTCCACGCCAGGGCGGCCATAATGAGTGAGGGACCCGTAAAGCTTCCTTATTATGCTTCGGAGCAGAGAGCAGCTGTTGCATTGTCCTTCTCTGACACTCTGCCGACGGCGTTGGTCAATTATACTCTAGTTCCGCACTCAAGAAATGGAGTCAGGACACTAATGCCAAGCCATGCATTCCTCCCCAGTCTCGCCAGGAATCCCACCCGTCAAGTTTTTCCTCGGTATGATACTTGCTGCAGTGCTGCTCGTACTCCTAGCGCTGCCAGAGCCTTTGGTGGCGTTGACAGTATTGCAACCTCAGTGTTCCATTGGTCTGACGGCCCTTCAGTCCGTCGCAAGTACTCCCTTCCCCCTCGTCGGTCGCTCGCAGTCCTTGATGCAGGGGAGGCTTGTCAGCGTTCGACGTCAGCAACCTTCACCTTATAACCCGCCACTTATTGTATCACTCCTGCGCCACGCAAGGAGTTCCAGGCTCAGTACTTGAATAACAGAGAAATAGGAAAGGGCAAGAATGGGGAGGGTATAATGAGAGGGCAAAACTATGAGCAAACTATGGAGTGCATACTATAAATAACAGATAGATCATTCTAGAATATGACCTGCTTCGACCCTCAAGGAGAGAAAACGAAGAAAAGGACCAAGGGATGGTACACATGTTTGCCAAATCGCACAATAGTTTGGGAGGTCAAGCCTGGGTGCTTTCAGCAGGTAGCTGAGCCCGAGCCGCTTTCAGCTGCTCTATCTCCCTCCTTTGTCTCTCAATCGTCTCTTGATCCCTCTCAGTTCTCTTCCTAAATTCTTCGATGGTTTTTTTATCTGCCTTAGCAATATCCTCCTGTTAACAGGGTTTCTCAATCCTTCGCGTTACCGGCCAGTGAGAGATAACTGAGCATACCTTATTCTTGAATTCGTCTTGGACCTTGTGGAACTCACGGAGGAGCATGTCAACAACCTGCTGCTGTCTAGTACAGATTTTGATAATGTTGTGGCCTACTTTGAGGTTTGTCCATTCGGATAAATTCTCTGGGCAGACGATGGCTTGAACTGTCCAGTCCCGATGTCCTTGGCCTGAGCTCGGAGCTAGTGCTGCCTTCTCGGTAGATGTCAAGTAAACGTCTGTTTTCTTGAGAATTAACCGGTCTTTCCTTTTGGTAATACTGTAATTCCCCTTGCCTACGATGTTTTCCAGGATGGCGCAGATCACATCCGCGTACCAATAACACTGATGCGTGAAAAGGGAATAGAGAGAATCGTGTTCATGGGCAACGAAGGCAGCGATGGCAAGATCGACAACGGTTGGTTGGTATCGAGTGAATTCATAACGCTTGGCTACCTTCCCCCCCAAAATTCTTTCATTGGAACACCGAACAGTATCTTTGGCTATTCCCATGTGCTCAGAGCTGTAACTCGATGAGGACTGGCGGCTGTTTGATCCGCTCGATGTATGTCGGGGTTGGGCTTTCGCGCCCTCGGCTCTCTTTTGCCAATACTCTTCCAACCGCTTCTTCTCGAGTTTTGGGTCAGCGCGAAACCGCTCGATGCGTGCATAGACCACCCGACCACCTGGTTGGCGAAGTTCTGCAACTAGATACTCGTGCTTTGACACGCCTTTGGCTTTGCAAAGCCAGAGTGTGGTAACGACAGACTTATCGCGTATATCCAATAGGTGTGGTTCGTCCTTGAGCTGAGGGAGACGAGAGAGGGTAGATTTCCAGTAGTCAACTGGTATCTCTTTCGAGGGGAAGATATCTTCTGAGTTGGGTGGTCCCATGACCTTATACCAGAGGGATGTAAGTGGACGGAAAACTTTTCGAAGAGAAAGCGTAGCTCCCGGGAGGTACGCAGCCATGCTACCTATAAGGTTCGGAAACATAGACGGTCAGTGTGCAGTGAGTGTGGTGAAAGTCGTCGTTGAGCGCTATCCAAAGTTCGGTTTGGGATTAAACTGTTTAAACTTCTGCCAGTTTTGTCCCCAAGCGGCGAATCAGCCTGGGGCCAAACCGCTTGAATCTGGATCTTCCGGCATCGCATCGTGCGAGTCTCCACGTAACGCGTCTAGGGTCGGCATCAAAACGATGTCCCATTCACCTGCACACTCCTGTACACCTTGAGTCGAGTCCAGTGGTGGAAATAACCCAACCTCAGGGGCACCATCGCCAAAAGGGGTTCGATTTAATTTCAACGTAATTTATGACAATGCTTGACCATGCACGCGGCAAATGAAGCTTCGAAAACGAAGGCTAATTTTTACTGTGACACATTACAGAAGAGAAGCCTCAAGCGCTTAACAAAGGTTCCCGGGTAAACCCGAGCACCAATCGATTCCTGATCTGCCTTGCAATTACAGTCTCATCAGAATCCAGATAACTGCTCTAGTCTATTTATTTTTTATCATCCCGTAAACGACTGATCTCTTGTCTTTCAACATTGTGAGGACTGTAAAGAGTGTGACGCTCTTATTGTCACTCGAAACGACTGCTTCCAATCTGACTGCGACTTGACTACAGTACGTGACTTACGTCGTCTATGTAATAATGCCAATTTGTAATATGTATATGATATATTAGAAGCCTCAGGCCTCAGTGGTCAAAGGGTGACTTCCGGAAGTTGTGACCCACAAATCCCCTCTGGTCGGGGATCCTGCCGCACGGGCCGGTTGGAAGGCGGAGGTTCTGAAAAAAGTTTTATCCAGACTGGTCTCATTCTCTTCCTTTGCTCTCTCTCTCTCTCTCTCTCTCTCTCTCTCTTTCACACACACACACGAATTCTGCTTCAGTCGTCCTCGCTAAGATTTGTGCAGACACTGTACCAGCTCGACTTGGGCAATTTTCGACCAACCTAGCTTTCCGCTCTGTTCACATCAGACCAGTCCCAAACAGAATTTGATACCGCATGCACGCGAACTCATGGACTGAGCGTCAATAATTTGTGCCATTAGGTAGAAAACGACCAAGGAAGAAACGTGAAAGAAACGTTGTCCAGGAACTTGCCGTGAAGATGCAGTTGTGGCGGCGGCAATGCGGAGAGGTGCTCGAAGTTCAGTTGGTAGAAGTTGACGGAGACGTGGCATTTAATAGTAAGATGGACATATAGGTTCAAATTTGCGTCGGGTGTCTATGCCTCCACATCCTCCTGATAAGCTCCCTACTGCGCTGACATAACTACTCTCATCCCAACTGCGCTGCGCAATGCATGCAAGGGAGCTATGATGGCAAATTCGACCGCGGAGACTCGGTGCTAATCTAGCAACTGCTCACAGTCGCACAAATTAACGCTTGGATGGATCTGGTACACTAACTCCTATATCGCCCCTTGGAGTGCTAAACATGTGTCATTGCAACAATTAACTTGAATTAAGTATGTGTCGTCACACCCGTCTAAGATGGAAGGTTCAAGGGGGTTGAGCTTAACCATCGGGTATTAGCCGAGAGTAACGGACGGTATTACACCTACCCAAATTCTATGGGATCTCACAGGATCTGGTCCCTGGGTTTCCCATAGTACAGTGGCTCATCGCGCTTTTGTACACCCAAAAAAGATTGACCATTTATCGCCCCTGTTCTGAATGACCTTGCTGTTTCTGCGTTCATTCAAGAACCCTGAAACGAGAGGAAGGCAACTTGAATCCAGAGCTGTTTTACCGACTGTTTTACAGAAATCATGACGAAAAACGGCCAGTCATCTGTACTGTACAGTGTACACGCTGATTTAGGCGGTGGCTGTGCGTGGGGGATGTTGCGCATCCACGGGCGCCAAAATCGAGTAGTCGGTCATGCACTGGTCATGGTTGGGACGCAGAGGCCTCTCCCAACACGAAATTGGGCGTGTTTCGCCATTCATTGTTCATCAAATCATTTCGAGCGCCTAGAAAAATTAGATTGTCTCCGAAGATCTTAATGGATTATCAGGAGCACAAATATTGTGCGAGGAAGCGCTCACGGCGGAGATGTGGTCTGCACGGTCTCTGTAACCTGTGATCGAACACATAAGTTCGAAGGCTCGGATCTCAGACCCAAGCCTCAGGCCTCGCGGATCAAGCTGGGACGTTTGAAGTGTGAACCCTCAGGTCTCAGGGCCGAAATCGCTTCTTGAATAATTCGCCTCTGGGAGATTTGGCCAGGCTCAGTGTCGCGAATCCTCACCAGGGTCCGAGTCGGCGTGGCAAGACAAGCACAACTATGGATGGAATTCCACATGCTTCTTCGGTCCCTATGCCCTCTACGACAAGATGGAGGGAATTCAGTATCGAACAGCTCCCTCGACCCGTCGAAGCCAAAGGCGCGGATGGCCTCTGGTTGAAGTGGTCATAATGCATGATGTACTAGCCTAGTATGTCCGCCATTCAGGTTCACGGTGAGATTGCATCTTACCCTGCCAATGGAACCACACTGTATTTTATGGCGACTACGCTTGCTTTTTTTTTTGGGGTGCCCATCCGAAGACGGATTCCACGCATATCAAGCAAAGCGCTTCCGACATACGCTATGTCAAGGATAAAAAGTCGTGCCAACCCGCGTAGGTAGTGATTGGCAGGCTGGAATTTCCCTTTGGAAAGTGCAATTCCAATCTAATCGTGCCGTTCTCTCCGTGAGGGAGATGTATTGGGTCATCCGAGTGCTAACTAGTACTGACCGCCAGTCACGGTAAGGTCTTTGTAGAAAACATCGTCACGGGATAGTCGCAAAGCTAGTCTATTCATGAGAAGTTACTTTGCCAACGCTATGATTGCGTTTGGCACTGCGTCCAGCATGAGTCTCCCGATCCTCGTAACTCCGAGTCGTGCCTCGACCTTGGGTCGTTTTCCACTGGTTACGTCCATCGGGTGTCAGTGCTCAGTCAACCGGAGCTGTCTTCCAGTCCTCAAGCTCAGTTCGAGATCCGTGAGCTGAAAAGTGCATTATCGCGGGTAGTCCCCTTCACTTCGCGTTCAACCCTTGACGATAAATTCGAGCATTGCAGAGAGGGGAACAGCAGTAAATGATTTGGTTGGGGTGTTGGCAGTGAAGGGGAGACTCTCAACATGCAGAGTACTACGTGCGTGTGTGTTCCTACATCTGATCGACCCACAATGGAGGTCACTGTCTTGCGCTCAGTGTTGGTGATAGGTTCGGTGAGGAATTATTCGAGATGTGCCTGCCAGTGATGCTCGTCACACTAGTCAGTTTCATCGTGGCTGTGCTGGATGATTTTGTTGGGCTTTCTTCAATGTGACTGGGCTTTGGCATCTGACATTATTACAAACCGGCTACGTTGGACTCCAACTTGGAGGCAGAGGCCTCTGAGAGTAGTAAAATTGCTTGTGATCCTTCCTGTCTTCATTGCATAGCACATAGCGCATAGAAGCGTCGCCTCAGCCTGCACTTCTGCAAGATACTAAGCGGCTCTTGCTAGACACTCTTCTCCTAGTACGGTCACCCGTTTTTCACTGCCTTGCATACCCTTGTGGTGTCGTTGGCTGGTACTATGTATTCTTGCTTCGGTTGATCTCTATATTCCTGTTGGATAGGGTGTCATTTTTGTCCCCCATCGCTTCCTTCAACCCACTCTATAGTAGAGCACGTAGTGTATGAACTCGGAAGACTTGAAGCTTAAAGGTGCCAGTGGACACCACCAGTGTCCCCATGTATTGTCGTCCATTGTCATCCAGGAACACCTGGGCGGAGAGCACAATGGAAGAACCTCCGCGACTCGGGAATCACCCCAGCAACGGACAACGTAGGACCATCCTCTCCATTGTTCTCTTTCTGATGTCCCATGCTACAATAACGACCACCATGACTCGAGCCTCATAAGTCCTATGACTCTCTCCCAAGCGGACACGTTTTTGACTTGACCTCGACCCTACCCTTTTGGTCAGGATCTGAAGGGACCGTCGCAACGCGTCGAGTCATATATTTCGTGGATTAGGATTAGGCTTTGATCAAGCTCAAGCTCACTTCTCCCAGAGTGGGCCCCAGTCCGGCTCTTGGATTAGCCACTCTTCTTTGACCTCCCGATCACCTCCTCTCTTTTTCCACCCTCCCCAGATTGACGGCTTCGTCCAACGACCTCTTCAACACGACCTTCTTTCTCTCCCGCCTATCCTTCCACAGCTCCCGCAGCGCCCACACGCCCAAGGACACGAACATTTCCTTTCTTCATCTACTAGATATCATCAAATGCCGGGGACCATACCCAAAGAAACCCGGTTCATCGCTGTTGAAGATGGTACAGTACTTGACAAGACTCCACCAAGGAAACGTGCCAGAGTGGAGGATGTCCCTGACGAGGGCGACACTCCTTCGACCTCTGCTTCTACCTCTACCTCTACTTCAGGGCTGCATACTTGGCGACAGCAGACGGGAAGTACCCAAGTGAAGAAAGAGGCCAAAGCGGAAGGAGTCAGAGTGAAGACTGAGATCAGGAGGGAAGAAACGGTGGAGATGAAGAGTGCCACAGAGCTAGACGTAGAAGTGAAGGAAGAGGTGAAGTTGGTGGTGGACGAGGTATATTATGTGGAGGATGGGGACTGTTTCGTGAGGGTGCAGGATGTGCTGTTCCGCGTATGTCTTCCCTACCAAACCACAACCTACAACATGCCAACCTAATTCACAAACAGGTCCATAGCGAACGCCTCTGCATGTCATCCACAATTGCAGAGAAGCTGGCTTCTGACAAGACGTGGGTGAGGAAAGAGACGCCGTTCAGACTACATGGCGCAGACTCGGACGAGTTCAGAGCTCTTATGTGGGCTAGATACGCTTCGTGAGTTCTCTCTCATCATCTCCAGTCCACTTCTCATCTGGTCACATTCTCCTCCACTATAGTCATGACGATGTAAAAGACCAACCCCGTACTCCCACTGACCTTCTTCGTCTCCTCCACCTCGCGCTCATCACACGTCGACACACCTTCCCCGAACTGCACGCCTGGACCATCAAAGCCATCTACACCTCTCTCACCTCCGACCCTCCCAAACTCCCTTCTCTCTCCTCCCCGCTCTTCACTAAACTAGTCGAAGTAGCCAAAGAATGTAAAGCTGGCGACCTCCTCGATGCTGTTGTCGGGAAATGGATCGAATCAGTGAGGAAGGGAGAGGTTTCTCCACTTCCAGCTATCAAAGCTGCCGATACTTGGGGGTTGAGAGGATTGAGAGGAATAGGGCATTACACTTACCTCCAAGAACGACTTTTGGAGGCTAAGGAAGCTCATAACGAATCGTTCGCGAAAACTCCCACATCGCCCTTCCTTCTCGAACTCAACCCGGAGAAGTTGAATCAGACACAACAGGTGGCTTTGTTACAGGGATATATCTCCCTCTCGAAATACACCAATAAACGGCTCCGATCCCCACTTGCACCACCCCGCTCCTCGTCTTGTTCTCCCTCGACACATGATAATTGTATCGACACCTGGCTTTCTCGATGGAGGATCCTCTCTACCTCAGATAGAATCCAAGATTTAGAGCCCTCGGATCCGTCGAAGGTATTGGGCATATTGGCCGGGATGATGGAGGAAGACAGGGAAGTGTGCAAAGGAGTGGGAGAGGAATGCAGAGGAGAGGCGGTGGGGAGGGTTAGAGAGGAGATGTGTGAGTTGAGGGTGGGGTTGGTGGAGTATTTTAGGGTGTAGATGTGGCGAAGGATCGGGAAGATGGTTGACTATATGCTCTTGGAAGGTTCACCATATGCTTGTATGCGCACGAATTTCGGGACAACTTTGAATGTAATGGTACGCGTTATTATTGGTAGTACTGCAATGATATGATACACAAGGATGCAATATATACTGTAGTAGCTGGCTAAATATGCGCGATAGCGATATCGATACATTGTCGAACCGATGAACCCGCTAACGTTTCCGACATGCAGGATGGAGCGGGATTGGTATCAACACGCTTGGAAGGCGGTAATGACATCGAATTCCCTCGAGGTCCTTCAGATTCTTGTTATGCCATAGTATGCTCTGCGCGTGCCCGAGCTTCCGCGTCGATGATGTTAGAGTCCCATAGTTGACACAGCCCAAGTGCCTTCCCTCACCTCCCCAATGCTTAATGAACAAGCCTCGGCTCTAAACCTTCGCGAACCCCTCCCTCACCTCCAACTCAACCCCTTCCACCTCCCCTATCTCATCCTTGTTGGTATCCAAAACCGAATTCGGTCTTCTAAACATTAGAGTATCCATGTACGGTCTTGTCCCAGGCTCAGTCGTGAGGGATATATCGGAGATGTTCACTCGGATGGGTTTGAAGACGTAGCCTCGGAGTTCCAGTGTCATTCGGCAGGCTAAAAGTCCTGCGAGGGTCTGCTGAGGTCTATAGAGGAAGTTAGGTCAACCGTAGAAGAGGAAGAAGGGAAACAGAACTGACTGTGCAAGTAGACCAACGTATGAAGCCGGTCCTTTGGTGTTGACGATTACCGTGCCGATGGCGATAAGCATGAGATAGAAGTAGTAGAGTAAACCTGAGTTACCAGTCAACAACAATAACAATGGTGTCAGGAAGAAGGGAGGGCTTACCATCAAGGTAAACAGTTCGGACGAGATAAGTCGTGTGGTGGAAAGTTCGGAGTCCATCTGTTACACTAGATCAGACTTGAAAGGTGGATTTGAGCATAGAGACTTACGTTGTTGGATCAACCGTATGAGCATCAGGGGGAAGCTAACTGGACGTATATATGAGCAACTTATGGATACAAGATGGATATCCGACGTACCGCCATAGAAAAGTAAAATCAGGACTGTGACAAGTGTAGAGGTGCCTAACGGATTGGTTGATATGGCCACACATCCTGGTCCTTGAATGTACTTCGGAACTGGCAGTGCTAGCCGCAAAAGAGAGTTTTCAATATCCTGAAGACCAAGAAGCCAGACGGAAAAACTCACGCTTCATAGCTTGAGTGTTGAAATACAAAACGACAAAAGTCGCTAACCATGCACAGCAAGTGAATATGCCAAGGAAGATCCCCATCCATAGTCCTCTGCCCCATACTGCCCATGTTCGGATGGCGAAGATGACTGAGAGGTTTGTAATCAATAAAATGGTCAATGATGAAAAGACATGGACGTACTTTCGGGGAAGAACATGCAAACATAGATAGACCCTGTCCGTCGGATCAGCACAATTCACTATTGTCACGGTGGGTGGGTGAACGTACAGGCCAAGTACTTGTTCACAGCCAGGCAAGGACCAGGTGACCAATCCCTGTCATAAAACCCATCTTCAAAGTAGATCAGTCGGGGTCGAGAGATGAAATGGGAAGAAGGGCTGACAGTAGATAGAAACGATGTAGAAGGAGATAGGTGAATATCTTGTGAGAATGTAGAGAGCTTTCACGATGCTCCAGGGTGCAGACCATATTAGCTTGAATTCTGTTGGAAGAAGGCCGAGCGTGTCGTAGAGCTTGTTGACAAGATCAGCTCAAGGCCTCTGCAATCTCGAAGGGAGAACATACGTATATTGTGATGCACGCAACTACGGGGATGAAATGTCAATGAAGCTGCATCGAATCGGCAGTGAGGGACTCACGAGCGATGTACTGTATTGAGTGGCGTCAGCCGACGGAAGATGGGAATATACTTGTAGAACACACCTTCCGCACTTCCGTTGAGAACACCAAATCCACCGCCTGCTCCATTTCCGGAGTCGTCATCCCAGCTCCCAATGAAGCGCCTCAAGCACTAGAGAAGTACACGCTGGCCGACGTTGAATGTCAAGAATTAAGTAAAGTCTCGCTCCTCAACTCTTCAAATTCGGAGGCACCCGCGAATCCGGTTAGACTCCCATTCGCACGACCGCCACGGTGGCGATGGACAGAGAGAACGTTGAGGAAGGTTGATCAGTCACTGAGCCAGGTCCTCTCGTCCTCTATTGAATTGCAAAGCAACCGATTACCCGGGATCACCCAAGGACCAATCAGGAAGCTTCGAGTGGAGACTTGGGGCGCTTGAGAAGCAGGATTTCCTGGGGTCAGCGATGTGATCGAGCATGATTCAATGAAGATCATCATCCTTGGCGACGAGCTGGAGTCTCGATTCTGGTAGTCGTGATCATTGTAGAGATAGCTGGACGCGTTCAGGACTTGGAGGACACTGGGCAGGGAGAAGACACAGGGCAATTTCAGGACAGACGCCACGCGACTGAAGAAGCGGAAGTTGCCGTGACCCTTTTCGATCTCTGGGCGCCTTTCGTCAGGCAGAAACTTCTTTAAGTCAGAGTTATTCCTTGAACTCAATCTACTGGCGCGGAAATGGCTTGGACTCGCCTTTCATCGGCGAGATCACTAAACGGAGTATACATGTATCTCGAAAGTCGCGGCCGTGGCGGTTCGGATCCTTCAGCCTTGTCTCTTTGAGCGAGCGGGTTAATATCGGAGAGTCGACCTCTTTGGAGCTCAGGGAAGCCACAACGAGCATTGAAACGGAAGCAGAAAAGAGACTTGATTTGTTTTTTCCAACATTGCTAAACAGTGCCTGTCGATCTGCTCCTGACCGTCATTGGTAAACCCTCCATTGTCAAAAACGTCTGCGGTGAAGCCGCCCTTCGAGGCGGAATTCGACTTTCTCCACTATCCTCTGGCGTCCAACTTCCTCTCTGAACAGCGAACATGTCGATCCCTCGAGTGGTGAAATCTGATGGCTCGCAAACATTCGTTAAGCCACGTTGTAGCATACTGACTTGATGTTGGCGCAGTGCTAGAATCATTCGACAAGCGAGGACGCCGCAGAGGGTCTGCTGCATCCTGTAACGTCCATCAGCTTCCGTAAACAGAGAATTGTTCCCGATGCAACGTACTGTCCAAGAAGGCTCACATATATTCGCTAGGCACTCGTCCATTGAGAATTCACAAGCAACCACATGGAATCACTCACATCCAGCCGCTCATTGACGTATATGGACCCAGCGGATATGATCATTAGGTAAAGATAGTAGAGGGTCCCTCAATTTCAATTTCAGTGTCAGGAAACAGCATTAAGAACAGGAAGGGAAACTCACCATCAACGTAAACGGTACGCAGAAATTTAGATCCGCGCCTGAAATCAACTGAAATGATAAGTCGAGGCACATCGCGGATATTGGGCGTTTGATATGGCCGCAGCTTACCATCCTGAATTGTCTTGACGAGCATCAGCGGAAAACTGACTGGAGTGGGTCAATTCGACATGTCCTGGATGCGAAGGGAAAAGAGGCACACCAGCGTAAAATGATAGCACAAAACCAGAGGCAATGACCAATTCCAAAGACGTGGTCCCGGAAACAGCGATACAAGTTGCCCCAGGAATAATCTTGAGTACCTCGAGTGCTGTGAGACATGTGAGCCGAACCTATAACTCGAATTGACAATGATCACCCACTTTCCATGCTAAGCGTGCTGAGGTAAACGACCACGAACGTCGCTATCCAGGACCCAAGCGTAAAGCACGCCAAGAATATTCCCATCCACCTCTTCCTTCCCCAAACTGCCCAAGTGCGCAATGCAAATATTACTAATAAAAGTGATTAGTTGGTTTCGTGGAGGTTATACGCGGTGTGGATTTGTTGCTTACTTTCGGGAAAGACCATGCAGATGTACATCATCCCTGCTGAAGATTTCAGTGCTGTTCACTGGAGGCCTGATGTTACAACCCACGAACTTGCCATAAATTGATTAACAGAAATGCATGCTGCGTCAGACCACTTCGGTCCACAGAATCCGTCTGCTCTCGTCAGTATGCGCCAGACAGCACCTCAGAACGGGTAGAGTCACGTACTGTAAAAACCAACGACAAATGTTGATAGAGGTAGATATCGTGTGAGGAGATAGAAAAGTTTCGGAAACGTCCACCGTGCCGCCCAAATGAGCCTCAGTTCGTCGGGGAATAAGCTGACAGTGTCGTAGAACTGATTATTCATTAGTTCGGTGTCAGCGGGTTGTGGTTCCGTAAATCGAAGTCGAGGACGTACGTAGAGTGTCATGCAAGCCACTGAACGGAGGCACTTCAGCAATGATATAGACGAGGCTGCTCGCTGGCTCGTCGGCGGAAGACTCACTTAGCATGAACTTCATCGCAAGAACCATTAGTCGCTATTTCCAAAGCAACGTCATTCCCAACCACTCACCTTTCTCACCTCCAGGGAGTACAGCAAGTCTTCTAATGTGACTTCTTTCGCCATTGAGATTTGGGGGCGGTTAAGGAGGACTGACGTATGAAAGGATGATCATGCAAGTCGTCCAACCGGGAGGATATTATAAATATCAGGTCTCTGGGTTCTCAGTTCGATCTTGACACGGAAATATATTGTCATTTGTAAATTGCGGGTTGCTGATCGGGTGAAGCTTCAAGCTTGAAGATCCGGGTATATCTGGGAAGATGGATGGTTCCGCTCAATTTTCTGGGGAAGCGGTAGTTTAGCTCGTCGATCTCGGAGATGTCAGCTCGGAATCTGCGTGTATGTTGCCTAGAATTGAGCCCAGAGAGCTTCCGTCCCATGTCATAGCACTGACAACGATGAAGACTTGTGGTTACTTGCCCAGAGAGAACTTGTGACCCTGAGCTGGCGTGGCATCCAGATGATGCGACTCATGCGAGATAGACCGACTGAATGTGACGAAAATCAAGGGGATGTCAAGTCCAGTGAATCCGTGTGCGTCAGCTGTTTCTGGGTCCCTGGTTACCAGTGGCAAACGATCGTATGCATGATGAAGCCGTTTCATTTTACAATGTCCGTTGGCTCGCAAAGGGTCAGAAAATAAGGCCTTAAGGGACTGATCGCAATGTCGCTGAACGTTGATGATCATTAACCGGCCCTAATCCACACGTGACGCCTTGGCAGAACTTTGCAATCAAAGAGCGAACGTGCCACTTTCAAAAGGTCAAATTCCTGATACTCTGGACCCCAGCGCTTGGTCCGGCATTCTATTATGCGACCGAGTGCCAGAATGTGTGAGCAATCAACATCGTGAAGAAGGGTATGCATTCATCGCCAGTACCGCGACTCTAATCAAATATCTCCAAATCACCATACGGCTTCGACTTGAAATACGAGTCATCGAAGTGGTGTACACGGACGAATCCATCTTCTCCTCCTGATGCATAGCATGTTCCTTCTGGATGGACGGCAATTCTGCAGAAAAGGGTGTCAAAATTGAACCCTTTGATGGGCAAGTAGGGAAATGGGAAAGAACGTACGTATTGATCGGTCCAAAGTGTCCCTTCACTCGTCCTACCTCTTCCTCGAAGATCTTGTGCCAGAACCTTGTCTCAAACTTTCCTTGCCTGGCAGAAGTGGTGGTGACGTTCATCGCTTCTTGTCCACCTCCAAGGAGAACGTATGGTCGTTTCGGTGCAATTGCTGCGCTGTTCAGAGGTGTTTCGGTGTTGTAGGTTTTGATTACTTGGAGGGTTTTTGTATCGTGCAGCTATCATCCCAAGGTCGACCATTAGCTTGGAAATGTGAGATTCGTGAGGTAAGAATACGCACCCGTGCAGACTTGTCCTTGCTACTCGTGATACAGTACGTTCCATCCTTGCTCAATTGAAGATCTGTGACGGTATCACCGTGCGCCCTCTCGTTGTTGTTGATCTCTTCGCCGCTCTTGACATTGAAGAGTGCGATTTTACCGGATTCGTGTCCAGTGATGATGACATTGTTTGCAGGAGTGAATGCGCATACAGTGGCTTTTGACCCGATTGGGGAGAACATGTAGTGGGGCTCTTTGGTTTCTGTTGAGAGGACGGTTATCTTGGTTGGATTCCGCTTGGTAGAGGAAGGAGTGAAACGTACGTTTGGTGCCATCTCCATCCCTGTTCAACTTGAACACCCTTATCGTGCTCTGGTATCCCATGCGCTGCTCCGTGATACACACGATCTGATTCCCATCCTCTCTGAACGCTACTCTCTTGACAGCAGTCGGGAATTCCCATGTGTATAGGCATTTTCCAGTTTGGACGTCCCATAATCGTAGAGTGTTATCAGCGGCACCAGATACCATGAATCTTGTCTCCGCTGTAGTTCCGGATGAGCACGGCAAAGAGCCTAGATCAGAAGGTACGCACAATCAACATCCGTCGTCCATACAGTCCCATTATTTCCTTCGTACGTTCCCAGCCTCTCTCCGTTGTGCGAGTACCAGACGTTTATAACGTGGTCTTTTGAGCATGTAAAGAGCAGATCTCCCTCCTTGTTGAACTTGATCTGAGTCAGGGATCGTTCATGACCTATTCAAATGTCAGTTAGTTATCGCAATTGGGTGTCTTTCGTTCCAAGATCGGAGGCAATTTACCTTGTAATAGAATAGGCCTCTTTGATTTAGATTAATTGCTTTCCTTTGCTTCGAATTTGACGAGGAACATACCATTTTTTGACAAGATTGAGTCGGTTGACGGTACCGCTGCTCGCGTCGTTGCAGAAAGAGTTTTTGGCATGCACGTGACTCGTAATTGCCATCAAACATTCTTGATGAATGCGGCTGACTCCGAAGGCGAACTCGAACTCATTCTTCTTTCCGATTCCTGCAATAATACTTCTTCACTCTGTCATGTAAGCTGTACGTCCGAATCATCTCAAGCCTGAAGCTTCACTGGCATTGGCGCCAACTATCGCTTTAACTTGAACCCCTGTTGATTTGACTCCTGCCCTCGGACATTCGACTTCTTCATGTTTCCGATAGTGGCCGTGTCAGCTGGCGCTTAGAATACGTCAAAGATATTGAACTGATACCACCACCACCATCAGTTTGTCAAACTCTAATCACCGACAGTGCTCGACGAGACTGCACCCTCTCCTCTCGCGCTGTCGGTCCCTGACCATGATCAGTTCGAACTATATTTCGGAGTGGATCCCGAGGGTCACCTCCTCTTCCATGATGAACGTGAAAGACGCCCGACCTTCCCAAATCCTGTCAATCTGAGCCTGCCCTCTGACACAGTGACATCTATCGGGACGGTTCCGGACCTCAACAAACCAGCACTGCACACGACCAAGTCCTTTCCTCTTCTGCTTCCGATGCAGAAAGAACGACTCCGAATTCTAGTCATGGTCTCCAAAGTGCAGTGCACCATATTCGATAATCCCATGGAAGCCACCTGAATACCGGTGGAGGAGGGCTTGAGTGTCATTTGGAGACTAGCTTCTTTCCTTCCTATTCATTCTCGACCGTGATAGGATCGATACCACTTCCCTAGGACTGTCAACTTCCGTCTAGACGCTTGTCCTGACAGCTCCCGACCTCAACATGGGGCATAATTGATCGGACCGATGATCCAAGCTCTATCTGATCACCATCTTCCTCACCGCTCTCGGGCTTCTGGTTTCAGGATCAGTTGTCGACAAAGCGAAGCATCTTGATGCAAAATCCACGCCAACTACACTGATTCCTACTCCGAAACCACACTTTCAGCATCATCATTTTCGAAGATGTGATGGCGAAAAATGCGTCATACCCGAAGAAGCACGGCACAGCGTCGATTATGCGAAAATTATTGGCATGTCCAGGGAACTCAGTGGCGAGCAACACGAACTCGTATTGAGACAATCGGTCCTCCTATGATAACGACCATATTGACCAGGAAACCCTTGTTGAACAAAGCATGGAATGCACCGATCCTCCTCCTCTCCGACAGTTCGGCATATTTTTCCGGCGGTGTGAATGCATCTTCTTAGAGCTGACACTCCGATTATCATCAACAAAAGCACTGGTTCTTGCACGTTGGTCAATAGTTGCCCAGGGATATATATACTGAGCTCTATAGTTCGAGCGCTGGACTAGCCTCCAATTCCTGTTGTGTTGTTATTGTCAACACCCACTAATGGCGGTGCCTGTGGGCGATTACAGTGTTTATAGCATTTCCGTGACATCCTCAGTGAGTGCATTATAGTCTGCCTCGGAATCTTTCTGATAAATCTTAGTACGTCAATAGTAGGGATAGATCAACCTCGTGTTCACGAATCTTGTTGATAACCCTACTCAATGTCCAGCTGTCTGCCTTACGATAGCCCTTTGGGATGCGATATGTACTATCCCCAGAGAACTTCGCTGCATATGGGGAAGAAAGTGGACTCTGATCAAAGTTCTCTACCTCTTGTCGCGTTACGGTCCAATCATCATCTTCTTGGTTTATGCAGGCTTCTGTGGGTGCAATTCCTTGGTACCTTCATCATGTCGAAGCTGAAAATTTCTCTGATTAGTTCTGCCTCCAAGACCTTCAGATTGGTCCGCGCTGCAATCAAGTTTCGACCACTCGATCTTTATATATTCCAGTGAGATTTCCAGTGGAGAATGCTTGGGATCATTTGTTCGCCTGGTTCTAACAACACAATAGTATTGGCCTCCATCTGGATGCTGATTGCTGAAGGTAGTGGGCCTACATCATACTACCATAAAGTTTACGCGTTGATCTTCCTTCAGCGCTATTGATCAGTCGTTTATGGGCACTTTGGGATGGGACAAGGCGAGCCACCATCTGGCTCTCAGTGGGCTTCGCCACTCTTGTCGCGTGCAGTATCGTTTTAGGTTTCTCGTTAAGAACTTGGGGGCTCGTGGCCTTCTCTTTCATTTCACTCTCTCTGTTCTATCTCGGTGAGATCTTTATGGTGCTCGGGTATTGGGATACATGAACATGTGGAATACTCAAGCAGCTTTTCCCGCAGTGATGCTGATGCTAACATGCATACGAGCCAAACGAATCTGTGAGGTTCCAGACACAATCGCACTGTTCGCTTTTCTCACCGTACCAGCTGCTCTGAACGTCGAATCTTCTTTCGTAAACACAGTGATGAGAGACGGTGAGTATTATGTGATTCTAGAAGCGAGCTGAACTAAAGTTAGGACACCGGAAACACAAGGCATTCTGTATTATGCATTGCTTCTCTCGTTGTCGCTTACGGGATTAGCACTCCCATTTGCACGCGCCAGTACACCAACCTACCTATCGCAAAGGTCAGCCTAAAGAGTTTGTTCCCACTGATAAGAAGCTCATAATTCCTAGGGTCATTTCTCTCTTGTCATCGATCGCTGCTTGTCGTATGACACTGTCTCTCAGAGAAGCTGGCTCTCGAACAGTAGTCATCAACGGGAACATAACTCATCCACCAAGAACTCGGTCTGGCCCTATGAGTGCACTCGCATTCGCATCAAATGGCCGCGAGACGGACGTTGAGCTCGCGATCCCGACCCGCGACATGGCTGCCACCACCACCGCCGCGATCGATACCGAATAATGCTCTTCTAGGGCTGTTACCTCCCGAGCTGCTCGGAAGGGAGAAGGGGTGAGGGTGAAGAAGGCATTGAGGTGCGAGGGTCAGGGTGAGTGGTCGCGGCACAAGAGTGCGAGGGCTAGTTTATATCTCTTTTTTCTTTCTTGAAGAGACGGAAGTTTAAGCTTTGACCGCCAACGCCAAACACTGCCAGACAATGCTCGCTTCATCGCTTTCAACCACCCACCTCGTCCGAAATCACACATCATTAGGCTGATGAAAGATGGATGAAAGATGGGTCATTTAAGAATGATCGCATGTCATTGCCTCGAGAATTACCCTCGAGTGGGAACTCTATGGCAGGTAACATAAACCTATTTTGCGGCGATAACGGCCACGTTGACGGGGAAAAGCTCTTGTTGATCAAGGCACGCACCGATCTACTCCACAACGCTCATCATGCTCGATTCGAGGCGGATGGAATACACCTGAGAACTGCTTTCGCCGATGATCGATGATCATCAATAGAAGCACCGGTTCCAGCGCATCCGTCGATGGTTTCCCATATATATATAGGGAGAGCTCCGTGTGAGCACTGGACTACTCTCAACTTCCGCCTGTGTTGTTATTGTCAACACCCACGAATGGCGGTGCCTGTGGGCGATTACAGGGCTTCCGTGATATCTTCAGTGAGTGCATTCTAGTCCGGCCCGGATTCTTTCTGATAAACCTTAGTATGTGAATGGTAGGGATACCTCAACCACCTCTGAACAAATCTTATTGGTAACCCCGCTCAATGTCCAGTTGCCTTCCTTACCATAGCCCTCTGGGATGCGTTATGCACTTCCCCTAGGGAACTCCGCTGCATATGGGGAAGAAGGTGGACACTTATCAAGATTCTCTACCTCTTATCGCGTTATAGCCCCATCGTGATCTTCTTGGTTTATACAGTCCTTTGTGCGTGAGACTCTCTATCTACACTACGTTGAATCATTGAAGTTTCTCTCTGATTAGTCCTGCCTCCGAGCCCCTCAAAGTGGAACACGGTCGATTTTAAACACTCAGTAGTCATATATTCCGGTGAGATTTCCAGTGGAGACTGCTTGGGATTTACTTCTGATGAGCCCAATAGCGTTGGCCTCCATTGAGATGCTGTTTGTAGAAGGTAGTTGTACAGTTTCTGCTATTTTGCAGTGTACGTGTTGATTTTCCCTTAGCGCTCTTAATCAGCCGTTTATGGGCACTCTGGGACGGTACAAGGCGAGCTACCATTTGGCTTTCACTAGGATTCGCCTTTCTTGCCGCTGGCGATCTCTTTTCCGTCGTAATTGCCAGAGGTGTCCCCCTATCTTTTGGTCTATTCTCTCTGTTTTATTTCAGTGAGCTCTCAACGATATTGATGAGATTACCGATTACTGATTTAAGCCCCTACCTTCGAAAGTATTGTTGATTCTGACTTGCATACGAGCCCGAAGAATATGTGAGGCTATGAAATGACTTCATTCTTGCTTTTCTGATCGGACTAGCTACTCTGAATGCGAGAACTCCTTTTATCAACACAGTAATCAGAGATGGTGAGTACCCTCAACTCATCCACAAGTTTAGCTAACGTCATCGCACTGCAACCTCAAGGGATTCTCTACTATGCATCGCTTCTCCTAATCTCACTCGCGGGATTGGGGCTTCCATTCATAGATGGTGACGTACAATTACCATCGAGTATATCGGCAAGGTCAGTATCAAAGAATTTTCTTTCGACTTGCAAGCTCATACCTTCTAGGGCCATACCTCTCATCTCATCGATTTCTGCCTGTCGTATGACGCTGTCTCTCAGAGAGACTGGCTCTCAAACAGTGGTCATCAATGGGTACGTCTATCATTCGACAAGAACTCGGTCTGGCCCTATAAGTGCACTCGCATTCGCATCAAATGGCTGCGAGACGGACGATGAGCTTGCAATCCGGACCCGCGACATGGCTGCCGCCACCACCGCCCAGCCATGATCGATGTCGAACAATGCACCGCTCGAGCTGCTCAGAAGTTGGATGGATGATCAGTAATCAAGAGACAGATCAGGCAGGTTATACCGAGTGTGCTTGCGTATGCTCTATCAAAGAGTGCGCAAACAGGCAGAGCTTTCGGACCATATATACACCCTGACCGAGTCTGTTCGGCCGTCATATACACTTAAGAGCGGCTGTATTGACGAATGCTTTGTCTTTCGGTTTGCTGCAATGAACTGCAATGAAGGCGTTTGCTTCAAGTTGTTCCTCCGATGTGCGAGGGCTGGGTTCCGCCAAGTTCGCTATTGCTTATGATGAAGTTGACTCGGGCTGGCTATACCGATCTGCCAATCATTGGAGCTTATTTGGCACCTGTACCACCATGGTCTTCAAGATCAGTCAGCCAACGGCACCGATTCCAGGGCATTCGGCTCGACGGCTCAGTGGCATACTGTATCGCATATAACCCTTCATTGACCTTTATGCAGAATTCTATCCTATCCCTCACTAGCGTCGCTTTGTCGCTCACGTCCGAGTCATCCGATGGAATTCGCTGCCGGAGATGAGAGGAAAAATCTGATTTTTTCGGTGAGTCTATCTCTGAACTGGCCTTATTACAGATTCTTACCGTAGGTGCATTAGTACGCTAATAGTGAGTGATTTGACATCGTGATCCACAGTGGAAACGGATTTGAATCTATCTCACTGGCAGGTGTTTTCTTCACCATAGCGGTTTGGGACACATTATGCACTTTCCCCAAAGAACTCGTCTTTATATGGTGGAAGCGATGGACTCCAGTCAAGATCCTCTACCTCCTCTCGAGGTATGGGCCCATTATAATCTTCGGGCTTTACAACTTCCTTTGTCAGTATCTGATTTGCAGTCGACCTTTGATATTCTAACAACCCTTCTGTTTTCTAGTTGACATGCCTAGGCAATGTGCAAGACACGTCCGTGTTGCTAATTCTGATCATTACGAAAACGGTAAGATCTTAGAACGCATCCCTGTATGCATCTGACAATACCGTTAGCGCTGCTGATCTTGAATCTCGCTATCGTGGAGGCACTACTCATTTGGCGGATGCGAGCTATCTGGGGTGCCTCGAAAAGGATCACGGTGGCACTGGTGGTCGGCTTTATCGCCCTTGTGGCCGGTACCGTCGTCTCCACGCTACCTATCGGAGACGTATCGTTCACTGGCTTCAGTGTTCTTTCGCTGTTCTATCTAGGTGAGCGGACTCTATAAGCACCTTGCCAGGGTTCCAATTCTCACTGGCACCGATTGAGTCTAGTGATGCTTACTCTGACTTGCATCCGATCCAGAAAACAAAGTAAGTCCGAGATCTATTTCGCCTTCAGAAAGCTCAATTATCCATAGCTAAAGGCCTCCATGAAGGGCCCCGCTTCATTTGCGTGGCTTTGATGGATGGTGAGATACCTTTCGACCTTTCATCGACGCACTTCTTTGACTTTGCTCATTGAACGATGGAAGGCATCCTTCACTACGCATTCATTTTCTCTCTATCAATCATAGAGATCGTCATGGCAGCTACCAAGCGACCGTTCGATCGGTTCTCGCTGATCATTCTGCAAAGGTGAATTGATGTCCTCCATTCTAGTCTGAGTCATGATTCAACCACGGACAGGATAATACAACTGCTATCCTCTATCATGGCAGCCAGAATGACACTGTCTCTTCGAGAGGCTGGGTCACAGACCGTGGTGATTGACGGTGTTCCAGTGAATCCGTCGGCTCGGTCTCCCCAGCTGAGCACGTTGGTATTTGCCAGTCGGGACGATCCCAACCCAGGCATCAGCCAAGTCACCAGCATCCGAGTCGCAGGCCACGTTCAAGCTGATGATCTGCACGAAGTATCAGATGCTAGCACGTACGGCGTGGACGAGAATTCAGACGTAGATCTTAAGGGGAAAGTCTAGATCCGTGGTTCCTTCCATGAGAGCTTTGGGTGTTCAATGGCCATATCCCGAATTCGGAGCACACCGATGGGAAACGACACGAAAACCTTGCAGTATACCTCGATGCCAGCATTCCGCCTCACTTCCTCATTGACACCTTCAAATTCTGTCGAGACTCATGGGGATATTTTCGCCCCTAGTGTTTCGGTAGAGTCCGGGGTTCGAGGGTTATAGGGCTGCCTTGTCGATATCGGACTCACTCAATCACCGTCGAAGGTAGCTGCGAGGACACCGACCTATTGGCGGCGAGAGACGAGTGGCATTATTGCCTCGACAATGAGGCACGGAAGCATCGAGGCTGTAACCTTAAGAACTACCTTCAAGTGGGCAGTTAGTGGCAAGAGATGCCGCAGTCATGAAAGGCAAAAAGGAAAGGACAAGCAACCATCGTTAAGATTGAAGACCTCGTGTAAAGATCGCACCTGCCAGTCCGTTGTATTCGGTTCTGCTAAAGATATCTGCCTGCAGTGCTTCCGCAGTAATTATTCTCGTTGGAGACTGGGTATCCTAGCCACTCTTCCTTCAAATGTATGGCCCCTTTGCCCAAACTCCAGTTCGAGCTCCATTATCAACGGCTGCTACCTCATCGTCGAAATTGAATATGACATCGTGCCGTTCACAAGGAGGAGACTCCATGATGAATTTTGATGAATTCCACCCCTTGAAGGCATGGTTCCTATTTTTAGTAGCTGTCATGCTATTTTTAGCTAAGCGAACGTCATGGATCCAGCCTCATACCATTTATAGATTTTGATCAGTGGACTCAATATAACCAGAGACTCAAACAAGGCCCACCATTCCCCAACGCACTCCCAACCGCAGCAACCAGCATCATCCTACCCGCCTTGCTCACCGTCGACTACAATGGACGCCCAACAAGCCCCAATTGCCACCCCCGTCGCTGCTAAGACTGCCCCTGTCGCCACTCAACCCTCCCAGTCGATGGAAATGAGTACGTCGCCACCGGCCTGATACTTGTTTCTCGCGCTGAGACAGACTTCCATAGAAACGATGACACCCTCGAACGCCTCAGGACAGGCTCATCACCACCCCGCTAAGCGTATTCGTGGTGGAGGTGCCGCCAAGGTATGGGTTTTGGTTATCGAATAACCACTTGGTCACTCATAACGTTTCTCCGCCCTTAGGACTGCTTCATCGGCCTATTTGGATGCTTTGTTTGCTTCGAATGCTGCGAAGGATGCTGCGACTGTATTGCAGATATTATCTGTGCGTTATCGAATTTATCAGCCTTTCCCATATACTGACGTTCCAACGATAGGCTGTCCCTGTGAGATGTGCTGCTAGAGTATCAGCAAGGAATTCGAACACTTCCGTATCATACATTAGTCTTGGAACTATTCACTAGTTGTTGTACACCACCTATTCCTGGACAAAGAATTTAAATCGTCTAATATGTCTATTCGTGCCTCCTTGATGTCAGGGCGCCAGTACGAGACAGCCCCAAGTGTTTTCAAACACCACCATCACTTGTTGGTCCTTCACGTCCCCAAATCGAAGTCGAGCGGCGGATTTTGACCACTATGTTGCCTTGAGGGTCAAAGGTAAGCCGAATTCTTGGACCAAGGTAAGGACTTGACTTCAGCCCTTCACGAGGACTTAATGTTGTTATCGCGTGCGCCGCCCTTCCCCGTGATGTCACTCCAGGTGAGCCCGACGACGTTCGGTGGACTCGACGCCGGTTAGCTTAGAGTGGGTCTTACTATGTATGCCAGTGGGTTCTGGTTGGGTACTAGTGGGTTCTTAATGTTGGCCGGTTTACCATAGAAATTGCCGTGGAGGTCTGAATCACATTTTCGCATACGTCGTTCTACTCGAGAGCGTTCACTAGTTTGCACACTAGGCGTCCTACTAGGAGGATCAAGTCTCCAAAGACTTAGAGAATAGATGAATGGCATTTTGTACAGTATTATAACATATTATACAAGCTCTAGGGCAATGGATACATTTTAGACGCAAGTGGGGCAGGTGGAGGAGCAGGCACTCGTAATAGTGTCCTGAACGTTCAAGGTGGTGAAAATGACTGTACGTTCACTATTGCGGCTCGAATTGTCCCACCATATGCGGGCGGGTGCCTGGGAGTTATACCGCTTGAGCCTGAGCGTCATTCTACATGCTAAGGTCGTGAAGATGAGCTGTAGGGTTCGCGCCACGTAGAGGACTCGAGAGGGGTTCTGAATAAATATAATCAGTCAGTACCTTGAGGGAGAAAGGGGGCAAGGTGAAGTTGGCACTAACCATGATGGAGATGGGCAAAGCAGCGACTGAGAGGATGAAAAGGATGCCGTAGTAGATGAGGCATTGGCAATGCACCAGGCGAACCAGGTCAGTTTTGAAGTCATTTCCTGCCAGGGAAATAGTTTAGTTACAGTGTGCTGGGCGGCAAGATAACTGCGTACGTGTTATGATGATGCGGATGGTAATGAGTATGGTGTGGACTATATTTGGATTAGCTCAAAGAGACGACATTGAAAGGCTGGAGGCTCACTTACTAGTGTAGAATACAGCAAGGGAGGTACAATAGCAGTAGGTGATGGCAGAAAGACGACCGTAAGAGAAAGCTAGAGTGCAGATGGTCGTGATCCATAGAAGAGCAAAGAATATGGCAAGGACGATGCCGGCCGCCTTGTTCTGCCCATACAAAGCCCATGTTCTGAGAACGAAGAGACCTGATGATACTTTGAGTAGAGTTCTATGGGGATTTGTGATTGGTGCCTCTTACCTTCTACGAAGAATAGATTCACATTGAGGAGAACTGTGGTGGCGTGTGTAAGCAGTAAACTCATTGGAAGACTCGAACGAACACTTGCCATGCGTTAACCCTTGCCACTCCAAGAACCTCCCGTGTTTGAGCATGTTAATCTCTGGCGCATCGGCGATGAAGAATATCACGTAGGATGCTACGCAGAGGTATCTTGATATCAGGTAAAAGAACTGGCATGCGTTCCGCCTGCCCTTCCAGATCAGATCGACCTCGTCGGGGAAGAGGCTCACCGCCTCACAAACCTAGTCAGACAGGACGTAAGGTCAGACGCCACTCGCAGTGTAGATCAATCTAAGCGCACAGAGATGGCTAGGAAAGCCAGATCGACATACTGTGGGTAATTAATTTAGAACTTGAAAAACGCCGGAGAAAGCAGAGAAGGATTGCTCACAGGCAACGCACGAGGGGACCATTCTTCATTTGTCATTTCCGGGGGCTTGGATAAACCACGGTTTCCCCAGTACTATCGCACTATATAAAGGATGAGCAATTGAATACTGGCCCACCTCGACGGGACGGGTCGCTAATCATGCCCAAATTGGGACAACGGGTTCTCATGAATACTATTAGACCAATCGATCTTAGCTAGCCACCTGAGGTCGAGAAAATTCGTTGACAGTTGTCGACGCCGAGAGTGACCGGCCCTGCGAAACTCCACGGACATCGGATGCTTGTACCCCGCCGTTTGAATTTCCGGGGTCGGCATAGGAGACATTTCGTCAGGTCTCGACCACTGGTGAGCGTCTTCGGGCAACCAAATGATGATTTCAAGGGAATTGGTGATCATTTTGTATCGGGCTTACTCATCGTAAATAGTCTATACAAGACTGACCGGTCTTCTAAGGGGAACTAGTTTCGGCTCCGATGATGCTGCGGTATCCTGCGAACTCCCCTCGAAGGTACCATGGTGCTGGGCCGGGAATACTGGCCACAGATATTTCTCTATGCCCATGCCAGCTGGGCCCTTTTCGCGATGTTCCTTCAAGCCGAGTGTCATCCTACAAGCCATATGAACGAATATGAACTGGATTAATCTTGAAATGATGGTGATCTGCAATGGATCCTGTGATTGGTGAGAGACCCATTCGAAGAAATAGAATGCCGGACGTACAATGATCACATTGACAAGACCGATTATTGATAGTATGAGGAGGCCGGCATACCAGATGACGCCTTGAGCATACACCAGACGAATTAGGCTTGTGCTCATGGTCGATCCTATCCGGAAAATCAGCCGGCGGAGTAGGATTATCAGCAGGATTAACGTACTCAGCTCCACTGTACGAACGGCAACCATAACCAGAATCACTAAATACAGCCGGTCAGACACGGACGGCCTCAAGAACTCGCAAAGTTGCTTACCAAAGTAGAAGAATGTCAACGGCACGAAGTAGAGAAACGTAAAGTTCCCTCCCAACATCAGCATCCCAAGTACGATAAGACCAGCAGTCGTACCCCATGATAGCCCTGACAAGACGGAAAGCCAGATGGCCACCTTTCTCTTGCGATCCCAGAGTGCCCATGTTCGTCGCAGGAAGATCACTAGGTATAAATTTCAGGAGGAGAGGGGCTGGTTGGAAAGGGAACGCACGTTCAACGAACACAAGATTGATGTTGAAGAACCCTAGGATAAAAGTTAGTCATCCGATCAGGGGACAGCATACCGTAACTCACAGTGTGTATACCCCTGCACGGTATAGAAGTATCCACTGTTCAAAGCATTTAATCTCGGGTCGTCACCTGGAATGCTACATCAGATGAGACCTTGGGAGAGATGATACAACGTACTCGCAAGGAAGACTATGAATGATAGGATACACATATATCGTGCAGATAGATGGAATATCTGGCTAGCATTTCGAGGGCCTTTCCAGATGTGCTTGACTTCGGAACCAAGCGAGCCAATGGATTCACAGATCTGGGATCAATGGCAATAGCATGAGCGAGGGTATATGCACCATGGGATAGATGGCTTACGGAACAGGTCAAGAGGGCAGCATCCACATACTATCGGGAAAAGTCAACCAACATGAACGAGGCACGTATCGATATAGCATACAGCTAACGTCTGTGCAGGATACGCTCTCGTGTAATCGGGGTCCCAGTAGTATCTTGTCCGATCTGTCATGGGAGGGGAGAGCGAGGGGAGGGGAGGGGAGGTCTTAGGTCTTGATGTGCAGCGATAGATATAATGCTCTGGCGCTGATGATGATCATATTGGATGGAGGCGTTCAGGCCACCTATCTGCGACCTGGATAGGGGGTGGCTTGGGATGTATGCGGCGATAATCAGCCCTTAAGCAATGTGCATCAAGTGCTGAGGCAGTGAAAACGCCTCTGATCCTCGAGCTCGAGTTTGAGGGAGACAGCATGATGCACAGCTTTGGTGATCAGTGCCTTTCTGAAATTAGCGCCCATGCATAAGTTCAACGGGCGCTTGTCAACTTTTCTAATATTCTTCTGTTCGGAGAGTCCTTGCGGAAGAGCGACCGAATTCGAGCGCGCTCAATGGGATGTTGGTGTCCTCTGCAGTGAAATCGAGGTCGCTGCTATCGAGAGCGATTACAACTTGGTGGCTTTGAGCCAGCAGGCTGAGCGTCATTCTACAAGCCAGGTGCGTGAAAGTGAACTGAATGATCCTTGCCACAAAAACAATGACATTGCTGCCTCCCTATAGAAATGTGAGTTCAAGGACAATACCGGGATTGTTCTCGAATGTCCACCCACCAGAAGTACAACTATCAATGCAGCAAGGGACATCCCAAAGAGAAAGGTGTAGTACGTGAGACCTTGAGCATGAACAAGTCGGACAAAGTTGGTATTTATATCGTTTCCTACAGACGGACAAAATCAGCCAGATTTCCTGAAGGTCAAGTGGCAAGAGAACATACTTGATTGAACCGCCTTGATTATGGTCAGAATCATGATTACTGGGTAAATGAAGTCAACGGAGGGCTTCAACAGACTGTCGTATTGCACTCACTGGAATAAAAGACCGACAAGGAGATGAAGTAGACGTATGAAAATCCGCCGCTTGTCACGATGAGTGCCCACAGAATCCCAAAAGTTGATCCCCACAAGCAAAGCATCAGTACAGCGAGCAGAATTCCCATCCAACGAGCTTGTTCCCAGACGGCCCATGTGCGCAAAGAAAATATGACTAGGAGGCGAGTCAGCTTGGGCGTTGATTCTCGGTGGCTAATCGACCCACTTTCGACGAACAAAAGGTTCACATTAAGAAGCCCTGGTTGGCGTGTCTGCATTACAACCTCAGAGAACAAGCAATTTGAATCCACTTACAATGTGTCAATCCTTGTTGTTTGAAAAATGTTCCGTTCTGCAGGATACTTGATTGAGGTGCATCGCCTGCCAGGGGGAACGTGTTTAGGGTCGGATTTTATGGGGAAAACCGAGAACATACTCATTACAAACAGAATGAATGACAAAATAAAGGTGTAGCGTGCAAGAAGGTAGCAAACTTGGCTTGCGTTTCTTGGACCTTTCCAGACCAATTTGACCTCTTCTTCGAGTGAACCTAGTAGCTCGCAGATCTGTCGAAGTTTAAGCTGTCAGGTAAGCAAAAGGGAAAGGCAAGATGGCGTACAGAGCCTGTCAGCAAGGCAACGTCGAGGTACTGATTCGGTATTAGAATTGTTCACAAGGGCAAGCTCGAATTCCTCACAGCAAGAGCCTGCTGAACATTTTCTGGAGTCTCAGGCCCGTAATATGCCATGGTTCACTACGCCTCGTGCATGGGAGTTGGAAGGAAAGTCGGTTCTTGTAGCTGTCAGCTGTCATTTCGAGGTGATTGCTGCCTTTGTCTTCGTCCAAATTGAATTGGGAGTCGTGCTGATCATCCTGGCCAAACTTCGGATGCAACCCGAGCAGCAAGCCGACCTCAAGTCAATTCCAAAGAGGAAAGATAGTCTCACGCCGTCCCCCAATGATCATTCCCCTCACACTGGCCTGGGCAGCGCCCAGTCGTGCTTACTGCTGCTTGGGCATATTCCTCTAGTAAATGGACAGGAAGACCACAATCAACAACTCGAAAAGTTCAAGATATTGCTAGAGCCCGACAGTTTCGTCGATATGGGACCTAGAGAATGTACACTAGGTTGTTACAATGAGGGCAGACGATGGAAGAGTCGATACTGCAGCCGGGACCTAGTAGGGGATAACGAAAAGGAGCCTCAGAAGGCGTGTTAGGAGGACACCAATCATCACTGCTCGCGCATTTGGCTTCAACATGGAAGACATGCTTGGGCTTTGACTTGCAAGTTTTGAAAGCCTTCTCGATGGTATGGCACATCTCTGCATTTGGAAAAGTCAGCTGAAATCTGTTCAGAATACCAATAGGCTGACCTCAAGAAATCTTTCTGGGTGGATGGGAGTTCGGGCTTGGAGGAGGAGTGGATTGGCTGGGATTGAAGTTTCTATCTGATTGGACCCCGACCGCTCAGGCGCTAGCATCCACCTCCGACTCATCGACCAGGGAGGTCTTGAAGCTTGGAATTTACACTCCACCGGTCATATTTCCATGTCATCGGCGCTCTCGAGTTGCGCCACCCGCAGAAGTTCTCCAGTTGCCACTGGCTCCTGGTACCCGTGCCTCATCGGCCTCTGAAAGCAGACTGATGCTAGTGACATTCAACTACCCGCAAAGTCGTCACCGCATTCCATAGACGTGATGACACGTCTTCCTCTGCTCACGAATGATTGAAGCACATCATTGAACGCCATTGAACGCTTTCCGGCGAAGTGACCAAGGTTCAAACAATATGAGCCGCCCGACCGCCACAGCTCACAGGAAAACCAAGGAGATGACGACCGAGCGCATCTATTTCGTCATGGGGCTTCATTCACATGGCAGAAAATACATTCAACGAGGAATCTCAAGGACCACCCAGCAGCCGTTACGAGTGGCTATGACGCGGCAAAATTTGATCATGGGGCCCAGGCGGAGCGAACGTCGAAACGGGTCTCCTCCTCGCCGTCGATAATGACATGGGTTTGGAATCCTTTGGATATTCTTCTCCAGGGGTACTTCCCCTCGATCACGCAATTATAGGTCATTTTGACAAGTCCGGCAGTTCATCCCCACACGGGACCGTTCAAGGCTATCTGCGCGTACACTCGAAATCTAGTCTCTTCAACAATCTAGAGGCTTTCCCGTTGCACAAGCTTTCGGCCGCTTCCACAATTCCAGGAATAGCTGCTGCGCTGGCCAATGTCTCGGTAAACAACGCATGCGATCACCACAAAACTCCAGGACTCCAGACCTCGAAATGCGATGAGACTGGATGACATCATTTCCCGCATCACCTCGCCCACCCTTGCACATATATAAACTGGTCTCAGCTCAATCTTATGTTCATCGCAGTCTTCATCTATCAATCTCATTACAACCACAACAACTTGAATAATCATCATGTCTTACGGCCAGAACGATTTCAACAACAACACTTCCGGCAACACCGATTCTTTCGGTCGCGCTGATGATAACTTTGATACTTCCAGTATGTATACTTTCAACTTGTATTCTCACTGTTTCTCACGCGCTCTTCAGACCAATTCAGCGGCCAGCAGCAACGCTCTGGCCAAAACCTTGGCAGCTCCGACAACCAGTTCTCCTCCGGCAACACTGGTTCCGACAATCTTGGTTCCAATACCGACAACTTTGGTTCCACTGGACGCTCTGGCACTGACCAGTATGGCTCCTCTGGCGGCCAATTTGGCTCATCCACCGGGTCTGGAGGCTTCGACTCCGGAAACCAGCAATACGGTTCTACCACCGGCTCTGGGCGTCGCGATGACTTCTCCAGTGGTGGAGACAACTTCGGTACCCGCGACCAGTACGGTTCCTCTGGCACTGGTGGCACCGGCCTAGGTTCCTCAGGTCGTGACGACTTCGGTAGCTCCGGTGACCGGGACAACTTTGGTTCTTCGACTGGCGACCAATACGGAAGCGGTGCTGGATCTGGTACGAAGCCCAGCATGGGTGACAAGATCAAGGGTGGCGCAGAGAAGGTTGCTGGAAAGGTCACCAGGAACCCCGAGATGGTTGAGCGTGGTGCCGAGAGGCAGGTTCGTATTCCTTTTGCTCTGGCGACGACGTATATATTGACCTCTTCGCTCTAGACTGGCGGCAACATCGGCCAAAACTACTAAATGATCTCCGAAATGCATAACCAAAATCGTAATCATCAGTGTACTTGTATCCCGATAATGTTGTTTTTATTTTTTTTCGTCGTTTAATTCTATATACGAAAGCAAGCCTGCAAATCAATTACCCCACCTTGACTATTACCACTGGACATCTTAGATTGGTCCATATTGATTGAGGTGCCCGACCTCGATCGAGAGATGCTAGTCTTTTCCTGCCTTCGTCATCGTAACGATGTTGAGATATCGGAAAAGCGCGTAAATGCATGCGGTCGTTTATCAAGCTAAGGTCGGCCACAGCACAAAGCACAAACCCTTGATTCATTTGAAGACCAATATTAATACCATTATATATCCTAGTACTACGTCTCCTACTTCTCAAGTCCGTCGAGTCAATGCAGATGATGGATCAGTATGCACATTCGCGGTCGTAAACGATTCCACATCTCTGAAAGCACCTGCCGAGTTAACCCTGACCAGCTCAAGCTCGACCTGGTCATCTAGGGAATCCTCACCATTGCGCGTCCGTAGCTGGGCAGACTCAAAGGTCAGCATGAAGAAACGCGAGAGAGAGGCGAGGAACTTACCATGCGCAACATCTGTGAAATGTTTATGTCGGGATCCTCCATCAAGCGTTCGGATATCTGTCTTCGTACGATCAGAGTATCCATAATAGTCTGTGGATTGCACTCAATTCGCAGGTGGCAGGTATGGATTAAGCGGAAGACTTACTAAGGTATATATCCGCCCAAGGCTCAGGCTGAACACCGCATATAGGCTGCTGGCTTTCGGACCGAATGCTGCTAGAATTTATTCCTTGTAAGTCTCCTGCCGGGAGAGATCAGAGGTGCAATCACCGTATGTTACCAGATAGAGGATCGCTCCTATTGCGACAGGAATCCCGCTTTGAACGGCCTTTCGGAACAGCGTATTTAACGCCCAGTCGGTCTGCCTATTTCCGGTATGGTATAGCCAGAAAGAATGACAGAGAATCGCTGTCAATGACCTCGTGAGCACAACCTCTAGATCCAAGCTGGGTTCCACTTACCCGTTAGAGCGAGGTCGGTGCCAGTATGGAGTATCACCCATGGAATAACGATAGGGAGTAAATCGCTCCCTCGATCAATACTGAAGGGAAGCAACAACATAGATCAGACTATGAGTGGGAATATCAGCCGATGGGGCTCACGAGGGCAGTGTCCACACTCTGTACCAACAACCGCTATGAACATTCTCGTACGGAAGAATTCCAGCGATGCGACAAACCTCACACCCACTAACATACCCATGGTGAAGGCGGCAATTGTAGTAGACAGGAGAGCGATGAAGAGTGGGAGCTTCTGAGTGAGTTTGAAGACTCTATCCGAAGAACACCGTGATGATCACGCTTGTCAGAAAGGAGTTACAATTGGGCTGACAAACTAACCTGATTGCCAAAAAAATATGGGCGAGTAGGGCAGCAGCAGAAGTGAGGAAGGGGGTCAAGAGAAATGCCCAGAGAGGATCTTGATTCGATCATTAGACAGAGGGCGTGAGCAAAAGGCGGACGTTGTAGATAGTCAACCTCTTACAATCAACCATCGAGGGATTATTGTAATGTCTGATGCTGCATTAAATTCAAGTAAACAACTGTGTTCATAATGGAGACGAGTAAGACTTACAGAAAGAACCAAGGAATATACATCATTCTGCGACGTATTCTGTATTTCAGAGGTATGGAGAAGCCCATGATGTGGGCGATGACTTACGTTGATGAGTGAGCCGTGTCGACGAGCAATAGACCAAAAACGAAGATCCTGGACCGAATGGATGAGCCCGACGGAAGGTATGTATGAGAAAAAATGATCTACTTTATCCACAAGGCATCTCGAAACCCTGTCCGGAACGGTTAGAAGGTCTCTCCTAGAACCACGAGCTGCTTTAGTTACCGAGAGAAAAATAAGTTATGAATTGACATAACGAAATGCCAAACAAGTATGTGTTCACTGCTCGGCACTGAATCAGGTATGGTTCACTCTGCTCCGACCTTTGTCAGCTCACATACGACACCCATTAATAATGGCCCTACTCTTCTTCTTCAGCTCTCCGGAGGGGTGATGAAGAAGGACTCGACGTACCCAAAGTCCACGTATAGCTAGTTTCCTCGATCATTCGAAGTCCGAATATCCTAGTGTCTACCTGAACTCTTACTCGCACTTCGATGATTTTAACGCAAGGAGGGGAATGAGCTGCGACACCGTCGAGAAGTGGAGGATGAGAGTGACTTTTGCCAGCGATATGGGAAGATGATGGATAGTTCCTCAGAGTTTGCAACCATTTTTATACGTGTGGCCATTCCGTCCATGGCCTTGACTAGCCAAACCAAGCGAGCACTATTTGCAGGTAACAGAAATGTCATCAGGCCAAGCTGCACTGGGTGCCACACACCCGATCCGCTCAGTCGACATAGCCACTCAGATAAACAATTATCCCTCGATCATCAAGGAAGGCCTGCCGCGGCAAGAGTGGCGGCGGCGGCGGCATTTCGAGTTATCTGTGGAAAACGCAGATTCGAAGCAGATTAGGACTTTCTTATTGAAGGATAAGTAGCTCTTGGAATTGTAAGTGGGTAGTTTGCATTAGCTTCCCAGAGACAGAATTCATCGACACTGGCGAATGGGCACAGGGCCGGGCGGGCCTTGCTGCCGCCAAGTCACCGCAAACGACCATATTGGGCTCGAAGACGTCTGAACTTTGAAGCGTGTAATCAGACCTGTAAAATGTTCTGGCGATAAACGAGAAGTCCTCGTGCTTGAATCTCCAAAAAGAGAGGTGTTAGTCGTTAGAAAGGGACAGAAAAGAAGTGATAGGAATCTGCATTTGCCACTCCTCGGACTCGGAAGTCTCCCAAAAAGGTGTGTAAATCCTGGTCGGGGATGCCTATCGTAGATCATATCCATTAAACTAGCGAGATGACACTCTAGGTTCACTGTCCAATACAAGTGAACCCATGCCATTGCTATTGGCAACTTATCCCGAATAAATATTTGCTTGAAAAGGGCCTTGGAGAGGACTCCGCGTCCTCTCCTTCATCCCCCCACAGCCGAAAAAGATTCTTTCAGGTCACCTGTCTTTGACTCGAACGCGGTGACTTGCGGGATCCTTCGTAAATAGCACCCAGTTATCATGAATTAGCCGGCGACAGTTCTGAATGTATTGGCCGAGTAGGTCAGAATTATAGCGCTGCGCTGCGGTGGCGTCTATAGAGAAGGAGTTAAATGTTCCCAGAGCACCGTTGTGATTGCGTCTCAATGAACTCCAATCGACGGATTGTATTGCGCCACACGTTCATTGGACGTCCATCAGGATGAAGGTATCGGGATCAGGACAAAAATAGGATTCTTCGGAAAGCCTTGAATAGCTGCGGAGGTGATGTAGCTTGCATTCATTCCCGCCAGCATCGGACTTTATCTCCTGCTCGCTGGCAACTTGAAGCGACGGGACACAGTCGTGACCTCCGAGTCGACGCTTCCCGAATAGTTCGAAAGGGACATTCAGAAGCACCAAGTTTGGTGCAACTCAAGTCCCTTCAGCTCCTCGATAGTTAAACAAGCCCCCAAGAGTACTGTGAACTGGCAGCTCGTCACGGAAGAAGCAGAGCAGTTAATGAGTCACTGATAGCGACTGCTTCAACCTGGTGACTGCGCAAGTGATTATACCGCCAAAACGAATCATAATGCGCACTTCAAGGAAACGACCACATCGGATATGGTGTAACGGCTAACATTGCCGCCTCTCACGCGGCAGCTCGGGGTTCGATTCCCCGTATCCGAGTTTTTTTGGACCTTCTTAGAGTCGTGTTTTTTTTTCTTCCAAGGACGAAACAGAAACACGTCTTGCTGATTGTATTGTTATCTAAGATACGACATCCAGAAATACAACCTCATTTTGAGAATGAGGCATATTCCCGCCGATGCCAGCTACTCTGAAGGTACCAATTCAATGCATCAAGACCATTCGCATCCATACGCCAACCTCATCCCAAAGATCCGCAAGTTCCTTATCCTCGTACTCTGCCCCAGGTTCATAATCGAAAGAATGTTCTTTCCCTTCTACCTCCCTCAACTCTACATTCCTCACACCTGCGGCCCTAAGTCTCTGCGATAAGGCTATTGATTCCTTTACAGAAACTGCCGAGTCCAATGTCCCATGGATGAGAAACGTGGCTGGCCATTTGTCTCCGTCGATATCCGTAAACTGGGGGAATAGGCGATGCAGGTGTTTCGAGATCACTTGCTTAGCTTTCTCAGGATCAATCGTCTCTTCATCACTGGAGCTACCATCTGGGTGCAGGAGTGGGCGTAGCTGATCGCTCAGGCCCCAGGAACCAGTGTAATAATCCAGGTAGTTCCCAAGTTGGAGGTAGAGTCGAGCGAGGAGCATTCGCGGGTTTGCCGGATATCCCGGGATAGGGTGGGTTTCTGCGGTGTGGTAAGCCAGAGGGGAAGAGCTCTGTGGTGGGAGTGTGAGCGAGGAACGGTGGTAATTGGGGGAGGTGCCTTGGGGCTGATGGCTCGGGTGAAGGAACTCTAGGAAATCCTTTGGGTCCAGGAGTTCTCGATTTCGGAAAAATGGTTTTGTCTTTGGTTTGATGTAATGTGAAGTCTGCAATGGAGTGAAGTGTTAGAATGAAGGTAATATTGGGAGGAGTGTGAGACTACGCACGAGGAAATCTGCACCCATCCCATACATTGATATGATCGCCTTTGGACATGGTGAAACACAGTGCATGGCTGCAAAGTAGGTGCACAGTCCGCCAGCACTGGAGCCAGCGACAGCGATAGCCTCGCTGTCAATTCTAAGTCTAGTCTTGCTTGATGAGTTGGTCGCCACTGATATCTCGTTCGAGACGAGGAACCGCAGCACGTCCTGGATGTCTTCAGATATCTCGTGTGCAGTCGCTGGTGGAAGAAGACGGTAGTCCGCCGATACAAATATAAATCCGTTCGCTATCGTACGTTCTGTAGGGCGCTTGTTAGGCGAAGTTCATGTGAAGTTGGCGGAGACAAGAGCACTCACTATAGAGCCAGGAAGGGAACCAGCTCTGTCTATCTCCAACTGCCAATCCACCTCCATGAAAGTACACCACCGCAGGCAGCGTCAGGACCTTATCGCCTGTCGCCTCGTGTAAGTTCTCCGGCGGATATACATCCACGAGTGTTCCTTCTGGATGTCCAGGTAGTGGCTTGAACGAAAGTGTCGTTGCGCGTGGCAACTGTCCGTTCGCGACCGTTGTAGAGCTTGCCATTATGCACGCTAGAAGGACGTGAACGGCTCTAAAGATAGAGATGGTGAAAGAAAACTTCATGAGGTCTAGGGGAGCATTTTTTAATTCTATTGTGATGGTGGTAAGGGTGAAGTAACGGCTTGGCGGCGGTGAGCGCGTCGTTACGCGGGGACCGGCGGACATTCGGTTGATTTATGAGAATGGGCACGCTGCTAATGAGAACGCGTCGCGTCTATTCCAGATGCTCGAAGATTGTACATTCAAAACGTAAAGGAATCGATAATCTCCTCGTCAGTGGCCTCGTATATAAGCCTACCACCTTTATAACGTAGACCTAAAATCAGATTTCCTCTTGAAACTGGATTGGATCTACAATTTACCTCCATCTTCGACCCCTGGAGGTAGCTTCGCCTCTTTAGCCTCGACCTTTCCCCGCTCTTGCTCCTTCTCCTGCCCATCTTTCAGATCTAGCTTCTTGGACATTGCCTCGACGATCTTCTCAACCTCATCCTTCGCGCCTTGTATAGCCGCCTCCTGCTTATCGACGGGTGGCTTCTTCTTCTCTTCGTCCCTCTTTTCCTTCACTTGATCAACCCTCTTCACCTCAACACTTCCTTCAGTCTCAGCCCAAGCCTTGTCTAGATCTTCTTTCCAACCCAGTTCTTCAGCTAACTCCTTGACAACAGAATCACAGTCTCCCAGGAGTACGACGTCACCCTTCTTGCGTCCTATATCACCAACTCTTTCGAGGTTGATAAGAACACGTTTGCAGGAAGGTGAGGCCATGCCTGCCAGGGAAGCGAAGGGGTGCACGGTAAGAGATGTACCCATGATAATGAGGGCATCGGCTTCTGAGAGCAAGTTGATATTCTTGATGAATCTGGTTGGCAGCTAGGTATCGTGTAAGTTCGAAGAATGAGCATTGGGGAGATTATAGAAGACGTACCCCTTCACCAAAGAAAACAATCTCAGGCTTGACGAGGCCATTGCACTCCTCATCCATGCACCTTGGGATCTTGATTCCCCCTCTCTTTTCCCATCTTCCCATTGGTTTCTTCTCTTCATCCGTCTCCTCATCCTCGCTTGGCCCGAGAACTATCTCCTTCATAACATCATCTGGAAACTCTTCCTTGCAATCAATGCACCTATGCGAGGCGAAACTTCCATGTGCCTCGATTATCTTATCTTCGGGTACTCCAGCTCTTCGTTCTAGGGTATCGATGTTCTGTGTAAAGCACATATGTAAGAGTGAGTTGTCATGAAGAAGCTTAATGAATGAGTGTGTTGGTGTGGGCCGGAATGCTCCTGGGTACAGCTCGGAAGCGAGGGTGTAGAATGGGACGGGGTTTCGTCTGAAGAAGTTGATTTCGAAGACAGCCTCGGGCTGTGGAAGGTTGAGGCGAGCTAGATTTGCCTGATTTCATCCGGGTAAGCTTAATAGAAGCCCTAGTGAGAGTAAAACGTACGTAGAGCCCCGTTTTAGGTGATCTGAAATCAGGTATACCTGCGCTTGTGCTAACACCTGCTCCGAGCTACGTTGGCGCCACACATTCAGGATCATAACACTCAGAAAAACTCGATCTGACTCACCATAAGTACAACCTTCTTGCACTTATTCGATTTCAGGTACTCCGCTAGGTCCTTGATATCTCTTTTCCTTCTAGCTTCCGCCTTCGAGTTGGGTGACGCCCTTAGATTGTTGGACATAGTTTCTTCTACTTGCTATGGGGCAATTTGCGTCACGAAGGTTCTTAAGGGCGCGGGGTCAGCTCGACCCAAGGTGATGGTCGCGGTAGTGAATTGAAAGGAGTCAATGCAGTGCGCCATGACTGTACTAGAGAAGAGTCAGATTGACTTGATGATGGTGATTGACGCCCGTGGACAAATTTGGATAGCAAGGAGAGCAGAAGGCTGTAGGTATATTGTTGTTGGATTCTGAGAAAAATATATGAGAAAAGACTTGGCCAGCTATGCGAACATCACTCGGATACGGGGAATCGAACCCCGAGCTGCCGCGTTCGACCATGAAAGGCGGCAATGTTAGCCGTTACACCATATCCGATTACAACTTTGACCTTTTTATCGCACTATGGAAGCAACCTCTAGTAATAATTTGGCCAGGCTATTACCTGCCAGTGCCAATGCCATCCCTTATCCTATGCCCAGATAGACGGGACAGTCTCGTGAGGAGTTTGAGGCCACATCGAGATTCAGCGTCAGCAATGTGATCACCAGGCCAAGGTCTTCAGGAACCGACCCAGCATTGGAGCTCCTCCGTTGAAAATATTCTCCCTCAAACAAACGTAGAATACCAACCAGAAGTCGTCGAACGAACTTTAGACCCTTTCCTGCAACCATTCTTCGAGATCTTTGAACAAACCCGGCAATGCCGTTCATCCGATAGCCGACGTGTATTTGCACTGGTGACCTTTTCTTTATTTATATTTGCAACAAATGCCAACGTGCTCGAACTGTTTGGTTCCAAGGTTTCCCAATCCTCCACATTCAAGGGTCTTATATACGGAGAACGTCAAGGCACTCCCGTATCTCTGCCCTCGACGTTGATCAGCCACGGAGACGCGACGAGCATAGCTGCTGTTGCTTGAGCAGCCCAAATCTCGAATTATGGGATCTGCGGTTGAAAAAGACACTACTCTGGAGTCACCATCAGGTGTCCTGGACGTACCTCAACAAACGATAAATGATTCTACTGTGACCACTGAAGCCCGGACAGCCGCGAAGCGACGACATGACGAACTTGAGGAGGTATGTGTATCTCTAGGGCTGGACAAACCCCGCTACAACATCTGCGTATCAGAGACAAAATGAGCTAGGCAGCTCTCAGGCGGAAGAACGTAATGTCAGGAGGAAGGAGGGACCTTCGTGAGTTTTCTGTGGAGAAAACCTTTGCATGCAGACACTGATTATACTCAACTCAAAGCACCCCGCATAAACCAGCAAAAACGCTTCCCCATGAAGGGAACGGACAAACCCAATCGCCCGACCACCTTTCCTCTGAACCCGACTCCCCATGTAGTTTCCGGACGGCCCATTCCAATTCTGATCATGGACCTATGTCACCTACCCTCGAACAGAATATGGACGTCGATACGGAGAATGCTTCTCCCCAACCAGCATACAGCCCACCTGAAGACTCCCGGGAGCAGAACATAGCCCAGACGTTATCGAACCTAGCTGATACCATACGGCACCCTTCCTCCAGCTCTTCACATCCTCACGAAAACGCTTCCTCTTCACATCAACTCCAAGATGGCGCGCCGGAGCAGCAGCTTCCACAAACCTCGCAAACTGTAGTTTCAGGCGCAGGCGCAGATCCCAGTGGTCCCTCTGCCAATGGCCCACGCATTACGAGAAGTTTTCTGGCTGCTGCAGCTGCCGCTGCACGAGAAGCCGAAGGGCTTGCGGGCGCGCAAGGCTCTAATGGCGCTCCAGCTGCGATCCACAGTACAGGGTTTGAATCTCTTGCTCAGGCGATCAACGCTGCTCAACAACCCTTACTACCGAGTGAAGCAACAAGCAGTATGTTTTTATCTTGATTATGAGTGTGAAACCTCTGATATCTGATTCGCATAGACAATTCAGCTGCATCCCAGCCGACACAATCAACGTCCAAACCTTCTGGTCCAGCCCCCCTGCAAGTCAATGCAAATGTATCCCCTAACGCTACTGTACCTACTAATGGAACCGAAGCCACTCAAACTTCATCTCTCCCTGTAAATCCCGTCGTCCGCGTTGCCGAAGCTGCTGTCGCGGCGCAGAAAGCTGCAGCTTCGTCCTCCCAATCTGTCACCCCTGCATCATCATCACCTCCTCCACCGAGTGCTTCTACTACTACTGAAACGAGTCCATCACAGACCGGACCTAGTGCATCTCCACAAACAACATCTAACCCAGCACTCGCTAGTAATCCTTATGCTATCACTACTCAATACCTCAAGTCTCCAACTGCTACACCTACTTCACCTGGGTTGCCTATGAGCCCTCTGGCGATGAATCCTTACGCTATGTACTACGGCCCGGGTACACCCACGACTCCAGGTTACTCACCATATATGAGCCCGTACTACTACATGGGTGCACCCATGCCCAGTCCAAACGGCGTGTATCCTCCTGGGCCCAGTCTACCTCCTACACCTGCATCCGCCTCAGCACCGCCTGGCGGACCTTCTCAACAGCTTCCGCCGCCCCAAAGACAAGGGAGTGGTTCAGATGTTCGTGTGGCAAAACCTAAGAGGTTGAAGGCGCATACTGTGACCAGTAAATCATTCAGCATCCCAATGGTGCCTAGGGATAAACACGGCAACCCAATGCTGCCTCTGAATGTTGGGATTATGACGGTGCATAGTTTGGGAAGTGTCTGCATGAGGGAACATTTCCATACTGAGAGGTACATCTTCCCAGTAGGATATGACGTAACGAGGTTTGTTCTTCATCGAGTCTGCTTGTTGTAACGATGTACTTATTGGCATTGCTTCTCGACAGGCGATACTTATCGACCATCGATCCGACGCATGAAGTCGTGTACCATTGTACGATCCTGGACGGAGGTGACGGACCCAAATTCCAGATCATCCCTTCAGATGTACCAGATCGACCTGTGATCGCTGGTACAGCGACTGGAGCGTGGTCAAGCATCGTGAAACAAGCGAACATGATAAGGAATCGCCAACACTCAAATTCGGTGTCTGGTCCTGATTTCTTCGGGCTTGGACAAAACACGATCAAGCATCTGATTCAGGAGCTGCCCAATGCCCGTAATCTACGCGATTACGTTTGGCAGAATTTCCAGGAGGGAGGGTACGTTTCGCGCATATTAGATGCATATATGCGTCAAATTAATTTCGCTTGTTTAATAGTCCATTGGGTGGGCGACATGCAGCAGTTATTCCTGCATTACCTGAAGAGTACGATGGCGGTCTCGCAGTTGGGAACTACTACCAGGGTAAATTGAAAAGAGACGTCACTTCCACGCCTGACTCTCCGAAGGGGCTTGGATACTACCCTCAACACGTGCAAGCCGAAGCTCGTCGGCTGCAGCCCAGCCCACCTCAACCTCCCGTTGCGGGTCCTTCCCAAATAGCGCCTCAGCCATCGAATGGAAATGGCCAACCTCCTGTATCACCTCCCCACCAGCAGCCTCTGCAAATTCATGCACATTCCATGGCCGAGATAGCTCAAGCTTTGAGTAATCAGGCTCAGGCTCAGGCTCAGGCTCAGGCCGTCGCTGTCGCCAGTCAACAGCAACAGCAACAACCACCCCTGGACGCGAGGCAGACCATGCAGTATTCGAATGCAAGGTCCCAGCCACCTGTCAATGCTCCATATAACCCTGACCCCGGTATTCCTCCTGGTGGCAATCCAACTGGGCAGGGTGTTCCAAATACGTTCGCGAGCATTATGAACGCCTTCCCTGCTGGCGTTCCTCCTGCCGGTGTGCCTCCTACTCAACCATAGTGGGGATGGGGCCCCGGTTGCATACATCCGAAGTCTGTCTTGATGTCTGGAGATTACTTATCCTGCCATAGCTTCCCCTCTTCTCCTTTGCTTTGGGTGTATACTTGCTTTCGACATTTCTATTGCTAATCTGTTGTGCTACTAGTGTATAGGTTACGGTCAAGACCCTGTGGTCGTTAATTCAAATTCCGCGTGGAATATATGCTCGAATCAGATCAAGTCGCTGACGGTCATTCCGTCCTTTCTTCGTGCGTTCGCCCCATCCGATGTTCGCTCAGAGACCTGCCGCATCGGCGGAAATCAACCTCTGGAGCAAGCATCTGGAGGTGTGCTTGGGAGGAAGCAGCCGATGTCGTTGAGCCATTAGGTTGGTCTCCAAAGCATGCAGGTTGTGGACCAGGTACAGCCTTCGGGTGGCAAAATTGAACAGACGTAGTGAACAGAATTATTATCAAACTACGGCCCCTGGTGGGGACTCCAACCTTCGCAAGGATAGTGCGGGATAACGGAGTAGTATCTGGGGCAGACATTTATTTGTAGGAAGAGGTGAATATATGTCGGTGTTTGGGTCTGGATAACTTAGGCTGAGGTCGCTGAGGTCGGGAGATGATATCACACGCGAATGGGAGAATGCAATTGCAATGCCTTGTCCCTGACAGCCTCTCAAAGTTCGCCGCCAAATGAACCGAATGAATGGCCGAATTACGGCATAACTCCTTCGCCTACGGCTTTGAAACAGGGTAGATTATAGCGAGAGGTCGCGGTCTGTAGGGGTCCGTCGTTGCCCTGATCATCTTCCCTTTCACTGAGGTAACGACACGTCAAATCTCCAGCTTGGCGATAAGGTATAAAATGGGTTCATCCTGACCGCAGTCTCCTCACCCTCCTTCGCCTCGTTTCTTCCCCATAACTCAATCCAAAATGACTTTCACTGAACTCTGGCTCGCCTACCAGCTCGCTTCTCGCTTCCATGAACCCACCACGAAGCAGCTTATCGAGCTTGACTATGCTGGTCAGAAGCTCGCCGACCTCGAAGACGTCCTTGAGCATGGTGAGAGTTTCTGTGTTACCTTGTCTCGTGGCGCTCACTAACGAGTAGGATTGAATGACATTATAGTCTTCCGTGAAGGATTTGTTGATGCTAAGCATCGTCCCTCCGCGTGGTGGGAGACCAAGGATGGTCATAAGCTGAAGGCTAGCCATTCCGTTCACGAGCTGTTGAACGAGGGCCTGGGACGATGCCCTGAGAGCGCTGTCAAACTCGTCGTCCGTGAGTACATCGCTTCAATTGCCCTATACATTGTGTTGATACATCAAGTAGAGGACGTTCCGCCCGCCATGTGGTTCACCTACGTGTACACCCACAATGCCAGCGCTCCTGCTGTCACCCAACGCGTCAAGTTGACCGGCTTTGAAAGCAGTCGCAAGATTGAATTGTTGGCTCACGTCACCAACCACATCTTCGCCAACAAGTACATCGAGGCCAAGCATCGCGCTGTTGTCCACTGGGAGACACCTTCAGGCCAGAGGGTCGAAGAATGCACTCGCGTTGACGAGGTCCTTTCGTGGGGATCTGGTACCTGCGAGGAGAAGCCTCTTCGCCTAGTCATCAGTCAGTCTATTCCTAGAACTGGAATTGAGTATCCCGTTCTAACCTCTTTCCTCAGATGCCCACTCGGCCAACGAGCACCACCACCATCACCACCAACACCACCACCATGAATACCTTCCCCCTATCCAACCACACTCTCCTTGCACTCCTCATCACCACGCCCACGAGCACTGCACTGTCGCTGGACGTTGCTTCCACTAATTCACATTACCACCTTAACCTTTGCATACATTTACGCGTCGGACAGACTTTCAGTATCTCGATACCCTTAATTCACGTACTGCTTGTCATTATTGCGCTGGTCGTCGTAATGAAATGACGCGTTTCACTGGATAACGTGAATCTGGTTAAGGGCCGGCTGCTTCGTGTATTGGCAGGGTCGGTATTATCTAATCTAACTACACAGTAGCACAGCCACAGGCTTCTCTCCATCACACTGCCATCGTCGACCGCGCCGACCAACAATGCCTCGACGACAAAGGCAGTATTCTATTTTTTCGCCGCCTACCTTGGCTATGTCGGAGCTCGTGAAGACTACGCTGGACCACGACTCGACAGATATGTTGATTGACAAGTGGCTGGAACATCGGAGCAATGGACATGATGCGTACCATGACTGGTTTAGGGAAGTGCGCGAGAGGAAGCATAATGCGAACGCGCAGCACGGAAAGCAGATAATTGCTTGGAACAAGGGAGAATTTGTTCCAGAAAACGTATTTTGCAGGACTGTGGATACCGGACGCTTGATTCCTCTGGACCGGACGTGGACGACCCATGTATATCACCACCATTCCATGCAGGAAAGAAAATTGTCCATGATGCCAGTAGTCTTCACTATGGTACGTTACGCGTCCCTGGGGGTGAACTTGAAGCTGATACAACCAGTAGTTACCTGAACTCATGCTCCTCCGAGGCATGCACGATACCGGATGCGATGAAATATTCATTATAGTCACGGACCTAAAACGTCAGGAAATGGACGATGTCTCCGAATACTTTAAACTCGTCTGTCGTAACTCCTTTGGTCGACCGCGTAAACCGAGTGTGGAAAGCAGGATCCAGTATGAACGTACGTGGCCCCTATTTCAAGTCGGACGACTAAGAAAAAATTGATGATCGTCAACAGACATGCGATTGAGCCACACATTACTCCGCCAACGAAGAACACCATGTTTCCCACAAATCGATCTCACCCTCAGAGCCATTTTATATGAGAAGCGTCCTCGATTCGTTGTGCTTTTCTCCCATCAAACCACGTCCTACTCCCAAATCTTCTTCACACACCGAACCTTTGTTCCGGACGAAAACATCTTCTATGATTATCCAACTGGATGCCCAAACCCTTGCTGCACAGACGACTGCGAGATGATACGGTTTCCGAGGAGAGGGTTGGAAACGGCATGCATTCTGGACACGAAGATTACGAAGGGAGGGAAGCGTCGGAGGATCAAACCGAAGCAAATGTGCAATTGGATCGAATGTGGTGTCGTGTTCTGCGAGGAATCCTCGGGGAATACATCCAGCAGCAGCAGCGAAGGTTCGGATATCAGTGTCAGCTCCACCGATATGCGACCTGCTGGCCAAGTTTGCAGTAAATGTAAACTGGTGAAATACTGCTCTGCGGACCATCAACGTCGAGATTGGGATGAGCACAGGCGTGTTTGTGTTAAGCCAGCCGCCGTGTAGGGGAGTCGAGTCAATTTGTCGCTTTATTTGCCTTTTGGCCGTCGTTCTTCGCCGTTTTTATCAGCAATTTCTCCAAGCTGCTTTCACTCGGACGTTCTCTGCTACTTTGGGCCTTTGCTGGGCAATACATACCCATTCTTTCGAGCCATATTTCTACGGATTGTTCTTCTCGTGCAGCGGATGTACATGTTTGCCTTTTCAGTACAATTGGATCCCTGCCTTCAAGTTGAAGACAACTTAGCTTTCACTCTCGCCTTCATTTGATCTGACTGCCCCTTCCAGTGAATGGAAGATATTGTTGCAATTCCCCAGAAGTCAACATGATAGGTTTCTATTGGGTCGCGGAGAAGCCATAAAATGTAAGGATGGTTCATTTGGATTTGGACTCGGCGGGCGAACATATGGTTGATAAAGATTGAATTCTCGAGGCCGCTCGTAATCGTTGGATGCCTGTACATGCCCATAAAGCTCTACCTACACTATGACTGCATGTTGTCAAACCACCCCTCGGTGCTTATCAAACGAGCCGAGCTTGTCAACACCACAAGTAGGTGAAGCTATAGACCGCTCCGTCTCCGGTGTGCACTGAAGGCCGCTGGCCGGAACGGCCTTAGCCGCTTTGGCCACATTATCCGGGACTGCCACGAACTTGGACTACCTTCTACCTTCTACTCTTCTCTTCAAGGGATGGCTACTAATCCCGGAGGTCCAGCAAACCAAAGAGCTACCCGAGTTACTCCCCAACAGGCCGGTATCTTGGATAATTTCATTCGTACACAGGCCGACGTGATCAAGATCATCTCTATGGCCTGGAAGCGTCGTGCAATACAGTCGATTCCTGCAAGAAATGCTTCATTTTCACGTGAGGACGTCAAAAAATACAGAGATAGCGACTGGGAGAAGATTGCGGGTCCTTTCATTCAACTGGCGATCAAGCAATGTAACGACCTTCGGGATGCATGGAACGCACTTCGTCCAGTGATTTATGAAATACCACAAGTCAGATTAGACCCTATCCTAGAGGCCGTTTATGAGGGTTGTGTCGATGAAATCTATGAAGAACTTCAGAAGCTGCGCGAGGAAGCTGCAGAGACATCACTTGCTGACGGGATGCTCGCGGGACCAACAGTCGAGGTGCATCTCCCTCTGAACGTGGTGGATTCTTGTTCTGTCTGCCAGCGGGCCGGAAAGCTACATCTGTGCGCTGCTTGTAGAGAAGTACGCGTTCTTTGGGCGTACTCGAACAATTACTCACGATCAAGAACCATTATCAGCGAATCTACTGCTCTGCAGAGTGTCAGAAGCAAGACTGGGGGAACCACAAACCAATTTGCGGTTGGAGCCCTTTCTTGTCTCTTCCACGTGGGGTGGCTGACCTAAAACCTTCGATATAGGAAAAACAGACAAGGTCGATTTGATCACATTTCATGGATTCCTCGCCACAGTGTTAGATGGCATACGTTGTGCGCCTGAGAGAGCCATGCACGAGGCAACTCGGTACAAGATCGCAAATTCACCTAACCCACCTCACCACAGACCCCGTATTGTCGTACTCGGGGAAGCCCTCGGACTTGCGAACATGGATGAATTCTTCAGCAAATGGTGGCCTACGGCAAGGTCTGAAGGTGTTGCACGGGTTCTTCATCGTCGCATCGAGAGAGAAGGATGGCTAGTGCCCGCCTGCGCAGCGATCTGCTTCGCCTTGCTTTCACAAATCTATACTACTACATGGGTCTCAAAGCCTTCGTCGTACGACGGTCGCGAACATCGACGTACAAGGTTCTTCTACGACAAATCACCCATCAACGACTTCGGAATCGTCAAAGGCGCCTTGGATCTTCCTCTGGATGGCGTACGAATGTATATCCGCGAGGATGGAACGCCGTTTGACAGGGTACAAGATCCACGAGATCACTACTGGATATACTTTACCACCCTAGGTGGTAGTGATATCATGGTGGACTGTGGGCTCTACTCCTACGATAAACTCGAGACAGTCTCGGCCGTAGAATATTGGCTTGATGAACTCCCGCCACTCTGGCCCACCGTCCCTGTCACGACGACGAATATCTCTTCGAGCAACCACAAATATATGTTCAATGTTCAAAAGGAAAAGCAACGATTCTCCGTGCTTCGTAACACCAATCTGCATGGGGCAATCAAGGCAGGAACTGAAGATCCAGAGGTGTTGTGGGCGTTCATGAATCAGGTGGCAGGAAGGTCATGTTCCCAAACCGAACGTTTTCTTGCTATGACCTGGGTTCATCGAGCGTACAATGCTATGAAGGGCGCTTTTGACAACAGAAGTTGGCTGAAGTGGCCAAAAATACCTGTAGCAATCACCGAGGACGAAGAAGACAATCTGATTCTGCCTGGTGATACACGTCGGGACAAAGACGAATATGACGAGCAGTTCTACAAAGAAGTTGCGAAGATGGGCCGTAGATATAATCGAGGTAGACTTACTGGAGAGCAGTTCGCGCGGGGGTGGACGCCACTGGACGGAGAGTGCTAAACGTAGCACCGGACGACGGCAATCCTGAATTTAGGATATGGACATTTGTTGTACGCACCGGCATTGTCATATCGCTAAGGAACCCATGGTGTTATAGACTTTGTAGTATGTTCTAACTCTGGGCAAACTCTTGGTATGGATCTTATCGACAAGTACTTTGCACAGTCTACTGTCCGTATCTGAGAATTCATATATATCCATAATCAAGGACATCCAAGCTAAAAGCTAGCGCCATTGGCGCCAGATACTAGTTCATATGTTAACTGTGCAAAATCCGAAACCCAAATACTTCTCACCTTCACGTTGCCATCCTCCTTAAGCTCTAAATCTCCAAAATTTGCCGGGAATGCTAGTGAGGCATTCCCAACATTTCTAATCAGACCCAATTCTCTCGCATTTCGATATGCCAGTGAATAGTTACCGACGGAAGAAGCGCAACATTACGTTCTGATACCATCCCCGTACACGTTGATTAGATGTCGAATATACCTTGGCTGCACTTGTAAAGTGGCACCAGCGCTTACTGTACTGATTGAACCCACCAGCGCTTATGTACAGTAAACTTATCGGACATTTTATCGGACATAGCCGGATACACATGATCATGGTTGTACACCAACCGCCACATAAAACGTGCCTTCAGAGCTTCAGATGTCCTCCACTATAGGCCGAGTCGTGAAATTACACGTGAAGACAAAGGACGGAGAGTTAGGCGACCTCAAATGGGACGATCTCAAATCATTCGAAGCCCAGCTACCTGATACCCAGACCATACTGTACGAAGAGGTCGAAATTGCCTGGCACAATCTCCAAGATCTGCTATCTATGTCTTGGCGACGCCGTTTCATCCAGCGTTTGAATAACAAGGTTGCCCCACTCCGTTTCTATGTCCCCCTCTGGGCCCTTGTTGCTCGTCGAGATGCTGAATGGGAGGAGCAAGAACGCTTCTTTCATCACATTGCGATCAATCAGGTCAATCAACAAGTACGGGTATTTAACGATCACAGCAAGCCCCTTGAGATGCAGGAGCTCTCTTTGGACAAGCAATTGGATTTTATGGTTGAGGGTGGCATTGAGAGGGTGGCAAAGAACCTTGTACTAACGGATGAAGAACTTTCGCTCGCGCAGCAAATCACCTTGAAAACCCCAACCGAATCGGTTTACCTTCCACTCGAACAGCTGGACATGTGCAATGTCTGCAATGGGCAGACCTCTTTACGATTGTGTTCGTCATGCGGAGAGGTAAGAAGCTCGCGCCAACGCAATACGGACGGTTGGCGACTGTGTCAACCACTAACAGGCCATTCGCAGGTAATATACTGTTCTAAGGAATGCCAACGAGAAGATTGGCTAGAACACAAGCTCTCGTGCGGTGTGGATCTCAGATCACTCTACTCAATACCGGCAGATTTCTCATTTGGCTGACAGGAAGAACCATAAAAATTGATCTCCGCTCATTCTACCCGTTCATCGCCAACATGATTGACTCTTTGCGCGCGTCGAAAGAGCGACCATTGCATCTAGCTGCACAGGCTACTATCGCCGACTCCCTGGACCTTCGAGACGGGAACGTTTCTGTTCTTCCTGACGGATCCAAAGCTCGCATCATTGAGCTGGGAGAACCCTGCACTGTATCTGGGGTCAAGGACATTCTCGGAAGAATGAGAGCATGGTGGCCAGCGTCCGACAATCTGCTGGTCACACAAATGCTGAACAACAGGATTGAGAGGGAAGGCTGGCTGGCACCCGCTCTTGCAGCTACCTGTTTCTCTTTACTCTCAACCATCTACACCTCGACATGGGTTTCCGCATCCCAGTCGCCCACCAAGGAAGACTTTAAGCGCCTACGTTTCCATTACAGAGGTTATCCGATTTCTGATTTTGGAATTGTCAAGGGTGCAATTGACGTTCCACCCCTCAGCGTCCGCGTTTACGTCGATAAATCCGGTGAACAGCTTCCAAGCCTGCAGGATCCAAACGATCACTACTGGATGTATTTCACCACTCTCGGGGGTGAGGACATTCTCCTTGATTGTGGACTGTATTCCTACGACCACGGATCCCAGATCCTAGCTGAGCCTTACCAGGTTAAAGACATCTTGTCGCATCATCCATTCATCCCGGCGAGACTTGTTGACAGAGACAACAGTAAATATCTCTTCAAGATTCACAAGGAGAAGAAGCGTTTCTCTGTCCTCAGAGACCCTGATCTGCACAAGGCCATCAAGGTCGGAACTGAGGACCCAGAAATATTCTGGAAGTTCCTAGCCAACGTTATGGAACGGGAGTGCACAGATATGGAGAAATACCTCAGTCGGGCATGGATCCATAGAGCGTGCCTAGGACTGTTGGATATCATAGGAAAGGAGAGTTGGACGAACTGGCCTGCTCAGCCAACGTACATCGTTGAGGACCCGATCACAGCAGAGATCAAGCCGCTAGAGCCTATCAAGAACAAGAAGTGGGCAAAGGAAATGATGAGGCTTAGCAAACGTCACGCTAGGGGCGAAGTCACAATGGGGGAATTGGCGAAGCGGATCACAGAGATAACCAATCGAGCACGGAAGCAAGGACACTCTCAGGTTTGAAGAACGTTGGTAACTTGTTGAGCTTATTTTTTACGTCATATCAACTGTATATTCTGGAACAAACGATCACTTTAATCATGGATTCGATATGTTGACTCCGTTGATTACAACGCGCTGGAGATGAATTGGGCCTTTACAGCGGTTGACGGAGGCACGTTATGAAATGTTTGCCCCGGATGTGCGGCATGGCCATTTGACCAGTACATTGTTTCCTTTCTCAGGAGCCAAGATTATAGGCCACCCAAAGGAACAAATATTGACCGACGGGCGATTTTTCGGTGGATTGAGCGCGAGGGCTTAGTTCTTCCCAACTGCGTTGCGATGTGTATGAGCCTGTTGGCCGAGATATACACGATGGGTCCCACTTTTCATGAAAAACCAGTTGCTCCCAGAATGGCGACACGGGTGGAGGCGTTCAATCAACCACAAGTCCGGTTAAAAGCAGGCAACTACGCTATTTCGGACTTTGGCGTCGCGAAAGGTGTGATCAAGGTCAAGGAGGCTGACCAACTCATGTATATGGTCCAAGGCAAAGGCGAGTGGAAAGGGCAAGAGCCAGATGATCATTATTGGATCTACTTCACCACGGTCAAAGGCGACGACTATATTCTTGATTGCGGCGCTTACACTCTCGGCTTCCCCTCCATGGTCTCCACGAAGCCTTATGAAAGCTATTTCGCGTCCAACCTCACGGCTCATACCCTGGATCACGTTCCCGCGGTGTTTGAGGCCCGTAAATCGAAGGTTAACAGTGATGGTCGCCATCCGATCGAGGAGACGAAGCGTTTTTCATTCCTTTGGGATCGCAAGCTTCACCCGATAGTGAAGAAAAGTGCTGGCGGATTCGAATGTAAGGATTGTCTAATTGTTCAAAACAAGATGGATGAAATAGCAGGAAGAATTTGTTCGAGGGAGGAAAAGATATTAATGTCCAAATGGATGACGGATGATTGTGCATTCCTGAAAACAAAAGTCGAACAGATGGGATGGAAGAATTGGCCAGAGAAAGCACCATTGCAAACGGATGGGGTCGATGTTACCGGGAATTGGAGTTGATATTGATAGTAATATACATCGTAATGATTTTTTCAAAGCTTGGGTTCTTGCTCGGTGATCTCTACAATCTGCTCACTCCCAGGATACTGGGGTAAGTTGAGCTGGAAGCGGTCTTCCATTGCCCTGAGAGAAATCAGCAAGAATGAGCTTGCGAGAACAGGTAGAAATGGGAAAGCATACTTCGTAACAAATCTACCACCAAGGAAATGCCGTCCTTTGAAGCCTTTCACACCCGCCTTGGGCGCTGTGAGGCTGACTAAAACATCTGGCTCTAGAGCAAGCTCCTTAAGCTTCCCTTGTTCAACATCCCATCCACTCGGAATATCGACAGAGACAATGGGTAGCTTGGATTCCGTTATAAGCGGCAGTGCTGAATCGAAAGGAGAGCGGACAGGGCCTTTGAAGGAGAACCCGAAGATAGCATCGAGAATGACGTCTGAGGATCCCAGAGCCTCTTTGAGAGTGCCGTTTTCAGCGGAAGGAGGTATGGTGTGGATATTCATATTATCGCATTGCTTCTGGAGACGCTGACAGTGGTCCTTAGAGCCTGGCTGTTCGACGATCAGCAAATTTGACGGATAGCCTTGAAGCCTGATCGTGACAAACCTTAGGCATCCAGATAGTGGGATTGTAGCCAAACATTCCTGGATCTCTCTAAGACTTACACCTCAACATAGGATAGCTGATTTCGCTCACCTAGGTGTCGTGCAGCCACCAGCCCGTCCCCACCTTGAGTGAGGGTATGACGTCAAAACAGGTTCACGCAAGGATGCCTGGCGTAAACCTACCTTGGTTTCCTGGTCCACAGCAGACGAGTACCCTGGAGTATTTGTCTCGCGGATATACCTTGGCTAGGGCCTGAGCGCAGGCCAGCCCAGCTAATTCCATGAGCTAGAACGAGGACATCAGACCCAATCAGGCTTCATTGTGAATTGATGCAGACTTGGTCGAGCGTGAAAGCTCCAAGTGAGCCCATGAGCTCTTCATCAATCTGTTACCCAGTCAGCTCGCAGAGAGGCTCATGCTGAATCCTTGAAGCTCACTTGTTGAGCAAGTTTAGCGGTCAGATAACGGAGTCCTGCCATGGTGGTTGCTTCGGAAGTGATGTTGGTCGGACTCCGGAACGCGTCCTGAACCAGAGGACCGTTGCTTGCATCTGTTTGGCAAGACCCTCTTTGGCCTCGATGTCCCAAACGCCCAGCAATGAAAGGCTCGACGTCTACAAGGAGCTGGCCTTCACCAAGGTAAGCGTTGGCTATCTGTACTCGGAGGAAAAGATGCTAACTGCGTGTTATAGCAAAATCAGCGCATAAAGCTAACATCTTCGGCACCATTTACACCAACTTATGTCACCTCTCACCTTACCCAGACTTCTGACCCTCAAGGGATGTACGCATCGCGTGTTCAAGGGCGCCAAATGCTGCTAGAAAATCCTGCGAAAGCGAGTAAAGCAAAGAAGGAACTTGAGGAGAAACGAGCACGACAAAAAGCGCACAAAGAAAAGAAAAAACTGGGTCGAATTGGGAAGAGGGAGGCGAAGGAAAAAGGAGTTTGGAAATTGGACGAAGCTCAAGCCAAGTGAGTCTTTCCGTCAACTTTATGCTAAACAGGGACTTATATGCCCAAGATTTGATTTGTTTATACCTCTACATCGTCTCTGGATGGGCTACATGTCTGAACTACTTGGCCTTCCGCAACGGTCTACAGCAGGGTCACCCTCAGACAAAATCATACCATCTGCTTCAGGTATGCATCCGAAGCTTGTAAAGGCGGACTTCCATGGATCTATAATAACTGGTGAGCCAAATCATATCAGGACTGTTCTGCCAATATTGATTGTTTGACCCAGTTCGTCAGAGTAAAAATCCATCCTTGGTCAGGCTGTCGGGCATAGTCATCCAAGAATCAGAAAATGCGTTCAAAGTCGTGACGAAGAAAGATAAAGTCAAATGTATGTGTCTTCCTTTGTCTTTGGACGTCTTTGAAGCCTCATCCTTTCCTTGCAGTGGTTCCTAAGGAAAACTCCATCTTTGCATTTGCTGTTCCCCTTTACTCAACTCTCCCCCCAAATCATACCCCAAATCAGCCTCTACCATCTCCGGACATCGAGCAAGCAGAAACTACCGTACTCGACCAGCCGCACATTGAGTTCGAGCTCCACGGAAACCAGTTCAGATTTAGGAGCGCAGAAAGAGCTGGGAGGAAATTCAAACACAAGGAATCCATCGAGTTGTGATCAATACTCAACGGAAACGCGACATATACCGTTCGCTGTGACACCTTTCATGTAGGAGATGGACGTTCCGGCTTGTTTCTCCCTGCGTTCGAAACTGGGATCATGTGGATGAGCAATCCGCAACCGCCCGGAGTTGGCGAAGCTGGGGAGGACGTCGATCGCAGCAGTTTACGCCATGTAGTGCATTTCTTGTACTCACGCGGTTGCCTGAACAGTCCATCTTGTACAGAACATGACGTGCTTGGCCAAGATGGAGAGAATCCCGCCCATGTCTTGGGCGCTTATTTTCGGATGCTTCCATAGATGGACAGCTTCCAAGTTACCGCCACTGACTTGGCCCCGGGTGATGGATTGGCCTTCCACACAACCGTCGCCGTCTCCCTGAGGTCCCGCCAAGTTCATGTTTCCAACCATACCCAGTCATGGCCCCAATCCATCTTCGCGGGCCTGCTTTTGACCCCGATCAAGCAATCCTGTCGGATTATCAGTGGGACGAATACAAGGCACTATCACCTGCTATGGGCGAAGCCATTGAGGGACATGTCCTGAAAGAACTCGCTGCTGCGCAGCCTGACGGTCCATCTGGATCAAGTCTGTGGGGGCCTTCTGTAGAGCAATGTCAGAGATTGCTACGCAACGACAGAAATTTCAGGCGCCTATTCTTGCATTGCTGGAAGATGGGATCATTTGATGAAATACGTCGGGATGGTGGGTCTTATTCCGGCTTTGATCCAGTATTGCGGACTCATGTGGTGTTTCAGAACGGTACCAGTCCCTTATACGTGCTGGTACATCGACACCTGCTTCTGCGACTAGCTGGGAAGATGTAGATGGTTGCGCGAATAGAGAAGAGGAATATTACGCCCACAGTGAGTCTCGAGAGATCTGCTGTCAGTCAAACAAGGGTTAATGGATGTGACCCAGATACACTGACGCCTGCAACGGATGCTTCACATTCCAAGCACGTTACAATATATGACAGTGCTTTCAACAATGTCGAAGGAGATTTCTGGCAGGTCAATTGTACGTCCTTCTTTCATGGTCCAGTGTCAGGTACTTTGTGCTAAAGAATATACCTATAGATTTCAGTGAGCAGCGTTGTCGCTAGGATATGAGCGATAGATACTAAAGGTATCCGCAGACGATCGTCACAAGGATGTTGCCGAATGGCTCTGCGAAACGGACTATCGGCCTGTCCACCACGAAGTTTCCAGGCAGCGGGAGAAGAACACAGGAGAATGGTTCCTGCATTCGGCAGAATTTCGCAATTGGGTGGCTTTCCAAGACCATCAGGTCCTTTGGTGCCCAGGAATACGTGAGCGCTGATCCAATGCTGTATTGAGGGCCATTGTTGATGACAGACCATGGCTAGCTGGGGTCGGAAAGACCGTCCTTGCGTAAGTGTTATTACTTGTCAGTGTTCCACCGTCCTTAGATTCTTCTAGGTCCCTAGCCGTCAACCACTTGCAAGCTAACGAAACGAACGCAGTCGTGACCTTTATTTATTTCGATTATAAACAACAAAATCACCAGAATCTGTTGGTGACCCTTGGTGCCCTTGCAAGACAAATTTACGAGACCCGCTTCAGTTCCCCGGAAGCTTCTGCCTTCGAAACTCTCTATCAGTCTCACAGGGCGCAGAAGGACCCTCCAGCATTAAAAGAGCTCGAAACTGCCATCGCAATCAGTTTGACCCACTTCAAATCAGCATTCATCGTCATTGATGCGTTAGACGAGTATCTGGAGACACACAGTGACCACCAGATTCGAGAGCTGCTGCAGTTGTTATTGTCGCTCAGCAGCACGGTCAAGCTACTGGTCACATCTCGCATTCTTGGCGAAATGGAGAAGACATTCTCTGAGCTGCGTTCCATTCGGAGACAGATTCACGCCTTCGAGGAAGACGTACAAGCCTACATAAAAGGCCGAATCACCTCAGGCTCATTCAGCTTCCTACCCTCAGCAGATCTAGCTGAGCAAGTTGTCGAGACTGTGACCTCCGGCGCCAAGGGGAGGTTAGTCAGATCATTCTTAGCATGGTCGGTGCCCGCTTACTGAACTTGTTTTTCCCCTGCAGATTTCTGCTGGCTAAGCTTCACATGAATTCCTTAGCTCAACATTCCAATGCGGGCGACGTTCGAGATGCATTGCAGGATCTGCCAGATGGTATCGACGAAACATATGCAGAAGCAATGGAGCGCATTGAACGACAAACACCCCGCCGAAAAGATCTAGCTATAAGGACATTAATGTGGATCGCATATGGACACCGACCTCTTTGGATCAAAGAGCTCCAGCATGCGCTTGCGACGAGACCCGGAGCAGCAAGTACGGATGATTACTTGACCGACCCATCTTTCATCACAGCGTCGTGCGCAGGCCTCGTGATCATTGAAGATGGCTCAGATATCATTCGCTTCGTTCGTAAGTTACCCACAGAGCGACAAGAGGCACAAACTGACCAGGCCACAGATGTGACCGTCCAGGAATACTTCGCCCGAAATCGGCATCAACACTTCCCTTACGCGGATCAGAGGATAGCACGGACCTGCATTGACTATCTCTCATTAACATGCTTCAATGTTCAGGGAAACTTTGATTGGGGTGACCATCCCTTCTATGAGTATGCCGCTCTAGAATGGGGATACCATGCTCAGCACGGTGATCAAGAGCTCAACGATCAGGTCGTCCAATTCCTCAGCAAAAACGACTCGGCCACGAGCCTATGCCTGGAATACATCCTCTATCGGGAACTGTTCGACTGGTATTCCGACGATGGTCCAGGAAGTCCTGTTGGATGTGGTATTTTCATCGCAATTTATCATAACCAATCCCGGACCCTGTCTAGACTTCTAGACAATATACGCGAAGTCCCTCTCACCAGAGAAGGCAGAAATCCTTTCCTCTTTGCTGCAAGGTTGGGAAAACCCGAATGCGTTAAACTCATGCTAGAGAGGCAACAGGCAAGTGCGGTCACACATTTGGAAGTTATCCACTTATACTTATTCTCTGAGTAGCTTTTTAGCACGTCTGGTATCGGCGAACCCGACAGAAGCGGCAGGCGTCCGCTGTCCTATGCAGCTGCAGAAGGTCACGAAAAAGTCGTCGAACTTCTTCTCAACGTCGACGGTGTCAGTGCAGACTTGCCAGATCATCGGGGTACTACAGCCTTATCTGAAGCCGCTAGTAGAAACCACACAGAGATTGTCAGTGCCTTGCTTCGCTGCAAAACAGCCCAGGTGAACGCAAAGGACGACAGGGGCTTAACTGCGCTGTCTCTCGCTGCCAGAGCTGGACATTACTCCGTCGTTGAGGCATTGCTTGGATGTCAAAATATCGATCCAGATACGAAAGACTGCAATGGGGGCACCCCACTCTCCCACGCGGTCGAGCAGGCTTGCGATGGTGTGGTCGGCCTATTGCTTTCCAATTCAAATGTCGACATAAATTCTCAGGACAATCATGGCCGTACGGTCTTGTCTTGGGCAGTTGGAAATTGGTCTTCGGAATATCGGGTCCTCCAGCAACCTGTTGCCAACGACGCTCGACGGAAACCAGCTTCAAGAGCCCTCATCATTGTCGAATTACTTCTCCAGCGGGAGGATCTCAAGATCAATCTCGTAGACAAATGGAGAAGAAAGCCAATCTATTACGCGTTACAAATGGGTTTTACGGAGGTCGTCAAGCTACTGAATGAGCATGGCGCAGAAAGACCATAACCAAATCTCCTTGATCTATCTCGTCGACAATACATAAGTATGGAAAGGGGCGCATGTTAGCTACTAGTGATTGGTAGAATTGTGTAGTATAGATTCAATTACTTAACAAGCCGTGCTGGGGTAACTTGGAAAAGACCACCATCGTGACCTAGATGCGACAGAAGGAAGCCGGTACATCGGCTAAGTGTTGTGAGCGGAACCCCGAACGGCATTTCCAAATTTGAAGTACGTTCTGCTTTGAAGCCACTTCGAAGCCATTCCCCGTGATCCCAACTGGCGTTTGCTATCGCATGGTCATCTTGCGGGATTCTAATCTGGTGTACAAACATCGTTTCCTGATCGCGTTGATGGCAATACGTGTCATATCGACTCCTCTTCTCTTCAAACGCCAACATGAATGATGCCCAATTTCCCCCAGTCGATGAAGTAAGGTGGTATTCTGCTCCCGAGGGTTGGGAAAAGAAGAGGAGGAAGCCAAGGAAGGTATTTCTGCCACTACAAAATCTCGACCATTGCTCGGTATGTGAGAGCGATGGTCCCCATCTACGGCTTTGTGCCTCTTGTTTGGAGGTTTGTGACATTAAACTTGATTGCAATGGTATATTTGTAAACCCCGTCATGCCACAGACTACATATTGCTCAACTGATTGTCAAAGAGCCGATTGGTCTGTACACAAGCCCACTTGTGGTCCGTATTCCTGACTGTTTCTAGTGTATTTCATTGACCCAGTTCCTCTAGGCAAGACCGAAAAAATTGACTTCCGAAGCTTCTTCGCCTTTTTGGCAGTTTTATTCGAGATTGCTGTTGGCCATCCAAAGCGCCCTCTGCACCCAGCTCTAACTCACCAGATTATCAATTCTCCAGGACCTGGGGGACCCTACACTACGCTCCCGGATGGAACAAGTGCTGTGCTTGTGAAACTGGGTAAAGAGATAGAGTTCAACCCAGGTGCCAAGGAATGGTGGTCATCACCAGACAATTTAGCACGCTACACACTCTATCATCGTATCCTTCGAGAGGGTTGGCTGCTCCCGAATTACTTCGGAATATGCCTGGCGATTTTGGCCGAAATTTATACTACCACAGCCGTGCGGGCCTCCGCTGATGATGGCGTGGAGGAAGAATCGCGCATCCGCCTGGGTGTCTACGGCTCTCCGTTGGCGGATTTTGGCATCGCTGTGGGAACTGTCGAGGCGAGAACTGAAGATCGACTTGCCTACCTATCTCTGGGCGATGACAAACCTTCATTGGGCCAAAATAACCAAGAGCACTTCTGGCTATACTTCAGGACGATTCGCGGCCAGGTGTATCACCTAGACTGTGGCCTGTACGCCTTGAACGTCCGCAACGTTGTATCAGACATCAAACAATACGCCCACGATCTTGACTTTGGATTTTTGGAGCCTGCCCCAGCTCTATGGATTGGCAAGACCGGCTTGCGTCACATGCCTGAAACGCATACCATGAAAAGGCAGTTCTCTTTCCTCCGAGACCCCCGCCTTCATCACATTGTTCGCAGTGCTTCGCTGCATTTCGAGGAGGACAGTGACCGAAAGGCGATCGGGTCAATTCTAGAGGAGATTGCGGGGAGAAAGTGCTCTGAGACGGAGAAGCTGCTGGCAGTCAGATATACGGAGCAGAATCGGATGACGTTTATCACAGTCCTTTCGAACAAATCGTGGACAGAGTGGCCAAAGGAGCCCACCATTACCGTACAAGAGGGCCCAAGTTCTCAAAAATTGGCCCCAGAAGATGCCGTCGTCTTTGGAGATCTGGTTCGGCAGCTGAAGAATGGGAAGATCTCTAGCAAGGAGGAAATGTTACTGAGATGGACGGTGTATATGAATAGCAAACGGAAGTAACTGGAGCTGAATTCAGGCAAAGCCGTCGGAATTATTGCACAATCCCCCTGTACAGTCGTTTTATTTATGAAATGAGTAATTGGGGGGGATCTGCATGCTCTGGCGATGACCTACCACTAGTGTTCAGGTTGTTGGCGAGAGGGCGATTGACCTGCCCCAAAGCAACTTGCGGCTTCTACCGCGAAACAAGCGCCTGCAAGTGAGAACGCGATTTGCTGTCGGAAAAAGCACATCTTTGTCCTCGACACGCAAACTGGCCATGTACCGTACGGTTCCCGACAACGTCAGCACTTCCAACTGTGTAGACGTATCAATGAAGCCGACCAAAGTGTATTTACCGCCGGAAAGCAATGATGAATGTTGCGCCTGTGGAAGCAAAGGCTCGGGTCGGAAAACCTTCTGGTGTTCTAGGTGTGGAGAGGTTCGGTTTCTTTCGAGATGTTTCGGTTGAGTAATCTAATCCAAATCGTATTTCAGGCGCTTTACTGCTCGAAGGAGTGTCAAAAAAATGACTGGCCGACACACAAAGCTCACTGTGGTAAGAAGATTCTTTGTGAGACTCGGAAACGCGCCATCTGATCACTCCATCATTAGGGACGACAGAATGTATCGAGTTGAAGAGCTTCTATCCTTTCCTGGCATTACTCTTTGAGCTCGGAGTTGCAGATGACGACCGTCCAATTCCCCCAGCCCTCACTCATAAAATTGTGAACAAACCTGATGCTACCATGGCACCCAGTGAGCTTCCCAATGGAAGTACAGCAAAGGTGGTCAGCTACGGAGAAGACTTCAAATTTCAACCAGGCTCGTCCCAATGGTGGCCTACAAGCCCAACGCCAAAGTCTCACTACAAGCTCTTCCATCGCATATACCGTGACGGGCATAATCTTCCCAACTACTTTGCCATCTGCTTAGCTTTACTAGCCAAGATTTATACAACCACCTCCGTATCCGCCGCCAAGTCACCTTCAGGAAGAGCACAGCAGCGTCTTCGATTGACCATCTACAGTACACGATTGGCAGACTTCGGAATCATCAAAGGACGCGTTCAGGTCTCTCCAGCTAATCGGCTTGCATTCCATAATGCGAACGACGATACCTATACCTACGGTCAGGATCCTGACGATCACTATTGGCTCTATTTCAAGAACGTCAGAGGCGAGGAGTACTGCTTAGACTGCAGCATGTATCCTTTCGACTATACCCAAGTTGTTGTGAACACCACCCCATACACGAGAGTCGTTCAAGACTTCGAAATGCCCGCGCTACCAGCCGTTTGGATTGGCAAGGCCTCGCAGACTCTTCCCCAAATCCGAACAGAAGAGAGGCGACTGTCTTTCCTCAGGGATTGCCGTGTAACGGACATCATCGAAAGGATTGGATTGGATTTCGAAGAGAGGAACTTCGCAGCTGTCAGCCTCCTCATGAATGAACTTGCAGGGAAAACAGTCGATGTAGAAGATAAGTGCTACGCTTTTCGCATCACCGCAGACAACTGTTATATGATGGATCAACTCATCGAGAAGAAGAGCTGGACCTCATGGCCAGAGCAGCCGAGGACAGTTTTCCAGCTTGATCCTCGAGGCGGTGAGGTGGTTGCACCTCAGACAGAGGAAGAAGCAGCGTACTTTAGCAGGCTGGTGAAACAGTTTATCAGGGGCGATCTCACTGAGGAAAAGATGCATAACCGATATAACGCTTTTGTCAAAAGTCGCAGGTCATGAATGGGGTGTATATATACAGGAAAGATGGAAACGCATTAATCAAATTCGATTCTCTAAACTGACAATCCTCAATAATCAATGCTTAAGCAGAGATTTTACGCTTGAATACTACGTGCCAGTGGATCTACGCTTCCCTTGCCATACGTTCTTTCCATGCATGAAAGGATTCCTTCAACTGATCCTTGGTAATCTCACCACGATTGAATTTCCTATTCAATCTGATGACCTCGTTGAGGCCACGCTCTTCGTTTGGTGTCGGACCAGTGGGCTCCCCAGGATCCGACTCTGTGGTAATCGCGACATCCTTGGGCCACTTTTTCCATCGCTGGTCCTCGAGAACAGCAGCCATTGCCTCGCAATCTTGGATAGCCCATTTAATGGCAAGCTGTTTCTCGAGGTCAGAACACCTTTCCCCCGCAATCTCATCCATCACCCTCCAAATAGCCTGTCGGCTTCGCTGATTGAAGTGGGGAGCCTCTTCAACAGCCTCGTGAAGATTGGTATTTCGCAATATGGAAAAACATTTCTTGACTGTATGCATATTTGCAACGTTACGCATGTGATATCGATCGACGAAGTAGGCAGGGCAGTACTCGCTTCTGGTCGTGGGCAGACTGTCGGAGAGGTAAGGTTGATGGTTCACTAGGAGGGCCATATTCCAAGTGTAAAGCCCACAGTCGAGGAAGATTTCTTCCCCCTTGGCAGTTGTAAAATAGATCCAGTAATGGTTCTTGTGATCCTGCCCACGTTTCAGCTTCTCGAATGAGAGATCGATATCCTCCACGTTGATGTAGGCAAGAAGATCCTGCGTGACAAGACTGAACTCCCCTTTGGCGATACCAAAGTCGGCTATTGGCGAGCTACGATAGTTGAGACGCGTCCTTCGTTGGGCATTTCCATCAGGGGAGTCAGAAGCAGGAATCCATGTTGTGGAATAGATCGTAGCCAACAATGCAAGGCAGGCGGCGATGTTGTTAGGTACTAACCAACCCTCACGCAGGATGCGCATATACAGCCGATTTCTGACTTCTTGCATCGCGGCAGAGGGCCACCAAGGTGTAAATGGAATGATTTGTTCAGGGATTTCTGGGCCAAGAACGACTACTCTTGCAGAGTAGCCATCGGGAAACTGGGTTGGACCCATCCAGGGGTGTGGGTCGTTGATGATCTGATGAGAAAGAGCATCGTGAACCGGGCGATCTGGATGAACGTGTGCAGAGTCTATGAGGTTGGCGAGAAAGGGGTAGAATGTTTCCAACGATATCCTATCCGTTTTACCTATGATGGAGCAGAGAATAGTGTGAGCTCCATAAGGAACTTGAGCAGAAAGCCGATTTAGGCTTACCACACGTCTTCTTGTGTCCAACCCAGTCGCCCTCCTGACATTCTCTTGAGCAATAGGCTTTCTAACGTGTATTCAACGAAGAAGTCCTTGGGACATTTCGGTAATACCTACTTCCCCACAGGCGGAACAAAGTTGTCGAGTTGTCGTTTTGCCACATGCAGAGCATTTGTCAACTGTCTCCAGAGGCAGGTAGATTGTACGATTAGCTGTAGCTGTCGTTGTAGATGTCATGATAGGATGGGATACGGTCCACAATCAGTCTATCGTGAGGAGGCGTGCAACACACAACTTGAAGGCGTCCAACTGAAACTAGAGCACGGAATCTGCCGATTCTGCTCCTGATCGGCTCAGAGCCTGGATAACGCGTCGCGACGCGCCTTAATTGACTCGGAAGTATGACATACAGATGAGCTCTGATAAAGCAAAGTCTATTTATTCATTCCTACTTTTTCAAGTGTTGCTATGAATATGTAGTACCACTCCATCTATTTATTCGGGATGAGACTGCCTGGGGAGCATGTGACGACTTTGGGCTCAAGCTGGGACAACACAGTCGGCAGCACCGACATACCAGTTGTTATGGAAGCCCTCGAGAGTGGTGTGCCTCCAAGTCTCAACGAATGTCTTGATATCAGCCCCAGCTACGCCGCTCACGGTTATGGCTGATGTAACATCGTAGGTACCATCGTCGTGACGGAAGAGAGGTTCATTGACATCCTACCAAAGCCAATCATCAACATTTCTTAATAGAACCTTGAGGAAACGCAAATCTACTTACGTTGACAGTGTGGGGTAGTTGCCAGTGAATAGCAATAGTACGGCCGACAGCTGGAGGCATGGTCAGAGTGACAGACTAAGAAGCATCACAAAAGTAGCTACCATAGTTGATTGATGTCTGCAGAGCACTCGCAGAAAGTTCAGGGGTTGGTGTCATGATGAAGTAACAGGTAACGGCCGCATCGCGCTTAACGGGGGTGGCGACTGCGAGAGCTGCGAAGGTAAAAGCGGCAAGAGCTTTCGAGAAGAGCATGTTTTTGTGAAGATAGCAAGAGAAGGGGAAAATCGAATCCTGGGAGACGCGATGCTGCTTCTACGTAGATGGGTGCTACTTTTATACCTCACTGGTTCTACCTAGCCGATAGTCTCGACTTGATTTGAATGACTGGATCGGACAACGCGGACAACCGGTGAAGTCAAACCGCCAAGTAGCGCGTTGTAATACGGCCATCCCATGCCGTACAGATGTCGGGCGCTCGGACACATACAGCATACGATAGTGACCAGTAAAGTAGTGCGGGTTCTTCGTGACCAGTTTCGAAGCCCATATACTTACCTGGGTATGCGATTGGCGAGTTTTGAAAACCGACGCCCGTGGTGGCGATGACTCGATGTTTCCAAGTTCCTCGTTCTTCTCTATACAAATCTGTTGAGATCTCGAAGGGAGGCTGGGTAGGTACCATGCTGGAGACAAATGTACCGAGATGATCTCATGCGCGGGGTCGAGATCTTCAAGAGAAGCAGAGTCAGTATCACCATCGACTCGTGCAACAATTGGATTCTCTATTCATTCCCATGATGAGACGTGATCGAATACCGCGACGATGAGAAGGACTTCCGAGATATGCCAAGAGACAAAGACCAGGGCAATCGAGTCAACTACACAAGTGACCCATACAGTTGTAGAAATATGAGAATGATCGTTCGTGCAACTCAGTTCCCTTGCCATGGTGGAAACGGAAAGTCCGAGGGGCTAAGACGCGTCGCGACGTGTCCGATTTGCCAAGCTTAAGTTTCGCCATCACTGCCCATATGGATATAGCACCCAGACACAGACAAGGTCTCTGTGAGATTGGACCTAGAAACTCAAAGGTCTTCGTGACTTAAAGGAGAAAGCAACGACTAATTCCAACTATCTTGACTGTGACATTCAAAAAACAAGATTTCGATCCATCTATTCTAGCATTCGATAGTCTATGTATCTATTGATTGATCATAGCCAATTTGTCGCGAAGGCCTTACGGTCTTTGTGTCTAGACAACGCAGGTGGCAGCGCCGACATACCAGTCGTTGCCGAAGCCAGTGAGGGTAGTGCCCTCCCATGTGTCAACGAAAGCAGCAACATCCTCCTTAGAGACGCCATCGACGGAGATTGCGGACTGAACGTCGTAGGTACCGTCGTCGTGACGGACAAGAGGCTCATTGACATCCTTTACAAAAGATATTAGTACCTCGCCGAACCATCTAATAAGGAGGGTATCCACCTGGAGAGTGTGGTTGGGCCAGTTGATGCCGACGGTACGACCAACAGCTGCAGCTCGGTCAGAACAAGGACTAAACGTCACATAGGAGGAGCTCTTACCATAGTTGATGGAGGTCTGGAGTTCAGAGGCGGAAAGCTCTGGGCTAGGAGTCATGATGAAGTAGCAGGTAACTGCCGTATCACGCTTGACGGGTGTAGCCACGGCGAAGGCAGCAAGAGCAAGAGCAGCGAGGGTCTTAGAGAAGAGCATTTTGCTTGTGATGAGCTGTTTAGGACTGTTCGCGGTGAGAGGACTGGCGATGGTGAATCTGGACGGAAGCAAGTAGCTTTTATACCTGAACGCGACCAGGCTAACAACGGCAATCCGAGACGCGAGCGCTCTTCGAGGCGGCGAGAACAACCCGCCGGTAACGAGTACTCTGAGTACGGCCAGCTTACACCGGTTTGAAAAAGAGACACACGAAAAGCGCCCGGGAGAACCTTTGTTTGATCAATCGGCGTGGTCTGGGTATCAACGGGGTCACGGTGATTTCGAGTTCATTTTGAATTGCAAAGATCGTCAGTAGGCAGGATTTACCATATCCTCTGGTGAAAGAGAGATGGCATACTCGTCTCACACTTACAACATTGAGGGAGAATAGGAGCGTTGTCGCGTGTTATTTGCCTGAAGATCTTCAAGAAAACGGAGGAAGCTGGATTTGAGCTTTGAACTACGTTCGAGAGGTCACGGTTGCATGTCAATGGAATGATGAGCTCGGATTGGGCGCGTTCTTTGTCTCTCACCCATGTCCTGTGTGATTGTTGTCAAGCGAGAGAGCCAGGTTGAGTCGAGAGAAGGCGATGCTTCGCCGCTCAATTCAATCCTCGTCAGTCGTAGTCATCGCGGTCATCGCGTGAATTCAAGCTGTTCATTTGAATCATTGAATCAAAATGTCCAGCACGTTCAGGAGCCGGCCCTAAGCACAAGCCTCGTGAGAAACACGACCACGTGCAGACCCGCGTCTCTTAAATTAACGCGTCCTGTCAGGGGCCAAGCGATGTCAAGGATCTGGTTGGACCTAACGAGTGCACATCGTTTGAATCGAGAGCTCATGACTCAACTATTGAGTCAAGAGCGGTGGGAATATCGTGGAATGGTTATTATCCTCAGGATATGGACGTCCAAGAATATGAACTGTCAATGATTATGAATCACATTTACATGCAAGACTGGGCCTGTATATTCGACAATCGTACGGGTAGTATGGACATATCTCCTCAATATCTGAGTGGAAGCAGCGCTGTCAGCCGCGTTGATATGCCGTTTAATCCCAAAGTCGAATCACATGTCCCGGATTAGTGTGTTTTTCGTTGGGTTTTTGCCCCATTTCTTCGTATGAGTGGGCAGAAAGCGAGGCGGATTTATCTGCTCGCTAGCGTGCAATAAGACCTAGACGAAGAGAGGACTTGAATCTGGAGAGGCGCTCCCTCCCAATCACACCTACCGTAGACTGAGATATACACCCCAGAGATGTTATCCGTGGGAAAATCACCACTCAAGAGTTGTGACGCGTCGGAAATTAACGCGTCGTGACTTGCCTTCCACCATTATCTCTGTCGGAAAGAGTAGAACCGCCTATACTCCTATTATGGCTGGAACCAGTGTACATCTACCCCTAGAAAGGTTTGATCGGTGCTCCGTGTGCCAGAAGACTTCTGGGCTACACTTTTGTTCACGGTGTGGAGAGGTAAGCCTTCCAACGATGCCAGTTTTCAGATACAGCTGAACCAAGATTCCAGAGAATTTACTGCTCTCGCGAATGTCAAACGGGCGACTGGCCTTCTCATAAGAAGAGCTGCGGTAGGTCACGGGATCATACATAGCTCGGATTGAACGCTCAAGAAACCTGACCCAGGCAAAACGGACAAGCTAGACCTTGGCATGTTCCACCCATTCCTCGCCACCTTACACGACGTTATGTCCATGGACACCGGCACCAAACCACTTCATCCTGCCATGAGGCACCAAATCATCAACTCTCCTGATCCCGAAGGCCCTGCGACCACATTCCCTGACGGAACGTCAGCCAAATTGATCATTCTCGGGAAATCTATCAACGACGTGGACCTCGTCATGGGGAAGTGGTGGCCTAATCCTCCATCACCGAAAGTCATGTCGAAAATGCAACGAAGGATCATGCGGGAAGGTTGGCTTCTTCAGAAGGTTATGGCAGTCTGCATGGCTTTGCTAGAGGAGGTGTATACCACAACATACGTGCCATCTTCTCAGTCTGAGGATGGCGATGCCAAGCACCGTGTCCGGTTATACTATCGCACCTCCCCCATCGCCGATTTCGGTATCATCAAAGGCGAAGCCTTCGTTCCACCTCAGGATGAGCTCGCCTATCTCTACACCGAGGAAGATCGCTTCTCGCGTGGCCAGGATCCCAAAGATCATTATTGGATCTACTTCAAGACCGTTCGAGGAGAGGAGGTTGCTTTGGACTGCGGATATTTCACCTTCAACCTTTGCAACATCATTTCCAGTGATAATTACACTGTCGATGGCCTTCCCAGTGCAGGTTGGGCTCCTGACCTGTTTATCGATCGCAATCTGGCGCGAGACGCTCCCATGTGCGTCCTCCACACTCCCAAGCAGCAATTCTCGGTCTTGCGCAGTGCGAAGCTATCGGAAGCTGTGAAAAATCAGGACGTAGAGCCGATCCTAGAATTCATGGACGAGGTCGCTGGAAGGAAATGTTCGGATGTGGAGAAGGTGACCTGCAGGAGATGGATATCTCTGGGGTGCAGTGCGCTCGAATCCGTCATTGAGGATCAAGTCTGGAAGAATTGGCCTAGAGCTGATGCGATCGTCGTTGCGGCGGAGACAGATCCCAATGAGAAGATCGAGCTGACGGAGGAGGAATCAAAGAAGATGAATAGGCTGATAAAACTAAACCGACAGGTGAATAGGGGTAAAATCAGTCAAGAGAAGTGGAGGGACTCCATAAAGAAATGGAAGGCTGAAGTCGGAATAAAAACGTGAACCATTGGACATTCGAAATGTAAAATATGTAAAATAGTGTAATTGTGCGAGAAATTGTTTCTACCTTTGGCAGGAGTTTGTGTCCGATTCATCCAGAAGCTCTGGATAAGCTCTGCCATGCACGCACAGCGTTCATCCAGCGGTCTCTCGACAGTTCCCCTCGGTTCAGCTGCCTGTTCAATTTGATCATGACGCCCATGGTCTTTTTCTGTGCCTCCGTTGGTTCCACCGGTTCATTTCCAGGATCGACGTCCAACCCGAACTCTGCAAGCTCGGGCCATTCCTTCCATGTCTGGTTATCGACCACATGGGCGACCGCGTTACAGTTCTGAACAAGCCACTTCATGGTGAGATACTGTTCCATATATGTGCATGGTTTGCCCGCCACCCGATCCATGAAGTTCCAGATTATATGCGTGTCCTGTTCCTCGAAGGTTCCGGAACGCCCTCCACAATTCCTTACTGCCCTATGCAGGAGACTGTTCCTGAGGACAGAAAAACGTTCGTGGGTCTTGTGGAGGGATGGGGCGTTTTTCTGGAGCGTTCGTTCGACGAGGTATGCTGGGGCGAAATTGAGATGGGGAATGTCTTGAACAGCATACTGCGAGCTTTTGATAACGATTCCGTTGTTGAAAGGAAACAGGCCGCAGTCAAGGATAATTTCGTCACCTCGAATGGTCGTGAAATAGATCCAATAATGCTCCTTGGTCGTCTGCTCGGTTGCAACGACATTGTCGAGGGTGTCAAAATACACCAGGCGATCCTGGTCAGGTATGCCGACCAGCTCTCCTTTAGCAATTCCGAAATCGGCAATGGGGTTACTGCGATATCGAAGCCGAGCACGCTTTCCAGGCGAGCCAGAATGTGTGGTGTACATCTTGGCAAGAATTGATATGCAAACCGCCGTGACGTTGCCTAGAAGAAGACCATCACGAACGATCCTGCGGTAAAACCTCTCTCTGACTTCTGAGGACTGAGCAGTGGGCCACCAGCTTTCCAAGGAATAGTTTCTGGGGAGTTCTTCGCCTAATACGACGAGTTTAGCCTTGGATCCGTCACAAAGAGTGTTGAGAGGTGCATCGGGATTAGGGGAATCCATGATTTTCTGGATCAGTCCCATGTGCATAGGCTTCTCTGGATGAATATGCGTGGCGTCCATAAGGGTTGCAAAGAACGGATAGATCCTGTAGAGGTCTATTTTGTCGGTCTTGCCTGAGAAATACCGTCAGTCAATCGCCGTAAAGACGTGACACGTCTGAACGTACCACAATTAACCTTGTGTTCCGGCCAATGCTTGCGCTGGCATTCCTTCGAGCAGTATGTGCTCTGTCAAAAGCTTTGGTATTCTTCATTCGGCTACGAGTTAACGTTGGGGACTGTACCTCTGCACAATTGGCACATAGACGTAGATCGACGGTCGACCCGCAACTAGAGCAGTGGTCAAGAGTTTTGGGTGGCAAGTAGACGGTTTGTTGGTTCAGCGACATTGTGAACATCGTGAACGCTGGTAGGAGTAAACGACGCGAAGAAAAAAGGAGGCAGCTTGTCGATTCGTGAAATGTCCATTATGAACACGTCTGAGTTGGTCTGATGCTTTGTGTCAGCATTCAACGCTTTGAAATGGGGCTCGCGGCTGAAGCTCGTGAACGAACACCATCAGGTTCAAGATACTCGTACAAGTTGCCAATCTCCAGCTACAAAATACAGATGGTTATTTATTTATACATTCTGTTCTTGAAAATCGCCCGTAGTCCTCTCACTGGCTTCCCGAACCCTTTTCGCCCTCTTCAACTCCTGCGCTTTTCTCCAATTCCCGCCCAGCTTATTGATAAATTCGTCGACCCTCTTGAGTAGCTGTGTTTCTGTGATATTGTTTCGCTTGCATTGCTTAGCCAACCTTTTCTTGTACGCCTTCTGCTCCTTTTTGGTCCACAGATCAGGCTCGTCCGTGTTGAAATCTAGTTCAATCGCAGGAACAGGTTCCGCGGGCCAGTCCATCCATGCTTTGCAGACGAAAGTCGTAAATAGCTGGAAGCGATATAGCGAAGATAATTTGACAAGCAGCGCCTTCTCAGCAGGAACACATTTCCTTCCTGCAATACTCGACATAACTTCACTGAGCATCCCTTTTTGTTCTTCCAAGTCGAGAGAGTTCGCCGTTACGACCCGATGTAGGCGTGCATCGCGCAGAAGAGAGAAGTGTTGGAGAGGTTCATGCAGTGGAGAAAACTCTTTGGCGTATTTAGGAGTCTCCCAATACGCAGGAAAATCTTTTGGAAGGCCATCATCCACCATTGAGTAAGGAAACGATTGATGCACGACAGCGTAGAAGTTGAAGGTATAAAGGCCACAGTCAAGTCCGTATTCTTCACCCCTAGCTGTCTTGAAGTAGATCCAAAAATGTTCATCCGGATCCTGTCCCAATGAACAAATACCGTTGATGCAGTTCCGATATGCAAGCTTGTGTACCGCCGTGTTAATAGTCCGACCTTTGACGATGCCGAAGTCCGTGACCAAAGAGCCTGCGATACAAAATCGAATCTGAGAGTCAGGGTACGAAAGGCCTTCCTTATCCTGGGATGGAACCTTGGAGGTAGAGGTGTACACCTCAGAGAGTATGGCGACGCAGATGGCGATATAGTTCGGTAGCGTCCAACCTTCTCTGAGGATCCGGAGGAAGAGCATCTCGCGATTTCGTTGACATCCCGCCTCAGGCCACCAAGTGCTATTACACACAAAAGGCTCTTTGAGTGGCTTCCCTAAAAGGACGAGTTTAGCCCTGCCACCAGGAACGGAAACGGGCGGGGTCGACGGGTTGGGCGAGTTGATGATCTTATGTCTTAAGGCCGGGTGAAGAGGGCGGTCGGGATGCCAGACTCCTTGTTCAAATAGGCCCGCGAGATGGGGAAAGAACGAGTTGAGCTCTATACGTTCCTTTCTGGCTTCGCAACCATCAGCAAAAGGCGAATATCCAGCAGTGGAAATAGCTACCGCAGGCCGTTTTGTGCTTAGCCCAATCATATTTCTGGCAGGATCTGCCACAGTAGGCTGCCTATGTACCATATATTGAGGATCGCCCGAAACAAATCGGTTGAATGGAAGGCTCACCTCACCGCACGCTGCACAAAGGTGTAGCTTGATCGCTGACATCTCGCAAACAGCACATTTATCGAGGAATTCCGGAGGTAGTGAGATCTTCCTCTCGCGTATAAATTTCTCGAGTTGAGATGGATTTTCGCACCAAAATCGTCCAATCCTCATTTCCAGCTGGGGGATGGTCGTAGTTCAGTGACAAGTCGCGTCCTCCGAGTGACGTGATCGCCGGACAATGGCCGAGAACCAAATTTGGGACACAAACAGGACAATGTACGACAAAGTCACGTATCAAAGTCACCAATCAAAGAGCGTCACTGCATGAGATTACTCATTGAGATCCAGTCCGTATAGTACGTAATTCTCGTCGTCTAGAATAACGGCAACACACATAATCTGCTATAACCATAGGTATCTAGTAGGTAGGCTCTATGAGTCGTCCGTATCAAAAATTGTCCTCACCGTCAAGGCGTCTGCTAACAAAGTCCTTGAATGTATCTATCATTTCTTCTCTCGTTATCTTCCCCTGGTGCACCTTTTTAGCCTGCTTCTTCAGGAACCTTATATCCTCCGGACTTTGAACCATTTCACCTGCCTCATAGTCGTACTGAAGGGTAGGTTCCGCCTCTTTCGGCCAATCAGCCCACTTTTTGCTATGCAGAAGCATCAGGAGTGTCAGACAGTTCTCGCCAGCGAACTTCATGACCAAGCCCCGCTCATCTGAGGAGCACCTCCGGCCCGCTACTTCATCCATGAAATCCCATAAGAGGGTCGCGTCACGATAAGTGAGTGGGACAGTGCCTTCCTGGACTACTTTCTGGAGACGAGGGTCAAGAAGGACTGAATATCGCCTTTTCTCAATGAGATAGTCCTCTGGTTTGGTGAATCGAGACGTAGTCTTGGTATTGAAAATGGCAGGGATGGAGCCTGTCGGAACCTCTGATGGGTACCGGTAGCATTCGGAGCTACCGACGACAGCAGCAAGGTTGAATGTGTACATTCCGCAATCAAGGAAGTAGTCTTCGCCTCTAATTGTTCTGAAGTAGAGCCAGTAGTGTTCTTGGTGATTCTGTCCCTTTGTGATGGAGCCGTCGGCGCGATTCAGATAAGTCAATCGTCCGCGAGCAGGTGCGCGTGCCTCGCCTTTACAAATGCCAAAGTCAGCTACTGGTTGCCCATGCACTTGAAGTCGGATACGCTTTCTTTGATATTCGATAGGGAGATCTGAGTAAGCGTCAGAGGTGTAGATTTCCCGAAGGATGGCGATCATAATTGAGAGATAGTTCGGAAGCAGCCAGCCTTCCCTCAATATTCTCATCGCAAGTTTAGATCGGAGCCTTTCTGACTTTGCCTTTGGCCACCATTCGACACTGCCATGCTTCTCAAAAGGTATTTCGTCGCCTAGAATCACAAGCTTGGCCTCGTGGCCGTCAGGAAAGGCGATGGGTGGCGTTTCGGGGTCAATGGGATTCGTGATTTTGTGCTTAAGAGCGGGATGTATGGGTCGTAGTTTGTGGTTGACCCCAACTTCAAACAGATACGCAAGATACGGGTAGAAACCTCGCAGATCGATCCTATCAGTTTTGCCTGAAAGGACAAGTGAGAGGCTGTTAATCCTGATCGGGAAAAGCTCCTTACCACACGAGAGTTTATGTTCTGGCCAGTCGAGCTTCTGACATTTCTTTGTGCAATATATTCTCTAAGCCAGTGAGAATATTAAAACAACAATGGAGGCATAGGATCAAAATTGAATCGTACTTCTCCACAAGAGGCGCATAAACGTAATTGACCAATTTTGGAACAGATGCAGCATTTGTCGAGCGTTGTTGGAGGAATATAGACTTTCCTATCGGGCCTTTTGCTGATTTGAACAAGTTCTTCAATCGTTTTGGCGTAAGGACTGGCGCTCATGGTGGTAAGAAGAAGAAGGCATTGGCTTCAAGCTCTGGTGCTGATGTCAGGACAGTGCCACTCACAGCCAGTTGAAGCGGCGACTGATCTCGGCTCATGTTCCGTTTCAACCGCCTCTATGATCATCCACAACCACCATCATCAATCTGGCAAATTCCCATTCATAGCAAAACCAAGTCTCCAGAACCGCCGGGAATGGGCAGGTATGGTTGACGTCACACAAGCTTGCTTCCGTGAACGAGAATTGGGATTTGGTTCATTGGTCTCCGTATATTGGGCGTTTTGGTTGTTTCTCGATTGTTTCAGGTGTGGATATCGATCGACTCGCATGGACTCTTCCACCGTTCCCAGATTGCCAACTTCGCATGCTTTCTTGTTCGTGTTATAGCGTTCTCATGTCTGCTTTCCGTTCGCTCCCCATTGTGTTTGCATTGCCAAAGTCTCGTTCTGCTCGCTTTCCATCGCCAGTTTGGGTTTCATTGTGATACCGATTGTCTCGGAATCGTTGATTAATCAGCAAGGACAATGTGCTAGCTTGACTGCTGGAATGGCGTTTCGCGTTGCTTGTTCTCCTTTTGTGGTTTCCCGATACGTTGACTCTGCTCCGCAATGTTCGAGATATGAATTTCATGGTGCATGTTCGACACAAGAACGGAGCTTGTGGTAGCTTTTCCTGATGGGTTTTTTGCACTATTTTTTCCCTCTAGGAGGGTTTTTACTTTCGCTTTTGCCCATCAGGTTTTTGACGCACCCACGACGGCCCGTTTGAAGGTTGGACACGCTCCGAACTGCATTGCATGTGCAACTCCGTCTGTAAATACGTGTATGGCATAGACTACATGGTGCATCTGTATGAATTGGTCTAGATTTGTCCACGATTCGGCTGCATCCGTGAGACCCCGTATGTCAGAGCGGCTCTGCAGCCGGTCGTGCCGTGGTGCGCTGTAATGAAAGCGGTAGTCACGGACCCCGCCGTTTCCTGTTTAGGGACCTTGTGCGGGTTACACATCACATCACATCACCGCCAGCATCCAGGATTCAGAGCCTTGGCCGTGAGTACTCTGAAACCCAAAGGCTCCCAGATTTTCGCTATGCTGACTCTGAGCGCTGAGCGTCGAGCCAAATTCAAGCTTCTGTTCAAGTTCAGCATAACCAAGTATTAAGAAGCCTGAACACTTATTTGCCTGTTTATCCGAGTCAAATACAGTAATGAAGATATTCGAAGTATGTACAGTAGGAATCAGCAACAGGACGCGCCACCACTGCAATAATGACCCTGTCTTCGCTTATTGGAAACAGGGACCAGCTGCTTGCCAAGAGCATCATTCACCTCCTCCATTGTGATCTCGCCCCTACGAACCCTCCTGATGTTCTTCTCCATGTTCCTTACCTCCCTGCGAAAAGTCGGTGCCATTACATCGACTTCTGAATCTGGTTCAGCCCTCTCCGGCCAATCTGCCCATGCCCGCTTCTCCAGGTTGTCTCGGAGAACACTGCAGGAGTTCCTGAGAACTGACATAAAGAGATTCCTCTCCGCTTCCTTACACTTCCTCCCCGCTATTTCGTTCATGACGCTGTACATGAGCTTTTGATCCCTGAGACCAAACCCAACGCGACTCCGTTGTATCGCTTTTTTGAGCCGGACATTTTTAAGAACGGAAAAATGCTCTTGAATGGTGAGAGGGTCGTCAATGTATGGTGCGGCCGTGACAGGGCGAAACATGACTGGTAAAGACCAACCAGGATAATCCTGGACGCCCTCAGAGTATGGTTGGTGTGGCATAATTATCGTCTGGCCGAATGCGTGTCCACTACAATCGAGGATAAACTCATCGCCTCGGAGAGTTTGAAAGTACATCATGTAGTGTTCGTCAGGGTCTTGTATTTTGTTATATGTCGGGTTCTCCGATCCGAGGTCCGCCCAAGCAAAGCTGTTATGCCCACAGGTTCGTAATTTTCCTTTCGCAATTCCGAAATCAGAGACAGGTGATCCCCAAATGCGCAGCCTGGTACGCTTTTTTTCGAATGCAGATAGTCCGGCAGCTGTGGGGCGGGCATTTGTGGTATAGATCTCGGCGAGAAGAGAAATCGCAATCGCAAGGTAGATGGGAAGATGCCAACCCGCACGCTCGAGGCGTAGGAAAAGCTGGACGCGTGTTGTATTCGAAGGTGCATTGGACCACCACTCCTCTGATGGACGCACACTGCTGACCCGTTCGCCAAGGCAAATGGCGATGGCTTCTGTTCCATCGGGCAAGACTGTTGGGGGAGTTCCAGGACCGAAGGGGTTTGTTATTCTGCGAGTCAACGTGATGTTATATGGTCGCTTCAAATCGGTAAGGCCGACTTCAAATAGGACTGCCAGGAATGGATAGTATCCCCCGAGATCGATCTTGTCAGTTTTGCCTTAGGAACGCGGTTGAGTAGGTAGGTCGCTCTGGCGAAGCGGAATAGGGGATAAACCCACCACATTTGAGCTTATGCTGCGACCAGTGGCTTTTCTGACACTCGCGAGAGCAGTACGTTACCTAGATGTTCATGGGGAGTGAGCGTTTATTGCTCAGTGAATCATTCAAATGTTCTCACCTCCTCGCAGGATGCACACAGGCGGAGCGACGTTTGCGCCTTGCAAACTACGCACTCTCCCAGACGTTCAGGAGGAAGAAATACTACCCTTGGAACGATTCTAGGCAATTTTGCAGATGATACAGCAGGAGATGAAGGAAGTCGAGCCATGGTGCTTGAAACAAGAACTGGCGAGCGACCCCTCGAGGTATATAGACGTTCAATAACTCCGGGAGGAAATACACGAGGAGGGCATCATGGATGGCGCGCTGGTTCTGGAGTAGGCAATTTATGTGACAGAGAGGGACGACACGAGTAGAATCATGAGTCCAAAGGTGCATTTTCATCGGCAGACAAACAACCGTGCACGATCGCGTTACTGGGTGATTTGCCTCGGTTTGGGGAACAATGCCTGTCTACAGATACGGGAAGGCGATCTATCGATAATCCACGAAAACCCTTGTCAAACGATACCCTGGTCCTATTTTGCCCATCGTGAAGCACATTTGGGCTTCGAGTGTGTGCACATACACATGTTTGCGAGCAAGCCAAGATGTCCGAGTTGGCAGGAATTATCGGCCAGACTTCCGCTGAACCGAGACCAGCTTCCTTTCGTGAGCTTCAACTGCTTCCTCCATGCTGATTTCCCCTCGCCTGACCCTCCTGATATGTTTTTCAAGATTTTTCAATTCCTTGATGACAGGAGAAGGGGTAGGATCTATGCTTCCGTTCTCCTGTTCTTCGCTTAGCGTTGTTTTTGGATTTTCGGGCCAATCCGCCCATCCTCGTGCATGGAGATTTCTCCGAAGTGTCAAGCAGGATTGTCTGACCATCGACATCAGAAATGCCCTCTCTTCTTTATTGCACCTTCGACCTGCAATCTCGTTCATGACACTGTACATCAGATTGGCGTCCTTGTTGCCGAAACCAAAGCGACTCCTCTGGATCGCTCTTTTGAGTCGCACGTTCCGGAGAATCGAGTAGCGTTCCTTGATTTGGAGAGCATCGGGGATGAATGGAGCAATTGTGGCACCCCGAAAGATGACGGGGATATAGGTTCCATGAAAATCAGGGATGTTGGTCGAATAAGGTTGATCCCGTACAGCGCATGTTTGACCGAATGGATAGCCGCCACAATCCAATACATACTCATCTCCCCGAAGGTTATGGAAATATATCATGTAGTGTTCTTGATTGTCCTGAGCTTTCGAGACCGTACCGTTCGTTGTGTCCAGATATGCGAAACAATTTGCGTCGGACGTCCACAGACTGCCTTTTGCGATACCGAAGTCGGAGACGGAAGAACCCATCAGGCGTAGTCTTGTTCTTGTTTGCTCAAAGACGGAAAGGCCTTCGTCCTTTGGTAGAGCAGTTGTAGTATAGATCTCGGCCAAGAGGGATACGGCGATGCCGAGATAGATTGGAAGATGCCATCCCTCTCGGTTGACACGATAGTAGACCACCTTTCGAAGAGATGATGAATCTGCAGTCGGCCACCATTCATGTGGAGTTACACTTGGCGATATTTCTTCGCCTAGATGCACAAGTGTGGCCCTCGTACCGTCAGGTAGGAGGCTTGGGGGTGTCTGACGATTGATGCTATTGAGGATTTTTCTGGTGGTGTACGGATTCTTCGGTCGGTTGCCATCGTCTAGGCCGAGTTCGAATAGAACTGCAAGGAAAGGGTAGTATCCCTTTAGATCAATCTTGTCAGTTTTCCCTTCAGTGACGGTGAGAAATCGTCAAATTTTGACCCGAGAAATGACTCACCACAGGAGGGCTTGTGTTGGGGCCAATGTGCTTTTTGACATTCTCGAGAGCAATAAACCACCTGTAATATTTCCAATCGGGTGGTCAGTTACTGACCATACATCACAGCTGGGACAATCACCTCTTCGCAAGACGCACACAGACGTAACGAAAGCTCTTTTTTGCAGACTGTGCACTTATCCAAACCTGCTAGAGGAAGATATACGGTCCTGAGTTTCATTCCAGAAGGCTGAGTCGACGAGGTGATGCAAGCGGAGGAGTAGAGGACGCGTGGTCGCTGAACGGCATCGCGAAGTATATAAAGATTTTCCATATCTCCAGGAGGAAGCCCACGAGGAGTCAACGATCAGGGTCCACTCTGAAGGAGGGAATCTTCTGAGGCGGAACATTGCCCGTTGCGACGAAGTAAAGCTAATCTGACTGTGAGCAACAGAAGGTAAGGAGGGGAATATCAATAAGGAAATACTCACGAATATCGGTCATGGTGTTATACTGCATTCGGTCAATGTTCCTACGATCATACAGGGGATGATCCGGTCATTGAGTGGTAATATGGTAAAACAAACGTGTATTGTCCAAAACGACTTGTAAATGAACACGTCGACACCCGTACGCATCTGTGAGTGTCATCCTCCAACTGTGGCAGGACGGCGCGTAGCTTCACTCGCGAGGATGGGAAGCAATCAGTCAATCTGATCCCTGCCCTTTCCCTTCACCAAACCCGTCAAAGAACGCATCTGGTTGCCTCGAGGACTCCAAGGACAATCGCTGTCGTTCCTTGAAAGCTTTGAAATGACCGTCAAACACCTCCCTATCAGTCATTGGTATATCATTCTTCTCCTGCAACCCTTGGATGTAATCCACCCAGTCCATCTTTCCCCCTTCCGATGGCCCCAGCCTCCTCCCGACGTCCTCTGATGTGTCTTGGGCGAACTCCGGCATAGCTGGCCACTTCGCCCATCCACGTCTGCTGAGCATCAGGTTCAGCGAGCCAGACGCGTCGAATGCCCAGCATTCAATCAGTTTGATGTCGTCTGGCGTACATTTCTTTTCGAGGATGGATTCAACGACCGCTGAAAGAGCACTGCGGTTGAATGTCGGCCATGCAGATACAGTGGCCTTCTGGATGACCTCATTACGCAGAATGGTATATTTTCTTTCAATGATGAGGGAGGACGCGTCCAGTTCGGTGTTGTTGTCGATGAAGACTACTGGTGCAGACACAATAGGCCCATTAGCAGGGTCTAGTGGCATGCCATCCGTGTATCCTGCATTCTTGACCGAAGTCGTGAGGCCGAAAGGAAAAAGATTGAAGTCAAGGATGACTTCTTCTCCACTGAGGGTAGTGAAGTACAAAGCCCAATGATCATTCGGATCGGGTCCGAATTCGAAAGGGCCGTTGGGGAAATTGTAATACGCAAATCGTGCACAGCCGGGTACAACAGCTTTGCATTTGAGCAGACCGAAGTCTGAAATGGGTGACTTCTTGTACTGAAGCCGGACACGTCGTCGTGCCTTGTTGTCGGGGGAGTCGGCCGCTCGAACAGCAGTGGTGGAGTACATTTCTGTCAGGAGGCTGATACAGGTGCTGAGGAGGATAGGCATTGCATAACCCTCTCGCCGGAGCCTCGAACCCAAATATGTGCGTAGAACGGGATCAATCTGCTGCCCCCAGAACTCCACTTCACGGGGATTGATCAGAGGCCCGCATGTGTCTTTCGGGTCGCGGCGGAAATACTGCGTCAAAAGAATGAGGCCCGCGGAAGTACCATCTGGGAAAGTGAGGATAGGTTGCTTGGTGGGGTATAATTCGATGCGGTGCGCTTGGCCGATATGTCGATTGATGGCTGTATGGTAGCGAGATGCCTCCGCCAGGAATGCCAGGAAGGGATAAAATTGCTCCAGGTCAATTCTGTCGGTCTTGCCTGTGGCGCATTTTGTGAGTTGTGAAGTTTGTCTATGGTGATGAGGTTATCGCACCACAAGACGCCTTATGCGATGGCCAGTCTTTAGCTTGACACTCCGAGGAACAGTAGATGATCTAGGCATATGAGAGTCGGTTTGAAATCTATCGACGCATCTGAGATCTCACTCACCTCGCCACAAGCAGCACACAACCGTAGTCTCCCAGCATCGTGATTGCAAACAGAGCACTTGTCGAGCTCTTGCAGGGGCAGGTAGAGTGACTTCTTCTCCTCATTCTCGGGGGCAGGCTCCTGTTCGTTTGACATGCTGTTCGATAGTTGTTGGCTCTTAAGATTGGCCTCTAACAAAAATCCTGCCTCATGGAGAACATTTCCGAATTCAGACGCCTGGACGTTCTCGGAGAAATCAAGCCGGACCAAACATCGTGTGGGTGTCCGATGTCGTCCGCGACGGCGCTAACGCAAATTGGTGGGACAGACGTTGCAGCCCGCTGATTTAGAAGCGGAGCAAGCTGTTGCAAGTGTACATTGAGCGTGCATCCCTGGAGAAATAGGTGGAGATGAGCGACTCCTTAGGTGAACGAGCAGTAAACCAACTTGAAGATGGTGGTGGTCAGGAAGGCTGAAGGCTGGTCACGGTCACGCTTCACGTGCGTTCCCGTAACGCTTAAGTGACGACGCGGTCGCGCTTTGACCATCGCCAGAAACCGTCACCCTGACTCAAACGCGACCAGCATGCCAGCCAACGACCATCTTCTCAGCCATTTATGTCAAGAAGAAGATACACTTAAGGAGGCGCAGTCTTTGCTACGAAAAGCACAGAAGAAAACGGGACCAGGCTCTGGATATGAGCTAGGACCGCACACAACAGGCTTGCCAGCAATCTGTGCTTTATTGGCATCGCAAAAGTAGGTGTACACCAAAGAGAGAGCTCTGTAAATGACTCTAACAGCGGATATATCTATAGGCTTAACAATGCTGACGTGACAGAGAAGGCAGCCCAAATGGCATCTTGCCTCAAAGCCTCCGACTTCAACAAAGCGCTTGGGATAGTGAGAGCTGCTGTTGGAAGCACTTCCAAGGATGTCGATCCGCGCAAAATATATGAACATCTTCTTTCGACCTACGGAGTCTCGGTCTCAATACAGGCGTTTCAGAAATGGCTAAAAGAGGCTGGAGATACCATCCAGGTGGAGGATAAGAAACTCAACCCAGAAGATCCTTCACATGGCAAGGTTATCAAATGTGCCATCTTCTACTGGGCATATGAATCTGCAATGGTATGTCTCCTCCCGTACTTGCTCATCTATCTCCTAACAACATTCGCAGGGAAAGCCGCTAGCAACTCAGAAAGACTTTGTTGAGGAACAATCGCTTCAACTCCGCACATTTAGCAGAGTTCTTAGCAGAATCTCGACTATATGCCTCCTTCTTAGGTCTCGTATTGCTCGGGAAGCTGCTTCGCATGCCAAAGCAAGCCCTGTGAAAGCAACACCCTCCACACCGCGGCGGACACCTAGGAAACAGCCCCTCAGAGAGCTTCCATCCAGAGATACCCCAACCAAGCAGAACCTGGATGAGGCACCTGCCGATTCGGAGAAGCCTAAGCGTCGAATTGAGCTGGTAGATGAGAGCCTCCCCGAAACTCCTATCAAGCGACCAAGGACAGCATCTCCCCTAAAACCGCGAGCAGTAGCATCTCCGACGAAGAAACCCATCCCACTTAGACCTCTACCCGTATCTCAACCAGAACCTTCCCCTCCTCATCCAGCTGACGAACCCTCTGCTCCTGCTACTGCTTCACCAGCACCCGCAGAACCACAGGCTGATTCACCTACACAAACCTCTCCTCCCCGTACACAAGAACCCCTTCCTCAACCCCAAATACCAGTCGTTGCCCAACCTATCCAGGAAGCCACCACGTCTCAACGCGAAGTGGCCCAACCTCCTAGACGACGGTTCAGACCGGTCTACCTGGACACAGCACAGTGGTACAGCGTAGACCGACGGATTACACAGGCAATGAAACAGATCCGCGTTCGTTAATCCAGTCAAGAAAAGCTTCGGCTACCTTCCTGCCCTTACCTGAAGCAATTCCGTGGCCTTGGGAGCACGAAAGGAAGAACATCGCGATATCTTGCTGATGTCGAGATTGACCCCGAGCGGCCGCTTGGCTCATACTTCAGGATCTTGTTAAATTGCTCGAGTAGCAATCTTTGCAAACCAGGGTCTTCAATACAGTCGACTCCAGGGCCACGTGGGATCATCAAACGAGGGCAAGATGAAATATATGGTGCCTGTGCAGACGAAGTCATCGTGATTCGGTGCATGGAATTGACCTATCGGATTTTAGTGTACGACTCCGAACGCACATGGACATGGAATGACTTGTTGGACGGAATATGTTCTCTAATAGTAATATACAGATTCTTTTTTATGCTACTCAATATGCGAGGAAAAGTAAACAGATGGTCACCGTGACGCTGTATCGGTAACCTCAGAACGGGAAAGCTGGGTGCAAAGCGGCGAAGTCGAATAGACGGGACAGGACAGAAAATTACACAGATGCGAACTCGAAAGAAACATAGAATGCATGTGGTATAAGGAAGATAGCTTCGAGCTATCATCACAAAGAATAAGCCAAGGGGAATCAGAGTGCGATATTGTAGTGAAGACGGGGTTGGGTGATTAGAAGGTGGATGCCCATGTCTCGAGGTCAACGTTTGACACTCTCGCTTGCTCGATCCAGACGTGTTTCTGGTGGAGTTGTATGAATTTTGGATCAGAAGATCAAAGGGCAGAGCTTACCAGGAGGTCCTTGGGCGTCTTCCTTGCATCTGGATCCTTGTACAAGCAACTATCCACGAAATCCTCTGCTTCTCTGGGGAACCGTCCTTCAGTCAATCGTGGTGCAGGCTCATTCACAATATGCTGCAGCAACTCCAGAATGCTCATCGTCATCCCACCACCCTGCAGACTGACACCTTTACTCTTCCTCCTATCCTTCTTCGAGGTCTTTGTCTTCACCTTGGGCTTCTTGGGTGGTAAGGGAACATGTAGGTTGAGCGAGCCCGGTCGTTCCGGTGATAATGTGTTCTCAAAGTCTGACAGGTCGGAGTCGTCGGATTCAGACTCGGAGAAGGGGAAGCGACCGAGTGCAAGTTCGATCAGGGAGATTCCAAGGGACCAGACATCGGACTTGACAGTGTATTGGGCGCCCTGTATACGTTCGGGCTACAGGGAGACTGTGTCAGACCACCAAAATAAAAAAAAGAGCGGTGTAGAAGAGTACATACACTCATGTACGTCGATGTCCCGACGAAAGTATCAGCAATAGAATTAATGAGCTCTCCGGAGACACCGAAATCGCATATCTTGATTTCTCCTCGTGAATTACACAGGATGTTTGACGGTTTGATGTCTGCAAGAATGTTGATGAAATGCCAACAAGTCAGATAACCGGGTATGACGCGAATGATGGGGAATGCATGGACGGATCGGTTGGCTTGCGGAAAGGGACTGGGGATGCAGCACGGAAGTGTCGACTTACCTCGGTGAATGATTCTGTGAACATCGTACAGGTAGGTGAGGCCCTCTAGAACCGCCAGGGCAACCTGCCCGACCACGTCGATGTCGATGGCACCAATCTTCTTGTAAATACCATCCAGCGAGCCCTTGTCCATGTACTCCATGCAAATGCAGATATTCGGGTCCGCAAGGAATGCTCCCCAGAACGAGATGATATATTTTGAATGGCAGTCATGCATGATTTGAAGCTCTCGCAGAATTTGCTTCCGTACGGCAGGTTTTGCGTCAATCAAGACGATCTGGGTTCAAGGTTGTGTTTAGTGGGGTGACCAACGGATAAGCTTCGGGAAGCATACCTTCTTTGCCATAATTGTCCCCGTCGGTACATGCTCAACCTTTTTTACGCTTCCGCCGTTACCTTGCCCGAGTTCTTGAAGATCCTTCAAATCTTCATTCTTCAGGTCAATCTTTATATCGGTGTTGATGTCTAGGCTCGCCAAAGTGTTGGAGAGAGCTACATGATAGGTATTTCGCCTTGCTGACGGTGATCCACCGGTCAATGGTGCAGAGTTTGGGCCGTTGCTGACGACCGTCAACATATTTGGGACGTCTTGCTCAATTGCGGATACGGCCCCGCTCTGTGCTGATACCTTAGGCGCTTTGAGTGTCATCGGGGGTGGTCTCTTCCGCCCTGGAGGCGCCCCAACCGCGGTTGGGGCTTGCCTCTGAGGAACAGGCTCGTTGATAGTAACATCAGGAATTGGTGGTGGCGGTCCCGCAGGCGCTGACTTCGGCGGCTGGGTTACCAACTGAAGAGCCTTGAAGTTCCGCTTTTTGCGAATCGGGGATACTGGTGACAGTAACGGCGAGGACATGACCGACGATGAACAGAGGGTATTCGACAGCGAGGAAGGGGCAAGCGAAGAGTGAGGCGCGCTGCTCAGTGCTCCTGGTCAGTTGCGCTAAATAAACGAGATCAAAGATTTGTCTTTATTTTAGGAAATTCCCATCGTGCGAATTTGAGACTACGCGGAAATCTAGCTGCCTCTTGCTCTCATGCCAACAAATGCAGATCTCCTTCGATAGACCACCGCCTGCGGGTTTTCTCAGAAATACAGCTCGAATTGACTCGCTTCCATGGCGATGCTGCCTCTTTGATTTCACGAGTTCATACACAAATGCAGTTCCGTACCCCACGTTCAACGACAAGACGATGATCGCGCTGATGGGCAGGAGAAATGCCTCAACAGCCTCTTCGAATTCTGATGCACGGAGGCTTTATTCCCAACGGGCACATTAGAGGGAGGTTCCTGATGCATACTCACCACCCTTCGTGAAGTTGCTATCCTACATACCAGATATACAACTCATACAGATCTCTTCAACTCACTCGATTCCAGGGGAAGGCGGGGAGTTTCGACGACCAGCTCCTCCACTCGAATGAGTTAGAGGCTCTATCATATCCTCAACCCCTGACGTTGTCACTGAGCTCCGAGACCGAAGAACATGACTACGATAGCAAAATCTAGCCAATGGTTCTGCCAGCCCTTCGGGTTTCAAGGTCAAAGGGTGAAGTTTTTGGTTGGCATGCCATAAGTTACATTGCAACTGACCATAAAATTGGCATAATACGGGTTCTACGTACACTACAAGTATCGATTAGGAAGTGAATAAGGTAATCGTGACAGACAAAATACAAGACAGAATTTTAGTCAGTCGATCCATCAAGTAATATACCTCTCCGTCCCCTCCTTGTACTTTGCCTTGGGCTTGTACCCTGTCTTCATCCTTTCTTCCACAGACCGATGGAACAATGGATGATTGTAATGGATGCGCCTCCCTTTCGCAAGGTTCGGTCCACGCTTGTTGTGCCAGACCGCATCCACATCCTGCCAGGAATACTTGATCGGGATAAACTCCAGTGGCCACCACACCATACTGCTCTTCATTGCATCATGCATCGGCTTCAATGCGTCCTTTGCATCATTTTCCTGGACAGCCGGAACGTCCCCCGTAGTTGTCCCAGGGAATAGTATTGAAGGGATAGAGTTTCTCTCGAGCGCAGCTTTCTCAAAGAGAATCCCACATTGGGCTTTCATAACTTCTCCGACCATCCACCGGAGGCTGATATTAGCAAGGCTGTGATACGTCTCATTCTTGACTGAACCGCCGCCTACGTCTGATAAGATGGATAACACGTCAGTCGTCAAGTTCACACCAAAACATAATGAACGGGCTCACCTCCGTGACACCCGGGAAACCACACTTCGAGAACATCCGTCTCCGGTTCCGAAGGGTTGGAAGTCTCCACCACCTTTGGCTCCGTGACAAGTTTGCCACCAGTGTGTACCAGCACCTGCTGCATCTCGACCTTTTGCTCCTTCCCAGAATCCTTGCTTTGAACCACCGAGCTCCCTTCCTCGGGATCGTGGTCTGGTGGTACAATCCCTGGGGGAGGTCGATGGAAGTAGTTCGGCCTAAACTTAGCACGGTGTTCATCGAGTGCGAGAGCATGTCGGAATACTCTAATTGATCGATTTGAGTTCGTGAAAGGCAGCGTCCGTGATCTCAAGCCACCAACACTGGCTACTGTGTCCCTGAAATAGAGTGTCTCCCATCAATGACTGTACTCATGTGAGTGACAGATGAGGACGTACCAGACGCCCATGAACTCGATCTTGACGCGTTGACAAAACGTCTGTTTGAAACCCGCTGCGAGTTTGATGCCCTCTGCATCTGTTCTGCGGTACAACTTCCAGGCGAACGGGATTTGTTGCTCATTATCCCGAGGAAGGAGTCCGCATTTGTGTAAGAGGCCGGCCAAAGCCCTGGCGGTATAGGCCCCGCGAGAGAAACCTGCGCTGCTATATCAGAGGCTGATACCTCTCAAGCATGTCCATGAGCTATACGTACCAAATACACACACCCGATCCCCAACGCGATAGTTCTGCATCAGAAACTTATATCCTTCAATGACGTGGGTGTTAAGATACCTAGAATCAGCGTGAGTAAAGGATCGCGTTGATTGGATAGTAAGCGCTTCTCACCAGGCAAGCGCCAGATCCAAGATCTTGGCGGACCACATCATGAAAGGCGAAACGACTCCTGGCTTGAACCAGGTTCCAACGCCAGGTTGATAGTAACACAATTGTTCGTGGGAGTCATCCTTCTTCAACAAGCTGTAGAATTTTATGACGTTTGTGTTCTGTTAATTGTGCTTTTAGTTGTAGTTCCGCGAGCATGAGGTTGTACTTACATCTCCTGCATACTCCCCTCCTGTCCCGTCAAAACACAGGATGAGCGTCCTCGCTCGCTTTCCAATCAACAATTTCGAGTCGACAGACATGCCTTTTGTGCTTTCAGGAAACCTGACAGACATGACGAAGTCGAGTATATATATTTCGGCGTCTTGACAGCTATGGAATCCGAAACGGATAGAAAGGTTCTCGTTTGTGCTTCTTCGCCGACTGAAGCATCCGAGGTCACAGGAGGCGGAGAAAGCTGTATATATATGGTGGTGGCGACAGCCTCGAATAGTCGCAAAACTCAGAAGATGCTAGCCAAGTCATTCACCCGCTGTTGGAGCATCATCCCTCATGCGGAGTCTTTGGCAATGAGCCGTGGAGCTGGGGGCTAAGGCTGTTCAGCAGCTAGCCTGTTCTGGGTTTAACTGAGATTGAAGAGGTCTTGTGCGTGAATCTTGTTTGTAGGCCGAGTTACGGCCATCTAAAGGTAATAAATTGAGCGGGGCACTGAAGGGAGCAAAGCCAAGCGGTGAGCACCGCCACCACCACTTGAACCCAACACTTTCAGGTTCATGATGCGCCATCTACGTCTTGTCCCGTCACGGTCCGTCCCAAGAAAATCGAGGAAATCCACCGTAGCAAACTCTGCGAACGCTTCCCCATTTGAAGCTGAGCTACTAGTTGAAAGGTCCCGACCGAACCGAGAGAGCCCTGCAATCATCATCCGGTAGAACGAAGTTACCCAGCTCGTCCCGAGAGCAGCTAGCGAATCTGGCAACTTGTGCACTGAAGGTGGTTATCGTCGACAACCAGCTACTTAACAGTGCTGGAGATGCAACTCTCCTATCTCCGCCGACATAGTATCCGCCCCATCACTTTTGTGAATTTAATGCTTCGCAATTTAACAACTCACAAGCGGAAGCGTGTCCTGTCAACCTCGTGTTTTCCGTCCTGTGGCGGTATCTCGTAGGTGATCGATGCTAGAAGTCATCTACTGTCAAAGTCGGGGATGGCTCGAATGGGCCCGGGGACCCAGTACTCAGGACGCAAGAGTCTTACGACATGACCACGACTTCGATAGCTGCCCAGAACCTCGGTTTGGGACCCTTGGGCTATTCATACGGTGCGTGAAACGTGAAAAGGGTCGAGGATATCTAACCAGATATGATAGACGCCTCCAGCACGCTATTTGCAATGCTGCAGCCAAAACCCGTCTCCGAACACGAGGTGTCCGAGAGCCTACATCATGCATCGGTTTCTGTGCTATAACTCTATAACTTGAAAGTCGCCCATCTAGACTGTTAATCATCACACATATCTCGTCAACGACATCGCCAACCAAGATACCAGGATGAAAATAGAGGAGTTTTCTTTCGACACCAACTTGAAGACGACAGGTTATCCTAAGGAGCCCGAGTCTTGCCACTGTTTCAACAGCGACAAAGGGCCGGGTCGAAAACTCGTAGTCTGTATTGATGGTACCGCAAATAAGTTCGGCGTCGAGGTACTCACCTTAACTCTCTCAAAACTTGTCTTCCATACTCATCTGGTTTAATAGCACACCAACGTTGTCAAACTATACCACAGCCTCATCAAAGATGACCACCAACTCACCTACTATAATAGTGGAATCGGCACATTTGCCAATCTTTCCTACTGGAGACGACTTGTCCAGATAATCCCAGACATATCTGACATGGCTTTTGCATGGTGAGTGAAGCTGGACACCAACAACAACAACACTATTCTGATAGGTTATAGGAATGTGGATCACATCATCATCGAAGCATACAGGTGGCTTGTCGAAAACTATAAGGAGGGTGATGTCATCTACCTTTTCGGTACGTTTTTCCCTCTTTGCTTTACTCCTTGATAACCCTTTCAAATGACAGGATTCTCTAGAGGAGCGTATCAAGTTCGTGCCCTGGCTGGCATGCTTGAGAAAGTGAATCTATCCTTAATCCCCATAAACGAAACTGACCTTGAACATAGGTTGGCCTTCTTCACAAAGGAAACGACGCACAGATTCCCTTGTGAGCCTCCCGCAACTCCTGCCCGGACTTTCACTTACGATTTTACAGTGCCTACGAGCTTTACACTACGTTGCACAACGGGTCCTCGGAAACTGATGCATCACCTAAAATGGCACAGAATATCCTGGCCCTCCTACTCCTCGCATTCGTAAGTATTATGATGCTGCTATGGACCGCTCAGGATGCTGACAGGCTTGGATTAGCATTTCGTTGAAGCTTACTTGATCACCCTCACCCTCCTCGTATCCCCAATTTGCTTGGGCCGTTGGGTCTTTTCTTCTGCAGCCAAGGACGTGGGCTTATGGAGTCAATTCGTGCACCTGTTTACGTACAGCGTTGCCACTTCGTTGATTCTCATTGTCCTTGCGTTTACCGCACCTCTCCCCCGGACGAAACTGTCATTTTTCGCAAGCTTTCGATCGGTATTTGTGCGCTTTCTAAGATCCCTACCAGAGCCCATGAATTGGACAACCATCTGGCAATTTGAGGAGGATCTAGCCGAAAACTTCAAGAAGACCTTTGCTCAATCAGTTCAAGTTCACTTTGTTGGTTGCTGGTACGTTCATTTCACATCCATTCGTCCTCAAATCGTGCTCAGATGTTTCCCCAGGGACACCGTGTCTTCAATTGGCTTCCTTCGGCGTCGGACCCTGCCTTTGGCAGACGAGACAAAGCATGTTTGTTATTTCAGGCACGCTCTTGCTCTCGACGAGACTCGAGTCAAATTCCTTCCTGAATATGCGCATGGCGGTATCACTGCGCCCCTCACGACGAGAACAATGTATGTCAAGTCTGTTTCGTCGAAGGACCTCCCGCATGTAAAGGAGGTTTGGTTCCCAGGGACTCACGCTCAGGTGTACGTGGCGTCATATTTTTTGGTCATAAATCTGGCTGAAGCTTGCATTACAGCGGTGGGAGCAATTGGAAATCAGCAGGGACTCATAACGACTACGCCAGCCCTTCTCATCAGTGGATGGACAACGAGGCGGTTGGGGCTGGACTCGAACTGGAACGCCTGAATAAACTACCATGGAAGAAGGATACAGAATCGGAAAAAGACTCAGGGGTAGAGGTTCCTGTTTGGCCAGGAATGGCGCCTGGATGGTACTTTGCGGAGTTTCTTCCATCTACACGCTTGACATATGAGGATAAAAAGTCAATCACGCGCCGGTGAGTCAATCTCGCGCTTTCATTGCTTGCATCACGCTGACTTCCCGAGTCTATCAGGCCAAAGCTATTCGGTAGACGGATTATGCAGGCCGGGCAAATGTTACATTTCTCTGCACTAACGAGCACCATTCGATTTCCAGACCTGGATGCCGCCAAGCACTACGTCCCCGCCGCCCGATTCCCCGAGGGAACCTGCCCTTTCTCCGAAACTTCTGACGCTCAGTCTATAGAAGACGCCATGGCCAAAATGGGGATTAAGATCGAGCGGTATGACTTTCCGGAGTGATTCGTGTTTCTAGTGTTATCTGTTATGTCGTATTGTCGTCTACATATGATGGTTTTCGTTCCAAGATTCGCTGCAGCCTGTGAGCCGCTTCCCGAAAGACGGTTTGAGCACCATGAAGACAGCTTAAACCACGGTTGCCGATGGAGAAACACTACAACGATACCCTTCCCCGTACAGGATCAAGATCGTGCTAAAAAGCCTTTTACAAGCGCAGTCTCGCTGTGTAAGCCATGGTCCGAGCATCGGAGCGACCGTAATGTTCCCACCCGAAGAAAATGCAAGGAAAAAATCTGCCCTCAGCAAGGTTCGAACTTTTTGGGGGCAAACGGGCGCTAGGTGCAACTAGAAAGGAAACCTCCTTCAACAAAGGATAGCAATAACCGGGTATTTAGAGGAATTACTGTGGGTATGGTCCAAAGAAAAGAGAAAGAGGTATATGGTGATAAATAAGATATTCAACTAAGTACCCTCCTGGCTCAAAAGCAACGGCGTCCCACCAGGTCAGCCTCCTCTTCCTTACTCCTAGGCACAGATCGTTGGGCGACAAGGGCTATCACATCGGCAGATTTCCTTGTGGACAGGATCGTTGGGGTCAGGCTGGACTGGTACGCAGACCAAGCGTCTTGACCCTGCTGAAGTACTGCATGGCTTGGAAGGATAGGTGCTGCCTGAGCTTGAAGAGACGCCCCAAGGAAGGTGAGATAGGAATTCCATAGTACTTCTGAACGATCGATGAACTTTGACAATTCTTGGAGTCGGTCAAGATCGTCTTGGGAGACTCGGCGGCCAGATTTTAGTTTTGACCAGAAACCTTTGGAGTTTTCTGCTCAAATGGAGGTTAGAGACAAACTGAAGTGTGTGAGCTGAAGAATGCTCACTATATTCCGAGTCCAAGATTGTTTGAATAGATTCCAGAGGTTTTCTGAGGTCAATGATGTGATTGACTGCCTTCTGAACATTTGGTCGAAGGGATATGGCAAAAGAGCGGATGTCGTCGAGTGGTGTATCGTCGGTGAAGGATTTGAACAGAGTGATGTAGTCGCCAGCACAACTGTAAAACTCCTGTAACACGGCGACAATTTGGCCACAAAACCCATGGAATATGTGAGCTGTTTCGCCTTTTTGGTTTCGTTTATCGGAGCGTAGATTGTATATCGTGGTAGCTAGCTCTTGGAGGGGGCGTTGTAAATGTTGCAGATCCTCGGGATCGGGCAATTTCTGAAGGGTGACGTGAATTAGTACACGAAGTGATGCACAAGGGAGAGTCACTGACAAGAGCATCCCCGCGTTGGGCAGTCGAGCCCGAGAGGCCTTCGAAAGAGGTCTTGAAGTCAGATCGGCGCTGCAATGCCATGCTGGTAGGAAATTCGAGAGAGGGGATAGATTGTTGTTTTATTCGGCTTTCTGTCGACTTCTAAAGGTGATTTTCGCCGCACAGGGTACCAAGTCACATCAACCTCATGTTAATATCGAGCAATGAAGTCGCTGCGTGTACGGGCCAAACATTAATATGACGCCACGCTGTGCATCTAGCTAGTAGGAGTCACGGTCTTGATCCACGTTGTCGTAATTCAGTAATTCAGGTAGTTCTGAGGGACCCGGATGTTCCTCGCTAGGACGCAAGTAGTGTGGCATGGTCGCTCCCCGGGCTCGTCGAGAAGGATAATACTATGTTTCCGATTGAATGAAGTTAGGTTGCCGCCAGATTGGCGTGAAAAGCTTGCAAGTACATGGTGGGCGTGTTTTTGCTCATACCCCCTTCGGCAACATCCGGCTCATCGGCGATGGCCTTATCACCGACACGGCGTCACCTGCACGTGGATTTCATACCATGATATCTGTCAGTTGTCAACCCCCCAGCGCTTATTACTCAACTTAGTTCAAACCAGCCTCATTATCATGTTACCTTAGTTTGCACAGCAAGACGCCTTATTCTGACCCCGGAACAGCCGTGATGACACATTTCCAACCGATCTTTCTTGTGGAGAACTTCGCGGACCGCACGAGGCTGCAGCCTCATTTATTGGACCAATCTCTTCACTAATCACAGTGGCAGGCTATCCTCGATTTCTATGTGAAAATCAGAAGTATAAAAAACGGTTATGGGCCTGCTAGCTGTACTGTTTCGCCTGCTGTCAACCTGTTGTCGTCATGTCTGCGCCCGCCACAGAGTTCTCAATCCATGTCTTCGACGCCAATGCTGAAGGCTGCAGATCGAATGCAATAGTGAGGTTTACTTGTATGGATACTCTGGAGAACTGGGAGAGTATCCAAGCAGTTATGTAGGTCCCTTAGATGCTACGGCTTTATCGATTTCGTCTAATAATCCCCAGCCCGAAACTCACCACGCAAAGCATCGTTGACCAGATCAACAATCGGCCATTTGCGTTTTTGATGGCTATTTACGCGGCATGGAGTAGTGCGGTAGTAGGTGAACAAGCGAGCGAAACCATCGCAAAAGCTTCGCAGAGTCTTCTGGAGGAACCTGCGCTTCCGAGCACTATTAAGGATTTCGAGCAATCCGCAGCTTCTTTCAACGACTGTACCAATCAAATTAACAGCTTCCTCGAAATACTTAGGGTCGCCAACAATGGTGTAAGTGCTCTCCTCTAGTCCGAGTCTATGATACTTAGCGATTTTCTCTTGTGCTGTAGGTCGATTCCGTACTTAAAGAAGCGACGAAGCGAACAAATCTGGTACATTTCAGAGCAATCGGAAGGTGGGTTGGAAAGGTGGTCCCTGGTAAGCATTATTCATTCCCTACTTCGCTCCCCCTGACCGTCGTGACGTATTGAAGACCTTCAACGGGAACACGATGCGATCGAAGGGATGAAGAAGCTGGCTGAGCCCATGGATGCCATCACACAAAGCATGAACAACTTGGTCGATTGCTGGGTATCAGTCCAGTCGGAAACCAAGCATCTTAAAGAATACGCTCAGGACGTTACCAAGAATCCAAGTGCCCATAAACTCCGCCTACGACAGGTCGGCAAGACATTTTTGGCAATGAGCGAATATCTTGGCAGTTTCCGTGCTTTGGTAAGTATACGCAAGTCGCCTACTCTGACCGTCACTAACTGGACACTCGCTTACTTGAACAGATGATCAGCTTGTTCTACGAAACGCGCAGCAAGATGCCTCTAGCACAGAGGAATATGTTTGCAAGCGAGCTTCCTAATTTGGAGCAAAATCGATCGGAATCCGCACAAAATATGATCAAGGAAGTCCTCACTCGCTTCGAGGAGATCCAGAAGGAGGAAGGCAGACCAGACAAGAACAAGAAGCTGTCCAGGCTTGATTCACTAAAGAAGCAATTCAAATTCTTGTAATTATTTCACCTCGATGATTTCATCTCTGCGCCTCTATTTATTCATTTCGAAGTTCTATCATCTTTCTTTTTTCGTAGTGTAGCTGTTCGAGATTCATAATATATTTTCGTCGCCTCGATATTCTCCCAACCGTCTCATCAATTTCATGAGATTCTGCCTTGCTCCTTCCTCATGGAAAACACGGGTCATGGTGCTTCGCCTTATCGATCAATCCTAAGTCACAAATGCATAAAAGGTCGATGACATTGACAGTCTGGCATGAGTTTGGTTTGACGCCGGCTTAGCCTCGTTATCCCATGATTTGAATATATGGCGGTTCACACACCATCACCTCCTCGCGACCTAAAGATATGCCCTCCCCCCTCATGTCTCGTCACACTCGTGGCAAAAGGCTGCGCGCCGGAAGGCTTAAGCAGTCCGGATCCGACCTTAACTCGCTATACTAGATCGGCTACACCCTTGCAACTCCAACAACACTACAACCCACCTTCAGTCATCAGGTTATTGGCAACTTTCAGCACGAACTCATACAAAACCCAATGGACGCCGGGAGTACCTCTGCTCTTCATGTGAGTTATTACGAGAGACACCTGGTTAGCTAGACTTGAAGTTGTGGGCTTATTCTACCAAATAGACCGCTACCAAGGTGCAGGTGGTTGAAGACCTCGCTCGACACCTTCAAGACTGCTTAGCCGCGTTGTATGACATCCATACGATCCTTCGACAGCACACAGCCAAAATAGGGTGGATAGATGGTCCCAATGCGTTCCAGAAGAACCATACCACCTTCGTCAGTTTCTGCCAGAAATTTGTGGATATCCTCCAACGGTGCTATGCCGTCTCCGGGGACCACATCACCCTACTTGATGCCATCTGCGAAGGTCAAATGCCTGCTTCGCAGATAGAGACTTTCTCCAGGGAGGTCGTTCTTCATACCCAGAAGGTTATAGGTGAACTGGAAAGCTTGGCGGGCGAACCTGTTCAATTCATTCAGTTCTTCCAACGTGTACTGGATCAAGGTGCTCTACCGTCTACACCTGATAATAGCTTCGGTAAGGCAGAGTGGAATTTTAAAGCTCCTGTCTCTGACGTAGATTTCAGGTGGCTCGAAGTCAGATTTTGTCCAGGTGCTGGAGTTATCGCAGACCGTGGTCAGATCTATGCAGGCATTTCAAGACTCGTTGGAGCAGCTAAATGGTTTCTGTCGGATTACAGAGTCCCAATTGAAGTGGGTTTCATCGAATTCGACAATAAAGCTCCCGTGCGAAATGGCGCAAGCCTTACGTGCTGAGTGGGTCTCCTTCAAAGGCACGAGCCTGGAATCCATTTTGGCAGTCCGCAAAGCTTGCGATGTCTTCGCATCCATTCCGAAGCCTGAAGATGCGCTTTACATCAGAGATAAGTGTAGAGTGATGAAGCCAGAACCTGCTCGCCTGAGTTGGTGGAACCCGTTGATGTTCTTGTCTGGCACAGTCATGTTGATCAAATTACTACTCCTTCGATAGTAGCATTCAGTTTCCTTCGAGTAGCGAGGGCCATTGTATTCGGCAGTTAGAGTCATATTTGTTAAATTATCACCATCCTCAGTCAATAAATAAAGGATCTCCTAGCCACAAATAGCTCGTCCGTGATCACCGTACAAACTTTTCTGATCCAGCTGTGAATCTCGCCTTCGGTGTATACTTCAGCGCCTTATCCTGAATTCTCTGCTGAACGGTCTCGTGGAACAACGGATGTTCGTCCTCAATCTTTCTCCCTCGCCCAAAGTTAAAGCCGAACTCCTTGTGCCAAACCCCATTTGCATCTTGCCAAACATATGTCAGCGGAATGATCTCCAGAATCCACCATATCCAGTTGGATTTCAATTCGTCGTGAATAGCCTCCAGAGCGTCCCCCTTGTCCAACTCAATGATTGCAGGCACATCTTCCATCTCGGTACCGGGGAAGATGATGGTGGGGATCTCCAGCCGGACCAATGCAGCGTCATCAAAGATGATGCCAGTTTGTGCTTTCATGACCTCGCCAACCATCCATCTCAGTGGGATATTCGAAAGGCAGTGGTCAACAGTGTTAAGAGTCGCTCCACCCCCGACATCTGTCCCAGATTTCATCAACGATTGGAGGTCAAGTATGCTGCTCCAACTCACCACTATGGCACCCGCTGAACCAGAGCTCTAGAACATCGGTGTCTGGGCCGTCCTCCTCGACGGGTAGTGTTATAGGAGGTGCCTGTGCCTTAGCTTTCTTTCTTCTCGATAGCCTCTTCAGGAGAGGTTGACGTTCTCCGGGTGCGCTGGGGCTGCTGGCTTTCTGCGGATCCTTACGTGCCTCGGATTCATCTGGTGCTGGCCGATGATATTGGTTGGGACGGAACTTCGCTCGGTGCTGGATGATGTGTGTTACTTTTCCGCTGAGAGCATGAGCAGGACTACGTAACGTACCTCATCCAGTGAAAGTGCATGTCGGAAGACCCTGATTGCCTTGTTGGAGTTCGAGAAAGGCAGTGTGCGAGACATAATCACTCCAACGCTTGACACTGTGTCCCTAAAAATCGAGTGACTTAGTCCTTCCGATAACCAATCCTCGTACAATGGTACCTACCAAACGCCAACGAAATCGATCTTGACGTCCAGGCAAAAGGTCTGCTTATAGCCAGCAGCGAGTATGAGACCCTCGTCATCTTCCCTCTTGAAGAGTTTATAGGCCGCTGGAACTTGCTGCTCGTTATCTCTTGGGAGGAGACCGATCTATTCCTTGAGTGAGCATCGACACTGGAGCACGAGGCTTTCGATTCCAACCAACCTTATGCAGACATCCTGCGAGGGCTCTATGATGTCTTCTCAGTCTGGCATGATCTAAATCGAAGCAAAGTAAAATTCACCGTGCAGTATAAGCGCCTCGGGAAAATCCTGGAGATTGTCAATAGCGAATCAACAGATGCTCCACCCTATTCAACCATTGAATTGGCGTACCGAACAGACAGATCTTGTCCCCCACATGATAGTTCTGCATGATGAACTTGTATCCCTCGATGACGTGGGCATCCATATACCTGGCAGCCATTTCAGGATTAGCGCGGGGGAGAAATAGAACAGTTCGCGCACCATGCGAAGGCATAGTCCAGGACTTTGGCAACACCAGCTAACAACGGGGACACCACACCAGGATTGAACCAGGTTCCAATACCAGGCTGCGCGTCATTGTGAGTCACCACGCGTTGGATAGGTCACAGCTTCATACCTGATAGTAGCAGACTTGCTCGTCGCAGTTAACTTTCTTCAGCAGGCTGAAGAACTTGACTACGTTGGTATTCTGTAGAGGGATGAGAAAGGGAGAAACGAGACCGTCCAGAGACTTACATCAGAATCATACTCGTTAGAGGTCCCGTCAAAGCACAGGACCAACGTTTTGGATTTCATTGGGTAGCCGTCGCCCGTAGACATAGTGGACGCTGGTTGGGATGCGGTCGAAAAATTGGAGCGTCATCTTGTTGGGCGCAGTTTTATGGATTTCCAACAACCCGGAAGGCACATATACGGAGATCTGGTCGATACGACATCCGTAAACGTACAAAGGAGACAGCTCAGGTCAGGATGAATAGAGGTGACCAACAGTGGAATCTGCCAAGTGCCACATGATCAAATCTGCAACCGCCGAAAAAGTGATAGACGGGCGTCCTAGCCAATACATTGCCATGCTTTGGCTATTTGGGTATCCATTCAATTATGGAGCGAATCATATCGCGTATGTTATTCCTGGCTGATCTTGATTGAGCTCGGCGCGACCACGAGAGGGCTTGAGGTGCAGAGGTAAGAGCTGTCATATGGGAAGGCAACACACCATCTCAACAGTCGGGAGATCTTCTGTTATCGCAGTCAGAAGTCAATTATGTTCCCCGTGGTTGACTTGCAGCGCATCCGAGGGAGGGATTCTCAGGGGCATAGCCATTCGTAGTCGACGAACATGCTCTGGCTTCATTATAGATGGATGTGCAGGAGAAGAACGGCTGCACTGCCACACATTCCCTGAGTATTGAGTTGATTATCATTATTGTTTTCTTCTATCTTCAAAACGTGGCAACTTCTATGATATACATGCAAACTTGGAGACTCGCTCTCAATGGTGAATGTCATGATATGGGTTTGCTGAAGAATGATCACGGATGCAGGGTATAACACTAGAATGGGAAGCAGCGACAACAGTGGAAACCTTGAAGGCGAAAGCAGGAGGAATGCTCCAAGAAAACACGGCCCATCACAACGCCATCCCTGTATACGCCCCTTCATAATCGCTCTGCGAGGACGTGGAGGAGATAATGCTGACATTGTCCCTGTCCTTTGTTTTCGGCTCAGGGTTTGCGGCGTCACCATCCACCACCGAGCCCGAATTCTTTCGTTGTTGATCAAAGGTCCTTGAGAACGCTGAAGGCGGGCTAGAAGTAGCCTTGCTGGAGGTCAGTAGAGGTCTAGGCGTGGTCGGAGATGCGGGGTTAACATTGATCGAAGGACCCATATTATGTGCGATCTTTGAGGCATTTGGTGTCACAGCAAGATCCTCCGCAGTTGGACTTTTATGGTAATCCTCCTGACTGGAGACAATGACTGGGGAAGGCACGGAACTTCTGGCTGAGGACCGACGCGACGCCACAGGAACAACCTTAGATGGGGTCTCCTCATATTCTGCTTTTGGTGGGACCATTGGAGGGGACGCCACTGACGTAGCTGAGTCTTGACTATCGCGTCGTGTGATCGCTGCAGAAAGTACGGGTGCTCGCGAGGAAAGGAAAGAGCCGATACCTGAGCCCCACGAAGAAAGGCTCTGTCTTGAAGCAGGGCTCAGAATGCCTCCGAATGGTGATGTTGGAGGGCTTGCATGGGGAGGTTGGGTCGAGGGTGGGGCTGAAATAGATGAAGGAGTTTCTGCAGATGGCGTCCTTGCAAGGAGACTGAACGGTCGCAAACCACTTGATGAAGCCCTCTGCGGGGTTTGCCTGGTCTCGAGCGGTGGCAGGTCTGCCTTCGTGACCTCCACAGGGCTTGAGCGCGATGCAGGTTCCGAGCCAGAAGGGGATTCGGAAGAGAAACTCGGGCGTTGCGCCCATCGACCTTTGACACCTTCTACGGCTTTGAAAAAGTTGGCAGATCCAGTAGCAAATGTCCTAGCAACTGCTTCTCGAGCTGGTGCAAGTTGTTGCTCCAGTTTCAGCTCCTGGATTCCCTCCGACAACCGCAGACCGATATCCGACACCACGGATGGTTTTTCATTGCAGGGATGTCTGTAATTCTGGTCATGCCCAGGAAACTAATCGAGCAATGGGGTACATACCTCGCCTCGATGATGTCAAATAAGACAGGGTCAGTGATCCTGTCCCAAACCTCGAACGCATTGGTCTTCTTGAATTCGGATATCCAGAGAGGGTTGAAATCTTCGGTGGACGTTGAGTCGGCGCCTAATCAAGCATTCAGAGGCCAGCCAGACTCGGTGAGAAAAACCCTTTACCTGCACCTCCGGTTATCAACACGCCACTACCCTCCCCTTTGGCAACAAAAGCCTGGTACTTGACAGAGGAAAGAGCTGCGGAGATGTATTCCTCGAACTACATGGTGCAATCAGTCATCAAGACAACACACAAATGGGAGTTTGATTTACCTTCTGCCGGAGGTAATCCTCGCCACCCTTGAACCTACTGTACGTTTCAGTATTCTGCCTTCGTAAATCAAAGACGTGAACTGACTGTAATGTCTGACTCGGATTATTCTCATCCCAGCTGTCATTAACATCGGTAATGATTTCGTCCATCCATTTCCTATCAGCGGGAGTGAGTCCAGCAGATCGTTCTAGGTTTGGATCCCGGAATTCAAATGTGCCAGTTTCGATCTATCCCCGTGTCAAGCCAGTGCAAGGTAAAATAAATGTAGATACCTACGTTGACCAAGAGATCGATCTCGCTTTGATGTGTAACGATTGAATTAGTGCTGCCGCAAAGCCAGCTCTTCGTTTCTTTGAGAATGTCAAGTTGCTGCAGGGGAAGATAGGGCTGGAAGAAAGCATCCTGGAAGGAGAATCAATTTGAGTTTTCTAACACTTCCCAAAAAAGAACAAGGTACCTTTCCGAAAATATCTAGAGGGAGCCCCAAATAGGCCATGAGACTCTTGTGGTCAGAGGTCTTGAGGGAAGTAGCCTGAGAAAGCGTTGGAGCCCGTGAGGCAAGCGGCGGGGATCCGCAGTCGTCTAGAGTTTGGAGAAGCCCTGGTCTTTGGGTCAGCGGCTCAGGTTCCACTTGAGATAAATGCGGACTCACCGGGGAGTAGCGATACGAGGGAGTATTGGTATGTACAAAGCCGTTCAACCGGATGGCCATAGAACATTATCTATCAGCGGTGAGCAAGAAATCACAGAGAATATAGTGGCGCAGTACCCTCTTCTGCAGAAGCAGGGCTTTTACTAATGTCAATGTCCGCTGACGGAATGTATGCACAAGTTCACGCCTGCCAGTCACTCAGCATTATCGGCAAGCAAGTCATATGCAAAACTTACAGATTGGTGCCTGTGGGTAACAGGTAAAGAACCAGGTATCATGGAACAACGAATGACTTACCGATGTGCAGTGCACTTTCTGTCAATTGGCCGCGTATTGTGGTCTCTAAAGATGCTGCAAAGTCATCCAATATGCTGTTATCCGTGAAATCTCTGCAGACGCTCATAAGAAATGCACCCCGGTGCAGTCGAAAAAAACATGCCTTTGGTTGAAAAGAGCGGTAGTCACAACGCCGAGCTTGGCTCTGGTTAATTTTTGAGTTAATAGTCAGAAATGCAGGCCAGAAAGTAGCATACCTGATCGGCCCGAAGACCGGCTTTGAAGCCAAGACTACGACAGCTTTCTGAACTGTTGAGCGAGTAACATCCGCGCCCTTGACCAGCAAAGACGAGGACGATATTTGTTGGTTGCACCTACAGATTATTGTTCGTCACTTCACTGTCATCCCGTCAGATGGGATTTGATGGTACGCACGAGATGCCGAAGATGGTAGTCGGGTTTGGCCCAGATGGGACAAGGTGGAAATAAGAATAGTCTTCCGAGCTCTATGGAGGAGTGAGACAATGCATGGACGGCGTTGGGCCAAGACCGTACCAGATGTGCACCGTCTGGTAAGGCAAGGAAGGGTAGGATTTTGGCGACTTCTTCATTCTCGATTATGTCACCTCTTGAATATTCTATGTGAGGACCAATCTTGAATTGGGGTCAGAACGTCTACTCCAACTTCACAAAGGTCGTGTTACTCACCAAATGATTGAAATCCACGAGTGCGATGCCGAGTATTATGGGTCCATTCGGCAAAGGCATAAGAAGGGATTCAGGTCGTGCTTTTCTCGACGAGCCGGAAGCAAATGATGCTATTGAAGCACTGTCGTCTAAGTGTTTCGATGGTGGATATGTAGTGGTCGTATGATGGTCGTTTTCCTTATGTTCCTCGTAAATTGATGGTGTAATAGGCGAGTGCAGGGCTTCCTGAAGCCCAGACGAATGGCCTAAGACGCTATTCTTGTCATATTCTGAGCTATAGTCCGTGTCCACCGTATAGGCGTGGGATTCTCGTTTTGAGAAGGCTCCAGAGTCGCGATTGAAACGTTGCTGAAATGAGTTGCGGGTAGAGCTTGCAGGTGAAGACAATGATATAGACCGTGCTGACGCTGTGTCTCCATCTTCATCGTCAGAATGGTGGCTCAGGAAAGCATGAATGTCTGTAATTGGTGCTGGCGATGGTTCTGGCAACGGCGATGCCATGGCTACTCTTGGTCGTCGACCGAGGGCTCGTGCTTTTGGCAAGAATATGCGGTGTCACGCACAGTCACATCCGTCACGCCTTCGCAGACATGCTGCAATCCAATCAAAGTTTTGAGCTCGAAGTAGAATTGTCTCCGCAGATAACGTTTTCACGGCCTTGCAACCCCTGGCGCACGTTGGTTTCTCGCCAGCACACCTTTTGACCACCGACCATGATCATTCAAAGCGTTTTGCTCGGGTTGCTGGCGGTGGCCCCCTCTCCGGCGGTCCCTATGCTCGCATTCTCGCCAGAGCAACTCGCACTCATAGCCCAGCTATCAGGTACCGCAGTACCGGAGACAAAACCAGGCTGGCTAGATCCTCGCGTAAATGGCGGACAGTGTCTCGACGTGGGTTCCTCGGCTTTACCTGTCATTGCTGCTTTTCTGAACTCTTCTAGTTCACAACACCGGACTTGGGAGAACCTCTGAACGTTATTATCTCTGGTCACTCTGACCCCTACATCCTGACTGATTCGGGTTTTCGCGAGTACGCAAAGTGTGTACTCCCCCTTTTCTCCTTCTCCTCAGTCTCACTAAATCTCTTCCCAGGTCGATTGGGTTCTCCGGAGAATGCCTAGGCCTTCACTATGGTGATTTACACGACGCCGACCTTGGCGATGGAAAAGGGCGCCAAACTGAGCAATTTCTTGCACGGCAGCATTACTTCCCCATCTGGGGTACCTGCTGGGAGAGTCTTGCAGGTAATTCTGTATGACACTATCGTAACCTCCCAGCGTTCATACTACTTCGATAGGAGGCCACCATTTCAGAGCCTGGAAACAAGACGGCCCATTGGCCGACACCGGCGCTTGGTTCTTGGGGTGCGTTGTGAAAGTCAATTGCGCGGCTTAAACTGATTCTCAAATGTAAACAGGGCTTCCAAAGAGAAGGTAATCTCTACCTTTTTGACTCAATAGTCTCCTCTAACGCCCGTTATCAGGATTCGCGTAAGAACCACATGATAGTCGACAACGGATGGAATATCGGTGAGCATGCTTGCGAAACGTGGTTCTCATGTATTCAGATTGTTGTAGGTCGAGATCACATTGTCGAGAAAGCTACCTCCTTGACGAGATGGAGGGGCAAAGTCTGGCAAGCTGAGGTTGAGTGGCGCACCGATTTACTCGAGCCTGGTAAAGAGGGTAGGGTTTCATCTATACTCTATGAATTCCTGCTCATTTTATGAAAGGTATTAACCATGAAATAGAGCAAGATGGGCGCGTCGCTGTCCTCAAAGTACACAGAGTTTAGTCTGGCTGAGCACCGACTTATATTGCTATCTCTGGAGCCCACAGCTCCCCTTTACGACCCGCCTTCTCAAAGGCACGAAATAGACCTTGGATAGATCACACTGTCGCGATTGATTCTCATGTTGTATTATATTATCGTATAGGATAGCCGGATTGTCCAACGTATGTAACCTCTTTGTATTCGTATTTAATTGTATACCAGATAAACTCTAGGCACCGTGTGTACCATTTATGTATATGTGACATATCCCCTTGATTTGACGCATTGCGCGAAAGGATATTTCGGGACAGTGAAGGGAATGCGGTTATCAGTGTGCTTGAGGAGAGTCATCTCGAACAAACTGGTGACCGGCACGACTTTCAGCCTCCCCTGTTTACTAAGGCGAGGAAGTTCTGATTTCATGATGCTTGACGCTTCACCTTCTAAAAGGCGAGACCTTGAGTGGTGTAATATCAGCTCCGCGGGAAAAAGGTGAGGGAAAGTGGGATCCATGAGGACGTCCTCTAAAGTGGCCCAGTCCATCTGCTTCCAGTAGCATGTAGGCCCACGGTCCCCAAAATCCAGCGTCATGTGAAGTTCCCGGAAATGGATCGAGCAAATCGATTTCAGCATGGAAAGAAACCAGTCACAGGGAAGCTTTCTCCTATAAACTTCAGAGGAAATATAGCCTAGGTTCAAGCTGATGAGGTTCGTGTTCTTGCTTAGAGAGACGTTTAGGACAGGATCTGTAACCAAAGAGGGTTAGAATTTAGTCCTGCGACCCGAAATTGGAAGAGGGAAAATACCTTTATCTCCTGGTTTAGGATAACACATACCTACAACGAGGTAGGACAAGTCCAGGTGGATATGCTCAAGGGAGGGTCCAGCGGCATTGACCAGAGCATTGAGGCAATTCAGGCCCCCATCATCCTTGAGACCGCGAAGCACGAGCGTACATATCTTTGTTCCTTGACAAGAGGCCAATCTGTCCAGTAAGGGATACTTCAGCGATCCATAAGCACCGTAGAGCCCGACTGACAGAACTTCGAAGGGAGCGGGTTCGGGAATCGGTTTATGCTTTAACTTGGAGCTTGGCGTGGCCTTGAAGTGTATATTATTGCTGAGACACCATTTTCGGGGAGTGGTTTGGCTCAAGAGAGCAATCAAGAACGAAGTATTTGGGAAAGTGCAGCAATCTACCTCAATCGAGGTGAGGGTCTTGTGCGTCATGATGCTGGTCCGCGCCCTCCCACTCAGGAACTCCCAGTCAAGGAACCGAACCAGAAGGTATTGAAGATTGGGAAGATTGCCTAGAATTGTGGCCACGATCTGGGATATTTTGGGATATAGGGGTTTCACTGCGTGATTCATTTGCGAGTCTACAGTGCCTGTATAGAAATCGGTAGAACCGTATAGAGCCACTCCCTTGACGTATTGCTTCAAAGTTGAAGTGGGGTTGCCTAAGGTTTGAATGGTTAACTCGCTCTTGTCACCGATTTGAGGTTCACTAGAGGGCGAAGACATCTGTAATTCGAGAGGAAACACGCATATATGTCTCGTAAAGTGAAGGAGTCGCATTTGGTGTAGCCAGTGCTTCGAAACGAGTCCACAACGAAGAAAGTCGCGGCGATGAAATGTCTTGTGCATGAAATCGATGACCACATTCTGGACGTCACAAGGCAATGAAGGCGAGTCCATGCAGAAGCTAACACTGGAATTGCTATAAGGGCGTAGCGAGGCAGCTTGTGGTGGATGAAAGGGAACCGCGACAGGGTCACTCGGCTTTCGTGATTCCGTGATGTCTGATGATATTTTGTCTGAGTCTGTCAAAC